>CM053580.1:406096734-406112970 GCA_028627135.1 Pseudochirops cupreus
AAGTTCTTTTGATCATACTAGTCCAATAATTTTTAAACTGTGTCTCCTGGATCTATTTTCCAGGTCAGTGGTTTTTTTCAAGGAGATATTTCACATTGCCTTCCATTTTTTCATTTGTTTAGATCTGTTTAATAGTATTTTGATGTCTCATAAAGTCATTTGCTTCCATTTGCTCCACTCTAATTCTGAAGGAATTATTCTCTTCAGAAAGCTTTTGAGATTCTTTTTCCATCTGGCAAATTCAATTTTTTAAGGCATTCTTCTCCTTGTTGGCTTTTTGGGCCTCTTTTGCCATTTGAGTTAATCTGTTTTTTAAGGTGTTATTTTCTTCAGTCAGGTTATTGACTCTCCTTTCATGACTTTCTTGCATCATTCTCATTTTTCAAAATCCTTCTTAAGCTCCTCTATGACTTATAACCAGTCTACATTTTTCTTGGAAGCTTTTGGTGTGGGAGTTGTAACTGTTTTGTCTTCCTCCTGTTCCATGTTTTGATCGCTTTTGTCCCAAAAAAAGGAATCTAAAGTTGCATTGCTGGGTTTGCTTTGCTTCCTTTGCCTGCTCATGTTGCTAGTCAATTACTTGACTTTTGGGCTCAGTAGAACTCTGCTTCCAGAGGGGAAAGCTCTGTCCCAAATTGCTGTGGTTTTCACAGCTGCCGGGGCTATTAGGAGGCCACTGCAGCCCCCACCAGCTTTGGCTCACTAAAAACGCACCCCAAGACCACAATCCAGATCCAGGCAGCTTAAGGCAAGAGCACTCAGCCTCTGAATAATCACTTGGCCCCCCTGCAATCTGTAGGCCGGAGCTTCTGAAGCAGCCATGTGGAAGTGGCTGCAGAGCTGCTGCTTTCTTGCCCTGGAGGCAGTTTGGCCAGACCTGCTTTTCTCCCCCGAATTTAGCCGAGTTCCACTGACCTTTCACTTAGTCCTTGTTTCTTATGGGTTGATAATTCTGGAAACTGCCACAGCTGCCGCTGATCCACTCTCCTTTAGGCTCCAGCTAGGGCTTGTCCTTGCCACCCTGGGGCCAAACCAGGGGTTTCAGACCAGGCTGGTTTCGGCTCCCAGCGCAATGCAATGAGCCCTTCCTGTCCCACCTGCTGAGCTGCCTTCGGTGGGAGATGTGTTTTTCTATAATTTTGTGAGTTCTGGAGCCCTCAGATTTGTTTAGAGTCATATTTTATGGGTATTCAAGGTGGTTGTGGGGGAGCTGCAGAATTTTCCGGCTTCTACCCCACCATCTTGACTCCGCCCCCACTTTGGTCATTTTAAAATTAATATAAGTTCCTCCAAAGGACAAAACTTGAAATTATATCAGAAGTGAAAAAGTGGCCAACCTAATTTCTTTCTGACAGTCTGTTGTGTGTTCTTAAGTAAGAACAGTTACATCCTAATGAACAGTGAAATTTCATTTATTTCTACTGAATTTTGTTCTATAGAGTTGTCATTTCTTTTTTTCTTAAAGCAAAGAAAGAACAACCTTTGGGAAGCTAAATACAAGTAGACTTACACCTGGCACATCTACTTCTGAAAGGAAAATCAGCTTCTTTGGTAAAAGGTAATATTAATATTGGCTTTTTTCTTTCCAATCCAGCAAAAAATATTTATTGAATAAGTTCTACATGTCTGACACTGTATCGTGGTTTTGAAAATCCAAAGGAAGTATAAGACACAGCCTCTGTCATATGCCTCACATACACACCAAAAAAAAAAAAAGAATTGTAGCCAGTTAAACTGGAACCTACACTATAAGTCTAAAAAAGGCAGGCTGCAGACAGATTATGGAGGCCTTTAAATCCCAAGATGAAGACTTCTGTTTTAATCTAGAGGCAATACAAAGCTCATGAAAATTGAGTGGGAGAGTGATGTAAAATTTAGGAATATTAATGTGACCGCTGTATAGAATATGGGTGAGAAAGGAGAGAGACTGGGTCAACTAGATGGCACAGTGAATAGAGCACCAGCCCTGGAGTCAGGAGGACCTGAATTCAAATCCAGCCTCATACACTTAACACTTACTAGCTGTGTGACCTTATGCAAGTCACTTAACCCCACTGCCCTTACCTTCCTCCCTCAAAAAAAAAAAGGAGACTGAAAACAGGAAGTCTAATAGCATTAGGCTATTGTGCCAGTCTAAGACAAAAATGATATATTCCTGAACTAGGGAAAAAACTGGTGTAAGTAGAGAGAAAGGGGTAGATGTGAGAGGTATTGCAAAGACAGGATCTATAAGAGAGGCACATTAAACATGGGTGTTGAGAAAAGGAGTAGTTAAGGAAGAGTCCAAGGTTGCAACTTTGGGTGACTAGAAAGATGGTGGGCGATGCCCATCAACGGAATCAGAAATATGGAGGAGAAATTAATTGGATGGAATATATAATTAGTTCCATTTTGGACGTGTTGAGTTTGAGATAGCCTACAGAAACATCCAGAGGGAGATATCCAGCAAGTAGTAACACAGGTCTAGAGTTCAGGAGAGAAATTAGAACTAGATATATAGCTTTACTGGTTGTCCACATAGGGAGTGATTGAAACCACAGTAGCTAATGAAATCGCCAAGAGAGCATAGAAACAGAAAAGGACCTACAGCAGAGACTTGGGAGAAACTCTTAGCAGGTAAAAATAGAACCAAGAGAATAGCATCATGAAATATACAAGGAAAAGATAGAGTGTTCAGGATAGGAGTTGGCAATCAAGAAGAGGTGCTGAGGTGTCTAGAAGAACAGGAACTAAGAGAAAACCATTAGATTTAGCATTAAAGAGATTGTTGGTAACCTTGAAGACAATAGAAACATGATTCCAAAAGGCTGAAGAGTAGAAAGTGAAAAAATAGAGAAAATGAGTGTCAACAGCCTTTTGGCTACAGAAATGAGGAAAGATAGAGAATAGCTCAAAGGTGTGGCAGGGTCACAAAGTTTTGTTTTTTATTTTCATGATCAATGATACCTGAGCTTATTTATCCAAAGCAAAGATGGAGGCAGTGGATAAGGAGAGACTGAAAATGACCAAAATAGAAAGCTCCCGGAGATCATAACTAATAGCTAACGGTTATATAGCTCTATAAGGTTTGCAAAGCACTTTAACACATATTAACTCATTTGATCCTCAAAACCCTGTGAAGAAGGTACTATTATCTCATTTTACAGATAAGGAAACTGAGGCACAAGGTTAAGTGTTTTGCCCAGAGAAACATAGATAGTAAGTATCTAAAGCAAGATTTGAACTAAGGCCTTTCTGGCTACATATCCAGCACTTTTATCTATTTACTATCTAGCTGCCTATCCAGTATGTCAGTAAGTGCATGAAAGATAGTAGCTTTCAAACAAAATTATACTGGTTTATTCACAAAAGAACATTTAATTGATTTTTTTTATTTGAGGGGTGATCATATATTTCTCAAAATTATATGAAATAAGAGGTATGTTTTGCCTTCCATGAAATTTTTTAATTAGGTCCTAAATAAGAGAGATAAGTTTTTTGTTTTCTAGAGAGAGCTAATTCTTTAGTTCTTTGAGAATTGAGAATTTAAATTATTGGCTTGTTATTCATTTAAAGTTTTGATATATATTACTGGAAGAAATATATTATTTGCAGCTCACTGAAAAAACTGAATATCCATTGATGCTTAAGAAGGTGTCAAATAGAGGAAAGAGCACAAAAGGGAATTTATGCTATAGGGGAAATGGTGACATTGAATAAGATCTAGGTTCTAGTTCCAGTTTTACCTCACATAATGTAATTTTTGGATAAGTCATTAACCTCTCAGTTTCCACATCAGTAAAATCTGGATGCTAGACTTTATCTTCCTAAGGTCCTTCCAAAATTCTAAAACACTTTGATTCTATAATATCTGACAGGTAGGTGGCAGCAAGTGTAAATGAAGGATAAAATTACTTTCAACTAAAAATTAGCTTCAGCAAACAATTTAACAGACATTTATTTGTTAAGTGACTACTGTGTACAAAGTACTGAGCTAAGGACTAGGGATACAGTCAAAAACAAAGCAGTCCAAGGGCCAATCAGCATCAACACAGATAAGTAAATATTAGTCAGTTTCAGAATTGAGATGACAGCACAGCTGGAGGCAGGGGGAGAAGGGTGTATTAGCAAAGACTTTTTAAGTCAGAGCATTGATGGGGGAGGATGTAGGAGAGAGCAAATTGGGGAAGGGGGTATACAGTGGGATCGCTGTTTTGGGGGGGTGGGTAGGGGAAAGACGGGGAGAAAATTTGTAACTCAAAATCTTGTGGAAATCAATGATGTAAACTAAAAATAAAAGTTAATTAAAATTAAAAAAAATAATTTCAAAAGAAAAAAAAAAGAAGACTTTCTATAGGATGTGGCACTTGAGCTGAGTCTTGAAATAAACTAGAAACTCTTGGAAACAGGTAAAGAAGGAGTGCATTGACCATTGTGGATAGCCATTTCAAAGTTATGGAGAGTCTCAGTTTGATTGTCTGTTTCCTCATCTCTAAGAGGAGGGAGGGTCACCAACAGAATCATCTTAGAAACTGAAAAACCCAAGGCACAGCCTAGCTGGCCAACAAGATCTGGGATAAGACTTAAGTCCCAGGGTTGTTGTGAGAATAAAAAGATATAATATTTGTAACATTCTCTGCAAACCTTAATGTGCTAGATAAATTCTAGCTATCATAATAATGATAATACTAATAATGATGATAGGGATAATGACATTTAATTAGGAGTCAGGAAAACCCAAGTTCAAATCCCATCACAGATGCCTTACTGAAAGTCACTTAACCTAGGGGGCAGAGCCAAGATGTCCAAGTGGAAACAGCACTTCTGCGCTGCTCCGGCTTCCACCTCTAACAATACATGTAAAAAAATGACTCTAAACAAACTTTAGAGCTACAAAACCCACAGAGTGACAAAGAGAAACAAAGCTCCCACTGAAGGAAGCCCAGCAGGCCAGCAAGAAGGGTCCATCGCAGTACTCGGGGAGCTGGGGGCAGTCCCACCTCAGCTGAGGTTTTAGCCCCAGGGTGGTCCTGACCAGCCACAGCTGGAGCAGCCTTCACTTGAGTAAATCACCAGCAGCTGTAGCAGTTTCCAGACTTCTCAGTCCATAAATGGCAAAGACAAAGTGAAAGGTCAGTATGGAACATGGTTGGTCCAGAGGGAGGTAGAAGAGTGTGGTCTAGCTGCTTCTCCCTGAGCGATAAGCGGAGGAGGTATGGTGGCTGCAGCCACTACCGCATGACTACTTCAGAACTCCTGGCCTGCAGATTGTAGGGGGACCAAGCGACCATTCAGAGGCTAAGTGCTCTTGCTTTGACCTGCTTGGATCCAGATTACACTCTTGGATGGTGGTCCTTGGGTGTGTGACCAGTGAGCCAGAGCTTGTGGGGGCTATAGAGATGATGCCCTCCTCATAGCTCTGGCAGCTGCAAAAATCCCAGCAATTTGGGACATAGCTTTCTCCATTCTGGAAGCAGAGTTCTACTGTGGCAAAGAGCTCAAAAGTCAAGTAATTGGCTGCCAGTATGAGAAAGCAATGGAAGCACAAACGATAGAATCCCTTTTTGGGGACAAAAAGGATCAAGGCATGGAGCAGGAGGAAGACAATAAAGTCAGAACTCCTGCATCAAAAGTCTCCAAGAAAAATTTGAACTGGTTACAGGCCATAGAGGAGCTCAGGAAGGATTTTGAAAATCAAGTAAAAAAAGTAGAGGAAAAATTGGGAAGAGAAATGAGAATGATGCAAGAAAGTCATGAAAAGCATGTCAACAGCCTGCTAAAGGAGACCCAAAAATACACTGAAGAAATTAGTGCCTTAAAAAATAGACTAACTCAAATGGCAAAAGAGACCCAAAAAGCCAATGAGGATAAGAATGCTTTAAAAAGTCCAGTTTGCCAGGTGGAAAAGAAATTTCAAAAACACACTGAAGAGAATAACTCCTTCAAAATTAAATTGGAGCAATTGTAAGCTAATGACTTAATGAGAAATCAAGATACTATAAAACAGATCCAAACAAATGAAAAAATAGAAAGCAATGTGAAATATCTCATTGGAAAAACCACTGGCCTGGAAAATAGATCTAGGAGAGATCATTTTAAAATTATTGGACTACCTGAAAGCCATGATCAAGAAAAGAACCTAGAAAGCATCCTTCAAGAAATTATCAAGCAAAATTGCCTTGATATTCTAGAACCACAGGGCAAAATGGAAATTGAAAGAATTCACCAATTGCCTCTTGAAAAAGATCCCTCCTTGGAATATTATAGCCAAATTCCAGAGTTCCCAGGTCAAGGAGAAAATACTGCAAGCAGTCAGGAAGAAACAATTTGAGTATTGTGGAAACAATCAGGATAACAGAAACCTAGCAGCTTACACATTAAGGGATCAAAGGACTTGGAATATGATATTCCAGAGATCAAAGAGCTAGGACTAAAATTAAGAATCACCTACCCGGCAAAACTGAGTATAATGCTTCAGGGAAAAATATGGTCATTCAATGAAATAGAAGACTTTCAAACATTCTTGATGAAAAAACCTGAGCTGAACAGAAAATTTGACTCTCAAATACAAGAAGCAAGAGAAGCATGAGACGGTTTTGGACTTACCCCAGCTGGTCTTTGGATGCAACTGCAAAGAGTTTCTGCCCATGTAACCCCTACCCCAAAGCCCATCAGTATGGGACTCTCTTCTTATTAGTGGAGATAAAGGCCATGCCCTATGAAAGGGACAGGATGGTAAGGTTGGTAAGAGGGGCAGAGCTCCAGAGTTCTTTCTTCTTCAGGACTCTTCAAACTCGAGTTATTTTAGGTGCTTCTGGCTTCCAGCTTTGAGAAGGAAGATAGAACAGGCCAACCTCAGTTCAGATTGCTAAAGGAAATTACTCTGGGGAGAAACTAGAGGAACTGACAGTCTCCATCATGTCTCTGTCCCCAGCTGGTTACATTAGAGACTTTGGGGAATTTCTCTTTGGATAAGATCTAGACCCCTCTCTTGGTTGAGCTAAGTTATCTATCTCACAATGGGAGAGCTCCTTTACTCTCTTTTGTCTGTTATATATTCTGTTTTGTTACCAATTTGGATAAATGTTTTCCTTACTAAGAAAAAATAAAGAAAGTCACTTAACCTTTCTCAGCCTGAGTTTCTTCATATTTAAAAATCAGGATGATAATACCTACCAGGGGTGACTAGGTGGCTCAGTGAATAGAGCACCCGCTCTGGAGTCAGGAGGACCTAAGTTCAAATCCGGCCTCAGACACTTAACACTTACTAGCCATGTGACCTTGGGCAAGTCACTTAACCCCAATTGCCCTGCCTTCCCCCCTCTAAAAAGGAAAAAAAATTAAAATTTTTTTAAAATGATACCTACCGTACAGGGGTGTTATAAAGATAAAATTAGATATAATATGTATAAATTGTTTTGTAAACCATAAAGCACCATAAAATGTTAGCTATTACTATATTCAAGAGGTTCAACAATAGGGAGTTTGTCTTCTTTTTAAAATCTCTGGCCAGTTAAGAAAAGTAGAATTTGCCAGAATGGCTAAAAAATAATTTTCAGCCATTCTACTGCAAAATACTTCTTCAAAACAACAAAAATTTTCAGAGAGTAGGAGGGGGAAAAAAGATTTAAGAGGAGTAATATAATAATTTTAGTCCCAAAACAACTCATTTCCGATTTGAGAAAAAAGCTTGTCTTGGAATTTTATGCAGAAAATAAAATGTGAGCAATTGCAAAAGATAAAATAGATCTTTTTGTTTAAATTAAATTGAACAACTTTTGTACAAGCAAAATATATCCAGGATAAGAAGGGAGATAGTCAACTGGGGGAAAAATATTTTCATGAAAATATCTCTTATAAAGGTTTGATATCCAAGATATATAGGACCAAAAATCATTCCCCAATAGGGTAGTTGAAGAATATAAACAAATAGTTCTAAAAATAAAAGCAAAGTGTTAACCATATGAAAGAATACTCCAAGTCACTAAAAATCAGACAAGAGCATAAATAGCCCTCAAGTTTCACCTCAAACTCAGTAAACTGGCAAAAATTACAAAACATAAAAATAGTCAGTATTGGAGGGTTGTAGACAGATTAACATATTTGTGTGGATGTATGTATACATACGTACACACACATACAAACACATTGTTGGTGGGGTTGTGAATTAGTGTAACCATTCTTTAATAATGAATTTGGAATTGTGAAAATAAAGTGACTAAACTGTTCATATACTTTGACCTAGCTATTTTACTACTAGGTGGTTGTTGACAAAAAGAAAGGCTTCATAGACACAAAAATATTTATAGTAGCACTTTTTGTGGTAGCAAAGAATTGGAAACAAAGTAGATATCTATTGTTTGGAAATGGCTAGACTAATTTTGGTACATTGTTTCTTACAGTACAGTAATTGCCCACTATAATCTATGAGCATGATGAATGTAGGGAAGCGTGGCAAGTCTTATATGAACCGAAGCAAAATGAAGTAAGCAGAACCAAGAAAACAATATATATTATAACCACAACAGTATAAACAAAAAATAACCACCACCAAGGAATTGAAGCAACGCTGTAAAGAAAACGCTTCTCTTCCCACTCTTTCTAAAGAGTAAAGTAAAATTGTACTTTCTCCATTTTGAAATAGTTTTAAAATTCAAAGTAAATGTCTGATAATCTAGATTTGGCTAAAGGTATATACATGTAGAGGAAGAGACTATTTTCACCACTTTTATTTATTTCTAGAACTAGTGGACCTGGATCCCGAAACAGTCTGTTTGGTGTATTTGGAGGCACTGAAAAAATCAAAGACCCTAGACCACTTAATGACAAAACATTCGTTCAGCAGTGTATTCGACAACTCTATGAGGTATTCTGCCAATTGATGTTTTAAGTTCCAACCGTTAGCTTAGGAGATTTTTAATCAGCACATAGTTTATTCTATTAAAAAATAAAAACACTTCTTATAGTTTCTTACAGAAAATGGCTATGCCTGTGGTGTATCCATGAAATCTCTACAAAGTCCATCTGTTAAAGACTTCCTAAAGATATTCACTTTTATTTTTGGCTTCTTATCACCTTCTTATGAGATTCCTGATAGTAAGTTTGAAGAGGAGGTTCCAAAAATCTTGAAAGATCTCGGGTATGTATGTTTAATTTTTCATTGGACTGAAAATATAAGAGGGAGAAACATTCAGAGCATGGCTGCAAACGTCATTACATAGTCTATGGGAATGTGAAAACTAAATTTTTACCGAAGTAAGTTATGAATGAGATACATGGCATAGTAGATGGGGAATTGGCCTTGATCTGAGACTAGGGTTAAAATCCTGGATCTTTGTGACCATGGGCAAATTATGTCAACTCTCCCTGTCCAAGGCAACTGGAATAAAAACGTAAGTCTGTCTCAGTGGAGACAGTTCTCAAATTAGGAGTCCTCTACATTGAAGAAATCACAACTGACTGTTTTGTATTCAGCTTATCCTTATGCTTCTGGACAGTATAATATTATACTATTATAATTTTTTGTTCAAAAGGAAGTTGTAAAGCTGACCATGATGCTTCCGTAGTTTGCCAAGATTTTTCTCCCCTCTTACCTCCACCTCGTAAAGTCCTTCTCTTCCTTTATGATACAACTCAAATACAATTCTCCTCATGAAGCTTTTCCTAATACCCACAAAGCTACTAGCATCCTCCCTCTAAAACTACTTTGTATATGTTGGTACAGTATTCACTCTGCTCTGCTAACCTATTCAAATTAGGTTTGAGTAAAGAACAAATAACTAATTAGCTGAATAAGGAAGCTTGTGGCTGTTCAGTCATTCAGTCCAAATTGTGGTAGTTCTAGTGTAATGAACCCATGCCCCCTCCCACCCTCATCCCCAATTATTGTTAAGGAATTCAGTACCTATTTCACCAGCTCCCAGTCCTCCCCAACTTCTGCCTTTATACTTGGGGACTTTAATCCATTTAGATGCTCCTTCAAGCTCACTGACATTCCAATTCCTCATCCTCCTTAAATTAAGTCCCATGACCATCTCCATTCCACCTCAGCCACATGTAAGACTTATCACATAGGAATCTCACCATTATTCATCAGTGTTCAACTTACCCACTTAGAAATTCTGACATTTCCCTATCTGACCATTATCTCCTGTCATTCCACTTCTCTGTTTTTTACCCTCATCCAGACCTCTAATCTTTCTAGTCCTTAGTACTTTTTCAGACTTCTGAAATTGAACTCCTTTGATTTCATTTAACTCCTCTGGCATCAGCCCAGTAATCAACTGTTTCAGCTTGACACTGTTCTCTACTGTTGAATCCCTGGTCTCTTTTTCCTGTTGCCTCTTTCTCTTTCCAAACCTCATCCCTGGATTATTCTAACTTTCCCTCCTCAGTTCTCACATAAGAGCTGCTAAAGTGATTCTCACAACTGTGCTTACTAGGTACGTGAGAAATTCATATTATACAGTTGCTGACTTGCTACAGTGTGGGGCCAGTTGAAGCTGACTGACTCCTTGTCTCATCCCCCAGAAAAGCTATTCCAAACCTTCACTTCCCTCCTTAAGGCTTCCCACATCTCTCCCTTGCCTTCCCCTTTCTCTCAGCTGAAGATCTTCTTTCCTACTTTAGTAAAATTTGAGACCATCTGATATGGGGTCCCTCATCTCCTTTTCTCTTTGTCTTGACTTACCTTGACATGATATCATCTTCCACCTTTTCCTTTCAGTCTGATAATGAGGTGAACCTTTTTACCAGGTCTAACCCTTCTTCATTTACACTTGACACTATCAGATTGTGTTCTGAAGATCATTTCTCAGTCCTAATCCTTCTCAACCTTTATGCATATTTGATACTGTTGACCACCCTCTCCAGATGCTCCCTCCTTTCTGGATTTCCATGGCACTACTTGCTCCTGATTCTCTTCCTCTCTTTCTGATCCCTCTTTC
Source organism: Pseudochirops cupreus (assembly GCA_028627135.1). NCBI lineage: Eukaryota > Metazoa > Chordata > Mammalia > Diprotodontia > Pseudocheiridae > Pseudochirops > Pseudochirops cupreus. The sequence goes on from CM053580.1 coordinate 406,107,660, forward strand.
TCTTTCTCCATAATCTGTATCGTATCTCAAACTGGTTACTCCCTAAAGTTCTTTCTTAGGCTTCCTATTTCTTCCCTTATTGCACACATTGCCAATGACCTCATCAGCTGTCATGGCTTTATCTCTTCAGATGGCCATTAGATCCAGCCACAATGTATAATGACAGGAGATGGGAAGGGGGAAGAGGAAGGGGAGGAGGAGTAACAATAACCAGCATTTATATAGAGCTTACTTTGGGCCAGAGACTGTGCTGAACACTTTATACATCTCTGATTTGATCCTCACAACAATGTGGGAGCTAAGTGTTATTATTTTTCCCATTTTTTACACTTGAGGAAACTGAGGCAAATAGGATTAAGTGACTTACACAGTGTCACCCAACTCATCAGTGTCTAAGTCTAGATTTGAACTCAGGTCTTCCTAACTTCAGGTTTAGCATTCTGTCCACTACGCTACCTCTCCCCATGGGGTCAGTGCCAGATTACTAATTGACTATTGGACATTTCAAACTGGATGTACCAAAGACATCTTAAACTCAACATGTCCAAATCAGAGCTCATTCATTATCTTTCCTTCCAAATTTGCCCGTCTTCCAAACTTATGAATTTTGTCAAAGATGCTCCTGATCTTTTACTCACTCAGTTTTGCAACTTTGGATTCATCTCCTAAACTAACTCTTTCTTACTTGAAATACCCAAAGTTGCCAAATTTTGTTTCTGTATCTCTCATATCTGACTCTTCTCTGTCAACGCAGGTACCACCTTAGTTTAAGCCCTCATCTCCACTTGCCTAAACTATCACAATGGCCTCTTAAATTAATCTCCCTTCCTTAATTTTCTCACCAGTCTAGGCCATCCTACACACTGCTACCAGAATGCTTTTCCTTAAGTGAAGTTCTTACCATGTTAGTTCTTCATTCATCCAACTCTAAATATAAAATCGTCTGTATAGCTTTTTAAATCCTATATACAACCTTACCCCTATACATTATACCCCCTTCAGCACTTTATGATTAAGCTAAAGTGGCAATCTCTATGTTTCTAACATAAACCTCCTCTCTCTGTGCCTCTGCACCGCCCAACTCCCATGTCTAAAACACTCCTCATTTACCTCTACCTCATGGATTCCTCTCTTCCTTTTTGACACAGCTCAAACTCAATCATCTGTATGGAGCTTTTCCTGACCACAAGTGCTAGCACCTTCCCTCTAAAACTCTTGTGTTTAACTGCTTTGTATATATTTATATTTATTTATTATATTTTTATACTATATATATTTTGATATAACCTTGCCTCACCCATTATGAGAAAGTAAGCTACTTTTGAGTAAAGGCTGTTAATTCTTTATGTTTATATCCCCATTATATAGCACATAGTAGGCATTTAACAAATACTTGTTCATCAACTGACTTTCTATGAGATGCTTATTTTATCCACTCTCATGTTTAATATATTAACTACATCATTGTTGCTTTTATAGGTATCCATTTACTTTACCAAAAAGCTCCATGTATACAGTGGGAGCACCTCATACATGGCCTCATGTTGTGGCAGGTCTGAACTGGCTTATAGACTGTGTCAAGGTATTGTTTGAATTGAATAAAGTAAGATTAAGACATTTGCTTTTAAAAATAGAGGGATGTTTTGCATCCCAAAATAAGTGAAGCAGAGATTCATAACTTTAGCTTTACAATCCCTCAGCATGAAGTATTTTTAGTTACCTCAAATGGCATCACAAAATTTTCATTTCAAATTAAAACTTAAAAAATCTTTCAATTAAAAATGAATTAAAATGGGGCAGCTAGTCCAGACTCATTCAACTAGCTGTGTGACCTTGGGCAAGTCACTTAATCCAAATTACCCTGCCTTCCCCCCTGCAAAAAAAACTTAAATAAAAATTCAGTCAGGTTTTTAGTTCTGAACTTGGACATTCAACCAATTAAATTGTACCTTGAGTTACTACAAAGTCATTCATCTAAACACAATTTTTGTAAGCTCAGTCCCACAAACTTTGTACAGAAATGTAACACTGAATTAAAATGTATTATTCTGGAAAAAAATTATTTGGAGAACAAGTGGCTTGGGTTCTAACTTTAGGGTTATAATTTCAAAAAGAGCTCTAGATTACTAATTTGGCCTAATTATCAAGTGTTAGGCCATATAAAGTTAGTTACAGTTTGATCAGCCACATGTCACCCTTTCTGTGCGGGGCAGCAAGTACTACATGCTAAGTAGACAAGTAAAATGAATCTAACAAAGGAAAGACAAAAGTGTCCTGTTTGAAGAATAGAAAGAAAGCCATTTTGTGAGGATCAGAGAGGAAGGGGAGCAATGTACAGTGAAATTGAAAAGACAAGTTGGGACCAGTTTCTGTAGTGCTCTGAAAGCTAACCAGAGAACTGTATTTTCTTTAGAGTCACCCAAGGAACTTTGTCGGTTGGCAGAGTCACATGCTCAGATTTCCCCTTCATGAAAATTACAGGAAGACCAAGTAGGAGGCCTTTGAAGTAGTCTAGACAAAAGGTGGTAGGGCCTAAACCAAGATGGTAGCCACATAAGAAGAAGTCAAGTGTGAGCAGTGTTATAGAGGTAGAAACAGATTTGGTAGCTCATTGGATATTTGAAATCAGGGAGAAGGAGTTACAATCAATGCTAAATTTATTAATCTGGGATACTAGAAGAATGGCGGTACCTTCAACAGAAATAGGAAATTTTGGAAGAGGAGTGAGTTTGGGGGATACATAAGGCCTCTTTTTCAACCTCTTAATTTTGAGATATCTCTGGGACCTCCAGTTTGAACTGTCCAATAGTAATTGAAGGTTGGGAAGAGATGGAGCTGGATATATAGATCTGTGAGTTATCAACAGAGATGAAAATTAAGCCCATGAGAACTGATGAGATCACCAATAATAATAATAGCTAACAGTTATACATCTCTTACTATGTACCAGGCACTGTGCTAAGTACTTTACAATTATTATCTTACTTGGTCCTCACAGCAACTCTAGAAGTTAGGTGCTATTATTAATCCCCATTTTATAGATGAAGAAACAGGCAAGCAGAGGTTAAGTGACTTGCCCAGGGTCACACAGCTATTAAGTGTCTGAAGCCACATTGATCTCAGGTTTTCCTACTTTAGCCTCTGTGCTCTATCCATCACACCTTCTAGCTGCCCCAAGAGGGAGAATATAAACAGAGGAGAATAGAAGACCTAAGATGGAGTCTTGGGTAACACCTATAATTAGTTAGGAGACATGATAAAGATGATGAATTAGAAAAGGAGATGGAAAAGACATGCATGGGTAGCTTAATAAAAATCTTAAATTAAGGAAAGTTATCTTGTGGATAAAGGATTATACTGAATCAAGAGATCAGATTATAATCCAGAAACTACTATGATTGATATTTTCCTAGAACCATTTTTCTTATCCTTTCAATTGCTTTGACTTCACTTAATGTTAATACATTCCATTTATTGCTTAAAGATGTTCAAGTTTGATAATGTAGAAGAAAATTCTGTTATTAACATAACATGCTAATGTGTACAGATACCTATCCTAGCTAAACTTTTAACTTTTTAAAACAAAGTTCCAAAGTATTTCCTGCAAAATGCTAATCACTTGGGGCACTAAAAGTAAATGATGTGAAATATGGGAATATATATTCTATTTAATTTTGTCGTTAAGAAAATGAAAAATTTACAAATACTAGCCACCATTAGGACATTACCTGGTTGACATTTCCTAAAATGTAGGGAAGGAGATAGTAAGCTAAAATTTTTATTTGTGCTTTGATGTATGAGTAATAAACAATGATTCAGCAAAAGTTGCAAATATACATTGTTTGTAAGGAATCCTTCCATTCCTGGAAGTTTCTGTTTGTTCATCATAGCATTAAGTGAATTATCCTTTATTAGTAATATTTCTTTAATTACACTGGATTCCTTGTTAAGATAGTATTTCTTGTAATTATGTGTAGCTAATTAAAATATTGCTAATGAAGCCAGGATTGTGAATTTAGTCTTCCTCTCATAGTGTACTCTGAAAAGAGCAATGTTAGGAATAACATAAATGTATTTATAGATTGAATACTTTGTTTTAGAAAAAAAATTTTAAGAGATGAATCTGATAGTAATGTATGTATTTGAGAGCAGCTAAGTATTTTACCATGTCCTATTTAGATCATTTTTGCCAGCAAACACAGTTCACCTTCATTTGATGATGGACAACCCTGGGGAGGAGAGAGTGAAGACGGAATAATGCATAATAAGGTACCCTAACTTCACAGAATTGTTTTTTAAGAGTTGGCATGGTGTTAACGAACTGAATGTGTCATCACATAAAGAATTAATGTAAATTCTTATAGGATTTTTGTTCTTTCTGAAGTATTGATGTATGCATATTAAATTAAAATGTAATTAAAGAGTCTGACACTCAGTGCTTGGCACATAGTACATGCTACATAAATATTAGGTTTTATTATTATTAAATAAGAAAATAAACTCAGGGGTGGTAGAGCCAAGATGGCGGCATAGAAGCAGCAAGGTTTTGCAGCTCACACATAGCCACCTCAAAATACCCATAAAATATGACTCTAAACAAATTTTAGGGCTCCAAAACTCACATAAAAATACAGAAAAACACATCTCCCACTGAAAGCAGCTTAGCACAAAGGGCTCAGTGCAGCACGTGGGGAGCCAAAACCAGCCCAGCCTGAAACCACGGGGTGACCAGGACGAGCCACAGCTGGAACTTCAGGAGAGTGGATCAGCGGCAGCTGTGGCAGTTTCCAGAATTATCAAGCCATAAAAAACAAGGACTAAGTGAAAGGTCAGTGGAACGCAGCTAAATTTGGGGAAGAAAAACTGTCCAGCCAAATTGCCTCCAGGGCAAGGAAGCGGCAAAGGCAGCGGCCCTGCAGCTGCTTCCACATGGCTGCTTCAGAGCTCCCAGCCTGCAGACTGCAGGGGGGCCAAGGAATCTTTCAGAGACTAAGTGTTCTTGCATTGAGCAGCCTGGATCTGGATCATGGTCTTGGATGGTGGTGCTGGGGTATATTTTCAGTGAGCTGTATCAGCAAGCACCCTAGCATACCTAGGGCGGCTACTAGCACAGGTTCTTAGATCTGCTTTTCTAAAGGAAAGCAACTCAAAATGGGTTAACAATCTTACTTTAATCAAGCATATCATTTAACTCGTTCAGGGGGAAAAGTCAGCACCCTGAACTTCAGAGAATACAAACAGAAGTTAGAAACAAACAGAAAAACAGATCAGCAGACGGCTTCCAGCGTCTGACCATTACATCAGTTACCTA
>CM053580.1:406113470-406138657 GCA_028627135.1 Pseudochirops cupreus
TTTATGGTGGGGAGGTACTAGCCGCTGGAGGGCCCAGGAATGATTTCTTGTAGAGTGTAGTATTCAAAGTGGCACCGGCTTGGGGGATACCCTGTGCAAATGTATGAAGGAGAGAGATGGAAAGTTATGTGAAGAGTAGTAAAACTAGCCAGGCTGAATTGTAAAAATCATTAAGGGAAGTAATGAAAAAGGCTGTAAAGAAATTGGAGCCAGGTAGGGAAGAGTTCTAAATGTTAAACAGAAAAGCTTTGTTTAAAATAAGACTTGGTAACTTCATTTCTTGTGTTTTTTTTTGGAAGGGGAAGGCAGGGCAATTGGGGTTAAGTGACTTGCCCAAGGTCACAGGGCTAGTAAGTGTTAAGTGTCTGAGGTCAAATTTGAACCCAGGTCCTCCTGACTCCAGGGCTGGTGCTCTATTCACTGCGCCATCTAGCCACCCCGATAATTTAATTTCTAATTACTTCATAGGAATATTGAAAAAGGAGAGGGGCTGGGCTGAGGGAAGTAAATGTTTTAAAAAGGGGAGTTTAGGTGCCCTCCTTCAAATTTGCAAGAAGCCAGTTGGATTCTTTGGGATCTTCTCTATGTCACAGCTTTGGAGTTTAATGAGAAGAGTGACTAATTACTAATAAACTAGTAACAAAAATCATTATGACAGCTATTTGAAGCAGAAGAGAGAGACAGAGGCAAGAAGACCAGTTAGAAGTCTTTTTCAATAGTTGAGTTGGTAAGAGCTTAAACATGGTGATGGCCCTACGAGTGGAGAAAAGGGAACAGGTGCCAAGTGTTTGTAAAATAAAAAACTTGCTTCCAAAGGGTGAACTTCTGAGGTCAATTGTTCCTTAATATGGGAAGAGTTCTTTGTGCTCCCACCGTTTTGGCAAACCACTCTGTACCTATCTGATTGCCCAGACAGTCTCTTTCTAAGGCACCACTCAATGGTTTAAGGACAGGAATAACCAAAACAAATGATTTTAACCAAATTTGTAAGGGTAATAATTAAGGGTAAGATAATTTAGGTTTGATGTGTGGTTCATTCAGTTCACCACCTTGAAACAAAATAGTCAATCAACAGACATTTATTAAATATCTATTATGTGCCAAGTACACTTCTGCCATCAAGGAACTCACTTGGAGACAACAAATACATACAAACGACATACAGGATAAATAGGAAATAATTAACAGAAGGCACACACTAGAATTATTGAGGGGTTGGAAAAGGCTTCCTTGCATTAGATGAGATTTTAGTTGGGACTTAAAGGAAGCCAGGAGGCAGGTGAGAAGGGAGTGTATTCCAGGTGTGGGGGACAGCCAAAGGAAATACTTGGGAGAGATAGAATGTAATGTTTGTGGAACACCAAGGATTGTAAGTAAAGTATGAGAAGATTCGAAAGTGAGGAAGAGACCTAGGTTATGAAGGGTTTTAAACACCAAAGGATTTTATCGTTGATCTTGGAGGTGATAGGGAGCTGCTGGAGTCACTAAGAAAAACTTTCATTGTGCATGTATCACCTACAATTTTAGCAGACCCACATTAAATTTGTCATGTGCACAGGTTAGAGTTATCTTAAGAAAAAAGGCTCTACAGTCTACAATCTTTAAAAAAAAAAAGAAAACTAACACAAAGGACAACATACATTGTAGTTAAAAACTATTCCTTTGCATATTGTGATAGATCATAGGATCACAGATTTAGGATTGGAAGGAAATTTAGAAGCCATCCAATCTAACCCCCTTATTGTACAATATACACTATCCAGGAGTGGGGAACTTTCAGCCTGGAAATCACATGTGGCCCTCTAGGTTCTCAAGTATATAGTAAATCTTCCTTTCAACTCCAGTGTTCACACAATTAGCAACACATGCCATTTGATGTGATCATATAAGTAATATTACAGAGTAGCTGAGATTGCAGAAGCTGTAAATTTTGGGGGGAAACCTGTGTACTACTGAGCTCTAATTTTTAAGAAAAATTTTTATTCTAAACTTAACACCATTGACTACGGTGTTTGCACAGGACATTGCAGATCTCTATTATGTATCATCTTTTTAAAAAGGTATGTAAGTTTTTAAGTTATAAGTTCATTTATAAGTTAAAAGTTCAAACCATATCTTTCAAAGCTATCTTAGATGTCTATATTCCTTTCTAACCTTCCTTCTGTTCTCTGCATTAAAAAAAAAAGTCTGAATGACAATCTTTTCTTTTTTTTCTTAGCCACTCTCTATACCTTCTATCTCCCATAGAGGGGGAAAAAGTCCTTGTAAAAATAGGCAGTTAACCAAAAAAAGTTCCACATTGGCTATGTCTGAAAATGTCTTATTCTGTATCTTGAGTACATTTCCTGTCAAGTTGTCAGTAGCATGCTTCATTAGCCTTGTTAATAGTCAATAAACACTGAATACCTATTTAAGTGCTGGAGATACAAATAAAGGTAAAAGAAGTCCCTGCTTTCAAGGAGCTCACAGTTTAATGGCGGAAGCAATGTGTAAACAATTATATACAAAGAGATTATATGTAGGATAAATAGGAAATAATGACAGAGGGCAGATACTACAATTAAGAAAGATCAGAGAAGATGGGATTTCAGCTGGGACTAAAAATTACCCAGCTGATAGAGAAGTAGGGAGGGAGAGCATTTCAGGCCTGGGGGACAGTCAGTGAAAATACTCTGGGGTGGGAAATGGAGGGAAGTGTGTGAGGTGCAGCGAGGAGACCAGTGTTAGTGGATGGTAGAGTTTGGGGGAATGGGGGTGGGGAATGTAAGGTATAAGAAGACTAAAGTTGGGGGGGGGGAGCAGGGTAGATTATAAAGGGCTTTTATTTTTTTATGAAGGGCTTTGATTGCTAAACAGAGAATTTCATATCTGATCCATTGGAGTTTACTTTTACTCTAGATATATTTGTGTCAGAGAGACATGGTCAGGCCTGCATTTATAAAGATCACTTTGGCAGCTAGGTGGTCTGTGGTGGAATCATGCCTTCTTGTTTTCACTGACCAGAATAAATAGATCTCAAAGTTGTTTTTTGGTAAGGCAACTGGGGTTAAGTGACTTGCCTACGATCAAACAGGTAGTGTTAAGTGTCTGAGGCTCCATTGCTGGTGCTTTATCCACTGCCACCTAGCTGCCCCCTAGCCCAGTATTTCCAATAAATATGATATACTGCTTCTTTTATTTTGAGGCTGGTTTGCAAACCTTACTTAAAATATAAAAAGGTATTTGCAGCTAGGTGGCACAATGCATAGGGTGCTGAATCTGGAAGATCTGAATTCAAACCCAACCTCAGTCTCACTTAACTTAAACAGTTGTGCCCCCAAGCAAGTCACTTTGCCTCTCCTCTGTCTGCCCCAGTTTCTTCATCTGTAGAACAGGGTAACAGCCCCCACCCACTAAGATTGTGAGGACCCTATGAGACAGTAATTGTAAAATGCTTAGCACAGTGTCTTCTACGTGGCAAGCAATGTGTAACTGTTATCATTATTACTATTATTAAGCTAGTTGTGACTAGCTTGTATCTCACACTGGAAAATTCAACTTCAGTATGAACCGTTTGCGCATGTGCCCTACTAGGGATCAAGGAAGGTATGGGAAATAGATAGTACTGAACCTTCTCTCAGATAATTTGTCTTCTTATAGAGTAAATGCAAATACAGGTAAATGTTAACAACAGCCTAAAGCAAATTTAAAAGTGCGACGGAAAACCAACAGCACAAACTTGGACAAATTTATATAGTAAGATGTTTCCCAAACAATTAAGAATCTTGGCACACGAGGAAATTCTAAATTTGTTTGGCACCTGTTAAAATGTAGCCGATCTCTACAAGCCCTGACACATATAGGACTAAATGCTTTGGGTATTTATATTCGTTATTTGAACTCATTTATTAGACAAAATAAAAACAAAACGGGCGCCTCTCTTCGTCGTTATTTTGTCAAGTTGGCTTTCGCTGAAAAGACGGCTGCTTGTTTCTAAGCACTTCACAGTAATACTGAAAAGGGGCGAAGGTGGTGGTAAAAGTTTGAAAAAGCCAAGTTCAAGTGCTTCTCCCACTATTTGCCAGAAGGTAAGTAGGGCGATTTTTTTCGGGGCCGAAAACAAACGCAGTGAGGAGCTTCGTTTTGCCATTCGATGTGGCCATTCGTGACCAGGTGGCTTCTGCATTAAGGAGACTAGGAGGATTAAGCGGGGCCACTGTTCGGGGTATATTTTAACCTAGGGTCTGTGTATTTATGGTAAATGTAATTGGTTTTATCTGTAATACTGTGTACTTTATACATTTAAAAATACTGATAATGCGTCCATAAACTTCATCAGACTGCCAAAAGGGTCCATGAGACAAAAAAGGTTAAGAACCTCCTGGTTTGGAGGCGCTGGGGTCACACCGGCAATCAGCCCAACACCAGAAAGCGAGTTTCCCGTCAAGGAATGGAGAAAAAGGGTTTCTCGGGAAAGGGCAGGTGAAGGGGGTTAATAGAAGTGGGGCTACGCATCTCCCCCTTCCCCAAAGCGGGAGGGGTCTCCGCCAGGAACGCAGCACAGTGGTGGTGTGGTGTGATAACAGGGGTGGGGATAGGGTCAAGGGCCCGGGATTACACCATGCCCCCATCCCACCTGCTCCAAAAAATGATCAAAGAGCCGCCACTGGTGCAACAACGCCACGTGGCGTTGCAATGCTCGAGGCCGTCCGGGTGTCTATTGCCTCAGCTAAATCGCGGGGCCGCAATCAGCAAGCGAAGAGAGGGGCTGGAAGCTACAGGCGCCGGGGTCCCTGGAAGCTCGGAAGTGTCGGGCTCAAGGCTGCTTTCCCCTAGCCGGCCCTGATCCCTTCACATTGTAGGGTCATACGGGCTAGGCTGGCTTTGCCCTCCCAGCCTCGTGGGGCAGCAGTGGGGCCGCGCTGCTGCCGTCTAACAACAACCTGTCATTGCCCTCTTGCTCCGCTAGGGTAAAGGGGGCGTGGTGATCTGAAGCCCCTCCTCCCCACGGAGGAGGCCTAGTTGGGCCTCCCACCGCCCCCGTGGGGCCTTCGAGACTAGCTCCGCCCCTTCAGCCATCGCTGCCGCCGTCTCTTTCTGCGCCACAGTCGGTGGCGGCTGCGCCCCTCCCCCCACTACCTCCTCTTGGAGCCAGAAGCTGACGCGCTGCCGGGTGCGGAGTGCAGTTCGGCACTGGAGAGGCCTGGGAGTGCGACATCTCCCTTCGGATAACTGCGTTTCCTACTCCCCTTCCCCCCAAGGAACGCCGAGGGCGCGGAAGTGACGTGACGAGATGGGGGAGAGACTCGTTTGAATCCTTCCCGGGTGATCCTCGCCCGCCCCTTCGCCGCCGCTGTCTCTTCGTTTCCTTTCAGAAGATCGGCAGCCGTCGCGTCGCCTCCGCAGCCAGGGCCGCGGTCTTCAGTGGTTGGGCCGCCTCTTCTCCCACTCCCTAGTCCCCGCCGCCAGCGGGCGACGCCGCGAGGGGAGCCTGAGCTGCGGCGCCGCTGAGAGGGGCGGCCTCCGCCGCCGCCAGCGCTCCCGTCTTGTCTCCTCCCCTCAAACATGGCAGCGGCAGGCGGCGGCGGCGGCGGCGGGGGTAGTAGTAGTAGTAGCGGCGGGAGCGGCCGCCGCACGGTGTTTCTGTTCGACCGGCGCGTGGAGCAGTCGGAGGTCGGGGAGCGCGCGCTGCACTTGGACGAGGGCGACGGCTTCTCGAGCTTCCGCAACGCCGTCTGTCAGGTGAGGAGGGAACGGGGCGGGCGGGCAAATGAGGTGCCGAGCTAGGCTGCGGCCCCGCCGACCCGCCTGGCCAGGCCCCGGCCATAAACCTGTCACCCGGCTGCAGCCCTCCTCAGCCCCCGGGCCTGAGCTGCGGAATGCGCGGCGGGGAAAGGGAACCTGTCGGTGAGCGGCGACACCCGCGGCCCGGCTACGGAACCTTGCTTTGCTTGCCTTGCCCTTTCGCTCTCCAGCGCCTTTTCGCCGAGCCCCAAAGCGCGAAGCACACGGGTCTCCTGGGTTTGAGGTGGCGGGCGCGCTTTGCACCTTTCTTTGGTGTATTGTGAGCCTTGGAGACCGTGGGGGAGTAGAAGAGACGTGCCGGATGAAGGATGATTTACTCCTTCATCATCCCGAGGGCCAACGAAAGTTTTTTCCTGGAAGTGTCCCGACTTCAAAAAGTTGGCTTTTCTCGAATTTGCCTGCAACTTTTTCATTGATTAAAGAGGAAGTTGATTTGACCAGACTTAGAAATAAGTGTGATGTTACCTTTAAAAAAAAAAGGGAGATGTGGCGTTTTGAGAGATTGGTAGTATCCCTTGTGTTCTCAACAGTGGTGAGTTTTGGTTTCCATTACAGTTTGGAAGTTGCAAAATCCCTATGGGCATGTTTGCCACAGTATTACTGAATGATGCTGTGATTTCTCCACTTTCCCGGGCCCATCAGGCTCTTGGGCCATCATCACCTTGCAGAGGTCTTATGAAGGGTAGAGGAAAAACCTTTGGGAAACCTAGCTCCGTATTTGAGACCTTTTTTGTGTCTGCAGCCTGATGCTCAGCGTTTTCTGAAACTGGACCCTGTTTCACAAATAATTAAATCCAAAAGTGTCCCCTGGCAGCTACCCCTCTCTCCTAAAATAAAACGTTTAATACTCCTACGATCTGGTATTTGTTTTGTGTTAAGATTTGTTTAATAGAAATGCCAAGTGCTTTCCAGTGTGCCTAAGATAAAGCGGTGTTGAGATTTTTTAAATTTTTGTATGTTTCAATTTCTTTAAGAATAATTTAAGCTTAAAACTTTCTTGTATTTCCATAACTTTAAAACCCTTGTCTTTTTGGATTTTAGAGGGAGTTTTCATTTCCAATCATTTGCAGGCAATAGCATAAGATTGTTTTTTCAAAACAGATATGTTGTATTTTTTAAAAAAGAGGATTACAAGACTGGATGTTAATAAATGCCAGTTGCTTGATTGGACTCTAGGAAAAGTTAGGTAGGATTATGATTGTTTAGGAATCTTAAATCTAGAACACTAAGTTTTATGGGACAAATTCTGATGAAATGAACAGTTACTACAAAAATGGACGCCATTTCAGCAACCATTCTCCCACCACCACCACCTTTTAAAATACAGTATTTAATTCAATAAATGGTAATACAGTAAAAATTTGGTAATATGCAAAATCCCTTGATCAGTAGGAATTACACTTTCATCATCAGTTAAACATGCATTTGCAACTGAGCACACATTGAAAAAATTCGTCTTACATTATTACAAGGGTTTTGAGGGAAGTTAATCAGCAATTGTCATTCTGTCCAGTCACACAGGCAAAAACCATCTCTGCCTTCAAAGAGCCCTCTTTCTAAGGGGAGAAGCAGCATGTAAATAATTAGATACAAAGAAACAAAACAGTTATGTGTATTTTTATATATACACATATGTGTATACATATGTTTATACGTGCATACATAAATACATATATGCAAACACGGTAATTTGAAGGAAAAGACACTAGTTACTTGAGGAACCAGGAATGAGCTAAGTCTTGAAAGAAGCCATGAAAACTTGGGAGGGTGGTGAGGAAGGAGCTCATTTCAAGCATTGGAATTCCCGTGCAAAGGCAAGGAGATGAGAAATGGCTTGTTGTGTGGTAGAAGATCAGCAAAATAACCTCTTGGGTCTGGATTATTTTGTTGTTCATTCACTTCATTTGTATCCAGTTCTTCCATTTGGGGTTTTCTTGGTAAAGATAGTGGTTTGCCATTTCCTTCAGCTCATTTTACAGATGAGGAAACTGAGGAAAAGTTTAGTGACTGACTGTCTAGGGTCACCCAGCTAGTGACTGAGGTTGAATTTGAACTCAGGTCTTCCTGACTCTACGCTGGGTCATAGAGTACATTAAAGTGTAAGAAGACTGGAAAGACAGGAAGGGGCCAGATTGTGAGGAACTTTATGCCAAACATAGGAGTTTATAGGAAATCCACTAGAGATTAAGAAAGCCATTGGAGTTTTAAGTAGGAAAACTTTGGCAGCTAAGTGCAGGAGTAGGGAGAGACTTGAAAAGAAGCAGGGGGGAACAATTAGAAAGCCATTGAAGTAGTCCAGTTAAGAGGGCTGTGTGTGTGTGTGTGTGTGTGTGTGTGTGTGTGTGTGTGTGTGTGTGTGTGTGTGTGAGAGAGAGAGAGAGAGAGAGAGAGAGAGAGAGAGAGAGAGAAAGGTAGAAATGTCATTTGGGTATGGTGGAGTGAGAATGAGAGTCAAAGATAGTAGTTAGGTTGCCTGCTTCTGTGCCTGGGAGGATAAGTAAAGGAGAAGTTTGGAAGACAGGAGGGTTTTGGGGGAAAGATAATGAATTCTCTTTTGTACATGTTGAGTTTGAGATATTGAATGACATTCAGTTACAGATGTTTAATTGGTGATGCTGGATTAGAGCTTAGGATAGAGACTACAGTTGGATGTATTTGATATGAGAATTTTTTTGTATAGAAATGATCTTTAACTTTTGGGAGCTAATGAGACCACAAGGGAAATAGTATGAAGGGAAAAGATAAGAAGGCCTAGGACAAAGCCTTTAAGATGTGTGTGACACTCATGATTAGTAGGTGTGGTATAGAGGAAGATACTTACTTAGCAAAGGGGATGGATGGGAGGAGAACCAAGAGAGAAGTATGTCACCAAAACTCAGAGAAGAGAGAGTACTGAGGAGTAAAAGATGATCAGTAGTATTTTAAAGGTTGCAGAGTGGTTAAAAAGGATGAGGATTGAGAAAAGGCCATTAGATTGGCAGGACATCACTGCTATCCTTGGGGAGAGCAGTTTCAGTTGAAAGAAAAGGTTGGAAAATAGACTGCAGAATTTTTGGGAGAAAGTGAGAGGAGAGGACTGCAGTCCTTTGATGTGGGTGGTTTTCTTAAGGAGTTTATCTGAGAAGGGGAGGTAGGAGATATAGGACAATAGTTGATAGGTATAGGTAGAATCAAATGAGGGTTTTTTAAAGTTGAGGGAAAGACATGGACAATGTTATAGAAAGTAGGGAAGGAGCTGGCATGTAAATAGAGTTGGTATGATAATTATTTCAAGCTGCTGGAGAAAATGGGCAGAGATGGGGCATGGGACTAAGGGTACAGGTAGAAGTGTTGGCATTGACAAAGGAAAGGGTCCATCTCATCATCAGAGGCTGGAGTCAGAGAAAAAATAATGGTCTACGATGTCCCGGTGATGTGAGTTGAGAGAAGAGTGAACTTTTTGTGAATGATCTCATTTTTTTCTGTGAAGTATAAGCCTCTCTTCTTCTGAGAGGATGGACTGAGAAGGAGGTGAGATGAGAGGCTTTGAAGATAGAATAAAAGATTTGGAATAGCCATTGTGTAGATTTAAGAAAGAGAATCATCAAGTTGGAGTAAGAGAATTGCTTTGATCCTTTGAAGGGCCCCAGTTGAGATTAGATAACTTAAGTTCTAATGGACTCATTCAGCATGGTTTTCTGATTTATTTTCGTTTAGTTCAGCAGTTTGTAAGTAGGAGCAAAAGAAGTTATTAGGTAGGAGTAATTCAGTAGTAGTTTGTGATAGGACAAATGGGGTAAATGATTCAAGAGTACCTGGTTTACTAAGGGGTCAGTATAGAAGGAGAGTGTTTGTTACTGCAGGAGTTACGGCTCTGGCAACAATGGAGTTCATGGTAAGGACAAAGAATAGACTTAGGTATGTTAGTGAGGCATATGGAAAGATGGAATGATATAAAATTATGATTGGTTAATATGGTTTTAGAAATCATGAATATAGGAGTAGAAAACTTATAGATGGCATAAGTGGATATTTTTTCAAGTAGAACGGAGGAGTGGGTCATATGAACTGGATAGAAGAAGGAACTGGGAACTTATGGCATTTGAGAGAATATCAACATTAAAGCTCCATGTTATGAAGGCAAGAGTTGGAATGAAGAGAACCACTGGTGTGACCCAGGTACTGAACTCTCAATAAAGGAAGTTCAATATTCTGGTGGCAGAGAGAGAATCATTACTAGAGTCTGGATTAGGTGATAAATATGGATATTGAACCCCAAGGAGGAGAGATTTCTGAGTGGTAGTGGTAAGAGGGAGAGGGTCTAAAAGTGTTCCATGGGACGGCAAGGAGTTTTCTGACTCTACTGCTTGTGACCAGGGGATAGAGAGTGTGGGGCTAGGGAATGGGATAAAGCGTAGTCAGCACTGGAAGACTATTGAGAGAATTAGTGTCATCAGGAGGGAACCAGGTCTCAATGAGTGTCAAAAATGGAAAGAGTGAGAAAGGTTGAGTTTTAAGATGAAAGAAATTTGTTCATTATGGATCAGGTATTCCAGAGTTGTAAACACCACAGTGTAAAAGATGAGTAAATCTGGAGTGGGGCATTTGACGGGGAGGGGAAAGTTAGAGGAGGATGGGAATTATAGAGTGGGCAGTGAGGGATGAAAAATGGAGGGTGAGGAAAAGGGTTTATACAGTATTTAGCTGAGGGATTAGAAAGGGAGGTCAGAATCACTAGGATAGTGACAGTATAAGACTTAATATGCTAACCATTGAGGAAAGGTTAATCTAGGCAGAACAGTATCACTGGTTGGAAAAAGATTCCTTTAGAGAGGCAGGCAGATGGTTACTGTTCAGGGCTCCTTCAGGTAGGTAGTCATGTGTTCTGTGAGTCCCACCTTAGAATAGGAGAAGCAAAACATATTTAGGAATAAGAGGAGTGACTGACTCATCAGTCTTTTGGAGACACAGCTGATCATTGCATTAATCACTCTTTTTTTTTTCTACAAATGTTTCTTTACAGTGTTGTAGTCATTGTATATACATTTTTTTTCCTGGTTCTGCTCATTTCATTGCATCACATCATATAAAGTCTTCCCAGATTTTTCTGTATATGTTCTTTCTTGCCATCTTTTAAAATAAAATTTTGTAAATGAATTTATATTCTAAATTGGTGATGCTCTTGGCTACCACTACCATATCTCTTTGCTTGGCAGGTAGAGCAAGTGTTTGCTGACTCTTGCTCTGCATGCTTATGCTTCTGTTAATGCAACATTCTATAATCATAATAATGAAAATGGTGATGATACAGCCCAAGATTGTATTAGTTTTTTTTAGCTGTTATGTCATACTATTGACTCATGAAAACTATTTTCAGGGAAGGAGAAACCTAGAGTATTAACATGAAAGCAACCTATTATAAAGGCAGGAGTTGGAATGGAGAAAGCCACTGGTGTGAGTCAGGTCCTGAACTCTTGATAAAGGAAGTAGAACGTTCTGGCAGTGAAGAGGTAATGGTCATTACAAAAAATAATATGTGGTAGCAATAAAAATATGAATATAATGTTATGGAAGTTAGAGGAGAAAATATTAAGTGGATATTGGTAGTTAGTATTGTCAAATGCAATAGAAAAGTAAAGGTGGAAGTAGGTGGAGGAAAAATAGTTTTGGCAATTAGAAGATCACTAATCTTTTTTTTGGTTTTATGTTTTTTATTATTCTTTTAAAAAATTATTTATTTACTTTTAGTTTACAACGTTCAGTTCTACAATCCCTTGAGTTCCAAATTTTCTCCCCCTCCCTCTTCTCTTCCCTCATCCCCATGATGTCATGCAATTCATTATGGGTTCTACAAATACCTTCACACTAAACATTAGTCAAGTTGTAAAAAAGAATTATAATCAGTGGAATTAACCAAGAGAAAGAAGGAACAAAACAAAAAAGAGAGAGAGCAAGTAAGTTGCTTCAGTCTTACTCAGACTCTGTAACCCTTTATCTGGATTTAGATAGCCCTCTCCATTATGAGCCCCTTGGAGATGTCATAACCTTGCATTGCTGAGTGGAGTCCAGTCCATCAAAGTTAGTTATCACAGATA
This sequence comes from Pseudochirops cupreus, assembly GCA_028627135.1. Taxonomy (NCBI): domain Eukaryota; kingdom Metazoa; phylum Chordata; class Mammalia; order Diprotodontia; family Pseudocheiridae; genus Pseudochirops; species Pseudochirops cupreus. The sequence goes on from CM053580.1 coordinate 406,125,329, forward strand.
GGATCTGTTTGTAATTGGATTGCTGATTATTCTTGAGAGAATAAATAGTTTTAATGTTATTGTTCAGTCATATGACTCTTAGTGACCCCACTTGGGGTTTTCTTAGCAAAGATAGCGGAGTGGTTTGCCATTTCCTTTTCCAGCTCGTTTTACAGATGAGCAAATTAAGGCACATTGGATTAAGTGACTTGGTCAGGGTGTCACACAAGTAGTAAGTATCTCTGAGGCCAGATTTAAACCCAGGAAGTTGAGACTTCCTGATTCCAGACTGAACACACTCTGTTGACTGTGCCACCTAGATGCCACTTGTTTTAGTGCTAGCTGAGTCTTAAGTTCATAGAGTAAGGAAGTAGAGCTACCTAGCATAGGCTATATTTTCTAAATGAAATAATACTTTTTTTTTCTTTTGTGGAGGGGAGAAGAAGGCAGGGCAGTTGAGGTTGTGACTTGCCCAAAGTCACACAGCTAGTAAGTGTTAAGTGTCTGAGGCTGGATTTGAACTCAGGTCCTCCTGACTCTAGGGCTGGTGCTTTATTCACTGCACTACTACCTAGCTGCCCCTGAAATTACACTTATTTTTGACAAGCATTGATTTTTCCTTTATCTCACTCCTCCATCCTGGGGAAAAAGAAAAAAGAAAATATTTGTAGAAATCATCTATCTAGTAAAAGCAAAACAAATTGCCACATTATCCATATCCAAAAATGTATGTCTCATGGTGTCACCTTACCAGTGCCTTCAAGTACATTCAAGGATGCCTTATCCATAAGAAAACCTTAATTATAACCCAGCACTCCCCAAAACTATGATCTAATATTTCTTCTCTCAGAAAAATTCCTAAAAAAGCCTGTCTACTGCCTTGACTTCCTTTAGTCTCACTTACTCCTCAATTCTTGCAATCTAGCTTCTGATCTCAACACTGAGAGGGAATTCTCTCCCCAAAGTTCAGTGGTTCAGTGCTGAAATCTGATATTCTTTTTCTCAGTCTTCATCCTTCTTTGCTTATTTGCTGCATTTGACACTGTTGAGCACACACTCTTCCCTGGATTTTTGTGACACTTCTTTTTCTTAGTTGTCTTCTGTATATGATGATCATTCATTCTCAGTCTCCTTCACTTATTCATCCTCCATATTAAATACACCTAATTATATAATTAGGGTGTTCTTCAAGGCTGTCTTAGGCTTTCTTCTCTCTACTCATGTCACTATTTCTTGGTAACCCCAATTAGTTCTCTCGGGTTTAATTATCTATGCAGATGACTCACATCAGCCCTAGTCTCTCTACTGAGCTTCAGCTCTGTATTACTACTTGCTTATTGGGTATTTTCAACTGGACGGTCTGGACACATGTCAAAAAGAGAACTCATCTTTTCCTCAAAATCCAACCCTTTTCTAAACTTCCCTTTTTCTTCGTCATTATTTTTCTTTTTTTAAAAATAATTTATTTAGGGGCAGCTAGGTGGCGCAGTGAATGGAGTCAGGAGGACCTGAGTTCAGATGCGGCCTCAGACACTTGACACACTTACTAGCTGTGTGACTTTGGGCAAGTCACTTAACCCCAGTTGCCCTCCAAAAAGCAAATACTACTACTACTACTACTAATAACAACAAGTTATTTATTTTTAGTTTTCAACATTCATTTCCACAAGATTTTGAGTTATAATTTTTTTCTCCCCGTCTTTCCCCTACCCCTCACCCCAAAATAGCAAGCCTACTGAATACCCCTTCCCCCAATCTGTTTTCTCTTATATCCTCCCCCATCACCCCCCTTAACTTTCTAATAGGGCAAGATGGATTTCTGTACCCCAATGCCTATATATCTTATTTCCTAGTGTCATGTAAAAAAATTTTTTTTAGACATTTGTTCCAGATTTTTTCCCTTCTTCCCTTCTCACCCACCCTCACTGGGAAGATAAGCAGTTCAGTATAGGTTGTACCTGTGTCGTTACCCAAATCATTTTCATAGTAGTTACATTGTGAAAGGCTAACTATTTCCCTCCATCCTATCCTGCCCCCCACTTATTCTGTTTTCTCCTTTGACCCTATCCCTTTTCAAAAATGTTTGCTTCTAACTACCCCCTCCCTCAATCTGCCTTCCCTTCTATCATCCTCTCTCTTAACCCCTCCCCCCATTTTCCTGTAGGGTAAGATAACCAATTGAGTGTGTATGTTATTCCCTTCTTAAGCCAGATTCAATGAGAATAAGGTTATCCTGTTCCCGTTCACCTTCCTGTTCTTCCCTCCATTGTAACAGTTTCCTCTTGCCTCTTTTATATAATTTACCCTAATCTATCTCTCCCTTTCTACTTCTCCCAATAAATTCCTCTCTCACCTCTTAATTTTATTTTTTCAATATTAACCCTTCATATTCAACTCCATCCTGTGCCCTCTCTCTAGGTATACATGAACATACATATGCCCACACTCACATATATATTTATATACACATGCACCCTCCTATACATATGTATATATGTATTTTTACATATATATATACACACACACACACACACACACACACACACACACACACACACACACATTCCCTTCAACTATCCTCATACTGAGAAAAGTTTCATAAGTTACAATTACTGTTTTTCCATATAGGCATGTAAATAGATCAACTTTGATAAGTTCCTTATGATTTCTTTTTCCTGTTTACCTTCTCATGCTTCTTTTGCTTCTTGTATTTGAAAGTCAGATTTTCTCTTCAGCTCTGGTTTTTTCATCAGGAATGCTTGAAAATCCTCTATTTCATTGAATAACCATATTTTCCCCTGTAGCATTATATACTCAGTTTTACTGGCTAGGTGATTTTTGGTTTTAATCATAACTTCTTTGACCTCCAGAATATCATATTCCAAGCTCTTCGCTCTCTTAGTGTAGAAGCTGCTAGGTCTTGTGTTATCCTGATTGTGTTTCCATGATACTCAAATTATTTCTTCCTGACTACAGTATTTTCTCCTTGACCTGGGAACTCTGGAATTTGGCTATAATATTCCTAGGAGTTTTCTTTTTGGGATCTTTTTCAAGAGGCGATGGGTGAATTCTTTCAATTTCTATTTTGCCCTCTGGTTCTAGAATATCAGGGCAGTTTTCCTTGAGAATTTCTTGAAAGATGGTGTCTAGGTTCTTTTTTTGATCATGGCTTTCAGGGAGTCCAATAATTTTTAAATGATCTCTCCTGGATCTATTTTCTAGGTTTTTCTAATGAGATATTTCACATTGCCTTCTAATTTTTCATTTGTTTGGATCTGTTTTATAGTATCTTGATTTCTCATAAAGTCATTAGCTTCCAATTGCTCCAATCTGATTTTGAAGGAGTTATTCTCTTCAGTGAATTTTTGAAATTTTTTTTCCGTCTGGCATATTCGATTTTTTAAGGCATTCTTCTCACTGGCTTTTTGGGCCTCTTTTGTCATTTGAGTTAGTCTGTTTTTTAAGGTTCTGTTTTCTTCATGATTCTCTTGCATCATTCTCATTTCTCTTCCCAATTTTTCCTCCACTTCTCTTACTTGATTTTCAAAATCCTTCTTGAGCTCCTCCATGTCCTGCAACAGTTCATATTTTTCTTGGAGGCTTTTGATGCAGGAGTTCTGACTTCGCTGTCTTCCTCCATGCCTTGTTCCTTTTTGTCCCCCAAAAAAGGATTATATGGTCTGTTTGTATTTCCTCTGTTTGCTTATATTGCCAGCCAATTACTTGATTTTTGAGCTCTTTGGTGTGGTAGAACTCTGCCTCCAGAATGGAGAAAGCTTTGTCAGAAATTACGGGGGTTTTCACAGCTGCCAGAGCTATTAGGAGGGCGCCCTCTATACAGCTCCCACAAGCTCTGGCTCCCTGGACCACCACCCAAGACTGGGATCCAGATCCAAGCAGGTTAAAGCAAGAGGGATTACCCTCTGAATAGTCCCTTGGCTCCCCTGAGATCTGCATGCTAGAAGCTCCATAGGCAACCATGTGGTGCCTCCCCCACTACTCCCCCTGGGGGCAGGGACCGCACTCTTCTATTCTCCTCCCCACCACCCGTTCCAGCAGAGTTCCACATTGACCTCTTACTTTGTCTTTGGTTTTTATGGATTGAGAAGTCTGGAAACTGCTGCAGCTGCTGGTGATTCACTCTCCTGAAGTCTGCTCTGGCGGCTTCTGGTTGGGGCCATCCTGGGGCTGGAACCCTACGGCTCACTTTCCTGTGGGCCTGCCGGACTGCCTTCAGTGGGAGGTGTTTCTCTCTGTCACTTTGTGGGTTCTGTAGCTCTAAAGTTTGTTTAGCCTTTTTTTTTACGTGTATTAGAAGTGATTGGAGTGGGAGCTCACACCAAGTTTGTGCTTCTACTCTGCCATCTTGACTCCGCCTCCATCGTTATTTTTATGTTCTTCTAGTTGGGAAGTCAACAGTATAGCCTTTATATGGTGCTTATTTTTAAGGTTTTGTAAAACACTTTTCAGTGTTTTCGGTTATCATCATATATCTTCATCAATTTCTTTCTTTTCTGGTCAGGAAGTCAGCAGTAAGCTATCATTTATATAGTGCTTTTTAAAGTCTATAAAACACTTTACATGTGTTATCTTTTTAATTTGATCCTCACAACCACACACTTTATTAGGTAGAAAGGAAGGAAATAAACACTTATCACTTACTATGTGCCAGGGATTGTGCTAAACAAACATGTTACAAATATCTCATTTAATCCTTATAACAGCCCCCAAAAGGGAGATGCTATTATTAATTATCCCCATTTTACCATTGAGGAAGCTGAAGTTGAGAGAGGTTGAATGACTTGCCTAGGTTCACACAACTAGAAAGTGTCTGAGGCAGGTCTCAAGATAGTCTTAACTCCCAAATCCAATGCTCTGTCCACTGTGCTTCCTAGCTCCCAGTATGCGTTTATTTTGTTTTTTTCCATGTCTCAGGTACTATGTTCTGGTGAAATAAAGGCAAAAACAGCCCCTGCCCTTTAGGAGCTTACATTTTAATGGTTCATAAACTGGTTGTATACATGTCACTACTCGTTCTCCCTCACACCAAATATCCAGTCAGTTGCCAAATCTTCTCCTTTTTATCCCTGTAACATCTCTTATATCTCAACCCTTTTCACTACTCTCAAAGAGACCACCTTATACTGAGCCCTTATTATTTCTCGCTTAGATTTTTATAACATTACAAAGTGGTCAAGTCAGATTACCAGCTGCTCATCTGTCTGGATGATGAGTTTCTTTCTATTATATTGCTGACCAAGTTCTTTTTTCACAAGTGGAGATTTGATCATATAATTTCTCTACTTGCTTAACCCCACACCTTCCCATGGACACTAGAATAAAATATAAAATCCTCTGTTTAACTTTTAAATACCTTCATAAATTGGCTCTGATCTGTCTTCCTCAGTCATACTAGTCTTTACTCCCTTTTCCTCCCTCTCTGATCTAGCCAAACTTGTTCTATTTTTACACATTGCATTTGATCTCCTGTTGTTTTTTCACTAGCCCTCCCTCTTGACTTATTGTACTTTCTTTTTACCCCAGTCTGAGTGAATTCTCTTCCAAGATGTCACTCAAGATCTGCCTTCTTCATGAAGCCTTCCTGATCCTTACTCCCTCCACTCCCCTGCTCTGCAACCTTTTCAAGTGCTAGGTTACATCTGTGCCAAAGATTGTTGTATTTAGCTTTTGTATTTACAGCTACTTCTTACTTAACTTAATCTGACCATTCCACAGACCTCACACAACCCAGAGCAACTTCAATGCCTGAGCCTTCTCTGCAGCTGGAACTGCTTTTAGTACCTAGAGAGGAGGACCTCTTTTGCGGTGTGCTATTGCTGCAGCTGTCACCCCTGCCAGTTCCTCTTGAGAACAGAGACCTCTCCCAAACCCCTCCCTCCTATTTGCATAATGAGAATTTACGTAAAGTGAGAACTGTTTATATATATTTTCTTTGTATTTTGTATATTCTACATATGTTTGTTTTTCCATTAGGATGCAAGCTTCTTGGGAGAAATGATCATTTAATTCTTTGTATCTATGTGCTCAGCACATAGTAAGTGGTTGATAGTTTCTGATTAATTGCTGCCTTTGCCTTTTAAAGAGTGGCAAGCTTGGAAGTCTTTCAGTCAATTTCAAGAAAAATAAATTTCTTCTGATCTAGGATGATAACTAGATTTGCAGAATAAGTTAATTTGCGGGCAGAAGCTCCTTTCCTTTGCTTTTTTGGAATATTGCATTCCAGGCTTTTCTAGCCTTCCTCTTACTTGATGTAGAGTCCTTTATGGTAATGTAGGATTTTCTTGATATATGATCTTTCTCCTCCTGGTTGCTTGAATAATTTTTTTTTTTAATTTAGGAGCTCTGGAACTTGGCCAACTTGTTTCTTGGTATATTTGAACTCGAAATTTCCCTCATGGTGACCAGTGGCTGTTCCCATCTGTTGTTTTTGGACAGTTTTCTTTTGTGATTTCTTAACATTTTGTATCTTAAGTTTTTTGTTTCATTATGTTTTTTCTTTTGTGTAGTCACGGGTTTTTGGGGTTTTTTTGCTTTTTGGTGGGGGAAGGGGGTTAAGTGACTTGCTCAGGGTCACATGGCTAGTTTTGTGTTAAGTATCTTGAGGCAAGATTTGAACTCAGGTCCTCTTGACTCCAGGGTGGGTGCTCTATTCACTGTGTGACCTAGCTGCCCCTCTTTTGTGTAGTTATGGATCTCTTTTAGGAGGCTCTGTGGTGTTCCAGGTTTTGATTCAAGAAGTATAATTATGTCAGTTGCACACAGGGCATATAGAAAACTCTACCATCTTTAGGGAATCTTAACCTTGCACCTCCGTGTTACATCTTCTCCACAATAATGGTGAACTCTTGAGCATATAGCTCCATGTTTTATGCTTTGCCTGTTTTTGATTAAGGGATCATTTTACAGGGTTGTTTTCTGTTCTGTCTTTCAAGGATTCTTGAAGAATTTTAATGTGTGGTTTGGGAGGAAATTTGTTGAAAAAGAGTCTTGATTTATATAATGTATTTCTTTGATATGGAATCTGGGACAGACTGGGAAGCTGAGAGAAAAGTAGGCCCAGAATTCAACAGGAGGAGCAAAAGGCTTATGTATTATTGCCTTTGGGAACTTGTAAAGCTTATTTAATGATTCCAAAATTCACCCATGAACAATGACACAATATCCTTTTAAATACCAGTATCTTTAGCAAAATACACACAATTTTTTTTATTGTTGTGAACTTAACTGTAATCAACAAGAACATTTCCATGTAAAAATAAGATTGTGAATGAAATGGAATCTATTATAGTTTATACTTTTTAAAAGTACGTATTTTGAGCACTTTTGTTTCAAAGCTTTCGTCATTAGTTTTCTCATTCTGAACTTCCTTCTCTTTTCTTCTTGTATTAAAAAAAAAGCTGACACTTCTCTTTTTTGTTGTATCACTATCAGTCACCCTCAAATACTATCATACCACCTTCCCTCTCCCATCCCCCCATTAAAGAAAAGCCTTTCCTTTTAATGAACAAGCATAGTCAAGCAAAACAAATTCACACATTAGCCATGTCTATATATGTTTCATTTGGCATATCTGGTCATATAACCTCTCAGGTCTAGATAGTATGCTTCATCATTGGTCCTCTGGAGTCTAATACTAACATTCTGTATTTTGGTGAGCCATGACATAAAACAGGCTCCAAAGAATTAAAAATCACTATCATGCAGAGGACAGCAACAAAGTGCATGGTGGATGTGAGCAGGTTAGAACACGACAAATTTCAAAAAATAGCAAGACTAAAAGATGTCATCAAGGAAATGTAGGGTAGGAAAGAGAAGGCTGGTCACTGGGAGAAAAACGACATCTTGACAGAGGTCAGAATGCCCCACTTGTGGCATTGAACAGTTAGGAGAAGGTGGAAAAAAATTTCCCAGTATGTTGGTGTGCCATAGTAGTTGAATATGTTTGGCAGGTATGAATGGATTACAATTCACATGTTTGGGTGAATGCCTAAATCATTGGGATCATAGATCTATTTGAGTAAGGTTTTTCTAGGAGTTTGGTGGTTCCCTGATTTTTCCCTCTGTTTCGAGTTATTTGTTTTTGATTCCAGAGTTGTGTGAACACGTTATATCTTTTGGCTCTTCTACAATATTTTTTCGTTGTATCATTGTTTTTTATTTGATTTTCCATTCTTTTTTCCTAAGTGTCCATTATTTTATTGAGGTTTTCCAGTTTTTGTTCTAAATTTATGATTTTCTTTTTCATATTAGAGCTCTTAATTTCATATTTACTTCTTTTTCCAGGTATTCTCAGTATTTATAACAATTCTATTTTTTTTCCTTGGATTTTGTTTGTGGTATATTTAGAATTATTGTTACCCTTTTTGGTAGTTACTTCCTAGGATCTTCTTAATTCAATATTTTTTTAAACCTAAATTTTTATTGTTATTTTCTGTTTCTTATATCATTGAGTTATCCTGTGTATACCTCCTCCTCCCCAGAGAGCCATCCCATGTGGTAAATATTAAATTTTTTTTCTTTTTTGGGGGGAGGGGTGGGCAATTTGGGGTTAAGTGACTTGCCCCAGGTCACACGGCTAGTAAGTGTTAAGTGTCTGAGGCCAGATTTGAACTCAGGTCCTCCTGACTCCAGAGTCTATGCTCTATTCACTGCACCACCTACCTGCCCCAAATATTAATTTTTTTAGAGAGAAAAAACAACACAACTATTGACACATTGAAAAAAGTCTGTAAACATATGCAAAGTGTAATGCCTGTGCACCTTCCACTTCCATGAAGGGGTGGGTTGGGAATCTTTCATATGTCTTCACTCACTTCCTGTTTGATCTTTATTATTTTCTTACATTTACGTAGGCTTTTTTGTCATATTGTTCTTTCTGTTTAGATTGTTGTAGCTTGTGTTATATTGATTATTTTCTTGGTTCTGCTTACTTCACTCTACGTCAGTTCATATAGATAATTTCCATTCTTTTCTCTGTATTTGTCACACACATCATTTATGAAAGCACAGTAATATTCCATTACATTCACATACCACAATTTGTTTAGCTATTCCCCAGTTGATGGGCGTCTATCTTGTTTCTAGTTTTTAGCTGTCACAAAAAATGTTACTGTAAATTTTTGGAGTATATTTACACCTCAAGGTGTATGTCCTCAAGGCCATATGTGGCCTTCTAAATCCTTGGATACAACCTTTTGACTGAGTCTAAGTTTTATAGAATGAATCTTTTTATTAAGAGGATTTGTTCTGTGAAGTTTAGATTCAGTCAAAGGACTGCACTTGAGTACCTAGAGGGTCACATGTGGCCTTGAGGCCACAGGTTCCCCACATCTAATCTAGACTTCTTTCCTATTGATGACTTTCTTGGGGTATTAGCTTAGTAATAAGAATTTCTGCTTCAAAGGTTTTGGATAATTTAGTCACTTCATTTGCATACTTCCAAATTGCTTTCCAGATGGTTGTATCATTTTACTGTTCCACCAACAATGTATTATTAGTGTGCCTATTTTTCTACAGTCTCACCAACATTGACTGTTGAAATTTTTTGTCCGTTTTACCAATTTGCAGAGTGACGTGAAACCTCAAGGTTGCTTTGATTTGCATTTTTTTATTAGTGATTTGGAGCATTTTTTTATGTGGTTATGAGTACTTTGCAGTTCTTTGAACTATTTGTTCATATTATTTGACATTTATCTGTTGGGGAATGGCTATTAGTCTTATATTGTTTATATATCTTGGATATCAAATGTTTATCAGAAATTTGATATGTTTTTTTTTCCTGTTTGACTGTTTCCCTTACCTGTGTTCATTAATGTTGTATGTGCAGAGAAATTTTTCATTTTTAAGTAGTCCAAGTTATCTGTTTTAACTTTGTGATTGCCTCTGTATATTGTTTGGTTAAGAATACATCTCCTACCCATAGTTGTCGTCGGATGTATATGTTGTTTCTCTTTTAATTTTTTTTTTGATGGAATGATCTTTAGTATTACAGTCATGTGTCCATTTAGATTCTGTTGTAGAGTATGGTGTAAGGTATTGATTAAGTTCTACTTTCTGCCAGGCTGCTTTTCACTGAAATTTTTATTAAATAGGGAGTTTTTCCTTAGGTTTTTTGACTCAATTTTAAACATTTGGTTATTGACTTCTGTTGTTTCTGAATCTCCTTTGTCTAGTCTGTTCTGTTGATCTGTCTCGCTGTTCTTTAGCCAGTACGAAATTATTTGGATGACTGCTGCTTTATGATGTAGTTTCAGGTTGGGAAGTGCTATTTCCGCTTCATTCTTACATCTTTTTATGAATTCCTTTCATATTCTACATCTTTTGTTTTTCCAAATTAATTTTGTTACTATTTTGTTGTGTTCTATAAAATATTCCCTTGATAATTTGGTTGGTATATCATTGAAAGAATAAATTAATCTTGGTAATATTGGCATATTTATTATATTGGCCTGTCCTAGGCACAGCATTCAATATTCCTTGAGCTATTTAGGTTGTTTTTTATTTCTTACAAGAGCACTTTGTAATTGAAAACAAGTCTTTTGTATGCTTTGGGAGATTGATCCCCAGATGTTTTATGCATTTTGTAGTTATTTGGAATGAAATTTCTCTTTCTGTTATTGCTGCTTATATTTTAGAGTTTTCCAAATAAACATATCATCAGCAAATAGGAATAGTTTTATCTCCTCTTTACCTATCTTTATGCCTTTAATTTCTTTTTTTTTTTATTGCTGTTGCTAATTTTTCCAGAACTATGTCAGATAAAATAGTGGGGAGAGTGGTCATCCCTCCTTCACTTTCTTTTTTTTTTCCTCCTTCACTTTCATATTTATTGGGAAAAGTTCTAGTGTATCCCCATTGAATATGATATATGATGTTTGCTTTTGACTTTAGATAGATGCTTTTTAATATTAAAAACAAGTCCTCCTATGGCTTTAATTTATAGTTTGTTTTTAAGCATAAGTGAGTATTGTGTACTTTGTCAAAGTCTTTTTCTATACCTGTTGGGATAATGTTCTTTTGGATATTTTAGTCTTTAGTATGATTAATTATGTTGATTGTTTTCCTGGTATTGAACCATTTTTGTAAAAATCCCATTTGGTCACAATAAATGATTTCTTGGAGAAATCATTGTAGGTTGTTTGACAGGATTTTGTTTAAAATTTTTGATTCACTGATCTTAATTAATATTGGCTCATAGTTTTTTTTCTGTGTTTTATCTTTCCCTGATTTAAGTATTAGGGCTATATTTACCTCATAAAAGGATTCTGGTAGGGTCCTTTTTCCCCTCAATTTTTGAATGTCCATCTTTTTTTCCTGTATGGTTAAGCTCAGATTTGCAGAGTAGATCACCTTGTGAGGTTCATTCCTCTTCAGAAGACATTATTCCATTCCCTCTTATTCTAGTTGTTGGAGAATAATCTTGTGTTATTTGAATGTTCTTTCCTTTGTCTTTGAAGTCTTTTCTCCTGACAGCTTAGAGAACTTGTTTCTGAATGGCATTGTTAAATTTAACCAATATGGGTCTTGGCATTTGCAGCCTTGTGTTTTTTGTGGAGGTGATCTGTGAGTCTTTTTATGTTCAGGAGTTCTGGTTCTTATTATTTTCTTTATTATGGTGTTAACATTTTTTTGTCTGGTTGTGTTCTTCTGGGGGACCTGTGATCCTTAAGTTTTCTCTGTGCATCCTGTTTTGCTTTCACAGTGATTGTATTTTATTTTAATGTTATTTTTTTTTGCTTCTCTTCTTCTAGGTTATCCTTCTTTGTATTTGCATTCCCAATCTGTTCTTTTTTGTTTCTTTGATGAGGCTTGTGCTTGCAGATTCCAGTTTTTCTGTTTTGTCCATAATATTTTTGCTGTGCAGGACATAAATTCTTTTCTCTTTGCTGTGTTTTGGTTCTATGTTAACTTTAAATTCCATAGGATCCTCCATCTCATCAAATGTGCTATCATTTCCTTTGTTTTGCAACATTCAGCATCCATAAATGTCATAAATTCCAGGCTCTGTCTGGAGGTCCAGTGTTTATTTTGGTTGCTACTGTTCTTCCTGTTTTATCTGTTTACGTTCAAAATCTTGGCAGTTTTTTCTTCTGGTAATATTTGGTAATTTTAGTCTTCTTTCCCCCTTTATTTTCCCTATCACTTATTTTTCTGTCTCTGCTCTGATTGTGATTTCCTGGAGCACTAGATCTGAAAGTGTCTCAGCTTTTTTCCCTGCTGAGCAATGCAAGGTTCACCAGTCTGGAACTCTGCCCCAACTGATTTTTCAGTTAGAATTCACCCTGGCTGGATGCAGTACTCTTTCCCTTAGTCTTGGTAGATTGCTGCACAGTCTCACTTCTTTTCTCTTAAAGCACATACATGGTGTCCTGTTTTCGTACCTTTTCCACTACCTGTATTCCTCAGTTCCCTGGTCCAGCATCAGCAGTTTAGAGCTTTGCAGCACTAAATCATTGGGGTTGCAGTCCCTTGCAGGTTTTTGCTCCTTCATAGGCTGTGGCCAGACTTGCTATTTTGACCTGAGCAAACTTCTGTAATCTAGAAGCAGGGCTCTGGAAAGATGTGTTGGGTACTGGGTCATAGGGGTTGGTTTTATTATAACCATATGGTATGTTCTTGGGTTTGCTAGTATGGCCTTGCTTCTGGTAGTGTAGAAGGTGAAAGAGGGTTGCTGATTGAGTTCGGCTTCAGTAAACATCATTTCAAAGTGTTTTTTAAACCTTCTTTTGGATTTTGGGTGACCTAGATGATGGAGATAACTGAAATTGCGTTATTTCTGGCATATGATTTCCATGAGTTCATAGAAATGAGAGAAAATGTCTTTCCTTCGACTTGGTGCACACATGACCCAGAAGTCAGCCCATAGTATTTTCTCATTGTATTAGGTCACAGCGATTCTCAACCTGTGGGTTGTGTTCAGTCTGTAACAATGAAAATACATCCTGCATATCAGATATTTACATTACGATTCATAACAGTAGCAAAATTACAGTTATGAAGTAGCAACGAAAATAATTTTATGGTTGGGGGTCACCACAACATAAGGAACTGTATTAAAGGGTCGTGGCATTAGGAAGGTTGAGAACCACTGTATTAGGAGTTTTTGTTTGCTTATTTTCTCAGTTCCTTTACTTTTTAAAAATTCCTGTTTCTTCCTATATGTTTCTTTAATACTATACTTCCCTCTTTTATTTATTTTTTCATTCGTTCATTCATTTATCCATTTATTTATTTATTCTGCAGGGGGAAGGCAGGGCATTTTGGGTTAAGTGACTTGCCCAAGGTCAGAGGGCTAGTAAGTTTTCAGTGTCTGAGGTCGCATTTGAACTC
>CM053580.1:406139157-406196255 GCA_028627135.1 Pseudochirops cupreus
ATGGGTATTTTGGGGTGGCTATGTGAGAGCTGCGATATGTTGCTGCTGCTACGCTGCCATCTTGTCTCCTCCCCCTCAAAATCCTTCTTGAGTTCCTCCACAGCCTCTGACCAATTCATATTTTTTCTTGGAACCTTTTGATGCAAGAGTTTTGACTTTGTTGTCTTCTTCTGGTTCCATGTTTTGATCTTCTTTGTCACCAAAGAACGATTCTGTAGTCTGATTCTGTACTCTTCCTCTGTTTGCTCATCTTGCCAGCCAATTACTTGACTTTTGAGCTCTTTGCCATGGGAGAACTTTGCTTCCAGAGTGGAGAGTGCTGTGTCCCAAGTTTTTTGCACAGCTTTTGTCAGAGCTTTTTCTAGGCACCTTCCTCAGAACTATGAGGAGGACTGCCTCTCCATAGCCTGAACAAGCTCTAGCATGCCAGTGCTCCTCTTCACCCCAGGACTGCCACCCAAGACTGCAACCCAGATCCAAGCAAAGCAAGAGAATTGTGCCTCAGTGCCAGCAAAGAGATTCCTGCATTTGCCCTCTGGTCAGCTGCTTGGTCCCCCCACTATCTGTGGGCCTGGAGCTCAGGAGGCTGCTGTGGCAGCAGCTGCAGATGCTGCCAGCTCCCCCGCCCCACTGGACCACACTCCTCTCTCAGCCAGGTCCGACCGATTTTCCTCACTGACCTTTTACTTTCTCTTTGGCATTTATGGGTTGAGAAGTGTGGAAACCGTGATAGCTGCCAGTGATTCAGTCCCCTCACATCTCCTCTAGCTTACATGGTCCACGTATGACTGTGCTCCACTCCCAGCCTGGTGCAGTAGATCCTTCCTTTCAGCTGACTTCAGCTGGACATGTATTTCACTCTGTCATTTTGTGGGTTCTATAGCTGTAAAATTTGTTTAGAATCATTTTTCACAGGTGTTGGAGGTAATTGGGGAGGAACTCAAGTTAGTTCCTGCTTTTATTCTGCCGTCTTGGCTCCATCTGTGGATTGAAGTTAGTATTGGCTTCATTTGATTTCAGATTTATCAGATATTAGATGCTTACTATGTACAAGGCCTTGTGATGGGTTTACGATAATAATAGATATGATAAAGAGCCTGACAGACATGACATTATAATTCTTCAGGGTTGGGGAGTGAGGGGAGATATTGCATAAATAACTGTGGTATAAAGGAGAATGGCTAAGTATAAAAGAATAGAGTATGGAAAGTGGTGAAAAATTTAAGGTGTGATAGATGATTTTCATGTGGGGAGATTGTGTCAGAACTCATAGAACTGTGATAACTTGAAGTAAGCCTTAAAGAAAGAAAGACATGTCAGAAGCCATAGAGAAGTATATCAAAAGACAGAGAGGTTGGGGAACATCTATCCATTTTAGCCAGGAAAGACTGGTGTAAGCAAAGGCATGGAGAAGAAGCAGTTAGAGTAAGGAGAGGTGACAATGAGCACTTCAATTCACCTTGATAGTAGAATAGTACATAAAGGAGAAAGTAATATAGATAAGATTGGAAAGATAGTTTGGAGCCAGTTTGATATAGTGTCTTGAATAACTAGATAAAGAGATTATGCATTTAGTAATGAGGAACCCTAAAGAATTTTGAGTAAATGAATGAAATAAGTTTAGGAATATTATTTAGGAGCATGAAGCTTATATTGGATCAGAAATAGATTAAGGTGAGAAGCTAATTAAATTGGATTAAAGAAGCCATTTGAAATATCTTTTTCTTCCTTACAGATGATAATCAGTATTAATTTTGCTTGACATTGTTTTTAGCGTCTCATTTTGCAGTATAAAGCATTTACATTTAAAAACAATGGATAATGGATTTGCTGTAAAAATTTGGCAAAAAGTAACCTAAATATTATGCATGTAAAGCAAAGGAAAATATGCTAGCAGTTATTAGAGATAAAGGTTTGCATATGTGATATCCCTGAAGTAGCCAAGAGTTGAAGACATCTTTATTAATTTGCCCTTTGAGCTGTCTTGGGCATCTTTTATTTTTTGTAATAAGTATATAATATACTCCCTAGCCTGTGAGGGGTCTTGAGTTTGTCAGGGACAGAGATCATCAGGTTCCTATTATGTAGAATGTGACATTCTTTTATGCCATTGTTCTTGTGCTGTTCTTGGCAGGTAGTGTGTTGTAGTCTGCTCACACTAACATGTGTGACTCTCCATTGCCCTTTGACAATTAAACTTAAAGTTTGTTTGTGGATTAGTGGCATTCTGTGATTTGTAGCTAGAAGAATAGTGTTAAAAAGATGTGCTTTTTTCTTTTTCTCTTTTTTTTGGGGGGAGGGGAGAAGGCAAAGCGATTGGGGTTATTTGACTTAACCAAGGTCACACAGCAAGTGTGTCAGGTGTCTGAGGCTGGATTTGAGCTCAGGTCCTCCTGACTTGAGGGAGAATGCTCTATTCACTGTGCCACCTAGCTGCCCCTGATGTGCTTTTTTCCTTGGAGGAGCTTTGGGGTCATTAAAATCATTGTATAATTTCCCAAAGGCAGGATAGCGAAATTTTCCTTTTCTACTCTGGGCCAGGCTCACTGTCCAACCACAGATTTCATCCAGATATATGTACTAATGGACTGATTGTGTGGTTAGATAAATGGGAGAAAGGATGTCATCAGAGAAATTTATGACCAGAAAGCAGGGTAGGGGCCAGTCATATGACCAGTTAAGTGACTTACATAGAGATCATACGCTAGCAAGTGTCTGAGACACCTGCCTCTTGCAAGAGGACATTGAAGCAAGTTGATAGTAGATGAAAGACTAGAGTGCTTTGATATCTCACCTCTCTTCCCCTGTTTCCACTCTTCCCTTCTTCCCCACTCTCTTCAGATCCCTTCCCACTCTTTTAAGGAATCTGATTCTGAATCAGCCTGAACCACTTTTAATTTTCTTATTGTGTTTCCTCAGTTTTGAATCTCTTTGTTTTTTTCCCTCCCATTTTCTTGGTACTTTTGACACTTATGTCCTGGTATCCCAAACTTGGTAGTAAAACAACATCATTGAGGATAAATAAAATGTTATTTGTTGACTGTTTTTGCAAGTGATAAGCTGCTTCCTTTGCCAGTAACAAGCTTGATGTTGCCACTGAAACAATTCTTTATAGTTTTTTGTTTTTTTTTTACCAGAGATGGTTCAAGAATATTAATATTTCATAGTTTCCATCTGTACTCTGTATTTCCAGAAGAGGGATAATTGAAGCTTAATAATTTTTTTTTATATACAAAGAAATGTTGCTTTAATAAGCTCTTTCTTCCTCTAAATGGAGGGTAAGCGAACAGAACAGTACTTGATTTTACAAGATCTGCATGACAACAGTACGTCATCACCAAGAGAGGTTGTAGGTTTCCCCTTGCACAGTAAAAATAAAAACAGTTGGGAAGATGGCATTTCATTGGTAATGGTCTAAAGACAGAGAAGCAGCCAGAGGGTAAGATAATGGGGTGCTGGACTAGGGGATGCCTAGCCCTAGACTCAGCTCTGTCTTCAGGTAGGACTTTTTTTCAGCTTGAAGAATATTAGATATAAACTATAATAGTTCATACCTTAGCAATAAGTATTGTTTAGACACAGAGTACTAACCTAAACCTTTATTTTAGTGATCATTCCGGATACGTCCGTCCGTTACCAGTGCCTCGTAGTTTAAATAGTGATATTTCATATTTTGGTGTTGGGGGCAAGCAAGCTGTTTTCTTTGTTGGACAGTCAGCCAGAGTAAGTAAAAAGATTCTTAAAGATCCACAATCAAATTTTTAGTATTTTAACTCTAAATTTGTTTTTTCTTTGAAAAGATACTAATAAGTTCTCTTTAATTCTCAACAGATGATTAGCAAACCTTCAGATTCTCAAGATGTTCATGAACTTGTACTCTCTAAAGAGGATTTTGAAAAGAAGGAGAAAAATAAGGAAGCAATATATAGTGGATATATTAGAAACCGGAAGGTATAGTGTGTTTTGAATGAAATTTATTCTTTCTCCTGGGCCTTTTCCTTACAAATTTAATTTCTGCCTTAAGGTACCATATTGTCACTTATCAGCATTTTAAACAATGAATTCCTTAATTATCCTGGTTTATTTATTGTCCTTTAAATCATAGAATGATTAAATTGGTGATTTCTTTTGAAGATATGTTAGAAAAAAGTATTCTGTAGACCTGTTGATCCAACTGTTGAACCTGATTTAGGATTTTTAAATTAATTAGTTTTTAAATTATTCACATTTTATTATGTTGAAGCAGCATTCTAGTGGCAGAGTGGCTTAAATGATAATAAGGTGTTAGATCATCAATTGATTTTTTAAAATGTTTATAGACTTGTGAGGGATTATGTTGGTATATGTTGGGGTGGATAAGGGATCCAGAGATGAGTGAGAGACAGAAGTTAGATACTCCAACAGAGCCCCAGAGTTAATACTTTGACTCAGCTCATTTTCCTGTCTTTTCTCTCTATTTTTCCTATTATCGTTATTTCTAAGAGATAAAATTGGGGAGAGGACATATGGTTTCATACATGCTTGTGAGAAACTTACTTTATTTGTAAGGTTAGAATAGAGTTTTTTGATGTTTGATGTTTTAAGTTCTTTTACCGATTTCTGCTATATTTATAATTTACATTTGAATTTTTACCATTTACAAAATACTTATTATATATACATTTTCACTAGATTCTTATGACAATTCTGTATGTTTACCGGGTTTTGTGATAAAACCACTCTTGTAAATAATACTGTGGCTAATAAGGGATGAAACCAATATTCAGAATATCAGTCTTTTCAGTATTGTTAATATTATTTCACCATGTCACATCCTTTTTTAAAACTGCCTTTGAGTTTAGCAATAAATTAGTTTTGATTCTATAAAATGAAGATATACTGCATACCGTTCAAGAATATGTATTAACTAATGTACGAATATTTGACTTACTCTGATATCTTTTAAGGATTTCTTAAAGATCTTATGAAGAAGTTGTGTTAGTCAAAATGTTTGTATTACATTTGTAAAAACTAATCCTCATATGTTGGCATGCATGGTCTTTTCAGTAGTAGCTAACAACATCCTCTAAAAATAAAGATGTCAAACTTGTGGTTTGCAACATTCCTGAACTAGATTCAAATGTAATTGGAAAGCTTTTAACAAAATAAAAATACAATAAAATATAGATAGTTTGTGGTTTTCAAGGTCAGTATATGGTCCTCAGGGATCCTTTTTGTATTTGAGTTTGACACCACTCTCTTCTATGCTATAATTTAGCAAAGATGCTAAATTCAGAAGGAATTGTTTCCACTTACCTGTTATTAAAAATTACAAGCTTTACAATAGAAATCCTTCTAGGAGTTCCCATCTAAGTTACTTTTCCTGATTAAATTCTTAAATTTTTTTTAGTAAATTTAACAAACATCAACAAATATGAATTTTTAAATAAAAGTAAACAGAAAAAGAGGATTATAATAATGGAGAAGACTGACCTACTGTAGACTGCCTTAGTATTAACCTCCCTGTTACAGATCAGTTTATATAAATGAGATGGTGTCCCAATCCCATCTTGTTCTAAGTAACTGCTCCTGAGATCCTTGAAGAATATAAATATAGTGCCCATTACCAAGGACCAGAACATACAGATCAGTACCAAAGAAACACTCATATGTTGCCAGTGCTGTATAGAGAAAGTAAAGAAACGACTCTCATACCTTCTCTAGCCTGATCTATGCATATACAAAGAACATTTTTTTACTCTTAGACTTCAGATTTCTTAATACTCTCTTCCTGGACACACACATGCACACACATGCACACATACACAGACATGCATTGCTTAATACGTATTGCACTACAAATGGTATTGTGTCTGAATGTTTCTGGTTTGAAAATGTCAGAGGAATATAAATATTCGTATTGATTAAATTTTAAAAGTGGTATGGTAGCATGGAAAAGTGGAAACAATGATGTGTATTGAGTTTGAAGATTTTGCTTATAATCCCAGCCCTACTACTTGCTACCTGTGTGACCCTTTTTGTAAATGAAAATGACTAGACTAGATTTTAAGACTTCTTTCAGCTCTAAGTTTATAATCCTATGAATTTATCCAATACAATTTCAAACCTGTATTCATTGGTGAGTTTATTACATTTCTCATACCTCTCGATTTTTCCTTTAGATTGTTTTATATGTTGTCTATGTTAAGTAATATATCTAGACCACCCTCATTTTGTAGAACTATAAATGATTTCAAAGTTTTGTAAGTGCAAAAAAGCATATAGATAGATCTGTTTTATGTGTTTATTGTAGTCTATGTGTAATATACAAATATATTGACAAATTATATATGTAGAACCAAGAGTTTTGAAAATGTATAATGCTTTTTAAAAAAAATTATTTGGATACTTTATTTTTTTTTTAAAAAGGAGAGTCCCCTTGCCAGTATGGTTTGAGTTGGACAAAGTTACTTTTGACCATGCTAAGTGTGTTCGGTCTGCCTTCTACCTTTTAACTTTATCAAAATGACCTAGAGATTAGCCCTACCCTAAGCTTAAGGTTTGGGGAACCTATAGAAGGAATTATAGCACTTCTGGTTAAGATTTACCTCTTCCCTTTTTCTATATGTCTTCTAGTATTCGTTCACTGTTTAATTATTCTCACTTTTGTTACCCCAGTAACTCAAGTTATCAGCAAGTTGTTGCTTGAGTGTGTTACCCTAACAATCTCTAGATAGGGCTTTTTGCTTATGTACTGGTAGGAATAAATGAAGTATTTATTAAGCACTTAATATGTGCACATCACTTTGATTACTAGGGATATAAGTAGAAAAGAAAGTCCTTGCTATAAAGGAACATGAAGCAGACGTACATGGGAGGTTTCAGAGGGAAAGGTCCCATAGTCCCTGGTGTTTAGCAGCAATGCACTTGGCAATGCTTTTTAAATGTCATTTCCACCAATTTCTGGTGTTCAACCATTGATAATGGACTGAAGTTAGCTTTGTGTCTTAGCCTAGTTTCCCAGTGTAGGTTTCTACACAGGCCCAGATTAAGTTTCCATACAGTCATATATTTTGATTAACTATATCAATGTATCCTTTTGGTCATATAATTTCAATTTTATTCTTAACATAATCTGACAATTATATTCACTTTTTTAGCCATCAGACTCTGCTCACATCACAAATGATGATGAAAGGTTTCTACACAGTCTTATTCTTGAGGAGAGAGAAAAAGATAGCTTTACTGCAGTGGTTATTACAGGAGTGCAACCAGAACACATACAGTACTTAAAAAATTATTTTCATCTTTGGACAAGACAATTAGCGTAAGTCAATTTTAGTATTTCATTTGGAAATATATTGTATGGGGTCAAAACTTTGGGATCATTTTTTGTAAGAACGAATGACTTTAAATCTTTTTATTTAATTTAGTCATTAAACACCTACTTGAGTGTCTTACTATGATGTGCAAGGAGTCATTGAATTTCAGAGGCTATGTGAACAGAGCAGAAGTTCTATAAAGTCCTCTATGACATTAGACTGGTTATGGGTAATCAAACAGTAGTATACCGATGTAGGTAAGTTTAGAGAGGGTTCATCACAATATGGTTGGCAATCAGGTTAAATTTTTTTTTTGGTAGAAGAGGCAATATGGCAATACATTTAGTTGAGGGGTTTCGAGCCTCAGTGTTATAGGGTGTACTTATGTAAATGAAATAATGGAGCCCTGAAATACTAACATATAGGAAGGAAGGAAACAAGCATTTATTAAGTATTTACTGAGTGCCTCATACTGTGCCAGGGATACATATAACAAACAAAAGGAAAGAAAAGTCCTTCCCCTCAAGTAGCTTACATATTCTAATGGGAGAGGTGGTTAGACAACACACAAAAGGGAAGAGTAAAGTGGGGGAGGGACAGTACTAGGAATAGGGCCAGGAGGAGGATGAAGGCAGACCTATCCCTTTGCACAATGAAACCCCAGGAGGAACTCATTGATGGGAGAATTGGGCTGGGCCTTGCAGAAGGATAATCCATAGTGAGTGGGCCTCTGGAATGGTAGGCTGTACTAGGGTGAGGGGATTCTGGGTGCTAAGGGAAGTTTCAGGATAAGCCACCAGTAAGGGGAAGGGAATGGTTTTGAATTCCAGAGGAAGTCAAGAACAAGGCTGGGAAGGAGGAATGTATAAGTTTTTGTATAAAGTTATTTGATTGGAATTGGTGAGAAACTGAAAGGTAATGGCCTTATTTTAATTGTTTTATTAGGCATATCTTTTGAAAAAGACATGTTCATTTCATTATGGGAATTTCAGATTTATTTTAGAAAAAAAAATTTTGTCTCAAGATATACCGTACATACATTTAGCAAGCCGCTTTGAAATGACACAGAGTATTGCTGGTTTAGCAGAAGTAATACTTTTTTACACTCAGTTACAGAGTTTTAGGGATAGAAAGGACCTAGGGATTTTGTATAGCTATTGTACTAGAACCATAGTTTCTTTCGATTATACTTTAATCCACAGTATCCCATTTGAAAGAAATATATTTAGTAAGTAGTGAATGACTTTCCTTAGTATAATTTTTTATATAAGTTGTCTTGAATGATGACCATTGTATTTTTTTTTTTTTGGTATAACCCAAGTGGTATTATTTTTATAATAGTTTCCTAAAGTATATATTTATGCATAGTAGATTTCTGTTGTGTACCTAAACAATTTATTTATAATACTGTGGTTTTATATGCCACATTTAGCACATAAAGATCTATTGTTGAATTTCAGTATTTTTATGGGTAAATTTTATTTTCATGTACTTAAACAATTTTTTCTTTCCTGTTTAAAGTTCATTGGAAGGCTACCAAATGAACATTTTTCATCTTTTAAAAAGTTTATATCTCCTCCAAACCAAACCATTCATTTAGTACATAGTTGTTTTCATATCCCTAAGAATTTTAATGAGAAGCATAATGATTTGGTGAATATTGCTGGAGTTGGAGTTAGCAAGACTGGGTTCAAATACCCTTTTTGATATTACCTATGTAACCTTTGAACAAGTTATTTAACCCCTCAGTATTTCAAGTAATCCCCAGCACTTATCCACCAATGGAGAGGGGTCATAGGAATTGCCATACCTCCATTCTAATGAAATAATCATTCATTAAGATTTTTGTATGTTGCATTTTGAAAAGTTAAGTCTTTTAGTGTGTGCTATAGACCATCAGTTTCTATGTCCAAACCCTGACACATGCTGATATTGTGACCCTGCTATGTTAGGGCCTCAGGGGACTCTGAGACTCTTTAAGTTGTAGGATAGTTGTGGAGCACAATACCAGAAATATTGTAAGTCCTTCATCCTCAACCTTGACCCCTATGAAAAAGTTAACATGAGTACTACTTGTGGTTTGAGCAGTAGAGATTATTTTTGTCCTTTTAAGTTACAAAGAACTAGTGTCTGCTCCTTACTTAAAAGAATTACCTTCAAAATATGAATTCCAAATTAATTCCATTAAAATATACTTTAGTTCTTCAAAGGGGGTTAAGTTAAAGAGTAGCCCTCATTCTTATATTATACCATTAATGAAGAGTTAAAGAGGAAGTAGATTTATAGGTGATTCCACATTATTGCCTTTTTATACAATAGCATTTTAAAAAATAGCTGGGGTGCCAGATTTAATTAGTAGTCACTTAATTCAAAACATGGAAAATAAATAATTGTGAGGTTTCCCTGGAAAAGCAGCTAAAAAATCCAAGCACAGCTATTAATTATTAATTCACTAAGATTTAACTTTTTGTATTTTAATCATGAAAATAATTGCAGGAAGAGTTTCTAAAATGTCAGGACTTAACAGTGAGACACACTTAAATACTTCAATTTTATTTGTTTTTAGAATACTGTATTTAGGTAAATAGATGTCCTAAAGTTTGAAGAGTGATAATTCTGGTGTATACAAAACTGAGATAAAACTCAAGTAATTACTGCTTTTTTGTGAAAAATTGTTTAATGAAGTAATAATTACATATAACTCACTATAAAGTTGTTGTTCTCAATTCTAGACATATTTATCATTACTATATTCATGGACCAAAAGGAAATGAAACAAATGCTGCAACAAAAGAAGTTGGACCATTCAACAACATTGATATGGAAGTAAGATGTAAACACATTCCATATATTTCATTTTATAAGGTTTCTTGTTCCAGATTATAATGACTAAATAACAAAAACCCATGGGAAATTCTTTTTCCCTGTTTTCTTTTACCCAAGTAGTTTGTTGAACTAAATTTGTAGGAGGGAATCATTCTCAGAATCTTATATGTTACAAGGAGATGCATAGAAGCACAGAATTTCAGAGTTGAAAGGGACATCAATGGTTATCTGGCCCAAGAATCCCCTCTATAACATACAGAATAAGGGGCTATTCAGCTTTTTGCTTGAAAACTTCAGGTGAGGAAGGCCCTCCTGACCTCTAAGGGAGTTCATTCTACTTGTGTGTGGCTCTGTTTATTAGGAAATTTTTCCTTCCATCAAGCCTAGATTTTCCTCTTTGCAGCTTTCACTCTAGTTCTTTTTACTCAGACTAAGCAGAACAAGTCTAATTCTTCTTCTAAGTGATAGCTAATATTTTATCAGCTGGAATCAATAGAACTCTAGCACTTTTGTTATCCATATATTTTAATAAATGTGGCTATTTATAACTCTCTTAACTCATTGATCACAGTGTTAAATGGCACAGGGCCGAGTGCAGATTCTTTGGATACTTCTACTACTCACCACCTTTGAAGTTAATTTTGAAACATTAATAAATAACTACTTTTGTTTACTAATCCACTTACCTGGATTATTTGCTAATTCAGTTCCCTTCATCTTGTCCCTAAAAATAACACGAGGTTTATAAAATGCTTTTGCAAATTCTAGATACACATACCTTCAACATCTCTTGCAGTATGCTAACCTTATAAAGAAAGAAAATGAGGTTTTTGACCCAACCTTTTTTTGATGATGCTATGGTATCTGGGTTTTTGTGATTTTAACTTTTCTTTTCTGGATAGTACCTAACCGTTGCTCTTGTAATGCATCTTCACATTTTGTTAGGAATATGAATCACGCTCACAGGCTGTAGTTTCCAGACTTCAACACCCCTCTACCCCCAATCCCACCCCTCCTTTCCATCCCTCAGTTTTTTCATACCTGGTCTGAGCTTCATTAGTTGCTCTTTCACTGTTACTACTTATCTTGGTCTTCCCATTAACCCTTTAAAAAACATTTAGTAACTTTTCTTCCTGTGCTTTTTCATTCTTCCATCTCCTTTATGGCCATAAGATTTTAAGACTACCTTAGAATGTAGTGAGTTGGTCCTCCCTGGAAGTCTTCAAGAAAAGCCTGGATGACCACTTGCGAGGTATCTTGGCCAGACTGTTCTCATGACTTCTGAGATGATTCCACGATTCTGCTATGGATGTTAACCAGCTGGACTTGGTTACCTGATGTTTTCCTTTTCTTCAGACAAAGACTGTCGGTGAAGTAGAAGCAGTTCAGAGTGCTCAGCATTTTTTGCCTCCTTTGAAGGAGACAGCATTGTGTAGAGAACCCGTCATTTGGAATTAAGGAACCTGGAGTTGATTGCAGGCCCTGCTGTATTTGCTGTTTGGCCTCATACAAGTTATTTAAATACTCTCAACTTGAGTTTCTTGCTTTGTAAAGTAATACTTGGACCCTGTATCACAGGATTTTTTTAAGGATGAAACATGATCATGTGTATAAGTAGCCTTTTTAAACCACAAATACCACACAGATGTGAATTACTGGTCTCATGAAGATTGTCGTCGCTGCTTTTCTCCACTAGTAGAACTGCCTTGAATTGAACGTAGCTTTGTGTTATTTGTGTTCACTTGTAATTTGCTTTCTCCACTATTGTACATAATGTGTTTTTCCAAAGTTTAATTTCTTTTTTGAGCTAGATGATTAAATATTCACTTAACATTTTTAATTGTGCCGTACCATATCGAGTGGTGGTTGGGTACAAGCAACACGTTTTCACATTTATATTTAACACTTGATTGTTTATTTTTGTTAATTTTCATTCCAGATTTCTATGTTTGAAAAAGGAAAAATACCTAAAATTATCAACCTTAGAGAGATCAAGGATGACATGCAGACTTTATATATAAATACAGCATCAGAAAGTTTTGAATTCAAGTCCCATGTAGAAGGAGAAGGTGTAGTTGAAGGAATCATTCGCTATCATCCTTTCTTATATGATAAAGAAACTTATCCTGATGATCCATGTTTTCCATCAAGTATGTTGGTCCTATAGCCTACTTCTACAGAGTTGTGGTTGGGTTTTAGAATGATTAGTTGGAAAGGTTATTGAGTTGGAAGCCTATGCATATTGTGTGTGTGTGTGTGTGCAGATGCTTGCCCAAATAATAAAATGGGCACAGAGAACAGAACTGGGTTTTTCTAAACTCTTGTGTCTTTTAAAAATTATTTTTGACTTTTCTGTGTTACCTATAAGGCTATGGTTTATAATTTAGCAATGCGTATACTTTACAATTTGTTCCTTCCAGCCTTTTGTGAACTGGGAAATAAAGTAACTGTGCTTGTTTGGGTGTGTCCAAATCAAGAAAAAAATTGGTTTCATTTGAAGACCTGCCCAGGAGATAGAAAATATCAAGTTCATTAAGTTTCAGTATATGGATTTTGGCATCTCATTTGGTAGATCATTTTTTCTTTTTGATTGCTTGTTTGTTGCCAGATTCTCCAGACATTTTGGATGTTTCAGTTGTTCTCTTTGGAGAAGTGAAGTATTACTTCACTTGTATCATGCCTGGTCTCATTTAGAGCAGCTAGGTAGTTGTACTTTATTGATGAATTATTACAGCATAATAAGATATTCTGTAATGTATCTAACTATATGTAATTCATGATTATTACTTGAATAATCTAACTTTGTTTAAACTCTTTTTTTCAAGTCAAGATTAGAACTAAAATATCCTTTAACTATAGTTGCTTTTTTCCCACCTAGTGAGGAAATGAGATTACAGATATATATTACCACCATTTCAATAGTTATTTTCAGTGTGAAAATTCCTGAGAACATTTACAAAATTGTAGAATAACAGAGGGGATAGCTAGGCCCTTTCAGGTTGGAGGATCTAGCCATTTGTACCATATTACTAAAGAAATTATATCTATCAGTGAACAAATTTTATCAAGTGCTTCAAATCATTGTGGATAAAAAGACAAAGGACACAATATTTGTCCTTAGGTGCTTACATTTTGTGAGGAGAGGCAACCTGTACACATATAAGTATATATGAAATACATTGGAAGTGTTCAGGAGTCACTAGTAGCTTGAGGGGATCAGGAAAGGACTTGTGTTAGAAATGACAATTAGAGCTGAACTTTGAAGGAAATTATTACAGGGAGGGCATTCTGGACATGGAAGTGAAAGAAAGAGAATAAGTATTTGTTAAGCTCTTCCTATGTGAGGCACTGTCTTAGGACTTTATGAATGTTATTTCATTTGGCCACCACATCATCCCCATTTGTAGTGCCAATGCGATATTCACAGCACTGATGGTAACTGTAAATATGCTGGCATAGTGCTCAATCGCCCAATATAACAGACTCTCCATATAGAAGACAGAAGCAAAGCATTTGTTAAGAGACCAGAAAACTGAATCCCCAAACCAGAAAGTCAGATCCACCATAGTAACAAAGAAATTAATAAGCTATAACACAGCAGGGAGCCACACCATCCTTTATACTTCCCACAAATCAAACTCAGAAGCCTAGCTGTCTGCCTGGGTATGTCCTCTCCTCCCTCCCTCCCTAAGTGCTCTGACTCCCAGCTTCCTATGGATTCCTCTGCACCCTTCAGCAAGTTCCTCCCATCACAAGTTCCATGTGATTACATTCATCCTATTAGGGGGCAGGAAAGATCTTCAGAAGCAGGGGAGGTCTTCAAATTCCCTTAGGCTTATTAAGGGACAGGCAAGATTTTCAAATTCCCATTACCATTACATTCAGCCCCAAGGTCTTTCATGTCCCTTAAGTAGCAAAAATATGTTAACAATACATTTCATTACATAGGTTAACGGGAGTTTAGAGCTAACTGGTGGGGTGTAACTGCTGTCAGTAGAACTTTACAACAGTATAACAGGGATAACACAAAATAAGCACGTAAAACAGTATCTTAGGGTGGGGGATTTAGCATAAGCACCCCATCACTCCCCCTGGAATGAATGGAGCTCAAAATGTTGCGGTAAGGTACGAAGATCTCTTCTCCATATCTACTTCCTGCTGAAATTGGATGTAGAGCTGTCCCTGCCCCAAGAGGTCCTGTTCGAGAGGTCATTTCTTTAGCTGGCATCCAGGCTTGGTTGATACTAGGTCCAGGGGTGGCACATCACAATTGTGGACACTAGTGACATCCAGCTTAAGTGATCAGGCATCTTTAGGTAGAACGGACTAATTCTGTAGTAAACAAATTTAACAGCCAAAAAGAAACAAATATAGGGTCAGCTGTGCTTCTGGAGTCTATGAGCTCACTATCATAGTCTCATTCACAGTAGAATATATGACATGGTCTTCCTTCTTCTATTTTAATGGCTTGATGTAATGCCATAAATCCAACATATTGACTACTTCCACCTGTTCCAGGACTTTCTTTAATCTAAGTCTCCCTGAAGGTATGACAAACTTGGATACAATGATTGAGGAAGATCTGTAGGGGCAGTTCTCACTTCTCTATTTTGTCTAACATCAAGCCCCTGTTCTTGATACATTTTGTATAGTTTGTTAGTTGGAATACCATCAGTTCTTATGAAATCTACCCCTGCTCTCAATAGAAGAGTAAACAATTCTTTTCTTGTCAGTCTATTCTGACTTTGAATTCACTGGCAATTTACTCTTCTCTCCTGAGTAAATTTATCTTTTTCCCATTCTCTTAAGTCACGTGGCTGTGAAATCTTATCCAGCACCTCTGAAAGGGGTCTTGAGGAAACCAAGGCAAACAGACCGCCCTGGGTAACATAGCCAGTAAGTGTCTGACCCCAAATTTAGACTCAGCTCTTCCTGACTCCAGGCTCAGCACTTTATCCAACGTGCTACCTTTTTGCTTTGCAGACGCATGCAGAAGGGAAGTAGAATATCAGGCATGAGGAACATGAAGAAGGACATTTGATTAGACCATCCTATGTATGAAGGAAAACAATTTGTAATGGAGCTAGAAAGGTATATTGGAGCCAGATTGTGAAGGGCTTTAAGTGACTTAGGAAGAGTTTATATTTGGTTCCAGAGGTCACTGGATCTAGAGGGGACCTCAGGGACCACCTAATTCAACCTCTTCATTTTATAGATCAGGAAACTGAGGTGCAGGGAAATTATTTTGACTTCCTTAAGGATACACAGGTAGCAAATGTCAGACGTTATCTGTATTACAGAGAAAAGAGAAGGGTGCCTAGGATAGACCCTTGGGGAACACCCACAGTTGGGGAAAGGAAAGGAAAGATAATAGCCAAGCAAAGGAGACTGGGAAGGAATGTTCAAAAAGTTCAGTAATCAAGAGAACACAGTGTTGTGAAAATTTAAGGCAGATTTTGGGTTATTTTTATGTGTTTTCCTGGGAACCTAACCATTATTCTTAATGCAGTAAGAAAATTCATTTTAGTACCAAAACAGTTGACTTTGAAGTAAGCTTTTAGGGTAAATTGGGGGCTGCTGCCCTCTGTCTCAATAACCCTTTCCCCCAAACCATATATACAGATATACATATAAACAGACAGACCATAAATATCTCATTTGGGTTTTTGAAACTTTTCTTCTCCATTACCACCTAAAGACTTTTCTTGAGATTAGGTAGCTGTTTGAGCAGAAGTTATTGCAAATCTTAATTTGTAAGATCTTTCTATAACAATGACCTTTTTTCCTTCTGATTTTGCCTAGAATTGACGGATGACGATGATGATGATGACTGTTTTATAGTAGAAAAAGGAGCAAGAGGGAAAAGACCCATTTTTGAATGTTTTTGGAATGGAAGATTAATACCATATACAACTGTAGAAGAGTAAGTTTTGATTTTCTTTAAAACTTTCATCATTTTGTGTCTTAGATTCCGATGCTTCTACTAAATGATTTTTCTCTTCTGTTTAAGCTTTGACTGGTGTGCTCCTCCTAAGAAGCGAGGCCTTGCCCCAATTGAATGCTACAATAGAATTTCTGGTGCATTATTCACTAATGATAAATTTCAGGTCAGCACAAATAAACTGACTTTTATGGATCTGGAACTAAAGCTGAAAGATAAGAACACTCTTTTTACAAGGATTTTTAATGGACAGGTAATGTTTTGGTATTTTGAATTATATATTTGTTTACACAATTGTTCTAGTTTAAATTAGAAAAATTCCAATGGTTTAGTGCATTGCATGCCATATTTTCTACTGTGTTTCTGTAACTTACATTTTGTTTCTGATAGATTAAAGTAATGACCTTTCTTTTGCTATGGAGAGGGAACTATGAATACTTTTGTATAGTTCTGTTTTTGTCTAATTTTTTTCCCCCAAAATTTCACAGGAGCAGCGAATGAAAATTGACAGAGAATTTGCTATGTGGTTGAAAGAATGTCATGAGAAGTATGACAAACAAATAAAATTTACAGTCTTTAAAGGGGTAATCACACGGACAGACCTTCCTTCTAAAAGAATGCAAAGTCCATGGGCTACATACTCTTCAATAGAATGGGATGGAAAGACATATAAAGCAGGCCAGTTGGTAAGTTTACGTTTTGGCATGTATGTTTTTAATAATTCCTAAATTCTTTCTTTAGAAAAGAATTAGGAACCAAAATAGATTATGTGGAACTTTACTACCCCTAGCTAATATTAACTAGAATCCGTTGGTCTTGGGGCCACATGTGGCCTGCTGGGTCCTAAAGTATGGCCCTTTGACTGAATCCACAGAACTGTTCTGTGAAGTTTGGATTCAGAGGATTGCACTTCAGGGTCACATTGTGGTTTCAGTCAGAGGGTCACATATGGTTTCAGTGCCACAGGTTCCCCATTCCTAACTTAAATAATGACTTTTAATAGTATAAAATTTTAGAATATTTTACATTTTCACGTATTCTGTTAATTTAGACATTTATTCTTCTTTTGTAAATGCTGTATTCTAAATAGACTTTTAAAAAATATAGTGAAGTAATTATCTGTAATTGGTATTAGCTAACTCAAATTGGATGAACTTAAATCTGTAGTATCCTCCCCCCCTTATCCTAAATTTTACAGTGTTATGTCCTAGGGAAAAATTATAATTTTACTATTTATATTTATAATTAATTATTTCTGAGCTAAAACTTCTGAAACAGGTGTTAACTTTTTTATCACTTTGAATTTATTCGCAGTGCTCTTTGTGGCAAAGATCTTATTCACATAAAAATTTTGTGTTTTGAAATTCACATTAAACAGTTTTCCAAGTTTTTAGAATTCATGTGTTTCATTTCTCATTTTCAGTATGAGTCATACAAAATTCTTGTTGGGTGAATTTAGAAACAGAGGAACATGTATAATGGCAATTATTCTTAAATATAATCAGAGTCTCACCAAAGCTGCTTTTCTTCGATATTATATTGATTAAGGGACGATGTGTGATCTGAGATATGGATATAGTTTTTAGACTTGGAGTCAGAAAGATCTGGTTTCAGATCTTGCCTTTGATATGTATTAACTGTGTGATCCCGAGCAAGTCACTCAACTTGCATGCTTTAGATAGCATCTGAGGACTCTATAAACTTAAGTCTTTGGAGGGGTTGCAGTAACAGTGGGACTTCCCTACTCTGACAGAATTGCAAATATGAAAAATCTGTTTTCATGTTTGAGTTTTATGTGGGCAATTATAGGTACATCTCTTTATGTGTGTAATTTATATTTTCATAACATGAATAATAACTGAGCACTGTGAATATTAATACTGTGGTATCTTTTTTTACTGAATATTAGGTTAAGACAACCAAGACACTTCCACTCTATTATGGAAGCATAGTAAAATTTTTTCTTTATGGTGATCATGATGGAGATGTATATGCTACAGGAGGGGAGGTTCAGATTGCAATGGTAGGTAACAAGGAATGAATGAAAATTATCAAAATTCTTTTGGCATTTTTTGCTTCTAGATTCAGTACTTTTTTTTTCATCTTTCACATTTATTTTCTGTTTGCCCCATTTTCTTGGCTCATCATTGCATGGAGTCACTAATAGTTTTTAGAGTTATCTCATCAAGCTTGAAAGGCTTTAAGTATAAACCCATTAACAGATTGCCTTCTTAGGACCAATTAATATAAGCATGGAGAGGGTCATCATTGGAAGATTGAGCTTCAGGAGGTTATGTTTTTTGGTCATAGCACCTCATAAAACATTCCATTAAGTTGTTGAGGCTTAGATGATAGGTGTTTAAGTGAATATCCTCTCTGAAAATAAAACCAAAACCTATTTGTCTTTTGAAGTACTGAATTAAGATTCTTGCGTAATACTAAGCTTTAGTTACTATCAATAATGTGATTTTTTTTCTAAACCAAAATGTGTTTTAAGCATAGATTTCTGTGTTTCATTGTTGATGAAATTCAACAAGTGAACTATAGAGTTTTATAGTCATTACAAATGCTTTATTTGATCAGGTTAAATAGCTTCTTCAATAACATTATAGATCAAGATTTTTGATTATGTAAAGGGGTGGTATGATTGCAATTTTTTTTAGTATAATATAAAAATACGTGATAAATATTTAATACTTGACTAAATTAAAGTACATTTTTCCACAGCTTGTTTCTGAAATGCCTGCTCATTATAACATTCATTGCTTTTTATGTATAGGAACCTCAAGCTTTATATGATGAAATTAAAACTGTTCCAATCACGAAGCTCGATAGGACAGTAGCTGAGAAAACTGTTAAAAAATACGTAGAAGATGAAATGGCAAGGTAAGCTTCATTAAATGTGATTGATATTATTAGTCATAAGTATGTTAGTGATATTGTCAATTTTGTTAATGCTCTAGCATATTATATTTTCTGCCATATTTTCAGCAGATGAGACTCCCTCCTCCATTAAATTGCTGTCCTGATACCTAATGGTCATATGTAGTTGACCGTCCTTGGGTATTAAAGGTTTGCCAATGTGTAATGCAAGCTCTTCTAGGATGTCTTGTGACTTCTTAAGGTTAACCCTAGTCAGTCTTTAGTTTGGCATAGGGATTTGATGTAAGCAATAATTGTTAAAACAGTATTGCATTGCACATCTACCTTTATGTTGGAAATGTGAAGGAAAAGAGTTTCATATTTACAATGTGGATTAAATTTAATTATGCTGCTACAAATTTTTTTTTTAAGCATTGTTAAAACTTGGCAGAATGTCTTTTTGGAGGTAAAGAATTAGAAGTTGAGAGGAAATCCATCAGTTGGGGAATAATTGAACATGTTGTGGCGTGTGATTATGATGGAATACTATTGTATTATAAGAAATGATAAGCACGATGCTCACAGAAGAACTTCTAAAGACTTGCATGGGCTCATGCAAAGTGAAATGTACTGAGTACAAAATAACAGCAGTATTGTGAGATAATCAACTGTGAATGACTTCGTTCTCAGCAATACAATGATCCAAGACAACTCTGAAGGGTTTATGATAAAAAATGCTATTGATCCCCAGAGAAAGAACTGATGGTATCTGAATATAGATTGAAGCATACTTTTTTTACTTTCTTAATTTTTCTTGAGTTTTTTTGTCTATTTTCTTTCACAATATGATTTTTTATGAATATGTTTTGCCTGACTATACATGTATAACCCATATTGGCCTTCTCAAGGGGGGCAGGATGGGGAGTAAGGAAGGGAGAGAATTTGGAACTCAAGAGTTTCAAAAATGCATATTAAAAATTGTTTTTACATGTAACTGGGGAAAAAGAAAATACTAAATAAAAGCTTAAAAATCCCCTTAGAATTGATTACCTAATGCAGCGGTTGTCAACCTGTGGGTCATGTTCAATTTGTAACAATGAAAATACATCCTGCATCTCAGATTTATAACAGTAGCAAAATTACAGTTATGAAGTAGCAACAAAAATAATTTTATGGTTGGGGGTCACTACAACATGAGGAACTGTATTAAAGGGTTGCAGCATTAGGAAGGTTGAGAACCACTGACCTAATGGGACTTTATATTTGCTGTACTGATTTCCTAAGTATCATTAAGTTTGTTTCCTCAATATTGTATGGTACAGTAATGAGTAGAAATAAGAGTTATTCTTCTGGTTCCTCTACTAAGCTTTATTGTCATTTAGAGCTTCTTTCTCTTCACTTTCATTCTTAAAAAAGTTTAAAACAAAAGCTGGGTCAGTATTAAAAATGATGAAACATTATAGTCTTAGAATTCTTACCTTCCCCTAAAAATAATCCCTAGGTTAATGAAAATTAAATTATATAAAACAAAACAGAAGTGCACACACATACATTCAATCTCATTGTGTTTTCATATTTCTCTTTGATGGATAATGGATTTATATAGAGGGGAAATGGTTTCTACTGAGATTCATATAGAAGAAGTTCTGTCATCTGCCTTAAAGAGAAATGGTAGCTTAATTGAACAAGGAATTTTTTCCCTGTTTGTCAGTATGGCATATTTTATAAATTGGAATTGTGATATATTGTTTTGGTCATAGACTTCCAGATCGTTTATCTATAACTTGGCCTGAAGGAGATGAATTGTTCCCAAATGAAGTCAAGCCTGCTGGGACCCCTATTGGTATGATCTCTGTCTAGTATTAAAAATGAAAGTTTTTTGACTCTTTTAGTATCTTAAGTCTGTAAGCATTAAGGAAGAGTTTATAATTCAGTCCTTACCCCAAATCACTCTTTGCTTCAGTCCGTGCTCTACAATAGAGTCTACACAGTTGCCAAAATGATTTTTCTTAAACTTGTATGATTATGTCCCTCTCCTGCTTAGTAACCTCTTGTAGCTCCTTGTTGCTTCTATAATAAAAAAGAAGCTTATCATTTTGGCTTTTAAAGACCTTCACAATTGTGGTGCAACCTACCTCTCCAGCTTCATTGTATATTATTCCACTTCTTGCATGATATATGCAGTTCAGCCAAACTAGCCTTCTCACCATTCTTCACAGTGAGGATTTTTCATCTAAAATTCCATCTCCTATTTCTGTGCCTTTATATTAGCAATTCTCCAGTACTGGAATTCTTTCTATTACCTTTGCCTCAGAGACTTCATTATATCCTTCAAGACTAATAAGCTCCACCATCATCTTGTATATGAAACATTTCCTGATCGCCCCCAACTACTTCCGCCCTACCTTACAAAACCATTGTATATATTATGTGTTTATACACTGTATATTCTTATATATGAACGTTTTGTCTTCCTTGATATAGTAAAATCTTGAGAAATTGTTTTTGTGCCCCTTGTACTATGTATAACATATAGCACTTAATAAATGTCTACTGATTTATTAACATTAACCATTAACTTGAGATTCTTGGTTTGTAGCTTTATGAATCTTATTTTTCCGTTAATATTTCATTGATATATAGGTGCTTTAAGAATCGAAATACTGAATAAGAAAGGAGAAGCCATGCAAAAGCTTCCTGGTACAAGTCATGGAGGATCAAAGAAACTACTAGTTGAGCTGAAGGTTATTTTACATTGTAAGTGAACAAATGGACATTGTAACTTTGTTACTACTTTCTTCAGAGGTAGTATAGATTTGCAAATTAATTTTAAATTCATCAAGTGTTAATGGAATTTTTAGGAACTATTCCTTTGATTTCTTGGAGAGATTTAGGCCTGTAATCTCCTTAAAGTCATGAACTCAATTTTCATTTTTATTTCACCAGTGCCTAGCTAATGCCCTGCACATAATAAGAGTTTTAAAAGGTGTTATTTAATTGAACTGTATGAAAATGCCAGCTACAAACTTGAGTATACTTTCACTTCTTTGCTACTCCAAATAGAGGGCTGTATTTGTACATATGAGTACTTTTCCTCTTTCGAGTATTGACTTAATAGTGATATCACTGGGGGCGGCTGGGTGGCACAGTGAATAGAGCACTGGCCCTGGAGTCAGGAGAACCTGAGTTCAAATCTGGCCTCAGACACTTAACACTTACTAGCTGTGTGACCTTGGGCAAGTCACTTAACCCCAATTGCCCTACCTTCCTCCCTGCAAAACCAAAAAAAAAAAATTAGTGATATCACTGGGTCAAAGAAAGTATTCACTGATTAGTGATATTTGTGGCATTGCAATTGGGGAAAAAAAAACCCTCTCTATTTTAGGATTTTGGTTGTCACAGCTTCAAAATAAATGTTACTATAACTCAGCAGAGCTGTATCCATAGCTGTTATTCTGACTATGACCTGAACATAACAAGACCTTTGAAAGAGATCTTGGGGTGGTGTTGAGTTGTACTGGGATTTGGATCATGGGCTCAATTGATGAGGCAGAATCATAATACAGAGAAGTGTTATAATGATAGACCAAGAGGTGATTGACATGGGTCAGTAAGTGAAAGAGAAGGGTTTGTGATGATAAAGAGGACTATATTTATGAGATTATGGACCTAAGAGTCAGTAGGCATTGGAATCTAGTCTGATCTCACCATTATTTAGCTATGTGACATGAAGGAAATAATTTTACTCCAGTGTTTTTATTTTCTTCCTCCGTAAAATGAGGAAGATTTGATGACCTCCAAAATCCTTTTTTAGATTTCATTACCCAGCATCTGTTATCCTGAAGTGAAGGGTACAGGAGCAGAGCTGGCCTTAGAGGGTTTAGTGCTTGATTCCCTCCAATGACCCACTTTTAGTAGGATCTGAATAAGATATCACCCTTTTCCCTAAGTCTCAGCTTTTGCTTATCTCTGTGCCTACATAGCTCTCCCCCCTTTTGCCCCCCAACAACAACCAAGTCACTAACCTCACTATCTTGACCAAAGATCTTATCATGGTGTAAATCTTTGAAGGTTGGCCTAAGAATGGTTTTGAAAGAATTTGATAGCAGAGTTCACTTTTTCCTGAGGACTTTCCTCTCATTAGACTACAAGGGTGACATCTCTCTGAAACAGTCTCATCTAATAAGCCCATCCTATTCACTAGTATTTTCTGCGTACTTAGTATGTGTTTAGCACTAAATTATCAAAGTGCAGAGAATTTAAAGACCTTTTCCTTGTTTGGGAACTTAATGCAACTGGAGAGACAAGCTACATAAAATAGTTTTTGAACATCTGTAAATAGCTTCTCATAAATCACCTGACTCTAATTTATTGTTTCCTTAGGAAAGTCATCAGTTTCCTTCACCTGAAAAGTGAAGGGATCGGACTAAATGAGATTCGCCAAATTCTTTCTCTTATATTGCTTGGTTGTATGGAACTAGGCTCTGTTAGATTTAACTTTATAAGAATTTAAAATACTATTAACAAAAGTGACCAAGTCATCCTGGTTCATACAATTAGAGTTTTTATTGTCCTGTATCTCATTATATGATTTCTTCAGCTAAATTGTAGGAGGAATGAGGGTTTAACAAAGTTCTGGGAGGCACTTCATATGTGTCTGCCTTAGCTTGAATCCTCTCAGAAGAAGACAAAAATATCCTTGTACAATTGCCCAGAGATTAGCAAGTCTGAGAAAAAGTCATGTTTAATTATGAACCATTTCTTTTGTCTCTAACATATCCACTAATAAGTTGGGTTTTTTCTATTTTCATATTATATATAACAGCAATGTTATATATGTTTCTTGACATTCCTAAAAAGTAATTTACAAAAAAGTCTTTTGTTTAATATACCCGGTAAGTTCAAAATTAAACAGTTTTTATTGTGAATGTAGCTTATTTATGGGAAATATTTTTTGGTGATAAAAAGAAATGCAGCTATGCATTAAAAAAAATGAGGCGTGGCGAGGTGGTACAGTGAATAGAGCACTGGCCCTGGAGTCAGGAGGACCTGAGTTCAAATGTGGCCTCAGACATTTAACGCTAGCTGTGTGACCTTGGGCAAGTCACTTAACCCCAATTGCCCTGCTTTACCCCCTCCAAAAAAAAAAACCTGAGCTAGAAAAAAATGAAAGCATTTTTATTAAAGAAATTCTAGTAAATGGCTGAAAGTCCATTATTGCTGTTTCCTTTCTCATCAAGATATTTTTTGATAGTTTGGGACTTTTAAAAAATGAATAAATGAAGCTATATGGAATTCATTGACTGAATTCATAATTCCAGCTCTTCTTGTGTTGGTTTCTTGATTATAATTGTAAATTTTTCCCTTTCTTTTATGAATGATTAAGCTTCAAGTGGGAATAAAGAAATAATTTCGCATATCAGTCAGCATGGGGGCAAATGGCCTTACTGGTTCAAGAAAATGGGTGAGTTATTTTTCAAATGATAAGAAACTTAACAATATTTTGGTGACTAGTTAGTAATAATCTTTTTTTTTTAACTTATCTCTAGAAAATATTCAAAAACTGGGCAATTACACACTAAAATTGCAAGTTGTATTGAATGAAAGTAATGCAGACACTTATGCAGGCCGGGCATTGCCATCAAAAACATTTAAATTTTCTGTCAAAGGTAAGTAAAGCTTTGAATTTCTTTTGAATTCTTGTAGCTCACTGAAATACCATTTTAAAATAAAATGGGCAAAAAACTTCTAAGATATAGAGATACTCATTTAAGTTTACATTTAGAAGATAACTGACACTGAGTATATCATGTTTCATCTAATTAGGAGTATACTATAATTTTCCATTCAGGTAGGTCTCAGTTTCTTAATCTTCAGGGAACAGTTGAGTTCTAGAATCACTGTAGTGGTTTCAGAGTCAAAATGCATTCTTGGTTAAGGTTAGAATGTTACTGACTACAGAAGCATTTACAAGTACAGTTAATTTTCAGCTTTCACAAAGCTAATGTTCCTAGGAAATGGCACAGAATTCAAACACAAATGTTGATCCATTGAACCTATAGGAAATACAGGGTTGATGTCCTGCAGTCATCAAAAACACATGATTTTTCTCCAGAGATCGCTGAAATTAGGCTTTTCTGAATACTTTTTTTTTTTGCCTTCTTTTTTGGAGGGGGGAGGTGCAGGGCATTTGGGGTTAAGTGACTTGCCCAAGGTCACATGGCTAGTAAGTGTTAACTCTGAGGCTGGATTTGAACTCAGGTCCTCCTGACTCCAGGGCTGGTGCTATGTTCACTGTGCTACCTCGCTGCCCCTTCTGAATACAGTTCTTGATAACAAAACATTAATTCTGATAATTCTCATTTTTGTAACATAGTAACTGAAATAACCCATAAAATGCAGTACACAAAATAAAAGTGGTAACATGGAAAACATTTTTCTTGCCAGTAATTAACCTAGAATTCTGTGACCTTTTGTGCTAACATCTCAATTTTTGAAAAATTGACTTCAGACAATATTCATTTTCATAGTACATGAAACCTACAGTACTGTAAATACAGTAGTGCAAGTTCTTTAGGCTCTAAGGTAATGTCAACACCTTTCCAGTCTTGGCATCTTCTGACAGCAGCAACTAAAGTCCCAGCAACCTCTCCCTTGGTTTTCAGAGAGAGGTCAAGGTAGAGAAGTTTACTGCAGACAGTACACCATACTTTTTAAATACAGAGAGAGTATACAACACCCTCATACTGCCATGACACAGTGGAATGTAAGGTTAACAATATAAGATTAAAAAATGTTTCCGTTTTTAAGAATTTTTATTCGCTGTACTGTATGCATACTTGCATGACAAAACTTGAGTTTTAAAGGCAAACAATGAAAATATGCAATGTGTTCGCAGGAAGCTCT
The DNA here is from genome assembly GCA_028627135.1 of Pseudochirops cupreus. Classification (NCBI taxonomy): domain Eukaryota; kingdom Metazoa; phylum Chordata; class Mammalia; order Diprotodontia; family Pseudocheiridae; genus Pseudochirops; species Pseudochirops cupreus. The sequence goes on from CM053580.1 coordinate 406,164,994, forward strand.
TTGCAATCATAAGGTGAACAAGACCAGTGAAGGGTCTAGTAGAATACCAGCCACTCTACACACTTGTGGGCATCATACCTCATTTTTTCTCTGCTGGGCTTAGCCATGACTGTGTGTGGTTGCCAACATGAATATGAAAATGAAATACTATTAAAATCAGGAGAATGCTTGATGACTATGATTAATGTAATCTAGGAGTGATTAGCGGGTGTTTATTCTCTCACCAAGTTAAATAAAAGCAAAAACAAGCGCCTCTTGTTTTGGAAATTTGAATGTAATTTTATTCTTTAACGTTTGCTGTAGCTACGTTGCTCAGCATTGCAGATTTTATGAAAATTAGTCTTTATTCTCAGCTACAGTTGTGGAAAATCAGTGTCTTAAATTCCTTACGGATTAAAAAAATCCTACCAGATTTTTCTTAAGACTAATGACAGTTTATAAATGACTTTGCACATCAGTTGTCATGTTGAAATCATTTTACTGCTTTTATCTTCTAATGAAAATATTCATTAAAGTTCATTTTCAACTCACTGTTTTTCTATGAAAGAGGGTAAACCAGAGAAATTTTCAGTGGGACTTCTGGATCCTCCATTTCGCGTTGGAGTCCCATTCAATATTCCCCTGGAGTTGCAGGATGAATTTGGTCATACTACTCAACTAGTAGCTGATACTAAGCCAGTTCTTGAAGCAAGGTAATTTCAGAAAATAAACTTTAATTTTCTTTCTTCATTATATTCTGTATTTAACTTTGTTCTTTTACGTAGTTTCTAATAATAATTCAGAAGTTTTAAATTTTAGCATCTCTTAACCATTCACTTTTGTTGGGTTGAGACCATTTTTGTCTTCTGGTTTCTTAGTGCCTTACTTAAAACTACCATCATTGCTCTGATGTATAGATGTTTTAAAGTCCTGTAGATAGTTCTAGCTAGAACTGGTGCCAAGTAGAGATGTCTTCTCCCTCCCCCATGCCAGGCTACTCAGACTCCATTGCCAACTTTTTTTTTTTGGAGGGGGGAAGGCAGGGCAATTGAGGTTAAATGACTTGCCCAAGGTCACATGGCTAGTAAGTGTTAAAAGTGTCTGAGGTCGGATTTGAACTTGGGTCCTTCTGACTCCAGGGTTGGTGCTCTATTCACTGTGCCACCAAGCCACCCCCTCCTGCCAACTTTCTTGCTAATATTTCCCTTTCTCTTTCCCCTTCTGAATGGACAGTGACTCTCTTGTTCCCAGCTTTGCTGAAGGGAACTCAGAATTCCCACTACATTTGTACACTTTGGTGCATTCCTAGTGGCAGTGGGCTCATTCCTTCTGGGCTCACTGTCCTGTTGAGTAGACAACTAGATGATTTATCTATTGCCTTACATTGTTTGATAGTTGTAAAACATTTATATTTTCCCATCTACATTGTCAAATCATGCTTATATGCAAAGATTTGATAACTTTTATGTTTTTTACAATGCTTTTTTTGCACAGTGTGGGCATACAAGGCACAGTATAAATTTGTTGACTTTTAAAGCTAATAATGTTGAATCAAAATTTATAGGATGGAATAAAGATACACTCTGTTCAGTGAAATTAATTTACCATTTATAGAAACGGTTTTATTCTGTCACCACTGTCTAGTTACATTGGTCAGAGATTGGTAATATTGAATGTGGTTGTAATCCATAATATGATGCTTATGAATATATAAAACAGATACTCTTAGAATTTTATTGTAGGTATGTTTGGAGAATAAACATGACGTTTTTTTTTAAAACAGTGGCTTGTCTTTGCAATATGAAGACATAAGCAAAGGACCAAATTGTGTAATTAGGGGTGTTACTGCTAAGGGCCATGTAAACTCTTATCAAGGCAAGGTAAGCTGCATATCTTAATGTTACATAATTTAAAATTTTATTGATGAAGCAATATCATGTGAGGGTAAAATATTCTTATTTCTCACATACTGATTTTTGAACATTTCTTAGTATAGCTATAATGTTTGATACTTGAAAAGATATCACTTTCATATGTCATCAATTTCTTAGCACTTAGAAAGTTAGACTATATGATGGCTAGTGAGTCCAGGTTGTTTGCCATGGAAATATGTTATTGTTTAGAATAAGTATTGTTACAGTAGAAAAAAAGAGAAGAAATAAATTGATGAATTGAAAATTCTCTTCATTGTTTTCCACGTAGTGATTTTGGCTTCTTTTCCTCAGCCTTATTTCTCTTAGCATTGTTACTATATTTACCAAGCTTATTTGCAGCTTCTTCCCTAATTATTCTCTAAAACAAGTCTTTCAATTTTTTAATTATTTTTTTTTCATTATCCTGAAGAAACTATTGGGGTGGGGGTGGGGTGCAGAGCCTTAATTTTTCTCCTTGGAGAAATTACATACTTGATTACATAAGTTTAGCTAACTTTAAAAAACCCCTCCCAAGAAATCTAGAAAAGACAACAGACAACCTTGGTGAGAAAATCTAGGAAAAAATCATAGTGAGTTATTTTTCTAGCCCAATATAGAAAGACAGGGATAACTGAAGGTAACTAAGGACTAGGGACATTGTATGACAATGCCGTGTGCTGAGAGATCTCAAGGGAGAGGTTGTGCAACAGAATAGGAGATCCAAAATTTTGACTAGGGTACTCTCAGACCCATGCAAGTTTACTATAACAGCAACAGCTTCCAGCTGTTAGCTTTGTCACTCACTTTATACTTCCAGGATGCAGATCCAGGGTACAGTGAAAAAGGGACTTACTCAGGGGAGTAGCATCTTTTAGGTATAGCCTTGGAAGTTCAGAAGTCAGCAGCAGCAGTGGTACAGCTCAGACTCCATGGGTAGAGGAGGGTTCTCAGTTCTAGCATCCATCCCTCTTTCAGATGAAAAACCAGGTAAGGAATCACGGATGAAGGAAAGCCTGTAATTCTTGCTTCTCTTATCCAACAAAGCTTTTTAGCTGACTGAGAGGGGTTGAATCACACACAAACTTAGGTCAGGAGCTTGGAGAGTTCAGACCGGGGGGAAGCAATCAGACTCTGCCCTCATTCAGACCATTTTGGGAACACTGAAAGAATGAAAGAAAGATCCTTGAGATCTTAGAATACCACCATACTCCATACTCTTAAGAAAGGAGCAACAGGAGTGGCCCAGACATTCTCTTCAGAAGTGCACAGAGCCTGGCCCTAACATCAAGAGAAAATGTAAGAATGAGTAACAGTACCACTATAGAAAGGTTTTATAGTGTTAGTGAGGCTCAAAACACAAAACCCAGAAGAAGAAAATAACTCCAAAACCTTTTTTAAGCAGTGCCTCAGAGAAAAACACAAGTGTGTCCAGACTAAAATAGTATTCCTGGATGAAATAGAATAAGAATTTTAAAAAATACTTTTATCAGTGAAATGAGAGTGATTGAAGGAAAAATTGGATAAGAAATGAGAGCCACAGAAGAAAACATTGGAAAAGGAATTAGCAGCTTGGTAACCTTGCCTAAACAATAAACTCCCCCAAAATTAGAATGGACCAGACAGGAGCCAATGACTTCGCGAGGCAACAAGAAATATTAAAACCAAGTAAAAAGCCAGAAAAAATAGGAGAAAATGTAAGGTTCCTTGTAGCAAAAACAGCTGACACAGAAAACAAACAAGGAGAAAAAAGATGAAGAATCATTGGGTTTTCTGAATGCTGTGACCAAAAAAATGACCTTAGCATCATATTTCAAGAACTTTAAAAGCATCCAGAGGGCAAAAATGGAAATAGAAAGAATCTACCAGTCACTCCCTTGAAAGAAACCCCAAAATGGAAACTCCTAGGAGCATCACAGCCAAAACCTAAGTTTCCCAAGTCAAAGAAAAATTAGCTGCAAGCAGTCAGAGTTTGTGTATCAAGGAGCCAAAGTCAGAATCCCACATGATTTAGCCACCACTGATATAAAAGGGCATAGAACTCAGAATATGAAATTCCAGAAGACACAGTGTATGGACTTAGAGACAAGATGGGGGGGAAAAATGAATCTTTAATGAAATAGAAGACTTTCAGCATTCCTGATGAAAAAACGAACAGCTCTGAAATTAAAACCTTCCATAAACCTAATAATTTGTACCTTCTGCTTCTTTGTATTTGCTTCTCTACACCTTATTTGCTTTTGTTGTAAAATGAGGAAGTTGGATTAGATGATCTTTAAAGTTCTTTCCTGCTCTAATGTTCTGTAATTCTTTCATTTACCTTGGTATGTACTTGATAAAAAATTTTCACCATTATAGTATGTCACTTTCTTTCCAGCATGTATTTGAGTCTAAATTAGAGGTAGTACATAAGCGTAACTAGGTTAAAAATTTTGAGGAAAAAAATTTTTTTGTACTTTTGGTAATATGTAAGGACACTGGGAAATACTCTGATTGCTGACACATGTACTTTATAAAACCTAGGCAAAGTCACTTCATCTCTCAATGACCCAGGCAACTCTAAGCTCTTTGAAGGAGGGCTACTACATTGGTTGAAGGAGTCTTCTCATGCAATATTTCCTCTGCCAGTGAAATCAAAGTTCCAATTCCTTTCTCCAGTGGGAACTTTACTTTTCCCAACCTAAAGCACTAATGCTATTTATTTTATTATTAGAGGTATATGTTATTAATCCACATACTCTATACATTTTCTACATTTTCTTCCTCAGTGATTAGAAAAATCATGTAAATTGGTAACAGATTGCAAGTAAAGGTGATAATATTTTGATCTGTTCCAGTTACTTGTATTTTTTACTTATCTCACCTGAAACATATTCAGTGCTGATTTTGATTCTTAAATAATTTGAATCAGCTTTATTTTACATGTTTTACATGGATGTACACTAATTTTAGTAAATATCAAATTACTGTATTAGTTTTCTGTTGAAACTAATTTTGAAGCATCATTAAAACATCAAATAATTCAAATTGCTTTTGGAGGCAATGTATTATTTAAATCCTTGTAAATTCAGTGTTTAATTTACTAATTTTTTTTTAACAGAACTTTAGTCTGAAGGTTATTCTACCAGGTTTAAAAGAAGAATCTCAGATTTTGAAAATTAGACTACTTCCTGGTAAATACTGCTTTTAAGAAACATTTCATATAATTATAAATGTTTAAATGAACATTTAACTTTTTAATAGTATTCTTTTTATGGGGGAAGGTCAAACAGTAATCTTGAAAAGTGTTTCCTTCCCATTCCCAGTCAATTTCTGGAGATGTAATATAATGTGAGAGAATATATTTTTGGTAGAAATAAGCTGTGATTAAGGGGGGTGGGAGGCATATTTTTGTTTATGAACTTTGAAGGGGAAAGGTAACAGTGATAGCATTGGAAATTTTCAGCTTGAAGGCTGGGTTCTTGATCAGGTACAGGTTATATGACCTCTGAGATCCCTTCTAACTCTTAGATTCTGTGATGAGGAAATAGCTTAGTTCAAGCATAAATTTTTAGGCCCAGATCTATTTGTTGATTATTTTCTAATTTCTCTTTTAAAGCTATTGTAATGTAAACATTCTTGTTTTGTTCTATATACTAAATTGTGCATTGGTTTTAAAATGATAATTACAAATGATTGGCATTTGGCTTACGTCAATTCAGAAGTACTTAATAACTTTCAAGTATTAGGTTATTGAAAGAAGAATTTAACTGTGACATGTTTCTAGAAAAGTATAATTAGAGGTATATTTGGGAAAGAATTATATATTGCTATATTTACATATAAAATACTAAACTTTTATAAATTTTATTACTGGCTAAATAAAATAATGACAGGTGGAGAATTACTTAAGTTTTTCCTTTTGGACACTTCTTTTAGATTTTTAGAGAAAAACTTCTAAAGTAAAAATAACTGATTACCAGTGACATTCTTTTTTTATCCCCTTTCTTTTTCTTTTTTTGTAATATTATGTTTTCCATTCAGTACTGTGGTTGTGTGGAGTTACTTGGCAATTTTAGTATTGTTTTGAGCCTTTGAATTTGAATGATTTCTGGAATTAGTTAATAAATCATTTATTGTAACATAGCTTAGCATAGTGACTAGAATGCCAGTCTTAGAACCAGTAAGATCTATATTAAAATTTTTTTTCTGACACCCCTTGGCTTTGTGACTCTGAACAAGGCACTCAACCCCATAGTGTCCTAGGTAACTCTCAAAAGATTGCAATTTGTTGAGAAGGTACCACCTTGCATTAGCATAAGTAGTTTCTTTACATGAGCATTTCTATACCAAATCAGTCACTTTTCTAATCCCCATTCCATTTCATTTCTTAAGAAGATTATAGAGGAAAAATAAAATTACAGAGAAGTATAAATCTCAGCCTATAAATAATATATGTTAATGCATGGAATACACACACACATACACACACATGCACACCATATATATATGGCATTTGTCATTTGGATACAAATGATCAAATATGATCTCTTCATTTCCTTGACATCCCTGAAATATTTTTTCATGTTATGAATATAGGTACTTTTAGTACATGAAATAATAGTTCTGTATTTGTGGTTGTAATTTGATTCTGTTCTGGGGTTTTTCTTACAGGGCCTCCTCATCAATTGAAAGTGAAACCAGATTCTGATTTTCTAGTCATCGAAAATGGAACAGCTTTCCCATTCCAGGTAGAAGTTTTAGACGAATCAGGAAATATCACAGCACAGCCCAAATTGATTGTTCATTGTAAGGTAAGTTGTATGTTAAATATGTGTTACTATCTTTAATTTTCTCTTTCTAGACAACAAAGACCAGATGTTTTATGAAGTTGGTGATTTTTCACACAATGACACAGTGTTTGCTTTATGTCTGGATCTTAAGTAATGATCATAGACTTTATATGGAAAGAGTACTAGATTTTGACTGAAAATACAAAATATGGTCATACCATTAATGGATCTTTAAAGATAGTGCTCAAAAAATCGATAATAAGTCCATTCAAATTCTTACCAGTTCTACATAGTTCTTTTGAGGAAGTGAATGTTTGTGGAAAATAATATTTTTGTGCTTCTGACAATTGCATGGCAATTTCTCCACTATGAATGAGAGTAAGGAAGAGAAGAGATATAGGCACAGGAGAAAATAAAAAGAGAAGTGTAAAATTAGTGAAGGTATGGTTTCTATTTTGAAAAAAAAATTTGTGCTTGTTAAATTTGTTTCACTTAGAAATGAGTTTAAACTAATCAACATTTCAGATTTAAATTTTCTAATTTTGGAAGTAAATATACATTTATTTTTATAGATAACCTATATTGAATTGTTATTTGAGCATACTTTAGTAGAATTTTATGAATAATAATTTAATTTTGTTTAGGATTCTTGAATTACTTTGTATATCATATAGTTTTTAGGTGCTCCAAACCTTCCGGTCTACAGTGTGGATTGTAGTAATGCTGGAACTAGTATTTTAACTGGACCGCCATTTCATGTACAGAATATAAAGAAGGACCACATACTTAAAGCAAAGATTGAGATACCAGTAAGTTGTTATTACTGTTATTAACAGGTGTTTATATTTCTGTAGCATTTTATGCATATAAGCATGTAGTAATCTTATAAATGTATAAACCCCTTAAAAGATTTTTTGACTCAACTATACAGACCCCAATGTACTGCGAAGACCATCAATCACTGTTGTAGGTAAGTATCTTGTGATCTAAGAAAGTCAAACATGTTACTGTTCTGCCATATATTTCTATTTGTATGTGTTTCTCTAGAAAGGAGCTGTTATGCTAAAACAAGAATAGCTATTATAATTTGAGTCATTTTGAGGAAGCATGACTTTATATATCCATTTCTCCTCCTTTTATATATAGGAAACTATTTTCAGTTGTGATCAGCAAGCAGGTAGTTGAGAGAATTTCACTGTCTCTCAGTGTTGATCATTTAAACGCTAGTGTAGCCATTTAGATTCAGTATTTATATTGAGTATAGATAAATTTACAATCAAATTTAAAAACCATTTGTTTTATATATTTGTCATTACATGTAAAATACTCATTTAAAAAAATTTTGAATTCCAAATTCTCTTCTCTCTTCTTTCCTCCTCCTTGAGAAAGCAGGCAGTTTGATATAGATTATACATGTGTAGTCATGCAAAACACATTTCCATACTCCCCATGTTGCAAAAGAGAAAACAGAACAAAGAAATTTGAAGAAAAAGAAAGTTTAAAAAATATGCTTGGATTTGCATTTGGACTCCATTAGTTTTTTCTCAGGAAGTAGAATGCATTTTTTTATCGTAAGTCCTTTGAGATTGTCTTAGATCATTGTATTGCTGAGAATAGCTAAATCATTCACAGATGATCATCATACGATATTACTGTTATTTTGTATAATGTTCTCCTGGTTCTGCTCACTTCACTTAGCATCAATTCATGTAAGTTTTTGCAGGTTTTTCTGAGACCCTCCTGCTTGTCATTTCTTATACTGCAATAGTATTCCATCACAATCATATACCACAACTTTACAGTCAGATTCTGATAAAATATAGGCTGTGAACCCTTGCCACAGTTTTGATTTTATCCTAGAATTCAGTTTCCTTGTCAGTCTTTTTTTAGTGACCCTTTAACATTTTTCTGGGAAGGCTCATGCATTTAGATTGTCTGTACATTCTGTTTTGCCGTGACTAGGAAATCTGAAAGATGTATTTAGCAGTTCTACTTTTTCTTTTAAAATAGGGCTAGGATCTGTCTTTAAAATTTTTATCTAATTCTTATCAGCTATTATTGATAAAAGCAATAGTAAGGATACTGTTGTACTGAATATGTAATTTAAAAGTCTCATATAATCGATTGTATCATACTAATTAAGGTCCACCAAATTTTTGGCCAAAGCTGATATTTAAGGTTTGATTTTTATCTTGCTTACTTTGCTTAAAACTGTAAATTGTATAATCAGTTCCTAGTGAGTCTGCTACAAATAGAGTCATAGAATATTGAAATTAAAAGGAGATTGAGGTCATTGACATTTCTTATTTTCCCCTTCCTCCTGCTGCAAATTTTATAGGTAAGGGAAACTAAAAATTCATAGCAGAGGAGCACAAGATACTAATCCATCAAACATCTATTTAATAGCTTTTATGTTCTCAATACTGTTGACATTGTATGAGAACTAGGTGAATTTTGAATGACCTATACTATGTTTATCATAAAGGAGAAAGTTTTTGGTATACTGCAGCACTTCAGGATTCTCTGCAAAGTTATAGGAGGGTTGTAATTTACTTTAACGGAGGGATTAGCCTCCAATAAAAACATGAATCCTTAGACTCCATGAAAATTGGATGAATTGTCCTTGTAACTTTTAGTTACTGGTGAAGACATGGCTTAGAGTCTTGTATCATTTTCTTGTCTCATGTTTCCTTCCAATGTGTGTTGGATCTATTTCATGTTTAATGTAAGAAGAGCAAAGATAGTAACCTATTCATATTGAAATTATCAGTTTACATTTCCTTACCATTAAAATTCCCCCAGTCCAATATATTTCCTTTATTATTAATATGTCAGATTTCTATAATTTACATATTTGATTTACAGCTTTTTATAAATTCATAGATGTTTATCAGAAGTTTCTCACAAAGCAGTTCCTATGTAAAACTTAAATAAATACTGATGACAGAAATGTCTCAAGTTATGTTCAGGATAGCATTGCTGTGGGAGTTGAATACCGTTTACTGTTACTGATATTAATATATAATTTACTCTTCCCTAATTGCTATTTTATTCCATTCACTTTTGTCTGTTCTAAATATTCTTCTTTCTCCTTAAGCTTCTGCCAACACTTCCTCCCCCCCAACCCTCTCAGTTGAGAACCTTGTGTCGTATTTTATTGGAAAAATTAAGTCCATTCAATGTTAGCTCTCATTTCTCCTATCTCCTCGTCTCACATTCACCTGATACTATCTCCCGAGTGCCCCCTCCCTTACTCCAATCTCTTATGAATATAGTAGTTTTTATCTTAAACAAAGCTATATCCTATGTATGTATGCCCTTGATCCCATGTGCTCATATCTTTTCATGTTTATTCCTGCTGTGCCTACCACCCCCCTTCCACCTCCATCTAACCTTTAGTCTTTCCCTATCTGCTGGTTCCTTCCTTCCTTCCTATAAACACCCTGAGAATTTTTCCATCCTTAAAAAAATCCCTCATTAGATCCTACTGTTGGGCATCTAGGTAGCACAGTGGATAGATCCCCAGGCCTATAGTCTAGAAGACTCATTTTCCTGAGTTCAGATCTGCTCCCACTTACTAGCTGTGTGGCCCTGGGCAAGTCACTGAACTCTGTTTGCCTCATTTTGCTCATTTGTAAAATGAGCTGGAGAAAGAAATGGCAAATCACTGCAGTATCTTTGCCAAGGAAACTCAAAATGGAGTCACAGAGAGTTGAACATAACGGAAAAATGACTCAGATCCTACTATTGCCAGTAGCTGTCATCTTCTGTCTCTACCTTCCTGAGTTAAACTCCTGTCTATATTGGGTGGCTTCCCATCTTCTCCTCTCACTCTTGCAAATTGTTTTCACTCTGGCTTCTGACTTCATTCTGTTGAAACTGCCTCCTCTGAAATTATCAATCATATTTTAATTTGACAGATATAAGGGCATTTTTTAGTTCTCATCCTTCTTGCCTCTTCTACAGCATCTGATGCTGCTGACCACCTTCTTTTGTTGAATACTGTTTCGTCTGGGTGTATCCATCCCACTTTATTTTACTTGATACTCTTTCTTGACTGATTACTCTTCAGTCTCCTTTGCTGTATTTCCATTCATGTCACAGCAACTAAATGTGTGTATACCCTAAGTATATATGGGTTCTCTTCTCTTCCTATAGTCTTTTTCTTGGTGACATCAGCTTCTATAGGTTCAAGTTTCATTTGTTTGGAAATGATTCTAGACCTATGTATCACCAGCTGTGGGATATACCAAACTGTCCCATAGATAGCAGGAGGAGTTTGTTAAGGGATTAGGTAATGGAAGAGGGGTCCCACCTATGGTTTGGTGGTTAAACATTCTGGTTATTCTGCCCTCCAACTGGCTAGCTATTGTGGTCCTGTCTGGTTAAGACAGATAGTTAGGTATTGTGGTCCTGTCTTGGGCTAGATCAGTGGTTCTCAACCTTCCTAATGCTGTGACCTTTTAATACTTGTATGTGGGTGTATCTGCATGTGGGCGGACCCGCCTGGAGACAGATCAAGGAGCAATGTCTCGGTTCCTAAGACCATCGGAAAATATGTGTTTTCCGATGGTCTTAGGCAACCCCTGTGAAAGGGTTGTTTGACCCCCAAAGGGGTTGAGAACCGCTGGGCTAGATGGATGATGTGATTGTGATTGAATACAAGAACACGCTTGTTTCTGTGGGAATGGGTCTGGGGGGCAGTGACTACGTGGAGGCAGTAGCTAGTTTCCCATCACATGGATACACCTGCTGCTTCTGTGGGAACTAGAGTTCGGTGACACATCTGTTGTTCCAGTGAGCAGTGAGGCATATACAAAGAAGTTAGGACATTGTGAGGTGGGGCGGCTAGGTAGGTGCAGTGGGCCTGCTGTTCAGTAGGGTCAGGCCTATAATGAAGTTAGAATATTAGGGCTGGGGGCAGCTTTATTAGGGTTCTATCATTCCCCCCTTAAAGAGTTGGGACCCAAATTCATTTGGAAGAAGGGACGAAGGTCTCAGCTTCCATAGCTTCTTCAGGCTGAAATGAGCTGTCCTTGTCTCAGTGGGTCCCGAGGAGAGGGTGACTAGAACTGAGCATAGATCACATCCAGGGGATGGTAGGTGAATATGGATTGGTATCCACTGCTTGCTGCCAGCTAGGTGAATTGGCCTGTAATCTGAGAGACACAAATCTGACAGGCAAGTTCAATATGCAGGGTCCAAGATAAGGAGAAAGACAGATATATCTAGTAGCAGGCAGTTGACTAGGCCAAGTACCCTTTTACTAAACTTTTTAGGCTGAACAGCTCAGATCTAATGTACATTTTAGTAGCTCAGATGTATCCCAGCCTTAGTATATGGGATAATGATTAACATTGTGTTTGTACTTTTATTTCACAAACTTCTTTTCCCTTTGTCTAATTGTTCCCATGTCATTCAGAAAACATGTTCTATTTCAGGGATTTAAACATTTCACTTCACTATGCAGGTAGGCTGATGACAAGCCCATGTATTAATTTACCCAGTTGTTTGGGATATGGAATGACTACAAATTTAGATTGAAAGCAGCAAACTTTTATGTACCTGCATTGTATTTATGTCTTTTATTGACCACTTGCTCTAATTAGAGAAATTTGCTATAAAAGGAAGAAGCAGAAACATGCCAGATAAGACAGGATAAAACATCCTTAACTGTTTGAATTCAGATAAGTCACTTTAATTCTATTTTATAACCAGATTCAGGAATATCCAGGTGTAAAACATTCCTTTTCAAAGGAAGACAATGGGGATTCTGAGCCTAGAGGGTCCCATTTTAGATTGAGGCTAAAATTGCCCCCTTGGCTTTTCCCTCTGGGCTCTTTCTCAGAATTACATTTTAAATTAAAAAATGCATAAGGTTATAAAGAAAGTCAGTTACATTAAAAGTTATCAAAATAATATTTAAAATAAATTTACCAACTCCAAGTTAAGAAATTGGGCTTTAGGGAGAATAATGGATTATGAGATTGGGAATTTAAGGTGAAGAGAAAGATATGAAAATTCCAGAACAGCTCAGTTGGTGAATTGAGACTTCCTTTGGATGGCATTTGGAGGCATTGCAGTTTTTTTTAAGAGGAGAAGTTTATACAGTTAAATGAGATAAAGAGTAAAGTGCTTTGAAATGTAAAACATAAAACAAAAGAAAGATGACTAGTGAACCATTTTTTAAAATGCACAGAAAAGAACTGAAGGAAGCGCAAATATGAGCAGGATAGATTTGAAAGTTACATGTTGAATTTATTAGATTTTTTTTTTAAAGGAAGCTATGCAGAGTAGAGGTTTATATTTTATATATAATGCTTTTTTCTGTTCTACTTTTTATATGGAATGTTACTTTTGGTATTGGTTAAATTTAAAATGCAAAACAATAAAAAATTTCAAAATAATAAAAGGAAATTGTAAAGTGCTACAGATACGATTTATAATGTTGATGAAAAGATAGTTGTTTTAAATGAATTTTTATTACTTTATTTTTTCATCACCCAAATAATTCCAGCAAAACGAGACCAAGCAACATACCCAGAATGTGGCAATATATAGAGAGTTCTATATCCACAGCCCTTTACGTCTGCCAAAAGCAAAAGGAGACCACTTCTCATGTTTCTTCTTTTAGTTGTTATAATTTTGCAGCAGTGTCAGTTAGTTTGTTACTTTTGTTTCCATTTACATCATTGTTGTCATTGTTTATATTGTTTTCCTCCTTGAAAGTAGGGTCTTAATTATGCTTATCAGAAATGCATACTTGGGACCACTCAACTATTTCTGATAAAGTATAATGGATTCTTATATCAGTTTTGAAAAGGTTACCTTTTGAAAAAGTTGGATACCATTCAGTAAATGTACAATATGTCATTATTATAAGATGCTGTTTTATAAAATATGAAAGCGTATAAAAGAAGGAAAAATTCTTTCATAAAATGGTCAGTTGTTAATCAGTTTTTGCTTTATTTTTTTTTTCCTATTAGAGTTGTAAAGATGTGCCAGCTGTAGAGAAGACTATTAAATTGCTCCCCAGTAGCCATGTTGCAAAACTGCAGATATTCAGTGTAGAAGGACAGAAGGCAATTCAGATCAAACACCAGGATGAGATTAACTGGATAGCTGGAGATGTCATGCGTAATCTCATCTTCCAAATGTATGATGAAGGAGAAAGAGAAATTATTTTAACATCATCTTTAGCTGAAAAAATTAAGGTAAGTCTCAGGATAAAGTTACCCTCAAAAGTTATTTTATTATAAACACTTTAAAGTCTTTTTATAACCAGTAATATACTGTCTTATTAGGAATAAAATTGGTACCAAATACAATTCCAGTTCAAGTGTAGTAACTTTAAATATAAATTTGAGAAAAAGGCTATTATTGATGATCCTTAGTCATATTATAATCTGATGCTCTTTGTTTCCATTTTGCCTCTTGTCAATTTCTTTTATTTCCTAAGGTAATATTGTTACTATTAGTGGTAGCATGTGGGATGGTGAAGCTCCGGCCTCATTTGAACTTTAATAGGGCCAACTGAAACTGATTTGGTCGTCACACTTAAGTCCAGCATCAGTATAGTGAACTCCTGAGGTTGGACAGGTTGTGTGGTGTGAGTGAAGAGAGAACAGTGATGATGGTCAAAGTTTTCATGCTAATAAGTAGTAGTGTTTCAGGTTACTACACTTACAGCTTGGGTCAGATCAGGAGATCTGGACTCAAATAAATGGGGAAAAAACCGAGGAGAACAGTAAGAGAATTGTTATTACAGCAGTTTTCAGGTAACTGTAAGTATATTATCATAGACAAGTAGTTTGTTGAGTTTCTTATATTTTGGCCCCTGTAAGAAGTTGAAAAAAATGGGGGCTGGTAAATGGTTTACAAGAAGTATCTTGAAAAAATTTGATTTGTTTAAAAATATACGTTTAGTGTGTTGCCTCCATTTTTCTGAGTGATGTAAAGTTGTAGAGATCAGTTCCGTTTAACCTTTTTCCTAAATATTTAGGGTAGCAAAGGTTTGACTTTATACCTAGAATATATTTTAAATTTTGTTTTGGTCCAAAAGAAGCTCATTTTTTACTAATATAAGCTAAGTTTTTCTAATCCTATTACCTTGGAGGTTTTTGTTCTTGTGACCATGTTTCAATTTGTGATACCAGTAACTTAAACCAGTTTTCTGAAAGTAATTAAATGAATTGCTTCTTAAATGATCTTGTTTAGTCAGCTCTCTCTTTTTTTTATGCGGTATCTCTGTATTCAGTTACATGAGGGATGTTGACGTACTAGATTAATATAGAATAGAAACAGGCATCCCTAAGAGATGTTTCATTGATTCCATCGGCAATTGATGAGATTTTATAGAACAGTAATAGTGAAGAAAATACAAAGTCATTTTCCAGAGAACAGTAAAGAATAGTTTGGTGTTTGCTGGTCACCACCATTCCTAACCTGTTAATAATTATTCTGTATTTTCCATTTCACAAACTATTTATTTATTTAGTTTTGTTTTTAAATCACTTTCATTTCCAAGTGTTTTTCTCCCTCTTCATCTTATAACCCTTATAACCGTAATTTTTTTTAAAGAGAAAGAAAAACTATAATCAGTAGTACATCACATGATTTTTGTCAAATATGTAGTGTTTGTGACCATTACCTCTGTAAAGAAGTGAGGAATTTTTTCATCTCTTATTTACATTTTTCATCTCTTATTTAAGCTAGCTTTGGTCATAATGCAGTTCTTTCTATTTATGTTATAGTCAGTGTAAATAATTTTCCTGATTCTGCTTATTTCGCTTTGCATCAGTTAATTTCAGATTTCCCATATTTTTTTCTTAGTCTTTCATATTCGTTGTTTCTTGTAGTATAGTAATATTCTATTATATTCAAGTCCTACTATTGTTATCGCCCTTTCCCAGCCAGTAGGCATCTACCTTGTTTTCAATTCTTTGCTACTCAGTACTTTATATAAACTATGTCATCTCATATCTTGCAACAATCTTTTGAAGTTGACAGTGTAAATATTATAATTCCCAATTTAGAGATGAAGAAAATACCCCATATAGATCTTTATTATTTTTGGCTGGCATAGTTAGAATTGTCTTTTGGTACAACAAACATTTGTTAAGTATTTGCTATATGCACAGTACCATGTGAGATACCAGTTATTCAAAGAAGAGTAAAGGGATTTTCTGTAAATTCTGAATCTTATGGTTTAATAGTTTTTGTGGATGAAAGTTCAGTTATTTCTACTATACTACATATCTAGGTTTCCTCCTTCTGAATTCTGCTTAAGCTGTATTTCCCGGAATATAAGTTCCTAATGGTTTGTGCATGCATAGATATCTGTTTTTCCACATAACCTACATAGATGTGCATTTTTCTCTTCTAGGTAAATTGGACACCTGAAATTAATAAGGAACACTTGCTGCAGGGTTTGCTACCTGATGTACAAGTACCAACATCTATAAAAGATATGAGATATTGCCAGGTTTCATTTCAAGATGATCATGTGTCCTTGGAGAGTGCATTTACTGTAAGGTCTGTTGATTTGTCTGTTTTTTGAGTATTTTAAAATGAGCATTTTTTAAAGTGATGAAAAAAGTTTTATTCTTTATTTTTAACATATACTTCTAATTTGTACTAAATTATATATAAAATGTATATGGTAGAAAAAATTATCAACTGACATGGAAATACAGTGGGTTATTTTTAGAATTGAGCTTTTCTGGAAAGTTTAAAAAAAATCTTGGAAAGTCATGTAGTACATAATAAATTAGGAAGACTTTATTCCCAAGGTGTTATAATGAACCGTGTTTGGAACATGAACATCCAGCATTTTTAACTATCTGAAAAAAAAAAAAGAGCAAGTCTTGATTTTCATGAAGTTTAAACAAAAGCAATAAGTCCTTACTTACCTTCTAGGAGCTTACGTTGTAATGGAGAAAAATATAGTCTACAAAGAGAAGTTTACCTGGAAGTAGGGAGTGATGAGGACTAAAAGGTATTTAAACAGTATACTTTATAAATGAGGAGAAAGAAAACAGATTTTATACATAAAGGAGGGTAGCATCCTGAATGAAAGGGGAATTTTTAAAGGTAGAGAAAGAAAGGATTATATTTTAGGTACTTAGGCTGGTATGGAGATGGGAAATGTGTGAATACATAGGTTTTTAAGCTCAGGGAAGAGTATATAGTTAAGTTAAGCCAAAAAATAGAGTACATGAATGGGAGTAATGTGAAATCAGCCGGAAAAGAAAGATTGTCGCCAGATCATAGAACATAATAAATACGAATCTGAGAAGTTTATATTTCATTTCAGAGGCATTACTGAGAAGTCATATTTTTTGAGCCAAGAACTGATATGGTCAGACTTTTGCCATAGGATGATTATTTTGACCTTTGAAGAATAGATTAGAAATAGAAGGCAAATTAGGCAAGAAGATCAATTAGAGTAATGGTGGTAGAAGAGGCATCTGGAAATGGTAATAGGGAAGCAAGGAATAAATCCAATTCTTTGTCTTGATAGAGTATGTTTCATATAGGAGGAACATGAAAGATGGAAGGAAGAGAGAAGGAAGAAGTATTGTAGAAGGTGGTAACAGTTGCTGTGTTCAGAGAAGTCAGCCATTCAATCAACTAGTTTTCTTAAATGTCAGGCACAGTGCTAAGCCCTTTTGATTCAAAGAAAGGGGAAAAAAAAACCCAATCACTTTTCTAAAGGATCTTACAGTCTAAAGGGGAAGACAACATATAACAGTAGAATTGAGATGGATTGGGAAAAGATGCTTGTAGAAGATGAGTTTTTTGGTTGGGATTTAAAGGAAACCAGGAAAACTAGTAGGCACACATAAAGAGTGAGTGCATTCCAGGTATAGGTGATAGCCAATAAGAATGTCTGTAACCCAGAGAGGGTGTGTCTTATTGATGGAACAGTCAGGAGGCCAGGGTCATTGGATCAAAGAATATGTGGTAACAGGCTGGGAGGTAATTAGGAAGGGACTAGGTTAGGAAGGGTTTTGAACCCCAGACAGGATTTTGTATTTGATCTTGGAGTTTATTGAGTAAAGGAGTGACACGAATTGTACTCGTGCTTTAGGAGAATCACTTTAGTGGCTGAATGGAAGATGGACTGGAGTGGGGAGAGATTTGAAGCAGATAGAACCAACAGCAGACTACTGCAGTAGTCCCAAGTATAAGATGATAAAGGCCTTTGCCAGTGTAAAGCCTAGCATGAGCAGAGGGGTTCCAAAGGGCTGCTGCTATGAACAGCTTTCAAGGTTCTGATTACATAGTATAGCAAACTCTCTATTTATTCAATAACAAATCAGAGCAAAACATTCACAGAAAATCAAGGTACAGCATTCACAATATGACAGCTTACCATGGAAAATCAAAATACAGCCTCCACCATGTCACAACTCAACAGCTTATCATAAAACGGCCACATAGTTTTCACCAAAGTGGTCGCATATTTTTAAACAAAGTACAATCATTTACTAACTCAGTCATTAAGACACTAGGCACATAGATGACTAGAAAAAGTGGTAGACCATTTGTGTGATGGTAGTGAAAGATCACAGACTGTACAGTTTGGCGCTGTTCTGGTTTCCATGAAGTGTTAAATTTTACTGACCTGCAAGCTCAGGGTGTGACAAGAGAGACAAGAAAGCTAATGGAATAATGGACTTTGTTATGTGTTTGAAATGAAGAATGTTAAGAGTTCCATTATATTCTGTTTTGTTCAGACCACATCTAAAGTTCACTTCTGGATAATCCATTTTAGGAAAAATGCCAGTAAGGGTCAGTCATGAGCATAAGAGGAAGATAATTAGGAAGATGAAGGACTCTAAGTTTATGCTATATTTTCTTAAGTATATGTTCATATATTTTAAATACTTAATATAAGTACAAGGTGTAGTACGTTAGGTTCAAAGGATATAACACCAAAACAATGCTCTCAGTACGTTTACTTTCAAGTGAGAATTAGTTGAAATAACTAGTGTTTAATCTTCTGAAGTGAAAACTAAAGGGGGGACATAGGACATCTCTGTTCAGGCCTTTAATGACTGTCTGCATGAAAGAGTAGACTTGATCTGCTTAGCTCTAGAGAGTAGAATTACAAACACTGGGTGAAAGTTTCAAAGCATCAAGCTTAGGTTTGATGAAAGGAAAAAAATCCTAATATTTAGAGCTATACAAAATTACAGTAGGCTACCTTGCAAGATAGAAGGTTTACCTTCACAGTAAGTTCAAGTGGAAGCTGGATAATCACTTGTTAGATATTTGGTAGAGATTGGATGTTTGTTAGCTTGAACCAGTTGGCCTCTCAAGCCCATTCCAATTTTGAGATTCATTGATTTAAGGGAATTTATTCAGTTGAGTTGAATAAACATTTATGAAATAAAAATGCTCTTTTGCAAAGCACTGGAATACAGGAACCGATAAAATAAAAAATTATGCTCCCAAGGAGCTTAAAGTCTACAGGAAAAATGCACTATGTAGATTTTGATTATTTTGAATATTTGAGCAGAGAAAGGTCCCTTCCAAGTGTGGACATCAGGATAGGCTTCTTGTAGGAGGTGGCATCTTGTTTGAACCTTGAAGGAAGCTAATGATTCTGAGGCAGACATAAAGAGCAATTTAACCTATGTACGAGATGAAAAAAGGGGTCTAGTCTGTACCAGTGCAAGGAGAACCCATAGGGATGATAAAGTTTTGAATCCTTCTAAGTTTTCTAGGCACATTCCATTTTTGCTTATTTCTGGGTTTAAACCTGTATTGTACTTGTTTTGAGCTGGCTAGGGGAATATCAATTCATTGTTGTTGAGTTGTTTTTTCAGTCGTATCCAGCTCTGTGTGACACTATTTTGAGTTTTTCTTGGCAAAGATACTAGAGTGGTTTGCCATTTCCTTCTCCAGCTTATTTTACAGATGAGGAATTCAGGTAAATAGGGTGAGGTGTCTCAAGCCAGATTTGAACTCGTGAAGATGAATTATCCAGACTCCAGGTCTGACAAACTATCCACTGTGCCACCTAGCTGCCCATGTCTTCTTTTTTTCTTTTTTTTGCCCTTGTCTTTTCCTTTAATTAATGACTTTAGGAAAGTTTTATGATTTGTAAACTTAATTTCAGACCACTGCCTGATGAACCAAAACAACTTAAATGCAAGTTAAAAGGAGGAAAAACAATACAAATGGGTCAGGAACTTCAAGGAGAAGTAGGTTAGTATGGCATATTGTTCTAAACAATACTTATATTCAGAACTTTTTGTTATAAAAAGACTGAAGCATTGTAGATTGATTATTTTTTAATCAGAATGAACTATAGGACGTAGAAGAAGGCAATGAGGATGGTAGAGATCATTTAGGCTTATGAGAATATATGGTGAATAGCAGTTATTGTTGATTTTTAAAACATTCAATGATATAGTGGAAAGAATACTAAACAATGAATCAAGAGAAGTGACTGATTTTTTTTTCCTTGACTCTAATAGTCCTACCTATATAACTTTGTGGAAGTCATTTAAATGTGTATGAGTTGCAGTTTCCTGAACTTTATTTTAGGGATAAAAATACTTATACTATCTACCTTTGTTGTAAGGTGCAAATGACAATAAGGTATGTTCAAAGCATTCTGTGCCAGTATATTTTGTTTTGGTCTAGACCTGTGCTCTCATTGATGTAGAAAACTCCCAGATGAAGAAACTCCTTCCCCCTATGCCACCAGCAATTGTTCTGCAACTTAAAGTCTTAGAGAGCTAGTTGATTGGAGTGTTGCAATGAGATGTGACTTGCCCAGGGTCACAGAGCCGGTGTGTTTCAGAGTCAGAACTTGAAGCTGGATTTTCCTGGCTGTGGGGCCAATACATATCTACCACTTCATGTGTCTTATGCTGTCATAATAGCCGTAATAAAAATCTAACAAGTGTACATTGGGGCACTCTATCAGCTTGATCATTTGCAGTTTGATTTTTTCTTCTTTTGTCTTTGTTCTAAGACCTAACTTAGATACATTGTAATTTGAAATAAAAAATGCCTGAGAGGCAGCAAGGCGAATTGGCTAGAGTGTAGGAAGACCTGGATTCAGTTCTTGTCCCTGGTACACTGACCATGTGAACCTGGGCAAATCACTTATTTCCTTATGCTCCAAGGCAGCTCTCTAAGCCCCATAACTTGCTGAGTAGGTGGGACCTACACTGGTAGGGAGAATTCCGTATATGTTAATGAATCTACAGGTCCAGTCGCAATTCTTGTTTTTCTAGTATTCAGTTTGTGTCAGAATTGGTAACTTTTTAGAATTGATTTCATTAAAGTAATCATGTCATTGTAAAGCATCTTCTCTTTGTTTTCAAAGAGGTAATAATTACAGATCAGTATGGAAATCAGATACAAACGTTCACATCAAGTTGTTTAACTTCTTTGGGAGTTTCTGGAAGTGGACTTGATAAATCCAGTTTGAAAATTACTTGGCAGGTAAGACTGACTTTCTAAACTATTTGTATGTGATTTATTTTACATATTATGAAAAATGGATATAATCTAGAATGTGACATCTGGTCACTTTTGATCCTTTTTCAAATGGGAACCTGTTTGAAAATGGATTATTTCAGGTAGGTTTTCTCTGGCTATATATTTTAAAAGATTTATACCTGATGGGGGTTGGGGGGGAAGGGAGTAGAGCAGCGTTTATTTACAATAGCTGTGCAATAATGCGTGATTCAAAATTATTTTAAAAATAAGGAAATTAATTATCCTGAGACAGATGGCCTAGGAAAACCTTGGTACCTTTTGTCACTAATGGTTAAGTTCTAAAACTCAAATAAATTATTGACTGACCCTTACTTTGCCGATGGTGGGTATGGAACACTTCTTATTCTTTGTAAAATTCCATCTTCATCATGCTATATTTCCCTTCAGCAGCTCCGAACAGTTCTTTATTATCTACCATGTAAAGTTCTAACTACATTACCTGGCTTTCAAGACCTCAGTATATTTGAATTTATTTTTCAATATTCTTCAGTAATCTCTTTTTTTTTTCTGCACAGCACATGTTTTTAATTAGGTGCACTTTTGATAATGCTATCCACTCTCTGAAATGTCTAAATTCTACCTATCCACTAAGGCTCATGTTATCTCTGACTACTTAAGACAATATTCCTTTCTCTCTTTTCTGGATCCTAGCTCTTAGCACTGTACCTGGCATGCCATAAACACTTAAAAAATGCTTATTGACTGACTGATTAGATTCCTGTTCTTATAATTAGTGCCTCATGGTTTAACATTTAATTTTATTATTTGTTAGTGTCTACCACAGGGAATTCTACGTGATTAAAACCTAATAAATAGTTTAGTGAATGAATGTATTTTTAAATAGATTTGCAAGGTCTCTGAAGGCTTATTTTGTTTCTCTTTTTGTGTCCATCATAGTACTGAAAAGATGCTTACTCCTAAGTTTTAGTTGAAATCCAATAAGATATAATTCCTTTCAGTTAAAAAAAGACTTTAAGCATATTTTTCTTTTTTAACTTGTCTTTATTATTAGGACAGCACACAGACTATAATTATAAAAGGCATAAAATTCAACCCCGGTCCTCCTGGAAACAAGGAGCTCTGCTTTGCATGGCGTGAGTTTTCTGACTTTCTCCGGGTACAGCTAATTTCAGGACCACCAGCTAAACTTTTGCTGGTAAACTGGCCAGAGTTAACCGAGGTAAATAAGATTTCTCACTTGATCCAATATGCTTGATATTGAATGAATATATTTTGAGTATGGTTTTCAGGGATGTGATGTTATGTAAATCATAAGATCATTGTTCTAAAACCGGACAGTTCTTCACTGGTCATCTGGTCCAGCCCTCTCATTTTATAGATGTTGAGATAGATTATTTGAGATACTCTTAGTAATGGTGTTTATATTTAATTTTTTAATAGCTTCTTTTGGGAAGGTCAGGTTATACTTAAAACATTTACTTCCCCTTTTTCTTTGACTCACTGAAATGAACAGTGAGTTAGGAAGGGGAAAAGAAAAGCATGCATTTCTGTTTAAGAACTTTTGGGAGGGCAAAGATACTGGTGACTGGCCCTGGAGGTCTTCAGACTGAGACTGGATAATTGCATGGTGGGTTGTGGCAGATGATTCATGTTTAGGTCTTAGTTGGACAAATGAACCTGAAGTCCCTCACTTCAAATTCTTAGATTCTGTAATAAGGACAATAAATTAAAATATACTTTATTAGGTTTTCATCTGACCTATATCTGTTTATTGATTGTTTTCTAAATCCCTTTTTTTGAAATTATTGTGAATACATTTCACACTTTAGCTTCATACAGCCACTTTCTGATAAGAGATGGAAAACCCTACCTGTAGAGTCAGGGGGCTTTAAGTCTTATTTCTGACACTTACTACCCAGTGATCCTTGGGCAAGCCACTAAATCTCCTGAGGCCTCAGGATACTGATCTGCTCTGGAATCCTTTGATTATGTGTTTCAGGTTTACATAGAGGTACAAGGACAGAGAGAATAACTCTAGCTTCTTTGTGCCTTATTATCATTTAATTATTGCCTATGTTTCTGGTAATTCTTCATAAAGGAGATGTACTTACATACTTCTTTTCCATGCTTATGGAAAAGTACTGAATAATAATTAGAAATCAGAGGCTTTAAAACAATTTATTCATATCTAAATTTACTTTCCTAAACTTGTATTTGAGTGAAAATTTTGTTTACATATATTTTTTACTTCATTTTTGAATGCTAAATAAGCTTAGGAGTTATATCTTTTGTTCTACCACATGTTAGATTTGTTAGTCTAGGCTAGTCATTTAATCTCTTAGAGCCTCAGTTTCCCCATTTATAAGATAGGGAGTTTAATAACTCACTAAAGACCTTCTAGGGCTCTTGTGAAGAAAATCCCTTGTAAAATTTGGCACTGTTATATCTTATCTCTGAGTCATGTACAAAATTATAAATTAATAATGGTTTATTTTGTAATAATCATTGGAGTTGCTTAATTTCTTTTTTTTGTAAATAGAGGTGAAAATCTAATTAAATGTAATAATTGGAATGGTTTTCATAAAGCATTGAGCTAAAAAGACTACAGATGTACTTTAGTTCTTGAAAGAATTATAGAGATCAGGATTTATAAATCAGTTGTAATTTGCTGTATAAAAGAATTTTTAAATTTTATAAATGATTCACTGAGAATCCTTGAAACTGGTAAACTTTATTATTTTGAAAATAAAATTATGTTAAAAAAATCTATATGAATTGTTTTACAGTGTACAAATTTATGATACTGATTTTAATATGTCAGTACAGCAAGTGCTGGCGTTACATTGTGAGATTAATTTTTAAAGTTATTATAGCAGGTGTATGTGTTTTTGTATTTAAGACTGTATGTTCTCCATAAAAACCCCTTTGTTAAAATAATTCATGATGTTTAGAAAATACTCGTTTTATAAGAGAAATAGTTGACTTACACAGTTAATTTGGAAATTCTTTGAATATCCCATGACTGTAGGAACTGAATAATCAATCTTCTCCCCAACTTTACCTTTCAGATCCCCTCTGTTATCTACCCCTCTGCCTGCTTTGCTTAATCACTTGTTTATGAGGTTACCTTTCTCTTTTAAAACTCCAGTTTCCCTGCTTGTTTCTTGATCCTAACTCCTTGTTTGCCCCATGAGCTTGTATTTTTGTCATCCTTTCTTCCTCCTTGATAATACCTTTCTCCTTATTTATTACCTCTTTCCCTATTACTTACAGATAAATCCAGATCTCTCTCATCCTTCAAAAAAAGTGACACTCAATCCTACTGTTCCTTAAGGGTACTAATATCTCTTGTTTGTTTAACAGTCAGATTACTAGAAAAAGCTATCTGTTTTTGTTGCTTCTACTTTCCTACCTCACACTTCCACCTTTATAGTTTTGTTCCTCTTCTAATTCCTAAATAGAAACTTTTTTCTCCAAAGGTACACCAGTGATCTTTTATAAATTGGTATTTTAAATTTTTTATATGGTCTCCATTTCTGGATATATTTCACCCTTTTTTCTTGCTTCATGGTGTTTTGTAAGAACAACAACAACAAAAGTTAAGGGAAAGTAAAGTAAAAGTAAATAAACAAGTCATTTAAAAAAAAAAAGAAAATACAAGCAGAGAAATAAAGACCAACAGACAGGACTCTGACTGCTTGAATCAAAGCAATATTGCTATACACTTTACATACATCTCTGGATTAAGAGAGCTTTTACATCTAAGCAGTTTGGGGAATTCTGAATATAGGACTACTCAGAATCTCAGTTAGGGAATCACAAGATCCTTTTCATAGGTAAGCCCCCAAAGCAAGATACGAACTCAGAGTATATATACACTTCTCAGAGCCAGAAACATCACAACCCTTATGACTCAGGGCCCAATTAGAAATTAGCAAAAGGTGTGAAAACCTACCTATAAGCAAGCCTCCCCTAAGCAAGTTTACCTTAATGGTTTCCACTTGAGGCCTGTTAATGGACTGGGAAGATCTTAAATCCCATTAATATTACAGTTCCCAATCATGATGATCATTTTTTTTTAGTTCAGCACAGAAAATCCAGTTTTTTCTCCAACATCCTTGTTTTTCTTCCCTTGCTGTTTTATATATGCATGCTTCACCTCCAAAGCAGGCTGAAAACTTTGCAGTAGTGAATGAAGTTTCCTCAGTGTCTTCTACCTTGTAATGTGTCTGCCATAGTACTTCCTGCAGTTCTTTCTTCTAGACCCATTAAACACTCAAAAAATTTTTGCTGAATGAATTAATAATGCACCGAAGAATTCTTCCTGGGGGCATATAATCACTTCTTAGTTATTGTGTTTAGTAAATTGTTATTGCATTGCATAAGTTTTTTTTTTTAAAACAAATGACTCATACCAGGTTAACTTAATTATCATTAACTCTTACAGGCACAGTCTGAATAATCATGAGTTCAGGAAAAATGCTTTTTTTCTTTAAGCCACAAAATGTAAATCTAAAATATTGAATCTTGACCTATTACAAATAGGGAAATATGTAGAGTGTAGAGTCAGATAAATAAGATTTTAAAAGTCAAAAAAAAAAGAGTTAAGGGAAAAGTAGCAGTTCAGACTGATTGACCTATCAACTAAATTTGATATATATCTTATTCATGTCTTATTCCTGAACTATAGCCCGTTATCGCTAGCTTTTTATTGGTCATCTCTAACTGGAAAGAAATTTCAGTTACAAAAGTATCCTGTCCATAACTCCTTGTGTTTTTTTTCAAGCCTTCTTGCCTCCTGTGTTGTACTTTCAGTTAAGAGTACCATGAATCTTTCATTTACCCAAATTTACAACCTTGGTGTTATCCCAGATCCTGGCCTCTTCCTTTTCACTTGTGTGTATGTATGTGTAAATACTGTGTGGGATGAAAAACCCTATCCAAAATTTAATCAAAAACTCAGAGGCTTCTCTAGGTAGGAACAGAAAGGATTTATTCAATTCTTGCAAGAAAGGGAGTGTCACCTTCACCAGGACAAAGCAGTGGAGGGAGGCCAGTTTACAGAAAGCAAAAACGTGGTCATATAGCTTAACACAAGCAACCCCTTCCACTAACCTTGCCCTCTTTGGTTGAGAGCTCAGCTTCACAATCTAGCTTGGGAATCTCTCTGAGAGATACAAGGATCAAGGAAACAATCTTCAGCCAGTGAAAACTGATAAAAGTATTTGATACCTTATTTGGTAGTGGGTGAAAGCAGGGGAGGCTTAAGTTTGCAAAATGTAAGATGTTTCAGAATCAGGTATTTAATAGATTTGTTGTTGTATTTTTAAATCTTTTGAGTATTGAAACTTGCCAAGAGTAGGGACAAAACTATAATGAAGGAACCATGTTCCCCCAACTTCAGAATGTCACTTTCAGGCAATATATATACCAAGCTGCAGTCTGCATTGAGCCAAGCTTAAAGTCTGCCAGGTGGCAACGGGAGGGGGGTCAAGTCAGAAGAATCTTACCTTAGCTCATGTGGAACAGTTGTTCTCCTGACCTCCCCTTGCATTCTATGCCTGTACCTTACAGGGTCTGGCATTATGGATTGGGACTTGAGTACCTTGGATACCTTTTTTAATAGTCATACCTGGAGTTAGTCTCCGAGAAAGTCAGTTAACAGTCCCATCAAATCTTAAATAACAAGCTCCAACAATCAACTTAAGATATGATTATAATCTCACATTGATTAAGGAACATCTTTAAAGTGACCCTCAAATAACCTGTATTCATTTCTGTATTTATTCCTATTCATAAAAAAATTCAAATCTTCCATCAAGATTATAAATTATTGCTCTAATAGATATGCACCTACTTCTCAGGAATCCTTATCTTCCTGGGTCTATGCTTAATCTGAATTCACACTAAAATCCCTATTACTAACCAAATCTTTATTTATCTTCTCAAACCTAAAATCCCTATTGCTAATGTAACTGTTTTATAATGGAATCCCAGAGTAAATAAAACAAAAAGGTTAATGTCTAACCTCACAAAGTGAGGAATTATATATCTAATTATTTTCATAATATTTAGGAAGAATGTCGTTAAAACATATGCCTAACGTATGCCTACCTTTCTGTTGATTTATCATAAAGATGAAAAGTAGAGACCTGATTGGACAAAGCATTCATATGTAGTACAGTCCCAAAACCCTTTTACCTTAACTTCAATTTACTGTCATTGAGTTGCAATATACCATAAAGGTTTACCAGGACTTACATACATAAGGAATTCCCCTTAACATCTTTTCCTTCATGAATTTTTAAAGCTGTCCTATTTTATAAAAGCCAATTGTCAAGGATCTTTTTTAGTCTTTTGTACACAGACTTGCTACTTCTCAGCGAGTCAAGTTCATTTTTTAGGAGCTTCATAGCTAAAACAAGCTCCCCTTCCAGGGCTGATGACTTTGCCCACAGATTGTTTCCAGGGGCACCCAACCCTTCCTTTCCATACTCGTGAACAATTCAAGGTTTTACAGAACTAACAAGATGATTTACAGGGTCTTTTCTTTACATTATTACCAATAATTACTTTTTCACAAGCGTACTTTTGTAAATTCTTGATTTATGTAATAACTCCAGATAGCTTATTTCTGGTTAACGATTTCACATAAATTTTTTGAATTACAGTATTTCAAAATATCATAACACATGGTCAGAGTGCCCTGTTTATCATTTTCCTGTTCCTCTAAGAGTAAAATTCTTAATTTAACAGCATTTAGATTATAAGAGAAACTGCTTCTCTTATAACACAGATAATCATGTACCTAAATTTAAACTTTGAAACCAAAATCAAATAATTATCAATCTGGTGACTTAATTTAGTTGTTTTCCAAATTGTTTTGCCCAGAATATCATTCATCTTATAACCATTGGCATAAAATTCATACCCAAAGAAAATTTCACATGAGGTTAACGAACATGAAGCAGTTAATTTTAGCTTACACAGCCGACACTCAAATAGCATTTTTGTTTTATATCAGATATTGTGCTAAGCACCTTTACAATTATATTATTCCCATAAGATCCTTAGGATGTGGATTCCACCAGCATGCCCTTAAATAAAACTTTCTGGTGTGGTACATACAGTTAATGAATTTTGTTTTTTAATAAATTTTGTGTTTATTTTTAGTTTACAACATTCATTTCCACAAGATTTTGAGTTGTAAATTTTCTTCCCATCTCTCCCCTACCCACCACCCCAAAACAAAGATCCCACTGAATACCCCTCCCCGAATCTACTCTCTCCTATATCCTCCCCCATCCTCCCTCCAGCTTATAAGTAGGGCAAGGTGGACCTCCATATCTCAGTGCCTGTACATGTTATTTCCCAGTTGCATGTAAAAAATAATTTTTTTTAAACATTTGATTTTGAAACTTTGAATTCCAGATTCTTTCCCTTCTTCCCTCATTACCCACCCTTAATGGGAAGATACGCAATTCAATATAGGTTGTACATGTGTAGTTACTTAACATATTTCCATAGGGGATATATTCTGAACAACTGACTATATTTCCCTCCATCCTATCCTGCCCCCTACTTGTTCTGTTTTCTACTTTGACCCTGTCCCTTTTCAAAAGCATGTGCTCCTAACCACCCTCCCTCCCAATCTGTCCTCCCTTCTATCATCCCCCTCTTATCTTCTTCCCCCCTACTTTCCTGTAGGGCAGCAGTTCTCAACCTGTGGGTCGACCCCTTTGGGGGTCAAATGACCCTTTCACAGGGGCCACCTAAGACCATCGGAAAAATACATATTTCTGATGGTCTTAGGAACCGAGACACTGCTCCTCTGTCTGTCTTCAGGCAGGTCCACTCACATGCAGATACGCCCACATACGAGTATTAAAGGGTCACAGCATTGGGAAGGTTGAGAACTACTGCTGTAGGGTAAAATACCCAAATTAATGTTTATGTTACTCCCTCCTTAAACCAAATTCAGTTGGTTGACCCATTCCCTTTTGCCTCCTGTTCTTCCCCTCCATTGTATCAGTTTTCCCTTGCGTTTTTTATGAGATAATTTACCCTTTTCTCTCTCCCTATCTCCTCTCATTATATTCCTCTCTCCTCTTAATTTTATTTTTTAAATATCATCTCTTCCTATTCAATTGATCCTGTGCCCTCTGTCTATGTATACCTGTACACATATATACACATACTCACATATGTATTCACATGCACATATACCCTCTTATATAGACATATATATATGTATACATATATATACATTTATATTCCCTTCAACTATCCGCATACTGAGAAAAGTTTCGTAAGTTAAAATTGTTTTTCCATGTAGGCAAGTAAATAGATCAGCATCGATAAGTTCCTTATGATTTCTTTTCCCTGTTTACCTTCTCATGCTTCTCTTGCTTCCTATCTTTGAATGTCAGATTTTCTATTCAACTCTGGTTTTTTCATAAAAAATGCCTGAAAGTCCTCTATTTCATTGAATGAGCATATGTTTCCCCTGAAGAATTATACTCAGTTTTGCTGGGTAGGTGATTCTTGGTTTTAATCCCAGCTCCTTTGACCTCTGGAATATCATATTCCAAGCCTTTCAGTCTCTTAATGTAGAAGCTGCTAGATCTTTTGTTATCCTGACTGTGTTTCCACAATATTCAAATTGTTTCTTCTTGGCTGCTTGTAATATTTTCTCCTTGACCTGGGTAGTCTAGAATTTGGCTATAATATTCCTAGGAGTTTTCTTTTTGGGATATTTTTGAAGAGGCGATCTGTGAATTCTTTCCATTTCTATTTTGCCCTATGGTTCTAGAATATCAGGGCAATTTTCCTTGAGAATTTCTTGAAGGGGAGGGTGGAGCCAAAATGGTGGTGTAGAAGCAATAAGGTTCCGCAGCTCCCACATAACCACCTCAAATACCCATAAAATATGACTAAACAAATTTTAGGGCTCCAAATCTCACAAAAATACAGAAAAACAAACCTACCACTGAAGGCAGCTTGGGAAGAAGGGCTTATTGCAGCGTTGCTGGGAGCCAAAACCAGCCCAGCCTGAAACCATGGGTTGGCCCCGGGGCGGCCAGGTCAAGCCACAGTTGGAGCCTTCAGAAGAGTGGATCAGCGGCAGCTGTGGCAGTTTCCAGAATTATCAAGCCATAAGAAACAAGGACAAAGTGAAAGGTCAGTGGAAGTCAGCTAAATTTGGGGGAGAAAAGCAGTCTGGCCAAACTGCCTCCAAGGCAAGGACGTGGCAGAAGAGGCGGCCCTGCAGCCCCCTCCAAGTGACTGCTTCAGAAGCTCTTGGCCTGCAGACTACAGAGGGTAAGTGCTCTTGCGTCGAGCAGCCTGGATCCGGATCGTGGTCTTGGGTGGTAGTCCTGGGGTGCGTTTTCAGTGAGCCAAGCCGGTGGGTGCTGCAAAAAAACAGCAGCCTCCCAATAGTTCCAGCAGCTGTGAAAACCCCAGCAATTTGGGACAGAGCTTTCCCCACTGGAAGCAGAGTTCCACAGAGTAAAAAAATCAAGTAATTGACTGGCCAACATGAGCAGGCAAAGAAAGCAAAGTAAGAACAGCAACCAAACTCTAGATTCCTTCTTTGGGGACAAGAAGGATCAAAGCATGGAACAGGAGGAAGACATCACAGTCAGAATTCCCGCACCAAAAAACTTCCAAGAAACATGAAGACTGCCTAAAAGCTATAGATCAGCTCAAGAAGGATTTTGAAAATCAAGTAAGAGAAGTGGAGGAAAAATTGGGAAGAGAAATAAGAATGATGCAAGAAAATCATGAAAAGAGAATCAACAACCTGAGTGAAGAAAATAACACCTTAAAAAATAGATTAACTCAAATGGCAAAAGAGGCCCAAAAAGCCAATGAGGAGAAGAATGCCTTAAAAAGTCGATTTTGCCAGATGGAAAAAGAATCTCAAAAGCTCACTGAAGAAAATAATGTCTTCAGAATTAGAGTGGAGCAAACGGAAGCAAATGACTTTATGAGAAATCAAGATAACTATTAAACAGATCCAAACAAATGAAAAAAAGAGAAGGCAATGTGAAATATCTCCTTGAAAAAAACCACTGACCTGGAAAATAGATCCAGGAGAGACAATTTAAAA
>CM053580.1:406196755-406263884 GCA_028627135.1 Pseudochirops cupreus
GAGTTGCTGGAAGTACACACTTCTGTAAAGGGATAGGGACAGGGTAGAGAATAGAGCAAAGTGGGGGCGGGATAGGAAGGAGGGACATATAATCAGTCTCTCACAATATGCCCACTGTGGAGAGGTTCTTCGTAATTACACATGTACAGCCTGTATTGAATTGCTTGTCCTTCCAGTGGGGGTGGGGGGAAAGAATCTATAATTTAAAGTTGTATCATCAAATGTTAAAAATGTGTGTGTGTGTGTGTATAAAATTATTATTATTAACTACTTCCAACTGAGAATTAAGATACACAGGCACTGTGGTAGGGAGATCCATCCTGCCCTACCAGTAAGTCAGAGTGGTGGGGGGGAGGACATAGGAGAGAGCAGATTGGGAGAGGGGCTAAACAGTGGGATGGCTGTTTTGAGGTGTTGGGTAGGAGAAAGATGAGGAGAAAATTTGTAACTCAAAATCTCGTGGAAATGAATAATGTAAACAAGAAAATAAATCAATTTATGTAAAGAAAAAAGAATTTCTTGAAGGGTGATTTCTAGGTTCTTTTTTTCATCATGGCTTTCAGGTAGTCCAATAATTTTTAAATTATCTCTCCTGGATCTATTTTCCAGGTCAGTGGTTTTTCCAATGAAATATTTCACATTGCCTTCTTATTTTTTATTTGTTTGGATCTGTTTTATAGTATCTTGATTTCTCATAAAGTCATTAGCTCCCATTTGCTCCAATCTAATTTTGAAGGAGTTATAAATTTTTGAAATTCCTTTTCCATCTGGCAAATTTGGCTTTTTAAGGCATTCTGTTCCTCATTGGCTTTTTCGGCCTCTTTTGCCATTTGAGTTAGTCTATTTTCTAAGTTGCTGTTTCCTTCAGTATTTTTTGGGGTCTCCTTTTGCAGGCTGTTGACTCGCTTTTCATGATTTTCTTGCGTGATTCTCATTTCTCTTCCCAATTTTTCCTCCACTTCTCTTCTTTGATTATCAAAATCCTTCTTGAGCTCCTCCATGGCCTGTAATCAGTTCATATTTTTCTTGGAAGCTTTTGGTGCAGGAGTTCTGACTTCACTGTCTTCCTCCTGTTCGATGCTTTTATTCTTTTTGTCCCCAAAAAAGGGAATCAAAGTTTTAATTGCTGTGCTTGCTTTGCTTCCTTTGCTTGCTTGTGTTGCCACTCAATTACTTGACTTTTGAGCTCTTGCCACGGTAGAACTGCTTCCAGAGGGGAGAACTTTGTCCCAAATTGTTGAGGTTTTTGCAGCTGCTGGAGTTACTAGGAGGGTGCCCTCTCTATAGCCCTCACAAACTCTGCCTTATGGTTCACACACACCAAGGCCTTCACCTAAGACATTGATCCAGGTGCAGGCAGGTTAAAGGCAGAACGATTACCCCCTGAATGGTCTCTTGGTTCCTATGTGATCTGCAGGGCAGGACCTCTGAAGCAGCTGTGTGGAGGCGGCTGCATGGCCACAATGCCTTTGTAGCTTCCTGCCTTCTTGCCCTGGGGGCAGTGGCTGGACTATGCTCTTGGTCCCCCTGTTCCCACAGAGTCCACACTGTCTTTTTACTTTGTCTTTGGCATTTATAGGTTGATAATTTTGGAAACCACCACAGCTGCTGGTGATCCACTCTCATGAAGTCCACTCCAGCCACTGCTGGTTAGGGACCTCCCTGGGGTAAAGCTGCAGGCTCACACAGTGCTGGGTTCAGGTCCCTCCGTGCTGCAGTGGACCCTTCCTGTAGGCCTTCAATGGGGGATTTGTTGCTCTCTGTCACTTTGTGGGTTCTGTAGCTCTAAAATTTGTGTAAGAGTCATATTTTATAGGTATTTGAGGTAGTTATGAGGGGAACTCACAGAATTTTCCTGCTTCTACATCACCATCTTGGCTCTGCCCCCTAGCCTTCTAGTGAATGAATTTCTTAATGCCAAATAGCAATATGTACCTTTTGATCATATAACTATACATTTCTAAGTTCTAATACCCTTGGGTCCCTAAAAGGAAATATTATGCACAAATTTATATATTTTTCTTAATATTTCAGTTTTTCATTCACGTTCACATTTTCCTAAGAAAGTTTATAAGGAATTTGAAATCACCTGTTATAATCAGGTTAGTTCAAAATATGCTGGGCCAATATTCTGACTGCTCCTTTTAGTTTTGGTAATAATTACAAATCACAGTAATCTATATCTTTTATCATAATCAGTGCTCATATTTTATCCAGTAACAATAACCACCCAATTTCAGCCTTTCCACTTAAAACAAAAACTTCCTTCAACCCTCTCAATATGTTTAGATCATCTGATACTAGCAGCAGAGCAACCCAGGATAGAGTGGGAAGACACTTCCCAGCTCATCTCTTTTTCTGCATTCATAAACGGGTGAAAAGGTTTTTCCAGAACTGGGGCTGAAGTTAACACTTCCTTCAATTTGGAGAACCCTTCCTGGATTTGTGGGGCTTTGCCCATACCTCAGGGTAAATTCATTGATGATATTCTTCTTTTAAAATTAACATTTTAGGAGGAACTATCTGATTTCCTTTAGTTACCAATTGAATAGCCAGTTTATTAATTAAATCTCTCCTAATAAATTTGTGCCTGCCTCTGGAACTGGGAGTGATCAATTTAAGGCAGTGGTTTCTTTGCATTCAAATTCTAAAACTTTTGTGAGGGGAACGGTGAAGTTCTCACCTTTTACCCTTCTCTTCTTGGGAAAATAAGACATTTAGAATGGAAATAAATTCATTCCAGTATAGATGTTGGGTCCCAAGAATTGATCTAGCTGTTCTGATAATCTCTCTGGATCTTCCATAAGTACTTTAATTTCCCTCTTGAAATTTCTCGCCTGGGTAGTACTGAGGGGCTCATTAACAAACCCCAATCCCCCTTCTGCCAAAGAACCTCCCGTAAAAGGGGAGATTTCTGCTGGTTGTTTTTTCTCAAAAGAGGTTTTCTTGGTCCTTCAAAAGTTGTTTTAATTCCCCATGGAGAGGACCATGAGGGAGTTCTTTTAAAGTGATCAAGTCTCCACCCTCAGGAGAATCAGAGGACAAGTGCACAGGGCCAGGAGTTGCAGCAGCAGCCATTCCTGCTGCTTTTCCTGGGGAGATAGGACATTAGGGGGAGGGAACAGAGAGGAGAGGATCCCATGGGTGGGGTTCTTATTCCTCTTGCCTTCTTTCCTGCCTTTTCTCACCAGCATTTGTTGCACTCCAGGCATCCAAAAGGCTCCAGAAGCTCTCCTCTGGGTTAAATGGCTTGCATTTACATACAAATTTAGCTTTTGGCATACCCAAACCTCGGAGAATCTGTGTTTTGGCCATGCTGTACCTCTTCCAATATCTATCCCAAACAGAAACTTTTCCCTAACTTATATTTTTGCTCAAACCTTTATTTCTCTCTTTCCCAGTCTTTCAAACCCATTACTCAGACTACCGACATTCCTTTACATTCCAAATAATCATATCCCAATTTCATTCTGCTTTCATGCACCTTAAAAAGAAACTAGAGGGAGTTAAATGCCTAACATTTACATACCAAGTGAGCCACATTTCTTCCTTCCCCTTTGCCTCTCCTTTTCTGAGAGACTTACAAAAAGTTCCAAAGTACAACTAGTGCTCTTTTACATTCCCAACACCTTGAAGTGGGATGGGGGAATGCTCCCTGCCAAACACCTCTTTCTCTTCCAGATTTTCAGTGTTGCTCCTGCCTTAACACTCAATATGCTTCAGATAGTTTAAATTAGAGGTTTTTCCAACAAAGGTTTTCCAAACCTTTTAAGCTTTTTATCTAAACAGTAAAATATTTTTCTCTCTGTCTCATCCACCCTATGGAGGAAGGAGGGAAAGACAAGGAGAAAGCTGCATTCCAAGAAAGTCCTTGAATAGACAGAGGCTGTCAGATACACACAGAAATACCCTTTACCCAGAAACACAGACACACACCCTTTACAGAGAAACACATAGAACAAATATTCAAGCCAATTTCATTTGATCATTTTTTCTTTGTCTTTCTTCTTATATTTTGGTAACTCATTCCAAATCCCAACCCATGTCCACTCCCAAGGGACTGTTTACCAGTATGTCAGGTTTTTGCTTCGATAGTCGGGGTTTGTAATGTTCTTTCCCCATTTTCAGTTTGATCGAGAGCCATCGCTGTTCTCTCCAGGTCAAAGACCTAATGAAGTAATCGAAGGGACCGAATTCCCTTCTTCCAGTCACCTGGGTGCTTACTTGATGGCATCCCTATACCAAGGACAATCCGTAATTTGGTCGAGAGCCGTTACCAGTCTCTCCAGGTATGAGACTTAACGAATTATGACCCAAGGACCCCCAAGATGTTGCTCATCTGCCCAGGCCATATGCATATGACTCATGTGACTTTTCCACTGGCCAGCCAGAGTTTGGTTCCACTTCAACATGATCAGAGTCTTTCTCTAGGTTTCTATACTTTACTGAGTTCTTCTCTTCAGAACTTTGCCCCCTCAGAGCAGTGACCTCCCTCCCCAATCCAGAGACCACTGGAAAACTCTCCAGAGGGTGCATACCTCAGGACAAAAGTGCAGGGAAAACCACTCACAAGTGAGTGGACCCCGGACCAGCCCCCCAAAACTGTGTGGGATGAAAAACCCTATCCAAAATTTAATAAAAAAAACTCAGAGGCTTCTCTAGGTAGGAACAGAAAGGATTTATTCAATTCTTGAAGAAAGGGAGTGTCATCTTTACCAGAATGAACCAGTGGAGGGAGAGTGGTTTACAGAAAGCAAAAACGTGGTTATATAGCCTAATATGAGCAACCCCTCCCACTAACCTTGCCCTCATGGGCCTAACAATCTAGCTTGGGAATCTGCCCAGATACAAGAAACAAGGAAGCAATCTTAAGTCAATGAAAACCCATGATACCTTATTTGGTAGGGGATGAAAACAGGGGAAGGGTAGGTTTGCAAAAATGAAACTTGGGCCTGTCTGCAGCCACAGCCTAACTATGAAAACAAAACTTAGGCCTAGCTGCAGCTGAAACCTAAAATGAGTTTAGAGCACTGTTTCCATTTTAGGGTATAGTCTGAGAAGTTTGTGCATACAAAACATTATATAAAGTGAATCTGTTTCCTCTCAGTTCAGGTTTGATCCCTTCTTACTTGGACTGGTTTTTTTTTTTTAATGTGGCTTTTAAAAGAGCCTTTGAATTTCGCGCCTCCTTGTGGCTTTGTTGTATTGGCATCCTAATTGATCTCTTAGCCTTCAGTCTTGCCTTTATTCAATTTGTCCTCCACATAGCTGTTAAATTCATGTTTCTAAAGTACAAATCTTCTTGTAATCCGCCTCTTTTTAAAAAAAATTCTTGTAATGAACATGATTTTCTGTCCTTCCTACCTTCCCCTCTCCCCAACCTTGAAAAAGAAAGAAAAATAAAACTCTTGTAATATGTGTACTAAAGGAAAATAAAAATTTTTAATTAATCCTGTTCCCAAAATAATGAGCCCAAAATCTTAATGTAAAGGTGGGTAGCACATTTCATCATAAGTCCTCTGGAATCATAGTTGATCATTGCATTGATCAGAGTTAGTTTCTTTATCTTTCTTTATCAAGTTTTCTCTCTTGCTCTTGCTTTGTCTGATTGTGATAGCTATGTATGCCATTTATATTTCAGTGAAGTATGATGCATTTTTTACTCCAGTTCCTTATTTTAACTCTGTGAGATTATTGATGTTGTCATTATGTGATTATTCATTATTATTTTTGTAAATTGATTTTGTTTTATTCTATTTTCTAATTTATTCCATGATATTCTTATGTATGAGTTCATCCCATTCATGTTTATAGTTTACATCAGTATTTACCTTACAATCATTAAACCTTAATGTCCTTTAAAAAAATCTCCTTTACTCTTCTGAAGCGTCTGATACTGTTTGTACTGTTTTTTACGTATGCTACCCTTCCTTTGATTTCATCACATATTTTTTTCCTCGTTTACCAAATATCCTTTACGAAATGCCCGTCCTTCTTTATATAATATTGTCATAGTTGATAACTTTATATACTTGTATAGATCTTCTTATTGCTATACAATCATTCTTCAGACATTTATCTCTAACCCTGATAACTCACCTGAGTTCCTGTCCTACATTTCTGTTTCCTGTTGAATTTTATACTTGTGTTTCATGTTGTCATTTCACATTCATCTTGAAGAAATGAGCTCAAGCTTATAATGTCCAAATCCAGTGTATGTTTAGAAATCAAGAGGATAAAGTTTAGTATTTAAAAGTGTCAAAAAATTCCAAAAAACTGGCTCAGTAATATCATTGGTACAGTTGTACATTTTTACTGGGTTCCATAGTGTTAGGATAATTTTTTTAAAAGTCCAACAACAAAACCAAAGCTGTATTATTAGGCATTTAGTTGGCATAATGGATAGAGTGCTGCTGGACTTGGAGTCAGGAAGATGTGAATTCAGATCCTGCCTTAGTTCCTTACTACAGCTAGGTAGCTGGGGACAAGTCAGTTAACCTCTCAGCCTCAATTTTCATACTGAAAAAATGGGGACAGTATCACTTACCTCAGGGATGTAACACTCAAATGAGATAATACAAATAGCTCTCGCTTTAAATAAGTGGACCATTCCACAGACAATTTTTATTTAATGTGAATTTGCGTGTGGAGGTGGGGAAGGGGGCCATAGAATTGTGGAGGGAGGGTACCAGCACATAATTTAAGGACATGTATGGGCCAGAAAGAGAGAAGCAAGAGGACAGGAACATGTAGTTGCTGGGCCATCCGTGTGGGTACCTGGTGCAAGGTGAGAGGAAGAGCATGGGTGGTGGTGGAGAGACATGTAGGGCTGAGCGCAGATGGATGGAACACAGATGTGTGGGGCCACACATGCAACTGTGGTCGGAGTAGGGCAAAGGTCTCCTCTCAGTGTCAGAGGTCTCAAGCTAAGCCGCAATTAGGTGGCAGCAGTGACTGTCTCTCTGCATGTTTGTTCTTTTGCTTTCATTTTGAGAGAGTGTTTTTTTGGGGGGAGGGGGTGTTTTTGTGGGGAGGTGGGAGGCCATGGAGCACCAACTGAGGGGCAGGAGAGGAGAACATAGAACTGTAAAGTTAAAGTTTAA
Organism: Pseudochirops cupreus; assembly: GCA_028627135.1. Lineage (NCBI taxonomy): Eukaryota > Metazoa > Chordata > Mammalia > Diprotodontia > Pseudocheiridae > Pseudochirops > Pseudochirops cupreus. The sequence goes on from CM053580.1 coordinate 406,203,859, forward strand.
AATGTAAAGTTAATGTAGGTGTTTTTTGGAATTCTTTATGAATTTGCATGATTTACATTAACTGAGAACTGTCTATATGTCTGCTGGTGTTTGTAAACCATAAAATGCTGCTGCCTCTTCTTATTTCTCTTATATTTGATATAAGAATCATGAAACAATCTTTATAGTGTTGTACCATTAATCATTTTTAAGTGGAGTTTAATAGCTGGCGACTGCAAGGGGTTAAGCTTACCCAAATCAAGCAGCCCCAAGATGCATGTTCTCGGGGCTTATATAGACAAAAGCCACAACATAACTATCACCAAGGGAGACCACAACTTAGTCACTTGCTACACAAACGGGAAAATACAGAAGCCAAAAGGTAGCAATCAGTTCGTTGCCCAATGATTGTTGTCCAGTGATCAGTTTGTTGCCCAACTGGAAAGTTCCCAAGTCTATTCAGAGAGCTAACCAAAAGGGAGAGCTATGGGTTCCAGGTGACAGGTTTGGGCAGGTTTACTTGGCGGGCTTTGCTTTGTTGGCAATCTTGGGGGATGAGGGATGTTAGGTTACAATAGTAGTATTTTCTTCTCTGGTTATATTTATAAGAGTAGAGTTATTTAAAGGCAGCTGGGTGGTGCAGTGGATAGTGTGCTGGATCTAAACTCAGGAAGACTCATCTTCATGAGTTCATATCTGACCTGGAATACTTCCTAAATGTGTGACCCTGGGCAAGTTACTTAACCCTACTTGTTTCAGTTTCCTCATCTGTAAAATGAACTGGAGAAGGAAATGGCAAACCATTCCGGTATCTTTTCCAAGAAAACCCCAAATGGGGTCACAAAAGAGTTGAATACAACTGAAACAACTGAATGACAACAACAAAAAGCTCTTTACTCTGGTAGTTCTACCTTATTCCAATCAGATTAGCAAAATGGACCAAAAAGGAAAATGACTTACTGTGGAGGAGTTATGGGAAAGCAGGTACATTAATGCCTTGTTGGTAGAGCTCTCAGCTGGTCCAGCCATTCTGGAAAGCTTTTTAGAACTATGCCCCAAAGCTATTAAACTGTGTATACCTTTGACTTATCAATACTTCTATTGGGTCTATGCCCCAAAGAGATCAGAGAAAGAAGAAAAAATGTTCTATATGTATAATAATATTTTATTGTAGCTTGTTTTGCATTGACAGTGAATCGGAAACCAAGAGAGTGTTTGTTGGTTGAAGAATGGCTGAAACGGTCATGGTATATGAATGTGTTGGAATGCATTATTCTATGAGACAGAGGTCACATTTTCTGTTGGCAGAATGTGAGGCCCTACAAGACACTGGAGTTGTACCTAAACTAGATTAAAATGTAAACGAGAAATATTTAAGAAAAGAAAAATACAGTACAACACAAATAACATTAATTTGTGTTTTTCTAAATCAGTATGCGGCCAGCCAGGGATCCAGGTTTTTGTTTGGATTTAACAGCATTGGGTCCCCATCCCATCCCCAATTAAGGAGGTGGTTATCAGAGAAACCTTGAAAGACTTACATGAACTCATGTGGAGTAAGGATCAGAACGAGTACAGTGCAACTTCGATGAATGCAGTGAACTACCACAGTTGTAGGAATAAAGCATGCTATCTACCTCCTGGTTGAGAGTTAATGGACTCAGTGAAAATTGAAACATTGTTTTCCAACATGGTCAATGTGAGAATTTATTTCACTCGACAATTTGTGTGTATAACTGGGGTTTTATTTTTCTTTCCTAATTAATGTAGGGGGTGAGGGGTAAAAGAGAAAGAGATGTGGTCTTTGATTAAAAAAAATAAAAAAAATTTTAAAGTGATGTTTCAGTTTAATTACTTTTATGGATCAGTGTTCTCATTGGTGTGGGTAATGCTTCTAGCAATATAACCTATTTATACTCTCACTCCTGTCCATGAACTGAAAATCCTCTACAGGGGCCTACCTGATATGCCTGGGTCTGTCCTTAGTTCTCTTGATATTTCAGGAATACCAGTGAAACATACGGTTTTATCTACCAGTTATCCATTTCTCCTGCCACATGAGTGGTTCACCTGTTTTTCTTTTCATCATCTCTGATTCTATATTTTATGTTTATTTCTCTTACATAAATCTTGATTGCTAGTGCCCCTTTTTTTTCTTTTTTAGAAGGTGAGAAGGCAAGGCAATTGGGGTTAAGTGATTTGCCCACAGTTACACAGCTAGTTAAGTGTTGTGTGCAAGGCTAGATTTGAACTCAGGTCTTCCTGCCTCCAGGGCCAGTGCTCTGTACACTGCACCACCTAGCTACCCTGACTAATGTCTTGCAATGGTATTCATTCAGATCAGTCTTTTCCATTATTCTTTGAGTGACCCTTAGCTTCTGTATTTTGGAGACTGTGATTTCACTTGCTTTTCCTCCATTAGTACCACTCAAAGTAATGTGACATTCTTTGTGTCACTAGTAAATCTTCAAAAAATACTATGTGATTTTCCAAAAGTGGTCCATTTTCACTGTACTAATATTAATTCTGGTACAATTTTACATTAAAATCTGGACAGTAGACATTCTTCATCAACTTTGTTTCTCCTTTGAGAAGGTTAGTCAGGCCATACTTTTGAGTGATTATGGATCTCATTTAGGAGACTTGATAGTTGTCTTTATCCTGATATAGTCAGAACAGTATTATCTAGCTATGGGAACACTTGAAGAATCTCCTATATATAGGAAGTTCCTTTTCAGTTTCAACTCTATGCTGGATTACCTCCGTGACGATAGCAAAAACTTTTGGTGCCTATATGTTTAGTTTATGCCTTTATTGACATAATTAGAAAGCTATTGGGCAAAGTTGTGTCTGTTATATGTGTCTAATATTAATGATATTCTCTTGGTCATTTATTTTGGCAGGGATGAAATGTTTTTTCTAAGCCTTTAGGATATTCCCCCTTTTCAGTTACCTTGAGAATTGTTTTCTCAGTTTAATCAAAATTGTGTTGCTTCCAGCACATAGTTTCTCTGTGTGTATTTGGTCTAGGCCAGTAGCTCTCCCTATCTTTGTTTTCTTAAGACTATTCCTGTTAACTCGTGTAGTACATCTAGCGTTGGGATGTTAAGTCCAAATGTGGCAGTTTCACCATCATTAATGGTGAATGGATAATAGGCGAAAAAGAAAAACGACTTTTTTAGAGCTATATTCTCTCTTTGTGGCTGTGTGTGTGTGTGTGTGTGTGTGTGTGTGTGTGTGTGTGTGTGTGTGTGTGTGTGTGTGTGTGTGTGTGTGTGTGTGTGTGTGTGTGTGTGTGTGTAAAAATGTATAAGCCTGTACTGGTTAGTTAACTTTACTCTTATTTTCTCCATAAATTATAATGTAACTATCATCCTAATGGTTGTTTACTTGGGAAGGGTATTTGTTTTGGGCGGTGCTCCATTTTATTAAAGAGGCTATTTTTGCTGACTCTTGAGTTGGGAAAGTGTGGTATCTTTCACAAGAACCACTTTTAGAAATCTGTTTCTTGTAGAATTCCAGAAGTAAGATCAAACTAACATACCATTACTTTAAAATGATCAAAACTCTTTTGGTGAATACAAAAATGACCATATACTGTGTAACTTTATTATTTCTAGTATTGCCTAAAATATTTTTCTGTATTTCAGCCTATTCCAGTGATAAATGGAAAGGAATTGCCAAACGCCCTTACAGTTCAGCTTTGTGATCAGTGGGAAAATCCTTCTCCTGTACCACTAGTTAAAATAAGTCTTTTGAAAGCAGCCATCTTAAAAGTAAGTATCCATCTTTGAATATTAAGTATGTTGGCACGACAGCTCTGAATTTTGTCAGATCTTGTTTCTTTGTAGCACAGTTTTTATGTATCGTAACGTGAACATTTATTTCCCTACCATAATGTCTAAATGGCACAAGGCCGTTTTCATGTCTTCTCTCCTTCACACAGCCCCACCCTGGAAATTTTAATGCTCATGAAGTATATAGAATGAATGGTCTTTTAACATGATTAGTGCTTTTTACTAAGTTCTAATAACTGAGAATTCAAATCTTTACATTATAGAGAACCCCAGTGCAGCAGCAAGCACCCTGGCATACCCAGGGTGGCTGCTAGCACAGGTCCTTTGATCTGCTTTTCTTATTTTTATTTGATTGATTTATTGATTGATTGGTTTGTTTGTTTGTTCATTCGTTCATTTATTTATCTGGCTCTAAATTCATTTGTTTATTTTTAGTTTGCAACGTTCATTTCCAAAATATTTTGAGTTACAAATTGCCCACCCCAAGATAGCAAGCCTACTGAATACTCCTTCCCCCGATCTGCTCTGTCTTATACCCTCCCCCATTCCCCTCCAACTTTCTAGTAGGGCAAGATGGATTTCTGTACCCCAGTGCCTGTATATCTTGTTTTCCAGTTGCATGTAAAAAACAATGTTTTTAAACATTTGTTTTTAAAACCTTGACTTCTAGATTCTTTGCTGCCTTCTCTCCTCACTCACCCCCACTGGGAAGAAAAGCAATCCAATATAGATGGTACATGGGTAGTTAGGAGTCACTGGATATTTTTGAACAGAGAACTGACATGATTCAGTCCATGAGTAAGAAAGATTTTTCTTTCAGTCATATGAAGGATGGATTGATCAGGGGGAGAGTGTTAAAATGGGGAGTCCTGTAATGATATAGGTTTCAATTTGCTAAGGAGGTAGAATGTGGTTCCTGTATTATGGCAGAAGCAGTGGGAACAGAAGGGAAGACAGTGATAGATATTGCATAAACAGGATTGATAAGCCCTCCTACTCACATGTAATGTGAGTGAGTGTGAGATTGAGATGAAGATAATCTCAGGGTTACAAATTTGATAGACTGAGGGAATGGTGATACCTTAGACACATAAGATAGGTTTAGAAAGAATGATAATGAGTTTGATCTCTTGAATTTGATGTTTAATCTAATGTTTTTAAGTATTTGATGATTTAGGTCTGGAGTTCTGGAGAGATATGCAGACTGTAGAACGAGATCTGAGAGTTATATGCTTCAATTATTGAAATATAAGAGTTCATGAGATTGAGAGGGGAAGAGTGTAGAAAGAGAAGCAAAAATGGTTGTAAATAGAATGTTGAGGGTAATACCCACTTTAAGGCTTGCAGAAAAGACTTGAGTCTGGGAAGGTTAGAGAAAAATTAAGGGGGTTATAATAATAGGAGAAGTAAAAAAAAGTGTCTCTAAAGAATATGGTGCTTGTTAATAGGCCAAAATATATTACAAAGAAGTTAGGAACAAGCAGTGTTATTGAAGGATGTCAAGAGAAATTTTGATTAAAATGAAGAGAGGCTAGCCATGGAATGAAAGTGAGTGACAACTGTTAGACAGCAAGTATACTGATTCATTGGCATTATTGCATTGTCTAGAGAAAGGAAGGAAGGCAGTCTTCTAGTTGTGTTGGTTTTACTTTTCCATCTTTATTTCATTCTCTTGATTTCTCTCTATTTTAATGCCACAGCTAAACTAGACCATTTGATTTCCCCCATATGTTCTCTCTGCTTTCTTTCCAGTACACCCTTATGTTGCTTTCAAAACCACTTTGCTCACCTCATTCCTTATAACTTGGATATTTTCCCCTTCCCTTCTCTAATCTACTAAGTTTCCACCTATACTTCTTATGTGTATATATGTTTTTTTGTTTTTATTCACAGAAAAATTCACTCATAAGGTCCCTGAGTCCAGAGGTTTTGTATTACCTAAATGTTGTGTTTTCCCTAGAACCTCGACATATTGCTCTAACGAAGCAGTTAGTTAACTTTCTTGAATGTAATAGTCTATAAACTTTTAAAGTAAATGGACTTGATTTCTTTATGCATCTGAACATATAGTAACAGTAATTCATTTACCCAGAGAGATTATTACAGAGATCACAATATAAGGGAACTCGGATTTTTATTGGAATTCAACATTCTTGTTTTAACCTCCTCATTTTACACATATGAAAAATGGCATTCAGACAAGAAGTGACTTGCCCTTATTCACGTTGTATGCTAGTGGTATATTTTTATATTTATAATTGTAACACAAGTGTAACCATTATAATATGCTTTGTATTCTACTGTATTAAATTCCTAAACTTGAAACAAATGAAAAAGCTGTTTATCTTGCTCTGGCAAAGACTTCTAGCCACTTCATTAAACATTATACACTTCAAAATACTGACAGATAACCAGTCATGCTTCTGATTTTCTAAAAAATTCTAATCTTATTATTTTTCAACCTGAGTAAGTGGTATTTTGTTTAAGGTACATAATTACATTGGATCCAATCCAGTATAGATTGAACTATCTAAATGATAATGACTTCCCTGTAATTCCCATTGCTAGAAGTATGTGTTTAGAAGATAGTTAGCTACTTGACAATGATGTTATCGAAAAGATTCCAGTTTTTACAGTGTGTTTGTAGACTAGATGAATAAATGAATCAATAACAATTTATTAAAAGCCTACTTAATGCCAGGTCCTTGGGATAAAAATGAAATAATGAAATAATCCTTCCCTTTAGAGGATCTTATATTCTATAGAAGAGACTATAGAACAAATATGATATAAATAGGTAGTAATTTTGGAGGGGCAAACAGTAAAGACTTTATGTAGAAGATCATTCAAGGTGTGTTTTGAAGTATACCTGATATTCAGAAAGTCAAGGATGAGAAGGCTGAGCATTTCTGCACCTGAGAAATAAATGATCAATGAAAGGCATGGAAATTAGAAATGGAGTATTGTGCTTGAGAAATGGTAAGAAGACCAGTTATCGCTGAATCATAGAGTGTACGAAAGCGAATGATAATGTAATAAAATTAAAAAGAAATGTTGGCTGCAGGTTGTGAAACATTTTAAAACTCCACAGAGGAGTTTAGAAATGATCCAATTATAATAGATTGTTACCGGTATTCATTGAGGAGGGAGGTCAGTGAAATGAATAGACCTTTAGGAAAATAACTTTGTTAGCCAGGAGGAAAGAATAGATTGGAGTGGTGAAAGATACAAGATGAGAAGACCAATTAGGAGGCTATTCCCAGAGTACAACCTAGAGATTATCAGAGATGGAGTTGGATGGAAAAAATATTGTGGAGATAGGAATAGTATGGGAATTATTTGGATATGTGAGGCAGACGAGATTCACAGTATTCCATAGAAGGATTTAGAGGTTTTCAGGAAGATTGTGAACAGTCTGGGTGACTGGAAGGATAGTGGTAATCTTGATAACTATAGACAAGTTGGGTAGAAAAGCTGAATTTTGGAGGGGAAAAAGGAAATGATTTTTGTTTTGGATGTGTTGCATTTTAGATGGTCTCAGTATATTGAGTTTGAAAGCATCACTAGGTAATTGGTACTGTGAGACTGGAGCTCAGGAGACAGACTAGAGTGGAATATATACATCTATGAGTCATTGACATGATGATTAAATCCATGGGGATTAAGGTGGTTACCATAAAGAGTGAAAAGAGTAGGGCCCAAGACAGAGCCTTAGTTAAACTTACAGTTTGATAACATGATATGGATGATGATACAGCAAAGGAGTCTGAGAATCAGTAGATAACTAAGAGCATGATGTCACAGCACTCCATGAAAGAATCTAGGATGACAGGATAGTCAGTAGCATTAAATGATGTTGAGAGATCAAAAAAGATGAGGTTTGATATAAGGCCATCAAATATTTTAGGAAGTCATTGGTGACTTTAGAACATAGTTTCAGTTGAACCATTAAGTTGGAAGCCAGGTTGCAAAGTGAAAATTGAATAAGAGAAGAGGATTGGAGGCCAAGAATTTTGCTGATACAAGCAGGAGAGCTAGAAGATGACACTTTGATAGGATTTTTTTTTTAACAGTCACGGACGGCTTTTAAGGTTTGGAAAAGGAGGACATCTGTGTGTATTTGTAGGAATCATAGAAGGAACCAGTACATAGGGAAAGATGATGTAAGATTGGGGAGAAGGTGCTTCTAGAGATTGTGAATGGGACCATAGAAGAATACATACAGATAGTTTGACCTTAGTTAGGAGAAAGGCCATCTCTTCATCAGAGATTGGAGCAGTCTTTACTGGAATAAAAGAAGAAAGAATGGAGATTCGTAATGTCAAAGATTTAGGAAATGGTGAGGTTTTCATTTTCTCAGTATACTTTAAAGTGAGGTCTTTAGGTCAGAGGGGTTGGTGAGGGACCCTTGAGAAGAGGTTTGAAATAATTCTTGTAAAATGAAATAGAAAAAAAATTTAAATAGAATATATTTCAAAGGACTAAAAAGATATTTTTGTTACAGTGAGGGTCAAGTTAGATAATATAAATTTGAATGAACTCAATTAACATGGCTTTGTGAGTTCTTCCTCCTGCTTAACCATACGCTGGTCAGAAAGGAGGAGGTGGATGGTGGGAGAAAGCTAGCACTAGGTTTGTCAAGGGAAGAGAGAGGAGGTAATGGGCCATAGATTCTTGAGTAGAGGACACTGTAGTGTTAAATTGGATTAACTCTAGGATCATAATTAGGAATGGAGGAATGTGAAGCTAAATCAGGAGTTGTAGACTAGGAAAATACTGAGGACTGTAGGTATTAATCATGTCAGTTACATCTATAGGCTTAAAGAAATGTTGGTTTGGTGGACATTAATGGGAAAATAATTTGTGATTCAATTATAAAATTGTTGATGAAAACAGAAAAAGAAAGTTGTTTTTAGAGATTGTCAGTGGGTTGGGTTTGGGGTTTTTTGGTTGGTTTTTTCGGGGCGAGAGGGTTGTATTTTTGTTTTGTTTTTGTTAACTGTCAGTTATTTTCTTTACAGCTCAGCCCTTCAAATCAGCAGCATAAAACTGATGACAGTGGGAGGGCTGATTTGGGAGTTTTTAGTGTTTCTGCTCCAAAGTAAGTATCAGCTTGTTTTGAAAATTAGTGCAATTATATGGCTCCGTTTTTCTTAGGAGTTGCTGAGTAAATCATGAGCTCTTCATTTTGCATTTTAATCCTTTTATTTGGTATTAGAACATAATTGCTTGGAGATTGAAGAGCATAATTCTTTGGTACAAACTTGTATGCTAAGGGAGGTAATTTATATCCTATAAACTCTGATATTTCTTCTGTTTTGTTATATTTTACAAGGATAATCCTATATGTTGAGATTTTTCTCTTTTCCCATGTCTTCCCTCTAAAGCAGTGGTTCTCAACCTGTGGGTTATGTTCAATTTGTACCAATGAAAATACAACCTGCATATCAGATATTTACATTATGATTCATAACAGTAGCAAAATTATAGTTATGAAGTAGCAGCGAAAATAATTTTATGGTTGGGGGTCACCACAACATGAGGAACTGTATTAAAGGGTCGCGGCATTAGGAAGGTTGAGAACCACTGCTCTAAAGGCTAACTGGTTTGAGTGTTAGCATTTTATACTATGAGACAACCTAAAACATTGAAAATTCACATCATTAGATTCCCTAAATGGAATTTGTTTAGATAATTTCATAATTTTTGTATAACAACTATTATAACTTTTTTTTTAAGGGGAGAACATACTTTACAGGTCAAGGCTACCTACAACAAAAATTCCCTAGAAGGACCTATAATTAGGCTAATGGTTCTTCCAGACCCTGAAAAGCCGGTGCGTTTGAATGTTAAATACGATAAAGATGTTTCTTTTTCAGCAGGGGATGTTTTTACTGGTGAGTAAGTCTCTATATTTTAAAATTATTTTTACTATTGTAAAATGCTTTAGTGACTTATATAACTTTTATTTTAAAATCAACTGAAAATTTTAAAAGAGCTTTGTAGTTGCTTAATTTTTTTTTCTCTTACGTAGTTAGATTTTTACTTCACGTTAGGAAATAGACTTTTACAAAGAAAATGTGTTACATTTCCTATCTCCAAGAAAATAAGAAATTGTTTGATGGAAAGATAGAATTTCCTGACTGGTGAAAGGCATTGAACAGTATGTTTGAGAAATATGGAACTGCACCGTGTCCACCCTACCAAGGGATCATCTTAAATTCTTACTTGTGCTCTCCACAAGTTTTGACTTAGTGGGGTGTTTTTTTTCTTATGCCAAAGGTATACAATTTTATAATGAAAGCTAATAGAAAAATTTTGTTTACTCCATATTCAACTCTTTATTGTTTCCCTTGAAAATGAAGAATTCTTGTAATTTTGTTTAAGGTGTGACTGAAATTGAATAAAATGCTAAAAATTTGGAAAAACCCTGTAAATAAAATGTAGCTCTTAAAGGGTAAAACATTTCCTACAGAAGTTTTCATGAATTAGGTTTTTTTTCCCCCCCATTTCTATATATTAATGAACCAACCACAGCAGGAGTCAGTATAGCAAAGTGGAAAGAACATTAGAATTGGTATCTGAGACCCTGAATCCTAGGCCTGATTCTGCCATTTGCTACTATTTCTAACCTTCAGCAGGTCACTTGACCTCTCTGGGCTTCCCTTTCCTCATCTGAAAGGGTGGAGTAAATGAAGGGTAAAACTGGGGCGTTGGACTAGGTGACTTCTAAGGATCCTTCTATCTGTGATCCTTCAATCTGTGAAAACTTGTTCTCAGATTCAGTGAAGTAGATATTGAAATCAAAATATGCAGTTAGTATTTTGTCAGCTTTCAAATAAATTGTCACAGAAAAGTGTAGGAATTCATCAGTTCTAGGGAGAAAGGCCTTTTAGTGCATTAAATTCACAGGTTAGGTTCAGTGTCAAAAAGTTGTGTGTGCTGGGAACTTAATAACCTGGAAATGGGTTCTGTGTAATACAGGTGGGTTTGGCAAACAAGTATATGGGCAGGAAGTAGATTACAAACAAGGAGATCAACAACAATATGCCACAGTCTACCACCAACAGACAACTATAATAACACTGAAAATTTTCTTTTTAGATTTATATAATTTCAAAAATTTCGCTCCCCATTCTCCCAAATCAGGGGTTGTGGAGACAAGGAGAAAAACCATACCCTTGTATAAAATTTGCATACTTAGGAAAAGCAAATGCCTTGATTGACCATGAACAAAGAATATACTTCTGATTGCACCCTGATTCCATTAGTCAGATGTGTGGGATGAAAAACCCTATCCAAAATTTAATCAAAACCTCAGAGGCTTCTTTAGGTAGGAACAGAAAAGATTCATTCAGTTCTTGCAAGAAGAGGGTGTTGCCTCCACCAGGACAGACCTGTGGAGGGAGGCAAGTTACAGAAAGCAAAATGAAGTTATGTAGCCTAAGGCAGACAACCCACTGACCTTGCCCTCATTGGTTGAGAGCTCAGCCTCACAATCTAGCTTGGGAATCTACCCAGATACAAGGAGCAAGGAAACAATGAAAACCAATGAAAACATTTGATACCTCATTTGGTAGTGGGTGAAAGCAGGGGAGGGGTAAGTTTGCAAAAAACAAAGCTTAGGCCTAGCTGCAGCTAAAGCCTAGCTTGAATTTAGAGCACCGTCTCCGTTTTAGGGTATAATCTGAGAAGTTTTCACCTTTCTCACACGCAATCAATAAGCATTTATTAAGAGCCTACTGTATGTCAGGCACTCTGCTAAGGGCTGGGAATACAAAGAAAGGCCCTTGAGGAGCTCACAAACTAATGTAGAGAAAACATTAAACAACTGCATTCAAAGAAGGCAGCTAGGTGGCTCAGTGGATAGAAAACTGTATGTGCAGTCAGGAAAACAAGTTGAAATTCAGACTCTAGCTCTGTGATCTAGCACAAGTCACTTCTGTCTGCCTCAGTTTCATCAACTCTAAAATGGATATCATCAAAACACCTACCTCCCAGGGTGCTTGTGAGAATGAAATGAGATAGTTGTTAAGTGCTTAGCCCAGTGGTTCTCAACCTTCCTAATGCCACGACCCTTTAATACAGTTCCGCATGTTGTGGTGACCCCCAACCATAAAATTATTTTTGTTGCTACTTCATAACTGTAATTTTGCTACTGTAATGTAAATATCTGATATGCAGGATGTATTTTTATTGTTACAAACTGAACATAACCCACAGGTTGAGAACCGCTGGCTTACTTAGCCCAAAGCCTGGCACATAGACACTTAATAAATCCTTATTCCCTTTTCTTCTCCCCTTTAGCAAAATAAATAGGAAATATTCATTAGATGGAAGACAAATAGAATTGAGATTGGAAAAGGCTTCCTATAGAAAGTGGGATTTTTATCTGCGACTTGAAGGATGCTAGGAGGTAGAGATGAGGAGAGAGAAACATTCTAGGTGTGGGGGACAGCCCATGTGAAAGTGAAGGTGCCCAGAGCCAAGAGAGAAATTGTCTTGTTCCAGGAATTTGGGAGGCCATTGTCACTGGATTGAAGAGGCAGGGGGGTGGGGGACGGAGGTGGCACACATAAGTTTCATGAAGACTGGAAAAGTAAAGAGGGATTATGTTATGAAGGACTTTGAACACCCATTTTTTGCACTTTTTTTCTCAATGAAGATAGGGAGAGTTTATTTAGTAGGAGGTCACATATTCAGACCTGTGATTTAGGAAGATCGTTTTGACAGCGGAGTGGAGGGTCCACTGGATTGGAGAGAGACTTAAGGCAGGGAAACCAATTAGGAAGCTATTAGAGTAGTCCAAGTGGGAGGAGATGAGGGACCACTAGGGTCATGGCAGTATCAGAGGAGAGGTAGAACATATTAGAAAGATATGGCAAAGATGAAATCGACTGGCTCTGACAACGGCTTGGACATGAGGGGTGAAAGAGAGCTCAGTTTTGAACTCCAGTATAAGATGTGAAAGTAACATCCTGATAGAGGTAGAAAGCTGTTGATCATTTGAATGTAGAGATATAGAATTAGGAGTTGTTCTTATAAAGGGTATTATTAAAACTAACCTAGTAGAAGGAGTGTAAAGGTAGACGAGAAGATGAAAAAACATCTTAGTATCTAAACTTAACATCCACAAGAGACCTTTGAAAACATCTTCATTTTAGAGATGTGGAAAATACATCTCAAAGAGGTTAAATATTTTGTGCAAGGTTAGACATAACTGTGTTTTGAACTCAGGTCCTTTATCACTAAGTCTAGTTCACTTTCTATTCCACCTAGTAGTGGAACAGAAGTTGTGGTTGTATAGTTTATTTGTCCTTCATTCTTGAAGAGGACCATGGCATCAGGAAGATAATGCCATGACTTGCAGGTGAATTTGATTTGTGTGAGGGAGGACTGTGCAAAGTTGTCAGCTTCATATTCTCCTCTGGAGCCATCTGGGTCCAGTGGTCAGATAAAGATCAGGACAATTGGAGATGGCCCAGGATGTAGTTGGGAGACTTTGACCCTTTTTAAGCTAAGGTCTTTCCAAGTTCTCACTTTGATGGAGAAAATGCCCATTCAGTGGTTAGGGCTGTTTAAGAAGTGAGCCAAGGGATGGTCCTTTAATTAAAAAAAAACAAAACTGGGAGAGGAAGACCCTCTTGAGTTTCTGGCCAGAAGAGGCACAATTACTATTTACATTCACTGTGAGTCTTGGGTTCCCAAACAATAACCATTAAATGGTGCTTGGGTAGAGACCCATTATTGGCCAATCAGTGAGAACCAGAGTAGATCGAGTTTAAGGCATGGACCTTAAGAAAGAAATCTAGCTAGTAAACCCCAAGATAGGTTTCAGCCTTTAAAATTTACTTTCTTTTGGGCAGGGAACCCTCAGGAAAGGGCATGACATCCCATGTGGGGAGAGGAGGGGGGAGGAAAGAGAAGGGGAGAGGAACTGGGTTGCTCAACTGGAACTGGCCAGTTAGATATCCAGTGGGCAGCTTGGACTGCTCACAGGTTGTGGTTTGTCCTTTGTTCTCTGAAGAGGACCATGGTATCAGGAAGATGGTACCATGAGGTGCAAATGAATTGGATTTGAGTGAGGGAAGTCTGTGCTAAGTCACCAGCCTCACTTTCTCCTCCATAGCCATCTGGATCCAGTGGCCCTGGAACAGAGATAGAATCTTGGAAGTTAGTCATATTTCAGGAGCAACTGTAGAAAGAACTAGTGGAAGAGACTGAAAAAAATCAATGGTATATTGCCAAGAAGGAGGGAAGACCTTTTTGTGTTATAGTTAAGTTGCCATGTCCATAATACAGAAATTATGCCTTTCATACATGAAAAATAGCATTGAAAACTAGTGTGAAATATTGATAAAATGCTGGATAAGTAGATACTTAGGTTTGGATTAGGATCTTTAAATAGCCTTTTCTGTTGAATTTGGGCTACTTAACTTTTTCTCCATTTGTTAAAATTTTATTACATCATATGCATGATGGTCTCTTAAAAATTTAATTTTTAAAATGCTAGATGTAATATTTGTGAAGTACTGTTAACAGTTTATTACCTGATGCTCTCAAAACATTCTCAAATCAATATGCTTTATGGTTTAAATGATCAATATTTGTTAAACCATTATGTGTAGAGAGGATTTTCTTCTATTGTTTCAGTAAAATTGTATTCAGTATATATCTAATGCTATTAAAAGCAATTAAAAATTATATATAGTACTCTTCCTATGATAGAACCAATCCAGACTAAGATTTATTAATAATAATATTAATAATTTATTAATAATAAACTAGGCACTGGGTATAGTGGAAATAGAGGTAGAGCCAGTAGATTTGTGTTTTAGTCTTGCCTCTGAATTTACTGGCTGCATTTTCATGGACGAATCTTTTATCATTCCTAAGCTTCAAGTTTCCTCAGTTATAAATAAGGGATAATGTTATTCATACTGCCAGGTAATCCCTTTGCAAAACTCAACATTATATAAATGTGAATAATTATTATCAAATATTAATTCTACTTCCATTTTTAATTCCTTTTAAATTGTTCCTGTCTTTTCAATATATACCTGTTAAAAAGCTTATTTTATTTACTTTGTTTTTAAATAGGCAAAAAGAAATAATGCATCATGGTAAAAAGTAGTAATATTTCAAATGGCATTGTCAAAATAGTTCATGAGTGGAACAGTGAAAAATTCTTCATGCCAGCAGATTGGCTACTTTTGCTGTTCCTCATACATACATGGTAACTCTGCCTTTATACTGGCTCTCCCCCCAGTACCAGGAATGCACACCCTCCTAAACTGTTTCAGCAATAGGTCAGGTGTAATCATCTGCCTGATATCTTTGCTGATCCACCAGCCACTAGTGACTTATAGACATATGGTCTTCCTTGACTTGACATCATTTGTGAACATTTTTTCACTTTTTTGGTTAGATGAACTCCTAAGGATATAACTTTGTTGATGACTAAAATATTGAGGAGAATATAAATTATCTAGAAGTATAGTAGTGTAACTTGTCTTTGTATCATTTGGGACACTTTTATAAATATATTGTGTTCACGGCAGCATTTTACTTAGAAAATCAAAAGAAAGTAATGTCGTGGCATATTAGATTTGGAATATCGTAGATTTCCTGTCAAATATATTTACTTTGTGAAACTGACGTGGGGAGTCCAGGGAGTTCAGGGAGCCCAGGAACCCCAATAACCAGAGTCCCTGGAAATCAATCTAGAATGAATTCATGGACTCAGATATTCTCTAAGTCAGGGTGGCAAAGATTTGTTGTTACGCTGTACAGTGGGCAAGAGTTCTAAGGGAACTTGCAATCTTAAAGGAGTACAATTAAAGTTTATATAGGATATTCTATAGTTTATAACCTGTACCAAATATGCTAACTAGGTGAGTCAGAGTGAGATTAGGGAGGAGTTAAAGAGTGATCAGTTCTTAAAGAAACATGCACTTTTAATATCTCTTGTGCAGGTGTATGGCCCGGAATTCACCAGGAAATAGCCCAAGGCAGGGGATTCTTTAGTCCCTAGGGATCCCTCTTTCTAGTACTGGGTGTAGAATCAGATGTCATTTGGCAGCTCTGGTGCCTGCTGCCCATTTCTAGATCCCAGTTCCAGGACAGAGAGGAACAACAGTCTTATAAGTCACAGTCATAATAAGGCAGAGCACCAACTAGGAAGTCAGTGACCTGATGTCTCCCCAGATCATACCACTTTAGAGGCCCCAAAAAGTTACAGACTCTCGAAATAAACTGTGGAAACAGAAGGACATACATAATAGACAAAAGCTTAGGTCAGTGATACTCCCCAGAGATGAACAGAGCCCAACTGTAACATAAAGTGAAACGTCAAGAAGTAGGCTGAAAAAATGAGCAAAAAGCAAAAAAAGAACCTGATCACAAAAAGTTGCTATGGTGGATAGGAAGCTCAAGACACAAATTCAGAAGAAGAAAATGACCTGCAAAAGCTTCAGAGAAAAAAAAAAGATCAGACACAAGCCCAGCAAGAATTTGCAGAACTAAAGAAAGATATTTTAAAAAATAAAAAGCAAAATAATGATTTTTTAAAAATCAAATGAGTGGTAGAGGAAAAAACACCTGAGAGATATGCAAGAAAATTATGAAAATAGAATTAACAGTAGGCACAAAAAATATTGAAGAAAATAACTCCTTAAAAATCAGAATTGGCCAAATGGTAATAGAGGTACAAAACCTTACCGAAGAAAATAACTCTTTAAAAATAAGAATTGGAAGCTGATGACTCCATGAGACCTTAAGAAACAGTAAGCGCAGGTCAAAAAAATGAAAAAAAAAAGCAGAAGATAATTGGAAATATTTCATAGGAAAAACGCCTAAACTTGGAAAATAAATTGAGGAAAGATAATTGAAAAACTATTAGATTACCTAAAAGCTATGATTTAAAAAAAACAAAAACAACTTAGCCATCATAGTTCAAGAAGGTGTGAAGGAAAATTATCTAGATCTCTTAGAGCCAGAGGGCAAAGTAGAAATTGAAAGCATTCACCACTTATCTACTGAATGAAATACACAAACGAAAAAGCCCAGAATTATTATAGCTAAAATCCAGTCACCTGATCAAGGAGAAAATGTTGCAAGCAAACAGAAAGAGATAATTCTAATACTGTGGATGTACTATCATGATCATGCCAGATTTAGCAGCTGCTACTGAGGATGAGTGGAGGGCTTAAAATAAAACTTTCCAGAAAGCAAGGAGCTAGGATTATAGCCAAGATTAACCTGCCTAGCAAAATTTAAGTATAATTGTACGGGGGGGGGGGGGGGGGGGGGGCGCGAATGGATATTTAATGAAATGGAGGTCTTTCAAGCATCCATGATGAAAAGACTAGAGCTGAATAGAAAATTTGCATTCATACACAAGACTCAAGCATAAAAAGGTAAACATGAGTGAGAACTCATAATAACTTAACAAGATTAAACTGTTTACATTTCCATATGGGAAGATGATACATGTAATCCCTAAGAACATTATCAACACTGGGCCAATTAGAAGTAGTCTGCTTAGAGGGCATGGGTGTGAGTCTACTTTGTTGGAATGATCAGAAAAGAATAGAAGGGTCAGAAAGGGGGAAGGGAAAGGAATGATGGTGAAAATTATATATTTGTTTTCAAAGAGAACCAAATGACATCACTATGTGAGAGTTAAGCTACAGTGTGTTCAGCTGACCGATCAGACCAGTCAGACCACAGGTCCGGCACAAATAGTTTATATGAACATTTAGGGTAGATTCTCTGAATTTATGCATCTTGTGTTTCTTTTGAGCTGTTTGTTCTGCTTTGTTCGTAGAGCACAGCATCTTCTCTGTTGAGGGCACAGTGTCTCCCAAGTCATGCAGTCAGTTCTGGAGTTCTTCAAGGAGACCTTGAGAGTGTCCTTATATTGCTTTTTCTGACCACTATGTGGGCTTTTGCTTTGTGTGAGCTCTCAATAAAATAGTCTAACATGAAAGAAAAGTATCTAACGTAAAAGAGGCATGCAAGGAAGAGTTTTTACAACACATGGGAAAATGGGGAAGGGAGAGCTAGTCACTGGTTCAGCTAGGTTATATTGTGTGATATACACACACAGTTGGGTATAGATGATTATCTTGCCTATCAGGGAAGTAGGAGGGAGTAGACTAGGAGTCATTAGAGGGAGGATAGATTAAGGGAAGAAATGATTAGAAGCGAAATGAACTTTTAAGGAGAGGGCAAGAAAAAAAAGAAATAGAAGAGAATAGGATGGAGAGAAATACAGTTCACAGACATAACTGAATCTGAGTTGAGTGAACTGATCCATAAAGTGAAAGAAAATAGCAGAATGCATTAGAAACCAGAATCCAACAATATGTTTATAAGAGATATGTTTGAAATAGAAAAACCTACACAGAGTTAAAATAAGGGGCTCAACCAGCAGAATCTGTTATGCTTCAGCTGAAGTGAAAAGGAAGAGGGCAGAAGTGGCAATCATGATCTTAGACAAAGCAGAAATAAAAGAGATCAAGGAAACTACATTTTGCAGTATGAATATGGTCATATGAATAAAGTAATATGAATACTTATCATATATGCATCAAGTTCCATAGCATGTAAATTCTTCTATAGCAGGATCCTTAATTTATTCCTTTCAGACCTAGGTAATTCTAATCACAAAATAAAGATGATAAGGAGAGCAATAAAATTTTAGAAAAATTCAATGTCATAGGTTTTTGGAGAATATTGCATGGGAATAGAAAGGTGTATACCTTTTTCGTAAGTGTTTATTATACCACAAAAATTGACCATGTATTAGGGTATAAAAATCTCACAGACATATATAGAAAAGCAGAAATAATGAATGTACCCTTTCAGACCATAATGCAGTAAATATTGCATTCAGTAAAAGACCTGTGAAGTATAGATTAAAAATTCACTGGAAACAAAATAATCCAGTCCTAAAGAAAAAGTGGGTCAAAGAATAAATCATAGAAACAGTAATTTCATTAAAGAGAATAGTAAGACAACATATCAAAATACAAAGCAATACTCAGGGGAAAATTTATATCTCTAAATGCACAGATGAGTAAAACAGAGAAAGGGCAGATAAATGAATTGGGCATGCAAATGAAAAAAAAAACTAGAAAAAACAAATCTAAAATATCCAATTCAACACCAGAATGGAAGTCCTAAAAATCAAATACAAGATTATTAAAAATTTAATTTTGATGTTGTGCTGTCTTTTAGGCCATGTATGACTCTTTGTGACCCTGTTTGGGCTTTTCTTGGCAAGGAGACTGTAGTAATTTGCTGTTTTCTTTTTCAACTCATTTTACAGATGAGGAAACTGAGGCAGCCAGGATTTTAAGTGGCTAGACCAGGGTCACAGTCCTATTAAGTGTCTGAGTCTGAATTTGAACTCAGGTCTTCCTGACTCCAGGCCCAGTGCTCTATCTACTGTTTCACTTAGCTGCCCTAAATTTTAACTAGGAACTGGTTTTATGAAGAATCAATTAAAATAGATAAAGCATTGGTTAATTTGATTATTAAAAAAAGAAGGAAGACAACCAAATTACTAGTATAAAAATGAAAGGGGTGAATGGGCCACCAATTAAGATGAAATTAAAGCAGGCATAATTATTATGAGCTATTTTGCCCAGTTCTATTCTAATAAAACTGACAATTTAAATGAAATGGACGAATATGTATAAAAATATAAATTGCCCTTATTAACTGAAAAAGAGATTTAAATTACTGTTAGAAAAAGAAATTGAAAAATTCATAAATCAGCTCCTAAAGAAAAAAACTCAGAACCAAATGGATTTATAATTCAGTTCTATGAAACATTTAAAGAAAAGACTAATTGGAATACTATATCAGTTGGTTGACTTACTCAGTGCCATACCAAACAACCAAAGAATTTTTTAATAGAGCTAGGAAAAAATCATTTATTTATATGCAGGAACAAAAGATAAAGAATATCAGGGGAATCAGTGTCAACAAAAGGGAAGAAAGATGGCCTAGCAGTATCAGATCTCATATTGTAACGTAATGCAGTAATTAACAAAATAGTCTCATACTAGATAAGAAATGTAGTGGTTGATCATTGCAATAGCATAGGTACACAATATACTGAAGCAAATGAGCACAGTTGCCTAGTGTTTGATAAACCCAAAGATCCATACTATTTGGGGTGAAAATTCCATATTTGACAAAAACTTACAGAAAAACTGGAAAGCAGTCTGGCACAAACTAGATATAGACTAACATCTCATAGTGTATATATACTAAGATAAGCTCAAAGTGGGCACATGATTTAGATATAAAAGGTGATATAAGAAGTTTAGGGGAGCATGAAGCAGATTGTCACATGTATGGATAAAGGAAGAGATAGAATTATGAGAGGTAAAATAGATACTTTTCATTACATAAGATTAAAGTTTTCGTACAAACAAAATTTATGAAGCCAAAATTAGAAGAAAAGGAGGTACTTGGTTTAAAAAAAATTAAAAGTTTCCCTGATAAAGGTCTCCTTTCTCAAATATATAGTGAACTGAGCTAAATTTATAAAAATAAGAAACATTCCCCAGTTGACAAATGGTCAGACATTTGAACGGGCAGTTTTCAGAAGAAGAAATTGAAATTATGAATAGTTATATAAAAGAATGCTCTAAATCACTAATAATTAAGTAATTTAAAGCAGTTATGAGGTTCTACCTAACACTCATCAGATTGGGTAAGATGATAGAAAAGGAAAATGACAAATGTTAGAGGGGATATGGAACAATAGATATACTGATGGCTAAATTTGGAACTTTGCCCAAAGCTCCATACACTGTGCATCCTCATTGACCGAGCAATACCCTAATAGTTGTATACCCCCAGGGAGATCAAAGAAATAAGAAAAGGACCTCTCTATGTACAAATATATTTATAGAAGCTCTTTTTGTGGTAACATAGAATTGAAAACTGAGGGGATTTCCAACAATTGGAGAATGGCTAAACAAATTATGGTATGATTGTGATGAAATATTATTGTGCTATTAGAAATGATGAGGTGGGTATTTTCTGAAAACCCTAGGAAAACTTAGGTGAACTGATACAAAGTTAAGTGAGTAGAACCAGTACTGTTTATACCACAAAATCAGGATTGTGATGATAGTCAGTTGTAATAGCTGATAATATCTCACATTTACGTGGTGTTTTATTGCTTGCACAGTACCTTACATATGTCATTTGATAGGTATATACTATCTCGGTATAATTTGAAAAGTTAAACGTGCGCTTATTGAAAGCTTGTGACTTGTTGATCCTATTTTTCTACCCCCAGAATTATGATAAACTGTAGAAAAAAGCCTAGTTGAATAATTAGACCAAGAAAAATACAAAAGATTTTCTTTTGCTCTGACAGATTTTATGGTTAGTGTTATTTCTGAAGATGAGAGTATCATTAAGAATATTAATCCCACACGGATTTCTATGAAATTGTGGAAACTCTCAGGCAGTGGAAACCGACAACCAGCCAACGTAAGTTACAACAGTAGGACTCTTCACGTATAAAGAGGGCACTGAGAAATGTTAACAACTAGCTCTGCCCCCTTCGTAATTCTAAAGTGAGGATAATTAGTTTGAATATTTGGGGGTTTTCTTAATTTTTAACATGTTACCCACTTACGTGTTTGGTGAAGGTCATCTTCTCTAACATCTTCTAAACATCTTCAAGTGGTTCTGTAGATGAAAAGATGAGAAGAGGAGTAACAGATGTAGATGGATTTTCCTCAGAGGACTGAATGGCAGTTGCATGTGAAACAGTATTCTGGGGAGAATAGTTCAGGAACACAAGTTTTATTGTTTCCTAGTGATTCATATCCTTTAATAAGTTTATCACATGTTATAAAGCAAATTTGGTACAATCCCAATGTCCATCTCAACAGTTGTCAGCTTTTCTAACCATTTTTCTCTATTAATTTATATTTTGTAGTGATCGTAAGGAACTTTCAGCTTGTAACCATTTCAGAAAGGTCCCATGTTTTGACTTTTTGAGTTAGAGAATAAATATATTTCCCCTGTACAAATTCTTCTGTTATTATGTCTGTGTATTAAAATGAAAAACATTAGGTTCTTATAAATTTTTTTTCTTCATGATTCCTGTCAGTCCAGCTACGTAGAGATTAAAGCTGTATATTTGTCCATATAAGATAATTTAATGTAAGCAGTGTTCTATTGGCCTTTAAAAATATACTTTTGTTAAATGGTATTGTTCAGAATAATGTTTTAGATATAGGGTATCCCTAATGGCATAATTTAAATTGTCTTCATTTAAATTTTTAATACAAGTTGCCCTATATGCTAGCTATAGTATTTGAAATTTTTGTTTTTCTCTTTAGGTAGAAACATTTAATTGTAGTAAAATAAAGGAAAATGACAAGGAAGAGGGCTTCTTTTATTTCAGGTATTTCTCAATTACTTTTGTAATTTGTTAATGAATAATTGTTATAAATTGGTTTCTTGAAAATATTTTTGCTACTCTAGGAAAATATTCCATGATAGGAAGTTTAGGAATTATTTATTTCCATATAATTTTATTTTTACTTCTTTACATGGAATAAAGGGCAAAAATAATTGTTAAATATGTGAGCTGCTATTTTCTGTACTTTATTAGTGTTCATAACTGTCTTACAGAAAAAAAAGAATAACCTCTGTATTATCATAGAGGATACTAAAAATTGTCCTGAATCATACTAGCTTATTTATGTATTAAACACTTTCCATGTGCCAGGCATTGTGCTTAGCTAACAGTGGCATTAAAAAGAAATCCAAAAACAGTACATGCTGTCAAAGAGCATACATTTGAATGGAGGAGACATTTACATATCCATGTACATAGAAGATTTTTTAAAAAGTAGATGAAGAAAATCTGAAGGAGCAAAGCATTAGCAAGTTGGGAGGACCAGGAAAGACCTTCAGAAGGTTGAATTAGAGCTGAGTCTTAAAGGAAAGCCAGAGAAACTTCTAAAAGATGGAAGTGGGTGGGTATATAGGTAGCATCTCAAGTGTTCTGTTAATGGGAGACAGTGCAAAAGCACAGAGACATTTGATTAAAGATTGTGGTCAAGCACCTTCAGGGAGCCCCGGGTAAATGGATTGGAGAGTTCTGTGGAGAGGGGAGAAACAAGAAGGAATCTGGAACAGAAGGAGGGGTCAGGTTATGAAGAGATGATTTAAATGACATGGGAGTCGATATTTGATCTTGGAGGCACTGCAGGTGGTATGTGTGAGACTTGATCAACACTGTGACTTAGAAAAATAACTTTTTAACAAGTGAGTGGGGGAGAGATTGGGGGAGGGTGGTGCAGGACAACTTGAGGCAAGGAGACCAATTAGAAGGCTGCTGTTGCATTAGTCTAGGTTGAGAGTTGATGGGAGCCCAAATTAAGATTGTTACTGTATGAGTGGAGAGAAATGAGAGATACTGTAAGAAAAAAAATAACAAATTGAATAGGAGAGATGCATGAGAGTGAGAAGTCAGGGATAGAAAAAGAAATACATAAACCCTAAATTTCTCTCCATATTTAACTTTGAAATATTTTATCTTTTTAATTAAGGGATAAAGTGATTCCAAACAAAGTGGGCAGTTACTGCATCCAGTTTGCCTTTATGGTTGACAAATCTTCTGTTCTCAACAGTGACCAGGTTTGTCTTTAGCTTTTACATAGTACAATATGATATGCAGTCTGACTGAAGACTGAAATTTTAGTATTAACTTGATATTCTGATTCTCTGCTTTTATATTTTATGTATATTTTCAGTTTTAAAAAATACTTTTAAATTTAGAAAATGATAAAATATACTTTAGATTGTTATGTATGTCCTATACATTTTATTTGATTTGATTTAAAAGGCACCTTAGAATTATGGATCTCAGCATCATGAATTTTAACCAGTATTTATTGAGCAACTAGAATATATAAAACTCTGCATGTACAAATATTTTATGTAACATTTTTTAAAATTCTGATTAATAAAGTTCCAAATAATAGACTTCTGGATAGAATTTTAGTTTGCTTTCTATATTGTAAATAATTGAAATGTCACATGATTAGATTAATTTCTAAATGTCTTAAAATTTACAATTTTCCCTAATTAGGAAATATTGGAAAAATAAGCTTTAGGAGCCACTAGTCTTGGTACATTAATTTTCAAAATAAGTTATTAGTTTTTAGAATGTGATTTTTTTTTAATGTTTTGGTGCCATTTTATTTTAGTCTTATTTCTTTTAAAATATTTTATTTGAATAAAATCTTAGAATGTAAAAAAAATAGTTATAAGCCATCACTTCCTTTCTTAACTCTTAACATATACATATCTCAGTATATCGTTAATCAGATTGTTTTCCTTTTCTAAGATTTTAGTTGATGTCATACCTAATGAGCCAGTCAAGGTAGTTCCTGAATGTCTACCATCTACCCCGGCTGTTTCTAATGTTCCACCTATTGCTAATAGGACCTTAGTCAAAGACCTGTGCCTCAACATTGTGGTAATGTTTGCATTTTACAAAATTTATCACAGGATAATTACATTTGGTCTTATGTTAGATGTATTGAGAAGACTGTATGAGGTTTTTTTAGACTAATAGATTATTATTTTTCTAATAAGAGCAATTTGATGATATGATGATAGTTGAGTGACTTTTCTGTTTTTGATTATTCTTGGAAGCATTCTAAACTCACAGGTAATTTAAAAAGCATTACTTTTAATTTGGTAAAAGGGGGATTTTGACAAACTTATCACGGTAGCTATAGTAATCCTTTACTTATCCAGAAGTAATTTATTTGCTAAACTTAATGATCTTATTCAGAAGAGCTAAGAACCAACATGTTGAGAAATGGAAAAACCTGACTATCCAAAAAAAAAAGACATTTTTGAAGGATTTTTCACCCTGGATCATTAAAATTACTCTCAAAAGTTGTTCAGTCATAAACCTTAGTAATTTAAAATATCTGTGTACAGCAGCTCATTTTGCAATAACATTATTGCAATAATCTGGCATTGCAAAAGTTCGTTTTAGTATTTGTATGAATTTGTTGAGTGTGTATTAACTTGATAGTTGGAAGAATCCAAAAATAGTTTGGCACAGATAGAGTAGTTTGTCTTAAAATGTTATCTCAGGCATTTTCCACCAAGATAGAATAATTATTCGATATTTAGTATTAAAGTTCTTCAGTATCAGTTCTGGATTATACATATTAATGATAGGAAAGAGTGGTTCATTATATTCCTTAAGCCTCTCTTATCTTCCTTTGTGTTTATATTTCTACTTTCAAATTTATCTGGGATTCAAATAAAACTTGATGAAAATTCCTGAAGCCCCATGCTATGAAGACCTGGCTCAGGAACAGCTGGAAATTTGTCCAGTATCCTATTTTGTTCTTTGCTCCCCACTCAGCTATTGATATCAGAGCATTATTGCTTATATTGTTTTAAGTGTGAGCAGAGTTGCCTTTTGCTGCATAACTGATTATTTCTTAGCTTGAGGGCAGAAGGAGATGATTTTGTTTTAGCTTGAAGGTTTGTCCTAATGATTAAGTCTATCCTGATGGCTAAAACTGGTTAGATGAAAGGGAGCTTAGATATACCCGAGTGCTTCATACAGCGGTAAGAGTCATCACAAGTCATAATCCATTTCACTTCCACAAACATACCTTAAGTTCCTGTTATGTAGAGGCTACTGTTTGCTCAGCACTAAGGATTCAAGATTCTCTGCCTTCAAGAGACTTACTTTTTTTTTCCTTTTTTTTTTTGGAGGGCAATTGGGGTTAAGTAACTTGCCCAAGGTCCCATGGCTAGTAAGTGTGTCAAGTGTCTAAGGTTGAATTTGAACTCAGGTCCTCCTGACCCCAGGGCCAGTGCTCTATTCACTGCGCCACCTAGCCGCCCCGAGACTCACTTTCTGTCTTACAAACCTTAGCTCTTTGTGGGTTGTGGAATAGATAGATAGTTAGATGAATAAGAACCATCTGCCAAGTTAAGGACAAAAGCTCTTTTTCCTTAATGTATGTTTTGTTTTTGTGGCAATAATAAATAGAGCACTTCTTGCATTTTGCGGTCCTTGATGCTGGATTAGAGTCATTTGTACCCTATTTGATTCGCTGTTGAATGCAGCATGCAAAGATGTTCACAGATTTTATGCTACAGCTTGCCAGTACTATTGGCATTTTTCTTAGAAAGTCTTCAAATTTCCTCCATGTAGAATATCACTTTATATATTCAGAGTGTATATGTATTAAATAATTATACATAACATGTATATTATACATATATTTAATAATGATAAATTTAGTAATAATTTGGTGTCATTTGATGATACATGATGATACATGTTGCCTATACCTATTCACATTTTTTTCTGTTTTGAAAGGCTAATAATAACCTAATTATTCAAGCGCAGCGTGCTTCAGTGATCCTTCTCAGTACTAAACAAATGTCATGGTATATTAGCGTAATAGTTATCAATAAAAAAGTTATAGTAGCAGATATTGGCTATTAATTTTATTTCACTTCCACATTTCTTGGTACCTGATTTTTACCTAGAATGATTGTTTTAAGGTCACAAACTGTAGGGTAAGCTAAAAATTGTTACTAATGTAAATATAAAGTAATAAATAATTTTATATATTTTCACATAAATATTTTGCAAATTTATTCATAAAGCTCTTCATGGGATCATGAGAGAGATGATTCATTGAGGACCCCTATTCAAACTCTAATCAATATTAGTTTGTTCATTATGATTCTGTAAAGGATAATGCTTGTTAGCAACTATTTTAATATATTTGCCTAGTAATCATATTTAGTCAGTCATCTAATAGATATAAGAATAAACAATTTATTAATCCATATTTTGTATAAGTTACATAGGAATATAGATTCTAATCAAAGGATTCCATAATAGGCCTCAGACTTGAATATAATTGTTCCTTAATTGTTTTATCATCTATGGAACCTACTTGCATAATTATGAAAGAGTGCTGACACGGGTATCTCCATCCTGTTTTATTCAAATTCCATGACCAAACTAAGCATGGGTGGCATGGTACAGAAAGTACTCCCTCAAAATGTTTTTGGAGCATATGGAATTGTATTTCCTCTTGCCCAGCCTACAAGGAGCCCATCTATCTTGTGACCTTGAGTCAGCAGAAATATTCCTTGCTTCACCCTGCTGACATATCATTTTTGCTTATTTTCATTTATGTATCATATGTCAGCCAATGGGATTCTTTATTTTGTGTATCCACTTTAGATATATTCATTCAAGTAATAAATCTGCTGTCAAACCCTATAAAAAGAAGACACTGGAAGGAGAGAATATCTTAGATTGTGAGCAGTGTCTGAGGTGCACTTCATGAGAAGGGACCAGTTCCCTTTAATAAAGTGCTTTGGCTCAGAGCTCTGCCCCAGTTTCTCTTTTAGTTGTTTGGGGTGATTTTTACCCCTATGGTCATAGACTTTGAACTGGCAAGAATTTATCTTGAACTGGCAAAAAAATTATCTTAGCTTCCACCCTCCCTAACCTCCCACCCAAGACACATGTAGGTTAAATGACTTTTTGCCAAAATGATTTTCTTTCTCCTGCTAATAAATTCTAGTGGTGTGCTGTTAGCCTTTAGGTCACTTTTTTGGTCCTGCAGCCACTAGTGCTTTCTTTTCCAACGGTTACCTTGTGTTCTCTTTGTACGTATCTCTCTATATGTATATTGTCTCTCAGTAAAATGTAAGCTCCTTGAGTACAGAAGATGTATCAGTTTTGTATTCCTGATGTCTGGCATACTACCAGGTACACTGTTACTTTGCTCTTTCTAATCAGTTTTTGATTGAATAAATTCACATGGGTAGTAGAAAGTAGAACAGCAGGTCTAAATTCAATGCTCTTTCCATTCTACCACAATGCTTTTTTAACCTTAGTTCCTTGTTCTCAGTAACCCAGTGAAAGAAAGGACAGTTATTGAATATATTTGGTAGAAAATTACATAAAGCAAAAGAGAAAATAAGTAACTTCCCAGAAGGGTAATGCAGATTGGTGACAACGTCAGCATTGAAAGGTTAATTTAGAACCCCAATTATTTGTGTAGTATATTCAGTATTGTTTTCTCCCGTTGCTCTATGCTTTTTTCATTTTTTTTTAATGTTTAGACTATAAATATCAAAAGGACAAATATGAGACAGTGTTTGGAGTACCATACAAAATTCAGCGTATCTGGGATTTGTATATCTCTTTGCAGATTTTTATTCCCAAAAGATTGTTTCTTTTTTTTCTTTCCACAAAATTATTTCTTATTAATTTATGACTTTCTTTAATTTAAGGATGAACATAATAATCGCACTGGGACTAATTTGATTGGCAAGATAATTGCTAAAATTAAAAGTTCTAATGATGAAGATACTGAGATTCCACTTTTTAATGGGAAAGTTAGAATGGTTGAATTTCCATTTATCAAAGGATCAGCTGAAATCAAGGTAATTTTTCAACAGTACTTTATGAAATTTTTATTAGTATCTTTTATTTTTATAGCACCTAAATTTCCTTTTTTATCCCCTCCGTCACCTCTCCCAGAAAAGTTTTCCAAATAACAAAGCATATATTTTTAAAGAAAACAAAAGAAATGTGGATGAAGAGAAAAAAGTGAGCAAAATCCATTCTTGAGAACATATACAGTGTTCCACACCTAAGGACTTCCTACCTCTGTAAAGAATTTGGAGGAGGTGTCGTCTCTTGAGTTCTTTGGGGCCAAGATTTTTTTTTCTTGTGCAACATTGTCTTTTGATTGTTTCTTATAGTTTATATAGTTACATCCTCTCTTCTTTTCCTTCCCCATACATACATACATACACACACACACACACACACACACACACACACACACACATGTAATATCTTTGCTTGACTTTGCACCAATTTATATATTTTTATGCTTCTCCAATATCCTTATTCATTGTATCTTGCAGCACAACAATATTTCATTATGTTAATGTGTTGTAGTTTTTTTTAACCATTTCCCAGACAACATGCATCAACTTTATTTCCAGTTCTTTGCTTCTGCAAAAAATGCTGCTATAAACCTATGTGTGAAAATTGGGGATTTCTTTTTATCAAAGACTTCTTTGTGTTGTGTGCCTAATAGTGCAATCTCTGGGTCAAAGGGCTTGAGCATTTTAATTTTAATTTCTGTAATTCTGTATTGCTTTCCGGAATAGTCATTCTAATTCATAGCTCTGCCAACAACTACTGTGCCATCTTCCTACATCCCCTCCACCATTAACTATTCCCATTGTTTGTCATTGCCAATTTTCTGGATATGAGTATATCATTATTTTTTATGTGATAATCCAGGCAAATGTGTATCATTGTATAGAGCATCTAAATCAACAAAATCGCATACATTTTAGTTCAAGTGTGTGTATATAAAATTGACAATTTTTTAAAAACCTAAGATTTAACTACTAAGTTATGGAGAAGCTATGATCTGCATTCTTGGAAGGAGTTCCTGTACTGACAAAATTAGAAGAAATGTTATGTGAAGCTATTTTTACGTAATAATTTTCTTCATAATCTTGTGATGTTGCAATGCTATTGTTCTAATCAAGTTTTTTTTTAAGTGGAATGACAAAAAGGTTTTGTGCTTTTTGCCACTGCTTTTATACCGATGATCTCTTTATTGTCAATCATTGGTCTTTTTTCAAATCCTAGCTTCCTTAATCTTTTTGCAGGATTTGACATGGTAATCTTCTTCAGGGTAGGGGCTCTCAGTTATTTCCTTTATACTCCTAGCATAGTGCCTGTCATATAGTTCGTACTTAACAAATATTGACTGACCATAATTTCCTGTTGAATACTCTCTCCTCTGAATATTTGTATAAGGGAAAGACAGCTTCAGAGAGAGTTAACAGTCTTACTTTAATTAAACAAAGTAAGTAGAAGGTAAAGTGAGTACCCAGGAAGGACTAACATCATCCACTAGAGTTTGATCATCACTCTGAAAGTAGAGAAAATCAATTAGTGATCCAATAGGCAGGGCTCTAATTGTCTTAACAGAGTAATAGAACTATTTACGTACATCACCCGACTGAGAGAGTACCAACATCTGGGTTCACACAGTTTGGGGGGCTCTTTAACAACGGCTACCCAGAGTCTGGCTTGGAAAGTCAGAAAGACCTCAGGTGAAACATTCTTTCTATGAATGAACCTCAAGGCAAAGTGCCAGTCTCCCAGAATATATACTGATAGACTCAGAGCCAGAAGGCACCAGGGCCTACATGACTCAGTACCCCTTTGGCTCAGAGCCAAAAGTGTGAAAGCCTCCGTGTGACTCAGCAGAGGATATATGGCAGCTGTGAACTGGACGAGAGCCCAAAGGAGTTAGACGTCCGTGATTGATAAAAGTAAAATACCTGGAAACAAAATTGTTATGGCCATGGATTCTGGGAAACTGAACTCCAAGAAATACTACCAAAGATCTACTTTACTTACGTTTACAACCTGTCTCCTCAGCTCCTTGCTCATGGTCTCTTAATGTAGATTGGCTTCAGTGTTCTGTCAGGAGCCCTCTTCTCTCTGTATTCTTTCTGGGTGACCTCAGCTCCTATCAGTTTCGTTATCTTTATGGAGATGATTCTTAGATCTGTATATTTAGCTTTAGTTTCTCTCTTGGGATCAAATCCTTTATTACCAACTGCTTAGAGGACATTTCTAAAGATGTCTTATGGGGGGATCTCAAACTCAACATATCCAAGGTGGGATTCATTACCTTTTTCTGATCAGTGTGTCACCATCCTTCCACTCACCCAGCTCTGCAACTGAAAAGTCATTATTAAATTCTCAATTTCCTGCCTCCCTCCAAAATGTAGTCATTCTCTACCTGGTGTTGATTATACACCAATATCTCTTAAATCAACCCCTTTCTGTCCACTCACACAGTGCACCTCAATTCCAAGATTAGTCCTTCGTCATTCTTTGGTTGGACCCTTATGATATCCAAGGGCCTGTATTTTTGCCTTTTTTTAAATCCTAGCATTTAACACAATGTTAATATTTAATAAATTTTTGTTGGTTGATTGTAAGTGGAACTTAAGGAAATCTGGATCACTGTGAGAAGGTGAGAGTTTATCAGTTTTAGGTAATTTTTGAAAGTTAATTTATAGAAAGTGCTGCCCCCAAAATTGGATTTCACCACCTTACGTATAAATACATACATATTGTTAGATTCAGTTGTGAATTCTTAATCATTGGCTCTAGAAGTTGCCTCATATGCCAAATTTCTTTCTTGTAATATCTCTCAAATTGCTAGTGCTCTCTATTCCAACCTGTCTTGTATTTAAATTACTTTGTATATACTCACATTTATTAAGTTTGTGCTATATGACATTTTTATATGTATTCATATCTCCCATTAGAATATAAGCTTCTTGCAAGTAGGGATTGTTTCATATTTTGTACTTATTTCCATAGCCTATAGTACATACATAGGAACATAGGTCTAGAACTGGAATAAAACCTCAGAGGCTATCTGGGCCAAGCCTTTTATTTCCTTGTTAGAAAACTAACGGTCTGAGAGATTTAAGTGACTTTTCCAAGGTTGGGTAGCTTAAGAATCAGGCTTGGACGGTACTGATATTCCAGAGTTACTGTTCTTTCTGATATATTACATAAAGCATCTCATATTACAAAGTAACTATAATTCCTAAAATACAAGATGCTTATTGTAGTTTTGAAAAAGAGAAGGCTTAAAAAATAATGAATAAATGACTGAGGAGATATTCATCAAATGCTGTGTGCCAAGTGCTTTGTTTAAACACTGGAAATCCAAATAAAGAGTAAAGCTGTCCGTGTCCTCAAAGAGCTTCTTACATTGGAGTAAGGGGAAATAATAAATCTTGAAGAGTTGTAGTTAAGGTTTTTTTTTCTTTTTGGAGAATTACAACACTTACTTGCCTTACCCTTTCCAGAAGTATTGGTGGTATTGATTTAATTACTGTACCCAAAGTAAGAGGTTGAAGGGGGGGAGCGGCAAGACAAATGGTAAGATGACCCAAGACTTAAGGCAGTGTGGGATGTGTAGTATGGTATAGTTGGGAACTGACTAGATTTAGGGGACTAGGGAAGTTTTCACTCAGTCTGAACCAACCAAGAGAGCTTAGCTCCCTGGGTGGGACTTCCAAATCTGTTTGGTTGGTAGTTGTCCTTCTTTCTCAGAGAGGACCAAAATGACATCACTATGCTAAAGTCAAGTTACTTTATGTCCAACTGTGGCTGATCAGACCAATATGAACTCGGAATGTTCTACCACAGGCCAGGCAGAAATAGTCCATGTGAATAGTTGGGGTGGATTCTCTAAATTTTTGTGTCTCACATTTCTTTTGCACTACTTCAATTCTGCTTTGCTCATAGAGCGCAACACCTTCTCTGATGTGGTCATGCCATGTTGAGTGGTCCTGTGCCAGTGTCTCCCATGTCACACAGTCATTTCCAAAGTTCTTGAGAGTGTCCTTGTATTCTTTCTTCTGGCCACCATGGTGAAGGCTTGCCTTGTGTGAATTCTCCATAAAAGTCTTTTTGGCAAGCTTTTGTTTTGTATTTGAACAACATGGCCATCCCATCGGAATCGCACTCTCTGAAGTAGAGTTTGAATGCTTGGCAGTTTAGTTTGAGAAAGGATCTCAGTGTCTGCTGTCTTCTCCTGCCAGGTGATCTTTAGAATCTTCCTAAGACAATTCAAATAGAAGTGATTCAGTTTCCTGGCATGGCACTGGTATATGCCCAGGTTTCACAGTAATGCAACAGTAAAGTCAGCACAATGAGTCTGTAAGACCTTCAGTTTGGTAGTCAGTCTAATACTTGTTCTCTCCCATCCTTTCCTTTGAAGCCTCCCAAACACTGAACTACCTCTGGCAGTGCCTGCATTAATCTCATTATCAATTTGTACATCATAAAGTACATTACCAAAGTAAGTGAACCACAGCATTCACAACTTCTGCATTTGCTGTAACCTATGGTTCCCATGTGTGTTGTGTAGTGCTGACTGCTGGAGCATCTGTGTTTTCTTGGTGTTATACTAAAATTAGTACAAGCAGCAGAGAATCGATCCATACTTTGTTGCATCTCAGCTTCAGAGACTGCATTGAGTGCACAACCATCTGCAAACAGAAAATCATGCACCAGCACTCCCTCTGCTTTTGTCTTGGCTTGTAGCCTTTTCATGTTGAAGAATTTACCATCCCGGCAGTAACTGATCTGGAGGCCGTGTTCATCCTCAATGAAGGCATTTGACAACATGCCCGAAAACCTCATGCTAATGGGAGCAAGCACACAGACTTGTTTTACTCCATTGGTGACTGGGAAAGCATGAGAGCATTGTCCATTATCTAATGCCCGGGCATGCTGTCATGAAATTGACATACAATGCTGATGAACTTCTCCAGGTAACCAAATTTTGACATAATTTTCCGTAAGCCTTCATGACTGACAGTATCAAAGGTTTTCATCATCTGCAAAAGTTGTAGACAGACCTCTGTTCTTCTGGTGTTTCTTCTGGAGTTGTTGAGCAGCAGACATAAATTGATCATTCCTCGGCCCTTTCTGAAGCCACACTGGCTTTCAGGTAGAGGACCACCTTCCAGATGAAGGATCTGCCTGTTAAAGAGGACTGGCAAGAATCCTGCCAGCAGTGACTAAGAGAGGACCCCACACCCACCCCTGGGATTGTCACAGGACAATCTATTTCCTTTACCTTTATAGAGATGGACAATGTTTTGGGATTTATTTTTTTATTTTTTTGCTTTTTGGACGGTGGGAGGCAGGGCAGTTGGGGTTAAATGATTTGCCCAAGGTCATATAGCTAGTAAGTGTTACGGGTGTGAGGCTGGATTTGAACTCAGGTCCTCCTGACACCAGGGCTGGTGCTCTATTCACTGCACCACCTAGCCACCCCTAGCGATGGACAATGGAGGCATCCTTGAATTCCTGGGGGATAACCTCCTCTTGTCATATAAGGTGGAAAATTTCAGTCAGCTTTTGTATAAACAGTGATCCTCCACCTTGTATAGAATCAGCACCAGGTGCTTTGCCACACAAAAGAAGCCTAATGGCATTCAAAGTCTCTTCTTCAGTTGGGACTTCAGCCAGGGAGGGATTGACTTAGACCTGAGGTAAATGGTCAGTGACTTCTGCATTGATTGATAATGGTCTTTTGAGAACACTATGGAAGTGTTCGGCCCATTTCTAGATCATGTCCTTATCACTATTCAGTTTGGCTCTATCATCACTGCATAATTGAGATGCCCCTTATATAGGTGTTTGGCCCATAAATAGCCTTCAGGGCATCATAAAAGCACTTCGGATTATCACTATCATTCTGCCTTCTTACTAAGTCAAGAATCCTGTATCGCTAAACTTTGCTCATACTTTACTTTTGATGGAAATAAATGCTGCCTTCTTAGAGATGCATGAGCTCTCCTGCTGGTAAACCCTGTGAAGTTCTTATTTTAAATTTAACAGCTTCTGAATTTCCCCATCATTTTCATCAAACCATTCTTGATGTTTGAGAGTGTTCTGACCAGATAAGCAAATGCAGTGCTATACACCAGATCTTGAAAGCTGCCTACTCCTTTTCTGCTCCACTTTGGCCAGTTGTTTGCTGGCTCAACTTTTCCCTCCAAGTTAGCAACAAACTGTTCCTCTCAGAGAAGACCTCTAATCTGTTGACATTAATTCTTGTGGTAGTCATTTTACCTTGCAGATGACACTTTAGTTGAATGTGAATATTTACTTGGAGAGCATAAGTCTGTATCAGTCCAGCACTCTGCACTACACATTGTCTTTGTCATTCTCACATCTCATCTATTTTTTCTCCTTACGACCACATAGTATATTAAATGCCAGTGTTTGCTGTGAGGGTGCATCTTTGAAGTTTTATTGCATTTAGGTAAATGGAAGACAGTGTTGGTAATGAGAAGGTCATGAGATGCACAAGTTTTCAGTAGTAAGTGACCATTGCTCTTGCTGTTTCCAATTCCATTCTTTCCTAGGACCACCTGCCTAGTCTGTTAGTCTGAGCCTACTCTAGCAGTAAAGTCACCCAGAATTATAAGTTTGTCTTCTTTTGGCACTTTGATGATGAGAGTCTCCAGGTCTTCATAGAATTTGTCTTTGACATCATCAAGATTTGTCATGGTGGGAGCATAGGTACCGAGACATTTTCCTGCAAGTGGCAATCACATTGTCATGAGCCTCTCAGTCACTCCTTTTGGAAAGCATACAAGCTTGCTGATGTGATTAGTTTTGATTGCAAAACTTATGCCAGCTTCATAGCACTCCTCTTCACTGCAGCCACTTTAGAAAAATGTGTATCCGGCTCCTACTTCTGGTCTTCATTTGCCTGCCTTGTTTCACTCAGGGCTGCTTTTTGGATGTGATACCTTCTGAATTCTCTTGCAACAAGTGCTGTTTGTTTTTCAGGTTTAATGGATTTTGTGTTATCTATAAGTGTGCACACATTCCATGTGCTGATGGTGAGTGGAATCATCTTTCCAGATGTTTTTTGTACATTTTTTCATGTTTCAACCACAGGGTTGGAGATCCCTGTCTGCCTCAGTAATCAGGACAGAGCTGGGTCAGTAGACAATTTTTAGGGTGCCATTTCTAGCCCCTTCCTCACACCAGGAAGTAAGCAGTGTGATACTTAAAAGGTAGCTCAGACATCCAGGGGGCTGCTGAATCCCACTGTTGTTTCCAGTGAGAAGACCTATGGCCTAGGCCATCTGCATGCAGGATTGTGACTACAGCTCCCAGTGTATCCACACCTACTGCTTCATCAGTTGCCTGTCACTGCAGGACTTTGAGATAGGTAAAAATGGTAAATTGGATTTAAGTGAGGCAGAGTTGCATGAAGTTGTCGGCCTCACTCTCCTCCAGAGTCATGACAGTTCAGTGACAGGACAGAGTCAAGACAACTGGTGATGACTCAAGGTGCAGTAGATGACCTTGGTGTCTTATACATCTAACCAAGCTTCTAAGCACTCCACAGTGCCTGCCTTAGCTACCTTTATGGCTACTGAAATAAATTGTTCTCATCAGCCTATTCCACCAGGGGAAGTGTTCACATGCTTGGGGCAGGAAACCCCCCTAACTAACCAATGGGCCTGAGATCCCTTGGCTTCCCTCTATCTAGTTTAGCCAGTCTGTGGAAATGGTTTACTGGGGTGTGAACTGCTGCGCATGCTACAGCTTCCGGGAGCCACAGGTGAGAGTTAGGTGGAACAGGTGAACACCAAAGGTGGAAAGCAGCCCTGAATAGGGCTTAGAAGCCTTCACACCAGAGGTACTAGTCTTCCCTGAACACACCCCTCCCTATACTCCACCAAATTTGGTAAGATTATCCATAAGGAAATGCTTCACTAGTCTATTTTATCATTACTAATCTAAGAATCCTAGGGGACCTCGGAAGTCTTTCGTTTCAACTTTGAATTCAACGAAAATTCTTTCGACCATCCTTAAATGCTTTCTTTTGTTTTTAAACACTAATATCCTTGTTCCCCTTTCCTCTCACCCCCCATTCAACACTCTCTTCTACCAGTAATAAGTCATTTTATGTTCATTTCACTCAAACATCAATTAGGAATCAGAATGAGGGAAAACTTTTTTTTAATTTTTTAATTTTTTTGGGGGGGGGGAGGGATAATTACATTTTCTTCCCAGGTAGAGTCCTATTTAAAAGTTAAGTACATTTAGCCATTTGTAATCCTACTATTAGGAATATTTCTTTAAAATAACATATAGCATTATCAGTTTTTTAAATTTGCATATTATTTTAGACCTGGGAGAATAATCATCAGAATGAAGTTCTTTGTACAAAAGAACATTTTACAAGTTAAACCAGAGTCCACAAGGATTTTAAAAAATACACATTGTCTCAAAAGCCAATTTGAATCATTTTGACTTTATTGATTTTTTTTTGTTACCATTTCAGAAACCCAATCAGTTAATCCAATTTTTACTAAAATTGGTGGTGTACATCTCTTTCAAACGTGCACAGTACAAGAGCCGAAATCAGTTACTAAATATTGAGTGAACCATATGATTAAATATCCTGAGGAATTGGTACAGCTCAACATATAACCACATTTATTTGCTACTTATTGCCAACTTAATTGATTTCTCCTGTGACAGGAAAAGAGAAATGTCTAGAAAACTTAATGTGTAGCTGGGTTATTGTTTTTTCACTTACAATAATAATTATTTTTTGTACTCTTAACACATTGGATCCGTAAGACCTGCTTTGCACATGAAGCCTTGAATGTGAGGTGATAGCATCTGGTTTTTCCCAGTGACAATTTGCTTACGCTCACATTTTGTTGGTTAATTTTGTTTAACCACTAGAGGTCTCTAAGTTCACTTGTAATATGGGGCCAATCACAATGAAGTCTGTTACAGAAACTTTTCTCTTTTATATTCAGGTTTTTTTGAACAGTAAATGTAGGAGTCATGTTTTCTGCTCAACAAATTTTGTTTCTCAGTAGATTTTATGCAGCTGTGACATCTTTTTTGGCTATAATTGTCTAGTATTTTGTTAAATGTTAACATGCATACTTTTAAATGTATGTCCACATAGGAACACTCATTGCTCAATTTTTTTTCTTTTTCAGCCACAAATATTTTCTTTTAATGTATTAAGGACTTAATGTTTATAGAGCACTATGCTTACAGCTGAGGTCTGTGAAGAGTCTTGAGAAAACAAAACCTGCTCAAATGGAGCTTACCCAGCTAAGGAGTAATACACAGATATTTCAGTGAGTTTGTTGTGTGATCATTGTGGGAGCTTCCACCAGATGTAGATGGCAGTTCTCACATACCTTCTCATCATATTCTGTTCTAGTCTTCCCATAAATCTTTTGTAAAGGATCCATCCAACGTGCTGGTTTTAGGTCTTTTAATATTCCATTGGTAGAATTCAGAATTCAGGCTGTTATCCTTCACTTTACAATTCAACCTCTCCATCTGCTTTTCCAAGCACACATTTTCTAGATGATACCTTTATTGCCCTTTCTTGTATTCAAATCAGCTACCACCTACTTAAACCAGATTGAATCAACTATACCCAGGATGCATCTGTATCCCTATCTTGCCCTTAGGCTGTTTCCGTTCCATTTGTCTTGTGTAATCTCTTTTCAGTAATTATGGATTTTATTGAGGAGGGACTAGTATTCTAATACAATACTACTGTACTAGCATTCTGGGACTTTCTGTGCACTACACAGTGTTATCTGGAAGGTTCTAGAGGACCTCACTATTTATGGGGAATCTCTCACACTGATGACTCTGTAGCATATCCTTTATGACAGAGGCTCTGTGGAACATATTGATCTCTATCTTATACTTCATTTGGCACTGTGAACAAAAAGTTATCTAGATTGTATACATTAAGGAATCTTAGATCATATTCACATATACATGGAAGAGTACTTGGAGGAAGAGAGCCTTAAAGGTTTTGTTTCATTCTACTTAGGGAAATTTTCAAAATTATAAATATCATAATGTCTTGTAAACTATAGCCTTTCAGTCAGTTATAGTTATTTCAACAATTCAGCTGATATTTCGCAAATATTTACTCTGTGCAGAGCACTTAGGCTTAGACCCTGAGACTAGAGTCAGGAAGACCTGAGTTCAGATCTGGCCTCAAGCACTCATTCTGTGACCGTGGCAAGTCTTTTAACTTCTTTTTTCCCTCAGAGTTGTGAGGATCAAGTGAGATGAGATTTGTAAAGTGTTTCACGCTTTTCCTGGAACATAGTCGGTGCTATTTACATGCTAGTTGTTGTTGTTTCTTCAGGGAGCTTATCTTCTAGTGATTCTGGGAGCACTGAGAAGAGTATGAGCTCTTGTATAAAGATAAATTATATAAAGCATATATAAGATGATATAAGTAATTACAAAAGGGAGGTAGTATTAATAATGGGCATCAAGAATGAACTCAAGTAGGAGGGACTACTAGCTCCTTCATCTGTGTCTTGAGGAACGGTCAGGATTCTAAGAGATTGACATGAGAAAATTTAGCACTAGTCAGTAAAATATTTATTAAATGCCTTTTGGATGTCAGGCACTATACAAAATGCTGGAGATAAAAGTAAAAGAACAACATAATTCTTACAGTGAGCTTACATTTCATGTATGGGGGCTGGAAGATGAAACATGAGGCAGATGGTCATTTTTAGGAAATGGCAATTCAATATGTCTAGAATAGAGTATGTGAAATACAAATGGGAGCCAGATTATGGAATAACTTAAATGCCAGACTGAGAGTTTTATATTTTATCCTAGAGGCAGAACAAAGCCATCGAAGATTTTTGAGTAGAAATGTAAATGCTTTGTTTATTTTAGGAGTATCAATTTGATAGCTGTGTGGAAGAGTAATAGATGGGGGGAGGGGAAGAGACGAGCAGCAAGGAAGTCAATTAATAATAATGGTCGCATTATTTATCATTTTTCATGTGTTAGCTCATTTGACTCTCAGAACAATCAAATGGAGTAAGTAGTATCATTATCTCTGTTTTACTGATGAGAAAACTAAGGCACACATAGATTAAGTGACTTGCCTCAGTCACACGCTAACCAGAATCGGAGGCAGGATTCAAACTTAGGTCTTCCTGACATCTAGTTGTGAAGAGGAAGAATGGGAGTCATTAACCAAATTTGACATTATTGAAGTGTTCTCATAGCAAAAACCCTAAGAAAAGGCCATTCAGTTTAACACATAAGACATCATTGATGGGGCAAGCAGTTAAGTGGGTTGTAAAAACAGTTTGGATGGGATTGAGAAATGTGTTGGAGGTGAGGAAATAAAAGCAACTATTATATTATTTTGAATGTGAAAGGAGAAAAGGTATAGGATAATTGCTTGAGGGAGATTTAGTCATTTATCATTATTTTTATTTTAAGAATGGAAGCAACTTGGATAAAGCATTTATTGTTTAGCACTTACTGTGTGACAGTACAATTATAGCTAATTGAGAAAGTAGGAGTTTCCACATTCCACAACACAGAAAAGGGAGCTAGAAATTGGGGGAGGAGTATTTGCACTATTTAGGTGCTGGTATAGAGCCATAATTCGGAGGCAGATCCTGGTTCTAGACAGCATAAGTAGAAAACTCCCTGTCAGAGCTCAAGTTGTTTTTAAGAGTGGAATCCAAAATTCTTCTAGGAAGCAAGGAGGCAGAGATAATCACTGAAGTGACCAGGATATCTAGCAGAGGACTGATTCCTAGCATGTTTGTATGACTGAAAAAGGGGTCTTCTATTTTAAAAAAAAATTATTTGTAGCAGTCTGTTCCTTTCTTATTTTCTTAACATATGGTTGTGTAGATCATTCTCAACTCTGTAACATCTTTATTGGAAAATTGCCTGCTTAATAACTGCCCAAGGGCACAGATTTTATTACTGCTTTTCCTCCTGGATAATTTCTCTCAGAATTACTTCTCCTTGCCACTGATATCCCATGTCAGACCTTTCCTTGGTATCCAATTTGCCAAATTTCATGAGTGTCTTACCCCTTTACTTCCTTTGTTCCTGTTCTGTATCCTGGATTGCCTGCCTCTTTCTGTCCTTTAATTGAGGAAAATGAGAGTTAAGAAAAGAAATATAAAAAGATAAAATGGGGTGAGGAATCAGAAAATTTATTCTTATCACGGTGATAACAGTGATAATTTCATTTTAAATTAAGTTTCTTTGGATCTCATTCTAAGTCTCACAGTTTTCAGTGACTATTTTCACTTGATACATTTGTTCTGGAGATTATTTACTAATATTTGTTTAAAATCACACAAAGTGTTGCTTCCATTTGGACTGAATGATCTAGTGGTGGCTTTGGGGCAGATTTACTCTGTGATGGGGATGTTTTAAACCTCCTTTGCATTGTGTTCTTTTTATTCTCTTTTGTCATGCCTACTAAATAAAAATATTGTATTTTAATGCATCTTTTAGAAGTATTAAGGGAAAAAAACCATCCCTATGGGAGCACCTCATTCAGTCACCTGGGATTTAGTGTCTACTTCCATGGTAACAGTTGTAACTGTAACTCAGCCAGGGGAGGTTGGGATTTTTCATATGTTTTACCTTCTTTCCTCTTTTGTTTGGTCTTAACCTTATCAGTTTGGAAGATTTTGCTGCTAAGAATACAAGTGAGGTCTGGTAATTCTGATTATATTTTTTAATATTTTGGAGAAAAGCAATATTTCAGTTTGGTTATTTTTTTAACAAGGTGATTTCTTATAAAAGATCAGTTGATTTCAGAAGTTATGTATTAATAAGTCTTATTTTTTGTTAAGAGAATGCTTATGAATGTTAAATCTTAAAGGCAAAAATTATAAAAACTTATACAACTATATTTCATTTATCTTAAAATAGAATAAAATTTAGCTTGTGACAACAGATGTAGAAAAATACGTTTTTAAAATCTAGTTTCTCTTACTAGAGGTATGTTTTTTTTATTTGCATAGGATCTAGTACTGGCAGAAAATAGCCCTGGAAGGGATAGTGCTGAGTATTTTATTGTATTTGAACCTCAACTACCAACTTTATCAAGAACATTGGAACCATACCGTCTACCATTTATGTTTTATAATGGTGAGTTTTTCAAGACAGGGATACTTAAAACTTTAATACTTAGTGTTATTTTAATGTGCAGTATAGTTATTTTAGGTAAAATCAGTCAAATTGTTGTTTCAGTTACTTAGTTTTATTGAAAACATTAATTTTACAGCATAAACATTAAAATATTATTTAAAGAAAGTTACTGTAATTTTTTTCATTAGATTTTAGGAAGCAGCAGCAGATGGCAGCACTTACAAAAGAGAGAGACCAGCTATCTCAGTCCATTGTTCTGTACCGAAATTTATTTGATGCCAGCCATCAACTTATTAATGAAATGAAATGTAAGTTATGTCATTCAAGTGCAATTGTAAATCATTATGGGGGATGGCAATAGCAGTTTGACAACTATGTACTTGAATGTGGTTTTATATAACCAAACTGGATAACTTAAGGAAACCAATGTGAATATATTTTGACAGTGCCTCCACTCTTGACCCTAGTGCACTTTTAGAAATATGTTCCTTAATGATCATTTTCA
This sequence comes from Pseudochirops cupreus, assembly GCA_028627135.1. Taxonomy (NCBI): domain Eukaryota; kingdom Metazoa; phylum Chordata; class Mammalia; order Diprotodontia; family Pseudocheiridae; genus Pseudochirops; species Pseudochirops cupreus. The sequence goes on from CM053580.1 coordinate 406,245,803, forward strand.
GTTTTGTATAGCACTAACAGATACAGTCATTAAGTTGTTTGATTTCAGAATATTAATGAACCAAAGACCAGGGCAAGTTCTATTAATTTTTCCACTGATTTTTATAAAGGTAAAGCAATCATAGCTTATTGGTTCAAAATATGACCTATATGGATAGTTAATTTCTCCTTAATAGACTTTGAATTCTTTATTGTAATAGTCATGTAGTGTTTTGTATACACTGTCTACCTCATTTCATTAGCTTTTGGATGAGCACAGAGTGGAAATACATATGTGACTTCAGAATTAGTAGCAGAAGATGCCATTACTTTTCTAAGTCTCTTCCTTTTTTGTGTTTTACCTTTTTGTTTTCTGAATGACTAAAGTTTGAGTGTTAAAATACAGATTCTTTAATATTGGTAAATGTTTTACCTTCTCTAGACACCAGAATATAATTATGAATCTAGTTCTAGAGTACAGGATAAAGATTACTATGTTGAACACACAGCTAAAACAGTGTCATGATATTTTCATGTCTTAGCATCAAGCTTCCAAAACTTTAAGGCATATAAAAAATGAACAGTCCTTACTAGACTGCATTCTGGGTTATTTATTTTTTTATTGCTTATTTTAGGTCAAGCCCAGGAAGCAGGGTCAAAAGAAGTCCATTTGAGGAATGAGCTCAAAAAACACCATATAAACATTCCAACGCCACCACAGGTATGTTTGTCAAATATGATACAGTAATACAATACAATATAAAAACACTGTGACAAATATTATTTGTTGATTAAACATATATATGTTATATTCACATGTGCATGTGTGTGTGTTATTCTTAAATCCAAAGCTTAGAAAATGGTTTATATCATAAAACAAATATTTTAACATTATTCTGAACTTAGTCTTAGCAGTGATAAGGGCACTGGTTTTTTATTTAACAGGTAGGGTATTGGTTATAGATTACAGTTGTAGTTTGATCAGATGTACTAGATGAGATTATCCAAGTCTTACGTTCAATCAGCAAATATTTTTTCACAAGATTCTAATTTATATACACATGATTCAGCCAACAATAATAATCAGTACCTATGTTAATGATAATTACTGGGTGATACACACAAAGTTATTATTGTCTAATGGGATCAGGAATGGCTTTATGGGATATGGATTATGAGATATGTCATTGAGAAAATTCTAGACAGAAGTGGTTGACTTGAATGAATAATTGGGTGTAGAAGATGGAATATTGAATTCAATCAATCAGCAAATACTTATTAAGCACCTACTCTTTACTATCTAGGGGTGGGGAACCTGCTATCTTGAAGTCATATGTGGCCCCTCTAGGTCCTCAAGTGCAGCCCTTAACTGAAACCCAACTTTACAGAGGAAATTCCTTTAATAAAAGGATTTGTTCTGTTAAAGTCGAGCTCAGTTAAAAGGCCACACCCAAGGACCCAGAAGGACTTATGTGGCCTGTATCAAGCAAGGCAAAAGACTGTCTCTGTTCCCAAGGAGCTCATAATCTAACGGGGACAACAAGATGCAGAGAACTGTATAAACAAGATGAACAGGAAATACTCAGAGAAAAGGCAGTAACTTAAGGTGAATCAGAAGAGGCTTCCTGTAGAAGGTGGCGTTTCATCTGAAACTTGAAAAAAGTTCAGTGTTTTAAGGAGGTATAATATCACGAAAAAGCAGCTGGTAGTAATATAGCGTCCTCTGGGAAAAGTCAGATAACTTGTGATTATAAGAAGAGGGAAAGAATGAAAAGGTATCTCTAGAGGCCATAATGAAAGACCAAAGGAGTAGGAGAATTCAGAGTACTGCTTTGTCTTCTCCTACCAGAGGCTTATTCAGAACAAAGAAAAAAAAATAAATTGTACATTTTTCTCATTAGTTCTTTACCGATTTGGACGTTAAAACAAAAATTTGCCAGTTTTTAAAATGATAGTTGTTGAAATGTTTAATTGTGTTAAATGAAACTGTTAGATGCAAGTTATCTTAAATACTTTAGTTTCTTCTTTAACATTTACCAGTTTCATATAGAAATATATTTCATCCAGCATTACTAATTTATAAACCAACAAATTCAACTTTTTTTCTTACTTTATGTCTTATGAGATTTTTTTTCAAAGTAAATAAGAAAAAGCGAACTACCTACTTTTCTAATTTAGATAAGCCTTAGTGAATTGTTCTTTGAGGTTAAGTACTTTTCTCCTGGCCATTCAGCCATATTCCAACAGAACGTAAACTCCTTGAGGGCAGAGAGTTTTTTTGTTTTGTTTTTACATCTTCAAGCATTAGTGTAATACCATAGATAGAATAGGTTTTATTATTGAAATGAAGTGTGAGTGGCTGAACCTGGGGTTATCTGACTTCACAGCATTCTTCTCTCTTCGAAGTTCTTTTTGACCCTGTTTTTTTAAATTAATGGAACAACAATCTCCTTTGACTGGAACTAAGTGTGTGGGTAGGTAACTGTAGGTTGCACCCAGATTCTGAAGGGCTTTTAATTTTAAAACGAGGCAGATTTTTTTTTATTTTATCTTTGGAGCAGTGTCATTTATTACCTAAATGAATTCAGCAAGTCATTTAACCTCTCTGGGCCTTATTTCTCTGTAAAATGAAGAGATTGTACTAAATTTATATGTATACTTTCAGTCCTAAATCTTTTGCCCGTGAAAGTTTTGGAACTGAGAGTAACATGGGGAAACCTGTGCCTGATCATAATTGTTTTTAACAGGTACCATACAGGGAAGAAAGAAAGACTTAGAAGCAAGTAGACTTAATCAGGGCATCTATTGCAGTAGTTGAGGCTTAAGGCTGAAGAGGACTTCAAATAGAGTGTTGGCCATATGAATGAAGAGAAAGGGTGTAAGAGATGTTCAGTAAATAGAATTAGCTAAACTTGATAAGTTATTGATTAGATTGATTAATGAAGAATCTAGGAAGGCTCAATCCAGGTGAATAGGAGTTTAGTGATCCCCTTAACAAATATTTAGAGAAAGGAAGATGGTGACTTTCATTTTGCGCATATCACATTTGATGGCATGTATGAATGACCATGGCCAAATGTCATTTAACAGACATTTATCGTCTACTTTGTATAAGTCTCTGATAATATCATAATAGGGATATGTATTAGACCTGTAATTTCATTGATTTAAGAAACTTTCAGATAAGATCCATCATCCACCAATACAGACCTGAATTTCTTTGCAACTTAAGAGTCTTAATTACATTTGTCTGTAGCTCTCAGAGGCTAAGTGACTTTTCCCAGCTCACATAGTAATCTTCAAGGCCTCAAGGAGCAAAGGGATGAAGGTTAGAGGGTTTCGATACCACATACAGTTAAAGTAATAGATAGTGATTTCGATGGGAGCAAGTGCTAGTTATTGGAAAGGAGTTATGTTGAAGATAGTACCACACTTATATGTTGAAGAAGCTAGGATTTTTTAATAGGTATAGGTAAGTAGAAAGTATATGCCATTGGAAGCCACATGTTCAAAAGTATGGAGGTAGAAATTGAAATATTGTATGTAGGAAATAGCTAGCAGACCAGTTGACTAGAACAGAAAGTGAATGAAGAGGAGGGCTTTAAATCCTAGATTGAGGCTTTTGTAGTTTGAGCTAGAGACACTAGGGAACCATTGAGGATTTTTGAGTGAGAGATTGCCAGTTCGGTCAGATCTTATGTTTCACAGAACTTTTTAATAGCTTTACGAAGAATGGATAAGATAGGGAAAAGATCAAAAGCAGGGAAACATGACTTTTGTAATTGTCTGGGCAAAAGGTGATTAGAGTCTAAACTTGGGTAGAAATTATGGAAGTGACAATAAGGCAACAGATGGAAGAGTTGTCTGATTTGTCTTCTTTGATAATACTTGGCAACTTGATTGGGTATTGGAGGGAATAAGAAATCAAGTAGAATCAAGGATCACATGACATTAGAGAACCTGAGTGACTAAAAATATAATTGCATCACCAACAGAAATGAAGAAATTTGGAAGTGGGATGGGTTTTTTGGTAGAAAATTGATTTTTAAATGTTTCGCATTTGAACTTCTTATGAGATGGTTGAAGATGTTCAATAGGCAGTCAGTTATGTAGGACTAGAGGTCAGGAGAGAGTTGAGATAAAGTAGAGATGTACTCATGAGTCCATTGCAAAGTGATAATAATTGAACGCATGGCAGTTCATGAAATACCCGAAAGAGAAAGAAAAAAGATCCAAGTACAGCCTTGAGCAATGCCTGTATTTTATGGGTGTGTGTGTGTGTGTGTGTGTGTGTGTGTGTGTATGTGCGCGTGCGCACGTGTGAGCTCATGTTATAATAATAATCTAGCTGAGGATACTGAACAGGAATAGTTGGAAGAGTAGGTGAATCAAGAAGAGAGAGTATTGTCATGGAATCTAATGGAAGAAGATGAGTATCATGGAGGACAGAAGTAATTTACTGTCAAATTGCAGAAAGGTCAAAGAATCAGGATGAGAAAAGACCCTTGGATTTATCAATTAAATGACAACTTCAGTTGAAGTTCATGTTGCAAACTGTATTGCAAAAGTAGTGTGAAATGAGAGGGTGATGAGCAAATGGAGATGACTTGTAGACAGAACTTTCTAAGAATTTAGTTCTTGTTTTTTAAAAAATTTAAATAAAATATTATCCTTCTCCAGAAACAAAAAGTTAAGAAAACAAATTAGATTTTACAATCCATATAATCTGCAATTGAACCTAATGCTTCCTGGTTCACCTTTTCAAGAGGAACATCATGTTTAACCAAAGACAGTGAAAGGTAGGCGAGAAAGAGAATGGTAGCTTGGGGTGCAGAGGCAAAGTCAAGTGAAGCTTAGGCAAGGAAGATTTAAGTGTGCTAAGAAATAGGAGCTAGTAAACGGGGAGAGACTGAAGATTAGAAATATGAAATATAGTTATCCCTTCCACATAGTGACTTTCCCCATTGTGGTTTCAATATGTCATAGGTCAACATTAGAAATTGCTGCATGTAAAACAAAATACATTGAGGAATATTTTACTTCCAGTTTGCCTCTTAAGTCTTGTCCTCATTGAAGGTATGATGAAATCTTATAAATATATTGACATACTGAAAAACAAATTCTTCCAGAATTTCAGAAAATTTCAGATGGAACATGGTAACACACACTTGCCCCCCCCCCCCCTTGTCCCATGCCATGAAAAGTTAAGAAAGTTTTTTTTTCAAATGATGGAGTTTAACATACATTGACTTAGGAATTCACATGATTTAAACTTGACCGAAAAACTATGAATTATAATCAAGTCTATATCAAGAGAAATAGGTTGTCCTTTAAAAGTTTGCTTAATATCCATTGATGTGTGGTTTCATGTTGAATTAAAGCTGCGTAGATATTTTGTGCTTTTAATGAGAAACTGTGCAGAATGAGTGAATAAAAGAAAAAGATGGCAGATTATTAAAAAAGAAAGAAATTACTGTAAATGAGAATTTTGGAGAAGTTTTGCAGAAGCTGCAGACAACATGTGAAGGCCAACAGATGACACAGAAAAAGTTTAGCATCCCTGAGATTAGAGTAAAAAATTTTAAAACCATCAGATTTCTCTTAAGTGTAGCAGTCTAAGTAGTTTAGCCAAGTTTTGTATAACAAAAGGCTTGCAAACTGAATTGCAGTGGCTTCTACCTATTTCCCAAAGTGAATATAAGCATGTTAATGTTGCCTAAAGTACTTGAAAACAAGTTCATTAAAAATGAAGGATTACTACAAAGTTATCACAAAGCTAAGGAATTTTAAATTTTTAAAAAATGTTTTTTGTTATACATGCAGTGTGTTCAGTATTATTTTCCTCAAATTTGTTTCATTTTTAAAAAAATTTTCCTATTTTGTATTTTTTAACAATATTTTTACTTGACATTGACCTGTATGTAGCCTATGACCAAATACTTAACCCAGATTTAATAATAAGGTATTTTAAATGCCTTGTAAAAGAAAAAGAAAAAAATTCAAACTTCTGTGATATGAAGAGAGGGCCAAAAAATTTTACTCAGAATTTCCAGATCGGAGAGATGCCTTGTCACGTGGAAGGGGATAAGTATAGAACAGATCAAAGGCAAAAGACTAGGGTCCCTTCATCCTCTGAACCTGGAGTAAATATAGAGAAGACTTTTAAAAAAAAGAGAAATTTTGAGGTATAAAATTCAGGAAAAAGGCAACTTGTGATGGATGAATTTGATTTTTTCTGTAAAGTAGAAGTGAGATTATTTGTTAAGAAAAGACATCAGCCAGCATTTGGCAAAGTGTCTAGCACATAGTCAGTGCTTATTAAATATTTGTTTATTGATTAACTAACTTTGTAGGCTAGTAGAGAGAGGTTTTTCAGCGAGGCATTCAGAGTGAAGACTGTCAGGGATGCAAGGAAGATCATCATAGCCAGCTGGTAAAACAGAACAGAGAAGGTGACTAAACAGCATTACATATCAACCCAGAAGAGGGTCCTCTAAAAGCAGTGACGTGGAGTAGAGGGAGAGAAAAAGAAAAGAGGGGGCATTTGCAGTGTAGATTTTCTAGTTCTTTACATGTATAAATCATTTCTCAGGTAGAAAAAGAGCTGGCATGCTAAAGAGTGTTCTGCCTTAACAGTCTGAAGTCTGTGATAATTATTGATAATAATTAATTGCCAGGATGTTTCAAGTGGGTTTAGTGACATTTAACCTATCTTATCTTTTTTAAAAACCATGTCAACTCCCGAATACCCATCCTAAGTGATAATACCTTTCATAATGAGATGGAAAATCAAGGCAGTTCATAGTTTCTTAGCAATCTAGTTTTTGTAAGTAATGAGTATTTAAGATTCTTTGCTTTGTTTCTTAAATTATTCAAGTTAGCATTCTTTTCTCTTGATTCAAGCTGTAGGAGTAGCAGTAGCAGCACTACTAGTAGTAGTAGTAGTAGTATGGTGATGGTAGTGGTGGTGATAATTGTGGAGGTGGTGGTGGTAGTTGGCATTTACGTAGAATATTAAGGCTTGCAAACTGGTTTATAGATAGATCGTTTTATTGTCATGACAACCTTGAGAGGTAGGTGCTGTTATTATCCCTATTTTACAGATGAGGAAACTGAGGCAGATAGATTCAATCACTTGCCCAAGATGATATAGCTGGGCTTAATATATCCAAGGCAGAATTTGAACTTAGGTCTTCCTGATTCTAGGACTAGCACATAATCCACTTTTCCACCTAACTAACTCTATAAGCAAAATTAGTTGCAGTACATTTCAAACAATTATGCTTTTAGTCAGTTTAGTTCTTCCTATCTGCCTTATCCCATTGTGTTAGTTTCCCTTCCCCTGTATTTCCAATTCTTATTCTGAGCACAGTAGTGAAATCTCAGTACTATTGAAGGGTGTGTCAGTTGACTGCCCAGTGAGTCAACTGACATCCCTGTCATCTCTAGCTCAAATTCCATTCCTTATCCACTGCTCCTCATATGGGTTGTCTCCTCCTGTTAGAATATAAGGTCCTTGAAGTCAGAAACTGTCTTACTTTCTACCTTTAAATTCCTAGCTCTTCACACAGTGCCTGGTATATAGTAAGTGCTTAATGGATGATTTGCCTTTCATTTGTAATTTACAGCTATCTCATATTGATATGCTTCTGAAACAAAAGTTATCAGAACAAGAGGGACTAAAGAAACAACCTAGAAGAACATGCACTCTTCCAAACTGCCCTAAAGGCAATCCAGACATTTTAGGAAAGGTGAGTTTCTTTCTATCTTTCCCTCTTTTGAAGAGTAGTTTAGATTAATTTTCTCTGCCTCATCTTCATTTTTGTCTATTTGTGTAATTAACCCAAGTAATATCATGCCTCTTCTTTCTTCTGTTTCTTTTGCTCCAGCCAAGTTTGAAATAGACATGTACCAGCAGTTTCATAAGTCTTGTTCCCAGTGATAGACGTGTTAGAATTTAAATAAATAGATTAGTTGTTCTTTTAGGACTTTGTTCCTGTTTAGCTTTTCATTGGTTCATCAGGTTATAAGTAGGTGCTGTCTTTACCCATGGTTCAGATTTGAATGGAACTGCAGAAGAAGAGTGACAAAAAGAATCAAAATTTAATGTAAGTACTGACTCTGAAGTGTTGACAAGTGTGTTTCAAGGTGCTCTGAGATTTATTTTTGTAAAACAAATACAATTTGAATGTTTCGTAACAGCAGAAATAGTGTGATTTTTCTTTTTTTTAATCTTTTACTCCATCAGTTTTTCCTTTTTCCAATGTTGAGGTTATTTTATCCTACCAATTTCCAGTTGCGTATCGTTAATGCTATCTGGTTTTAACCCAATCATCATATTTTCAACTAGGAGGAGGTTCTTTCTCTTTCTAATTGGTCTTAATCCTTTCCTTTTTATGCTTCTTTTTTATTTTCAGCTTTTTCTTCTCTATAAATTATTTTGACTGTGTATGTGCATGAGTATCTTTGTATCGCCTCTTTGCCTGCTTTTCCTCATCTTTGTACATCTTCCTACAATTTCCTCAGGTTCCTGAATTCTGATTTACCCTTATATACCTCTAAACCTGTTCTAAGCATGGTAATACCTGCAGGCTGGAAGGAAGTGGTGCATCTAAACTCAGTGTAACACTTCCTCCTCCTCTGCATATAATATTTACTCATAAACTTCTTGAGTACCATGCAAGGCTGCACTAGTGAAATTGATATTGTCAGGAATTAAGATGAGAAACTGTTCTTAATTTTTCATCAACTCTGGATGTTGGTCAGTTTAAATGGCAACAAATTTCATTATTGAGCAAGTAAAAGAAATTTCTGCTTTAATATTATATATCAACAATATGCCATAAATCAGACAGACAGTTGAATAGTTTGAGACTATTCCTTTTTTCATTGGTGGACTATGCAGAAGCACATGAAACAAGTAGGATAATGTTTACAGTAAGATTGGGTAGTCATCTTGATTTAAATCATTTTTAGTACTGGCCTAAAAAATTGAAAAAAAAATTAGTTTTTATGAAGCATGAAAATCATACAGATTGTAAAACAAGACGTGATTTCTAGGTGGTTGTTGTTTCGTTTTTTTTTCTTCTCAGTAAGAAAATAGATTTGTTGAAATGGTTATTCCCAAACATTTATATATTTATAAAAGATTCTGTTTCCAGTCAGGCAGAATGGTATCCTATTTTAAGTGATTCAAACAGTTATAAAGCATGAAAGATAATTTGCCAGAGCTTAAATGAAGTTTAATACCAGAAGTGATCTAACAAAATTTTTTAATCCATTAAAAAGGATGTTCCTTTCTTTTAACTTTTTTTCCTTCTACCTTCTAATTCCAAGAAAAAAAAATTAATATCTTTTTGAAAGGGAAATTTCTGTCCATATAAGGAAACTAGAGTTGAGAGCTGTCTATGTGTTACTGGACACTTAAGTCATAGGAACAATGTGGAAATTGTTTTCTCCTTTTCTTGTTGCATCTAAATGCTACTGAGATCAAACATAATTACAGTATGCCACTTTCCTAGCCACCTAAGATTGAGTGTTGAAAAGAAAGGCTTATAAAACTTGACGAAGTAGCCAATAGCCAGTATCAAGACAAAATCCAAGCTAGGCAGTTAGCTTTGGGTTGCACTGTGATTTCAAAAGTAGTCTAATTGCACACAAATCTTATGAAATGCTAAAATCATCACTACCCATAAATGAAATCTAATTATGTAATCAAGGTGAATGTGAGTACTCCACATTGAAATCTGTCCCCTTTGATCATAAAGAAATAAGATCATTTCTAGTGCTCTTTATCTTTCCTGTAGATATTCAGTTACTGTTGGGCTAGTTTCTCTTATTTTCTTCCTGTCTTCTTTCCTTTTTTTCTCCTTGGTTAAATCCTGGAAAATTGTGGTCCAAACACAATGATTTTTGTGACTCTCATAATGGTGTCTGGCAGGCTTTGATTACAAAGCCAGAAGTGGACAAAAGGACTATTACTGGACAAGGTGGAATCGACTTTCAAGACCAGTGATATTCTAACATGTGAAACTTGAACTAGGAACTTATATTAAAAGGCAGGCATTATGAGACCATAGTCTCCCAAATAAGCAACATTTCAGGTGAAAGAACAGTGAGGATCTACAAAATTTATTTTACAGTAGATTTTTATTAATGTAATAAATGTACAAATATTTTAGAAAGCTTTCTTGGCATATGTATTTTAAATGGTTTATGAATTGTCTGGTCCATTGTTAAATACCTTCTCATCTTTTCATTTGCCATCTTTCAGATCTAAAGAATTTAACTATTTAGGGACAAAATTGTACAAAATTTTGAATGTAAAGGGTATGAGCCAGTAAACAATTTTTTTGACCCTACAATGTTCTTAGTACATTTTTAATTGGATTAGGAAATATGATAAAGTTTTCAGGATTCCTAAATTCAAAATACATCTTTGCAACCATCAAAAGTCGTATATTATCTAGGCAAATGTACAATTGGACTTTTAAAAAATCTTCACATTTTTGTGCATTTTTTGAATTATAATTTTGAATGTGGTTTATAGATTGCACACTTGGCACAGATTGAAGATGATGAAGCTGCAAAGGTTATTTCCTGGCATTTGGCAAGTGACATGGACTGTGTGGTCACTCTAACCACTGATGCTGCTCGTAGAATCTTTGATGAAACTCAAGGTCGACAGCAGGTGTTGCCACTTGATTCTATTTATAAGAAGACTCTTCCAGATTGGAACAGGTTAGAAAAATGTGAACTTAATGTTTTTTCTAAAGTATTTTTCTAAGCTCTTTTTTGAATAAAAATAATTTAAATTGGGGCCAATTTTTTTTTTTGCTTTTTTGGAGGGGGGAAGGTAAAGCAATTGGAGTTAAGTGACTTGCTCAAGGTCAAAGGGCTAGTTTTTGTTTGTATGTTAAGTGTCTCAGGCTATATTTGAACTCAGGTCCTCCTGACTCCAGGGCCAGTGCTCTCTTCACTGCGCCACCTAGCCACCCCTGGCCAGTTTTTAAAAAGACATTTCAAATAACTTAGAGAATAGTAAATCATTTGAATAATTGTAGATTTTGTTTTCATATTTATTGAGCACCATTAAAAAGTGCTTCATAGCTACACTGCCATTCTTATCAGTATTAATATTGATAATATAGTGGCACTGATCACATTTGAAATTTAATTTGTGAAGATCATTACGTTATATATGGGTGCACTTAGCAAAAAACAGAGAGCAGATCCGTAGTATTTGCTGAATATTATGTTTTTAACATTCCTTGAATAGGGATTTCCCACTAATACAGTGCTATACATTATAGTACATTTAAAAGGAATATGTAGGTTTCTCCTTTCACTCTTTCTTCGCAGTTTTGTGCTTTTCAGGTAGAGGAGGGGATCAAAAGGGAAACAGTCTATATAGTAGAGTGCCTGAACTAGACTAAACTGGAAATGAAAATTCCAGGCTATATTAGAGGGAGAAAAAATTTACGTAGCCCTCAAAACTTACTGATATGTATTTGATAATAACTCATTGTTTCTTTTTCTTGTTTTTTTTTCCTCCCTTGCATTCTGACTTCTGCACTCATCCCTCAACCTCCCTCTCCAGAATTTTCAGTGATCTTTAAAAAAAAATTTTATTGATGTCTTTTGGGTTAACGTGACCTTTTAAAAATCCTTTTTATTAGTTTATTTTTAGTTTTAAATATTCACTTCCATAAGTTTTAAATTTTCTCCCCCCTCCCTTCCCAAAACAACATGCAGTCTGATATGGCTCTACATATACATTCTTACTAAAAACGTTTTTCCATTAGTCATGTTGCATAGAAGAATTATAATGAATGGGAGAAACTATGTGAAACCAAACAAAAAAGAAAATAGTCTCCTTTACCCTGCATTCTGATTCCATGCTTCTTTCTCTGGATGTTTATGACATTTACTTTTATGAGTCCTTTGGAATTGTTTTAGGTCTTTGCATTGCTGAGAAGAGCTAAATCTATCAAAATCAGTCATTGTACACTGTGGCTGTTTCTGTGAACAGTGTTCTCCTGGTTCTGCTCACTTCATTCAGCATCAGTTCATAGAAGTCTTTCCAGCACTTTCTGAAGTCTGTTCATCATTTCTTATAGCACAATAGTATTCCATTACATTCATATACCCAAATCTACTATCCCTTATAGCAAAAAGGAAAAAAAAAAAGAGAAAAGCTAACACATAAACAGAGTCAAACAGCTTTTACATGTTCTATTTCCATAATCTCTCATCTAAATGCATTTTCTCATTTCTTTCCTGGGGCCAAACTTGATCGTTATGATTACATAGCTTTGAGTTTTGGTTGTTTTTATTGTTGGTCTTTCCATTTATTTTGTTGTCATAATTTCTATTGTTTTCCTCTACATTCTTGTACATTCACTTTTATCAGTTGTTATGGATATTCTTGAATAACTCTTCACCCCAGCCCCACACTATCTCTTCATGTCCATCCCTTTCTCTCATTCAGTCATAGCCATTTAATTCAAGGTCTCGTGACCTTTTTCCTGTACTATTATAATGGCCTTCTAATTTTCCTCTCAGTTTATCTGCAGCCTCTTAATAATGACTAATTCCCCCCCTCCCCTTCTCTAGCAAGCTATTATTACGTTATATTTGTTTTCTACCTGACTTTTATATACTCATATGTATATATGTTCTCTCTCTGACTCTTTGAGGACAGTAACGTAAAAAGAAAAATCTTTGTGTTCCTACTGCCTAGCATAGTTAGTAACTGTCACATTGTAGATATCTACCCAGTGCTTATAAATTATTACATTTATTTGAACACTAATGCTACCAGAAAACTAGGAAAAAGAAGTCACTTTGTCTTTTTTTACTCTTTTTTTTGAACCTATTCTTCTCTTTCCTAGATATCTAGTACCCCTCATTGTTTTGCTCAACAGTCTAGAATCCCCTCTTACATTCCAGAATTTCTTTCCTTACTCTGAATTCAGTAAAATAAAAACAGAAGCATGTACTTGCGAAGTATTATTATCTGAGTTTCAGTAATAGCCTAATTAACCAATAATTTGTGCGTCTTTAACGCTTGATTTTTATCTATCCTTGAAAGCCCTGGTCAAGTGCTAAGTTTAGATGAGACAGTGACCCTTGCTTTTCAGAGTATGTAGCCCAATATAATTATAAGACATATACAGAGATAAATGTATTAGATATGAGAGAGACCTTTACTACATATTGTTTGGATGGCAGAACTTTATAGGAAATGGCACTTGGGTTTTGCTATCCAGGATTAGTAGGGTTTCAGTAGTAAGAGCAGCAAAATGTTGTAGATATTGGAAATGACCCACGTTGTAGTCAACAAAGGCACCTACAGCATGAGACAGCAATCGTTCTATCAACAAATAGAATTAAAGCCTTACAATATATGCCAGGTACTGTCTCAGATGCTGGGGAAGCATGGACAAAGAATGAAGTAATCTCTGCTGTCAAGTAGCTCATATTCTAATGGAGGAAACAAAAAGCTTATACGTAATACATACAGAAGAAACATAAAGAGAAGAAATGCATAGGAGACAGGTATGGAGAGAAGGTCACATGCCATTTGTAGGTAATCCAGAGGTCAGCAAGCATTAGGCTGGAAAAATAGGTTGGGGCCAATTTGTACAAGATTATAAAAGACTTTGAATAACTGGCTAAGGAGTCTGGCAGTAAGTAGTCACTGAAGGTTTTAAAGCAGATGATAATCAGATTTGTTCATGTTTGAAGGAAAGAGAGTTCAAGTAAGAACATTGGATAGGATCAGTGCAAAGAGGGCCTGTACTAGGGTGGTATGTAGAAATACAGAAGGGAAGGGACAGATAGGAGAGATACTGTGGAGGTAGCATCAATAAGACTTGACATGTGATTGGTGATGGAAGAAGTAAGAGTCAAAAGGGGAGAGTAGAATGTCTCAACACCAAACTTTTGAAAATGAGTCAATTCTGCTATATACAGAAATAGGGAAGTCAGAAGCTGGAACAAGTTTTGGGGGGGAAGGAAAATAAGCATGCCTTTTAGATAGATTTTAGAAAATGTATTCTGAACTTAATGCATAAAACCCAGCATTTTCATATATGAATTAAAATCTCTTCCACATTCAATGTATTACTTTCAAAACTGCTTCCTATATATGTTTCCTTTTGTACCACTGTACAATTATTTACATGTTTCAATGGCCCTTTGTCTTTTATCAGACCTCTTCTGTTGTTGTACCACTTTCTCCCCCCGCCCTCCCCACCCCATCCCTGTTTCCTTCAGTTTAAAATTAAAAACAACAGCTTTGTAATGAATAAGCACAGCTAAACAAAACAAATCTACCCAATGACCAGGACCAAAAGCACTATATCTGTCTGCACCTTGAGTCCATTCACCTCACTGTTAGAGAGTTAGTATTATAAGTCCTTTGATCACAGTTCTGAAGTCTGAAGTCATTTTCTCACTGGGTAAATTGTTCTTATTTTGCTCACTTCATTGTCCATCATATCCTATTTCCCAGGATTTTCAGAAATTATCTCTAATGTCATTTATTATAGCACAATAATATTCCATTACATTTATTTGCTGAAATTTTATCAGCCATTTCTCAGTTGAGGAACACCTCCTTAATTTCTAGATATTCCTGCCCACCCCCTTTCTTCAATATCAGAAAGTTTATTTTGCTTGTAATTATTCCTATCCCATTATTATTAATCTCCTTAATTCCCACACCCCTGTCTACTGTCTCCCCTTCCTGACTGTACCTTTGTTGAGTTTGATGTATTTCTAGGCCAAATTTTGTGAGTTTAATTCTCCATTATCCAGTACAGACAAAGGTGAGATTCATTTAATGTCTGCTACTTCTACCTGTTTTTGGTATATCTTTCTTCTCACATACCTTAGGAATAATAAGTTCTAGCACTTTTCATCTTGTAAAATCACTCTACTTAATTAACCATCTCTCTTTGGAAGATTCCTCCTCCCCTGTACCTCCTTCCTCTGACTTCTTCCAGTTACTTCCCAAAACCTCCATTCTAAGTAGAGTACCCAGACCAACCATGTTCACTTCTTTCTTCCTCTCTGGGCTTTGTTACTGATTCTTTGGCCTCCTTTCTCCACCTCACCTGTTATACTATTTGTTGCCTTATACCATTAGGATGTAAGCTCATTTAGGACAAGGAATATGTATCTTTTTGTTGTATTTTCCTAGTGGTTAATGCAGTTGTTGGCCCATAGTAATCATTTAATAAATGCTTGTTGACTTTTTTTTCCCTTTCTATCGTGATGTATTCCTCCTTTCTACACTAATATATTTCTCCTTTTACCATCCTTTTTGTTTCTCCTCTTAAAGTCCTCAGAACCAAATCAAACTACCTCCAGATCTTCTGTTTTTCTTATTAGAAAGGAAGCCCTTCACTATCATATAGCCCTTTCATTTGCTTAGATTTTATTTTTCTAAATTTCTCTTGGATCATGTGTTTGCATTTCATAGTTCTTACTTAGCTCTGGTCTTTTCTTTAGTAATACTTGAAAATCCTCTGTTCTGTTAAAGGACTATTCCCTGTAGGATTATACTCAGCTGTGCATATTAACTTATTCTTAGTTGTAAACCTAATTCTTTTTTATTTTGCATTGTTGTTGGGTTGGTTTTTTTTTGAAGAGGAGAGGTGAGGCAGTCAGGGTTAAATGACTTGCCCAAGGTCACACAACTAGTAAGTGTCAAGTGTCTGAAGCCTGATTTGAACACAGATCCTCCTGACTCCAGAGCCTATGCTGTATTTACTCTACCTCCTAGCTACCCCTCCCCCACTCCAGCAATTCCTCCCTTAACATCCCATTCCCCTAAATCTAAGAACCCTTTTGTACACCCCTTGGAACTATTCCATCCCCCTCCCCTCTAAAGCTCTCTCTCCCTTATCCTCCCATTCAGGTAAAACTAAACACCCTTCTACACCCCACTTTTACCTATTCCCTTACCATCTCCTCTAAAGATCCCTCCTTTATCCTCTCCCCCCTCCCTATCACCTTAGAGTTTTATTTTTTAAATTCAGAAGACTTTTATACTCTTCTAGATGTGCATGTATTTTCCCCTCTTAAACCCATTCCGGGAGAATGTAGGTTTCCAGAACTAACAACCCCTCTGTCCCATCCTCTCTCTTTGTTCTTCCTCTTGCACCTCATTTGTATAGGATAATTACTCTTTTAGTTGATCTTGAATGGTTTTACTTTTTGAAGTCATATCATACTCAGGTCTACACCAATCTTTCTTATGAGATACCTAATTCTAGTAACAATCTTACATATAGGTTTTACATTTTTCCATACATAAAAGATGAACATTCTATCCTTATAGAGTCCCTTATAATTGGTCATTGGTACATACCTTATATTTCTCTTGGCTCTCATATGTCAAATCTTCTATTGAATTCAGGGTTTGTTTGGGATTTTTTTTTTAACAGAGTTCACATAAAAGGTAAACATTCTGTTCTTATTTAGTCCCTTTGTAATTAGTCATTATTATGTATCTTATTTTTCTCTTGACTCTTGTATGTCAAATCTTGTACTGAGTTAAGGGTTTTATTTAAGAGTCCTTAAAGTTAATCAGATGTCCATCTTTTTTCCATTCAAAATTATGCTTAGCTTTAGCTGGGTGTGATATTTTTTACCAAGTTCTTTTGCTCTTCAATATATGGTGTTCTGAGAACTGTGATCCAATGCTAGGTCTTTTGTGATTTTTTTAAATTAACTTTTGTGTTTATTTTTAGTTTATATCATTCGTTTCCACCAGATTTTGAATTACAAATTTCCTCCCTGTCTTTCCCTTACCCACCACCCCAACAGCAATCCCACTGTATACCCCCTCCCCCAATCTGCTCTCTCCTGTGTCCTCACCCATCCCACCTCTGACTTTCCGGCAGGGCAGAATGGATCTCCATACCCCAGTGCCTGTATATCTTATTTCCCAGTTGCATGTAAATAATAATAATAATAATAATAATAATTTTTTAAACGTTTAATTTTAAAACTTTAAATTCCAGATTCTTTCCTTTCCTCCCTTGTCACTCACCCTTACTGGGAAGATAAGCAATTCAATATAGGTTGTACATGTGTAGTTACACAAAATATTTCCACAGTGGATATATGGTGAAAGACTGACTATATTTCCCTCCATCCTATCCCGTCACCCCCAATTGTTCTAGTCTCTACTTTGTCCCCATCCATTTACAAAAGTGTGTGCTTCTAACTATCCTCACCCCTAACCTAGCCTTCCTCCATCATCTACCTCCCACCTATTCTCTGGTAAAGCAAGATATCCAATTTAGAGTATATGTCATTCCCTCCCTAAGCCATTTCCCTTTTGCCTTCCTGTTCTTCCCCTCCATTGTAACAGTTATCCTTTGCCTCTTCTATATGAGATAATTTACCCCATTCTGTCTCTCCCTATCTCCTCTCATTATATTACTCTCTCACCTCTCAATTTCACCTTTTAGATATCATCCCTTCCTATTCAATTGATCCTGTGCCCTTTGTCTATCTATACCTGTACACATATATACACACACACATATATATTTATATGCATATATGCCCTCTAAATAGACATATATGTATGTGTACATATATACATATACATTTATATTCCCTTCAACTGTCCTCATACTGAGAAAAGTTTCATAAGTTACAATTATCATTTTTCCATGTAGGCATGTAAATAGACCAATTTTGATAAGTTCCTTATGATTTCTTTTCCCTGTTTACCTTCTCATGCTTCTTGTATTTGAATGTCAGATTTTCTGTTCAGTTCTGTTTTTTTTTATCAAGAATGCTTGAAAGCCCTGCACCTCATTGAATGACCATATTTTTCCCTGAAATATTATACTCAGTTTTGCTAGGTAGATGATTCTTGGTTTTAATCCTACCTCTTTTGATCTCCAGGATATCATATTGCAGGCCCTTCAGTCCCTTAATGTAGAAGCTGCTAGATCCTGTGTCATCCTGATTGTGTTTCTACAATATTCAAATTCTTTCTTTTTTTTTTTAAATTTTATTGTAGTTTGCATCATTCATTTCCACAAGATTTTGAGTTACATATTTTCTCCCCGTCC
>CM053580.1:406264384-406283734 GCA_028627135.1 Pseudochirops cupreus
TTCACAAATCCCATTCACAGCTGCCGCTAATCCGCTCACCTGAAGCTTCTCAGCTCTTTCCGTCCAGCCGCCCCCGGGGCACAGCCTCGGCTTCAGGCCAGGCTGGTTTCGGTTCGCGGTGCCGATATGGTTCCTCGTAGCCAAGCTGACTTTAGTTGGAAGTATCTTTGTGTGCATTTTGGAGTTCCAGGATTGATTTAGAGTCCTATTTTATGGGTATTTTGGGGTGGCTATGTGAGAGCTGCGATGTGTTGCTGCTGCTACGCCGCCATCTTGGCTCCGCCCCCCTCAAGTGTGTGCTTCTAACAACTCTCCCCATCTGCCCTCCCCTGCATTTTCCCTCCTCTCATCCCCTTCCCCCCTACTCTCCTGTAGGGTGAGATACCCAATTTAGTGTGTATGTCATTCCCTCCCCAAGCCAAATTCAATGTGAGTAAGGTTGACCCATTCCCTTTTGCCTTCCTGTTCTTCCCTTCCATTGTAGCAGTTATCCCTTGCCTCTTCCACATGAGACAATGAACCCCATTCCATCTCTCCCTGTCTCCTCTCATTATATGAGGATATTTGAAAAATTCCTGTTCTTTGAAGTTCCCATTTGGTATACCGTTTCAACCTGCTCTTACTCACTATGCACCCTTCCATTGACCTCCAAATAACGCTCATTTTAAATTCTAAGTTATCTTCATAAGTATGTTAATTCCGGCCTCCCTTCCCCCCCTCCCAAATCATGCATTTACTACTTAAAAGGTCTATTCTTTGGAACTATCTAAATCAGTATCTACTTACATAAAAGGAATTACATTTCAATTATAGATTACTTGATAAAGTACATCATGACAGATGACATATTTGGTAACTTTTACCACTCAAGAATCTGTGGCCCAAAGGCTAGGAAGCACTGGCTTCCACTGTGAACTCTGGATTCTGAATTAGTGATACAGTTTAGGATGAGTAACTCAAAATAACAAACCTCACAGGATCATATTGACCTTTTTTGGTAAAGAAAGATTCCTTACCAGATCACCTTAGATAAGCATGTTTAGAGATCTGAGAGTGTAAATTTCTTAAGAGAAAGAACTATTAGATTCTTTTTATCTATATCCCTAGGATCTAAGATGATTCCTGATACAATGATGGTGCCTGATAAGTGTATGCTGACTAATAAGAAAACTAGAAAAGTTCTCTAAATGTTTTTATTAATAAGTTTAATATTCATTCTCTACAAATATGGTATGCTACTGCATACTGATATGAATTGCCAGTTTTCTTTATTTCCATAATACCCCCTTTTGACTACCTATAATATCCATTTCCAAGCCATATAAATATCCTCCCAGGACAAATTTTTCTTTAAGAACAGACCTTCAACCAAAAGACATCAATGGAAAGACACTGACAGCATTTTAAAATTTTTGTTAGACTACCTATGACAGAAAAACCTGCTTAGATGTATCTCACTGAATGAAAGATGTGTCCCCCAAATTTTTTTATAAAAGTATTTTTATATAATGTGTGGAGAAGAAAAAATAACATACTAGAAGTAAAGAGACGAGGTTTTGTTATTAATGAAAAAATAAATTTAACATCTCTTTGCTTCTTCATCTGTAAAAAAAAAAAGAGCTGTGTGATCAAAAAAGTCCTTTCAGAATAACAAAAATCTATTACTTCATGAATCACTTCCTCATTAGAATCTATTAGAGGTATGTTTCTGAAGAAAAAATTTCATCACCAAGAAAACAATTTTGCTGATTGCCCCTGCTTGCTTCAATGAAGGTTAGACACTTAAGAAAATCCTCACTAAAAGCAGAGCAGTTGGGGCACACAATACTCACAGGTAGCTCCAGGGACCACCCCTTACGTATCTCTTAGAAATTACACAGACATTTTAAGTATTTAGTACTTAAGCACTGCAACAGTCACCCTAAAACAAGAAGTCTCACTAATCACTTCAGACACGAGATGGTCCCATTGGTTCAGTTCTGTCAAATACGATAACTGAAGAACACATTTACATTACATTCTTGAGGACAAAAGGTCAAAGATGTATTGTAGCTTACAATACACGACATCTAAGTAACACCCAATTCACTAAACCACAATTATTAATTTATAAATGTCAATGTACAAATTTATGAATTTTAAAAAGTATCAATGTACAAAATGGTTTGGTTTGAATTTTTCACATTAATTTAAGTAGGTTGCTGATTCTAATAGCTAGTCATTCTGTAAAGCAGAATCCACCATGTTTGGAGAAAAAATTGGAAAAGTAAGGTGGGGCATACAAGTATTCATAAAAAGAAATCAAAATAAGACTCTCTGTGTGATTTCTGCTAAGTTATTAACCACCACCACATCACAACAACAAAAAAAACTCAAAGAATCAGAATGACCCAGGGGCAAGTGGAGTAATCGGATTAAAGTTCTTCATTCTCATTAACACTGCCTCTTTTTCCTGCTTAAAATAAAGATAACATCAACTCTTTGCATCTTGCCATGTATTGAGTCAAACGTATAACCATCATCACTATTAAAAACAAATTAAATTAAAGAAAACAAAGACGTACCTATTTAGTTTTTTTGTTTCCCGTCTCATTCTTTTAGGAGGGATTGGGCTGTCTGACATATTGAGTTTAGCTGCCTGACGGACTAATTCACATTTACCTGTTGGAGTCATACCTTTAAAGATGGAAAATAAAAGATTATAACCAAACTGGGCATAAAATTCAGAAAAATAAAAGTCTCAAATCTTACTTATTAGAAAAAGGAGGGGGAAAAGAAGAGAGAATGATAAAACTTTTCATGCCATTTTTCTAGAAGCAGGGAAAAAAATTCTTGAAGTTACAGTGAAGGGATTTAAGGACCACGTTTGGGTATCATGGAGATGAATTATCTGTCATCACCATCTTTTCCCACTATACTCTTAGACTAAGTAAAGCATAAACTTGCACTACAGAATGAGTGTTAACAAAATGAACATATACCAAGTTTTTGTTCTATTCGTTCCAGATTTTTCTCCTGTTCGTTAAGCTCCTGCTTTTTCTTCTGCATATCTGGAGTACTAAGGTAGTCTATTTGAGCATTAAGTTCCTTCGTCACATTATTGAGTTTGCACACTGCTGATCGATACTGCTGAAGAAGATCTACCAGAAAACAAAGAAATCCAATGAAAATGTATTAGTAAGGACAGTTACCTCTTTTAGCGGATTTGTAATTCACTTTTGTAAAACACTATTTTTTCCTTCATTCCCCCATTGTGGGAAGCTGTTAAGATTTTTTTTCTTTGAAGAATTTCCTTTACAAAAAGAATTACTGGTTATACTGCTATAACACTTCTCTAGCCTACGAAGGGGGAAAAAAAATTTCATATATACGAGATCAAAAGAAGTTCTATTTTGGGGGGGCACGGAACATTCTTGTGACAGGCCCTTGCTATTCCATATATGCTACCATCTCCTGAAAGGCACCTTCTTTCTTCTTTGAAACTAGCTGAAACTTCCACCTCCCAAGCAATCTCCCTATGATATCAGGGGTAAAAAAACTAATCATAAATATCTGAAACTGCCCCTACTATAAAACATGTGATAGATCCTCTGTTCATCCTTAATCTACACTGATACATGGTATTGATGGGGTGTTGGGGTGCCTATGTTTGTAACATCCAGTTGTAACTTCAATTTGCAAAATCACACTTGTGTTCGGGTACCTATGTTTGTAATATCAGCTTGTGAAATCAAGTTGTAAAATCACACTTCCCCCAGCCTAAAAGCATTAACTGCCTCTTCCCTAGGCCAGCACTCTGCCTAGCAACAATTCATGAACTGTTTATCCCTGCTTGGTACAATAACAAGCTATAGTTATGAATCCTTCACTAAAGCATCTATAAACAATCCCTTTAGCTTAGAGAAATGTATAGCTCCCTTGTTCTAGTGGCCAGCTGCACCTATGAATCCCTGAATGCACTATCAGTAAGCTAACTCCTCTCCAATTAGGCACATCCTGGATCCCCAATTAGCCTAGCTTCCCAACATCTATCTTGTCAAACAGGACACTGATGGGTAACAGACTGGACACCTCTCAGTCAGCACTGACCATTAGCTGATCCAGTGACATCTGAAGCCTAAAATCACACCTCCATGCAGCTCCTTGGGCTTTTTCCCAGTGAATTATGGGCAATATGCCTGCACAGTAGATATGAAAAGTGCATGTCCCTTTAAGCACTGACCATTCCTTAACTATTCCCTAATCCCACCCATACTCACTTAGTTAGCAAAATTGATACCTGATTTGCAATTTTGTGGCTTTATAATCTACACCCCTGACTCCTGTAAGCTTGCAGGTTCCCTAAGACCCCCTGCCCACTGTAAAGTGTAACAATAAACTTTTATAATCCTGACTCCAAAGACTGCTTGAATTCTTTCCAGACTAGAACCCTCCAGGGATTCTTTAGGGTCCCTCAAACACCCAGCTTTTCTCACCCTCTTCAGTATGACAACAGGAGTAGTATTAAGAACTTGGTTTAACAATGAACAAAGTCTTGGAAGCAGTTCTTGAATGAATACTGTGGATTCTCTCTTCACTGCCTAGCATCCAAGGAGCCCCCTTCTCTGGATTCTAGTTTACCTCTATTCCACTAGTGAACGTGGAAAAATAAACTCCTCTTCATGTTCTAGATTCTGGTCATTATTTTCCCTTATACTTAGGTGCTTCCATACAGGTCAAACTGTGTTCCCATGTGAGTTTAAAGGGTCATTTAAAAGATCTATTGCTTTGTATTACTCGTCAATCTAATTCCATGAAGGCCCTTTAGCTTCCAACAATGAACTACTATAGAATAGAAGTGACTATTCCAGATAATTGCTACTGACTGTATTAAGCATTAACTTAAAAAAAACCCTTAAATATTTATGATAGAATTCTTCCTAATAAATATTTAACTGGCAAACAAATATTGATATGAACACAGGTCCATAGATGTAGAACTGGAAGGGATCTTAGACACAGAGTTTAACCTCATCATTTTATGGTAGAGGAATCTGAAGTCACTTGCCCAAGTCACACAAAAAGTATCTGAGGCAGGATTTAACCAGTCTTCCTGAACTCTAAGTCTAGTATCTACCATTCCACTAATCAACAATAAAATGCTTACAATGCATGCTGAGGCATGGGAAGTTCATTTCCCATATGCTTAATGGCCCCAATTTGTCATATTTTTAAATAAATGGATTTCGTTTTATAGGGTTTTCATCTTGCCTCACTGTCAAACTATCAACTTTCAATTTTTGGTCCTGTCAGTGTATAGGTCTCCCTGGCCCCTCTTACTTGAGGCTTGTAATCTGTTATTGCAAGAGAAACCAAAACATCAAATTTGTAACTGTGTAAAACAGATATAAAGAGCCTGAGTAAATGCCCATATCTTTCCTTTCTGCTTTCTCTCATCCTTTTAATCCTGTCTCAAGGGCTCTTGTATAAATAAAATGTGTGAATATTTAATGTATGGAATGCATCAAGGGAAGTCAAAAAACAAATAAGTGTTTATGATGTAAGAGATACTGAGTTTAGCACTGGGGATACAAAGGAAAGCAATAACTGTCAGCGTCCTCAAGAAACTCATATTTTAATGATGGAAACATGCAAACAACTGTGTACAGAACAGACAGACAAGAGCTCAAGAAGGATTTTAAAAGCCTCTAGAGAGGTAGAAGATAAACTGACCAATTATTTTAAAATTACAATTGCCAAAATAGAAAAAAAAATTCAGTAAAGAAAACAACTCCTTAAAAAGTAAAATTTGTGAAATGAGAAGAGGTTCAAAATCTAACTAGAGAAAATAATTCACTTAAAATAAATCTGAACATATGGAAAAGGAACTTCAAAAATTAACCGAGGAAAATAATTCGCTAAAAATTACAATCAGTCAAATTGAAGCTAATGACTCTAAGAAACATCAAGAATCAGTCAAACAGGAGCGGCTAGGTGGCACAGCGAAAAAAGCATTGGCCCTGGAGTCAGGAGGACGTGAGTTCAAATCCAGCCTCAGACACTTAACACTAACTAGCTATGTGATCTTGGACAAGCCACTTAACTCCAACTGCCCCTCCATTAAAAATAAAAGAATCAAACAAAACACAAAGAATGAAAAATTAGAAGAAAATGTAAAATATCTCACTGGAAAAACAAATGACCTGGGGAACAGAACAGAAAGACAGACAGACAGACACAGCTATATATCCAAATATCTATTTATTTATTATTCTACTTTTGCAGCATCTCCTCTAACACTGCCACCACTCTGGTGCAGGCCCTCATTACCTTTTGCCTGGATTCCTGAAATAGTCAGCTGGTATGTCTGCCTGACTCAAGTCTTTCCCCACTCAAAGTCATCCACTGTTCAACCACTAAAGTGATTTTTCTCTAAAACATAGGTCCAACCATCTCAAACCCTATTATTTGCCTCAAGGAAAATACAAAATCCTCAGCCTGGACTTCAAAGCCTTTTGTTAATTAGCCTCTCTTATTATTTCCAGGGTTCATATACGTTCCCACCATGTACTCTGTAATAAAGTGACACTGACCTCCTACCTGTTCTACGAATAAGACACTCCATCTCTCAGCTTTGGGCATTCCCTCTGGCTGTATCTCATGCCTGAAATGCTCTCCTTCCTCATCTCTGTCTACTGCCTTCCTTTAAGTCCCAGCTAAAATCCTATCATCTTCCAGAAGGCTTTAACAACCTTTCAATTTTAGTGTTTTAATTATGTCTTTATTTATCTAGTATAAAGTTTTTGTACATATTTGTTTGTTTCTTGTTTCCCGTTAGACTGTGGGCTCACTGAGGGCAAGGATGGTCTTTTACCTCTTTCTGAATACCCATCACTTCGTACAATGTCTAGCCCATATGAAAAGCTTAATTACACCTCTCACTGACTCAGACACAGTATAAAGGAGAAGCAATATGAAAGGTAAAGCTTTAGGAATGCAGGGGGAGGAGGGAGAGATGGGAAAGGCCCCTTGCAAAAAGTTGGGTTTCTTGGAGGAAGCCAGGAGGTAGAGGTTAGAAGGGAGAGAATTCTAGGTATAATATTCAGGTGGTCAGATACTTCTTTTTTCTTTCCTTCCTGTTCCTGGCTACATTCTAAATAGCTGGATAAGTGATCATGGAGTAAATATAGTGTTATTTTATTATGGCAAAGAGGGATGGTGATATACAAAAGAAACTAGTGACAGATATACCATAGACGATATTTCAATAAATTATAACGGAAAGATGAAAGAAAAAGCTATCTCCTAGTACTTAAAGCTGAAAATACAGGATGCCAACATCTGATATCACTCACATTTGTATAACTACTTCATTTGTTCCATTAGAATCTCACATCAAATGCAACATTTAGGCTCACTGTATATACCATAAACAGATAATTAACAGAGCTAACAGACTTGCCTATGTGGACACTCAGGGTCTGATAAAGTCTTGGAAGTGGGGCGCCAAATACCATCCCTCGAAGTTTGTCCATTGGAGGAGCTTTATTTTGTAGGCCTCCAAATTTTCCATTACTTCGAATTCGATCACCTTCTCTTGTTAGCAAAGTAGGACAATGAGTGATTTTAACAACCTATTATAAGTAAACAACACTATCAGTAAGTTATAAAAAGTCAATGAACAAAGTATTTATTAAATTTCTCTGGATGCTGAGGGGATACACATAAAATTAAGATAGAGAACCTCTCCCTTAGGTAGGAGAATGGAGTCAGGAAGACCTGAATTCAAATCTGACCTTAGACACTTACCGTGCAACCCTGGACAAGTCACTTAACCTCTGTTTGTGCCTCAGTTTCCTCATCTGTAAAATGGAAATAATAGCACCTACATCCTAGGGTTGTTGCGAGAATCAAGTGAAGAATCATTACATAAAGCTTTGCATATCTCAAAGCGCTAAAAAAAGGAGAGAGGCAGAGACAAGATGATGGAGAAGTACAAACTGGATGTGGGCTCCGGCTCCAAACAATTCTAATACCAGTAAAAGAGTGACTCTAAACAAATTTTAAAGCTAGAGAACCCACAAAGTGACAGAGAAACAAATCTCCCGCTGAAGGCAGCCCGGCAGGTGGACAGGCAAGGTCTATCGCAGCACGCTGGGAGCTGAGTACAGTCCCCTGTGAGCCACCCAGTTCCAGCCCTAGGGTGGCCCCAACCAGCAGCGGCTAGATCAGACTTCGGGAGAGTGAGTAACCAGCAGCTGAGGTGGCTTCCAGACTTCTCAACCCATAAACATCAAAGACAAAGTAAAAGGTCAGTGTGGGACTGTGTTGAAACAGGGAAAGATGGAAGAGTGTGGTCTGGCCCCTGTCTTCCCGGGCGAGAAGCACTGGAGGCACAGTGGCTGTGCAGCCACAGCTGCCTCAGGAGCTCCTGACCTGCAGATTGTAGGGGAACAAAATGACTATTCAGAGGGTAATCCCTCCTGCTTTAACCTGCTTGGATCTGGATCCCAGTCTTGGGTGGTAGTCCTGGGATGTGTGGCCAGTGGGCCAGAGCTTTGGGGGGATGAAGAAAGGGCACCCTCCTAATAGCTCTGGCACCTGTGAAAACCCCAGCTATTTGGGACAAAGCTTGCTCCATTCTGGAAGCAGAGCTCTACGATGGCAAAGAGCTCAAAAGTCAAGTAATTGGCTGGCAATATGAGCAAGCAATGGAAACACAAACAGACGATAGAATCCTTTTTTGGGGACAAAAAGGATGAAGGCATGGAGCAGGAGGAAGACAGTGAAGTCAGAACTCCCACATCCCTCCAAGAAAAATATGAATTGGGTACAGGCCATGGAGGAGGTCAAGAAGGATTCTGAAAATCAAGCAAGAGAAGTGGAGGAAAAACTGGGAAGAGAAATGAGAATGATGCTAGAAAATCATGAAAAGCGAGTCAACAACCTGCTAAAGAAGACCCAAAAATACATGGAAGAAAACAGCACCTTAAAAAATAGGTTAATTCAAATGGCAAAAGAGGCCCAAAAAGCTAATGAGGAAAAGAACGGCTTAAAAAGGTGAATTTGCCAGATGGAAAAGGAATTTCAAAAATTCATAAATACTTCAAAATTACATTGGAGCAAATGGAAGCTAATGACTTCATGAGAAATCAAGATACTATAAAACAGATCCAAACAAATGAAAAAATAGAAGGCAATGTGAAATACTTCACTGGAAAAACCACTGACCTGGAAAATAGATCCAGGGAGAGATAATTTTAAAATTATTGGACTATCTAAAAGCCATGATCAAAAAATGAACCTAGACAACATCCTTCAACAAATTCTCAACCAATGCCCTGATATTCTAGAACCAGAGGGAAAAACAGAAATTGAAAGAATTCACTGATTGTCTCTTGAAAAAAATCCCAAACAGAAAACTTCTAGGAATATTATAGCCAAATCTCAGAGTTCCCAGGTCACGCAGAAAATACTGCAAGCAGTCAGGAAGAAACAACTTGAATATTGTGGAAACACAATCAGGATAACACAAGACCTAGCAGCCTCTACATTAAGGGACTGAAGGGCTAGGAATATGATATTCTGGAGGTCAAAGGAGCTAGGACTAAAACCAAGAATCACCTACCCAGCAAAACCGAGTATAATGCTTCAGGGGAAAATATGGTCATTCAATGAAATACAGGACTTTCAACCATTCTTGATGAAAACACCAGAGCTGAAGAGAAAATCTGACTTTCAAATATAAGAAGCAAGAAGCATGGGAAAGTAAACAGGAAAAAGAAATCATAAGGAAATTATTGAAGTTGAACTATTTACATTCCCACATGGAAAAATGATCATTGTAACTTATGAACCTTTTCTCACTATGAGGACAGTCGAAGGGAATATATATGTATATATGCACATATATATGTATGTATAGGAAGGTGTATGCATATATAAACATATATGTGAGTGTGGCATATGTATGCTCATTTATACCTAGGCAGAGGGCACAGAATGAGTTGAATATGAAGGGATTATATTTGAAAAAGAAAATGAAAAGGTGAGAGAGGAATTTATTGGGAGAAGGAGAAAGGGAGCAATAGATTAGGGTAAATTATCTCATATAAAAGAGGCAAGAGAAAACTGTTACAATGGAGGGGAAGAGTAGGAAGGTGAAAGGGAATGGGATAACCTTATTCTCATTGGATTTGGCTTAAGGAGGGAATAACATACACACTCAATTAGATATCTTACCCTACAGGGAATAAGAGGGGGGATGATAGAAGGGAGGGCAGATTGGGGAGAAGGTAGTTAGAAGCAAACATTTTTGAAAAGGGATAGGGTCAAAGGAGAAAATAGAATAAGTGGGGGCGGGATGGGATGGAGGGAAATATAGTTAAGTCTTTCACAATATAACAACTATGGAAATGATTTGGATAATTACACATGTACAACCTACATTGAATTGCTTATCTTCCCAGTAAGGGCGGGTAAGGAGGGAAGAAAGGAAAAAATCTGAAACTCAAAGTTTTAAAAACAAATGTTTAAAAAAAAAAGTTTTTCTTTTTTTTTAACATGCAACTGGGAAATAAGATATACAGGCACTAGAGTACAGAAATCCATTGTGCCCTACTAGAAAGTTGTGTGTGTGTGGTGGGTGATGGGAGAGGATATAAGAGAGAGCAGATTGGGGGCAGGGGTATTCAGCAGGCTGGCTACTTTAGGGTGGGGGGTAGGGGAAAGACAGGGAGAAAAAAATGGAGAAAAAATTATAACTCAAAATCTTATGGAAATGAATGTTAAAAACTAAATATAAATAAATAAAATTTTTAAAGAAGAAAACACGAAAGCTGAAGTTACAGAATTCCTGTCAAGGTGTCACTGGACCACTAATGAACACTGAATTCATCCATTCAATCAGAATCAAATCTATCAAACTATATTATCACTTATCCAATATCTTTCTATCTTTTCCAAAATGCCAGTATGAAATATTTTGGCAATGCACTGCTAAAATCTAGGTATTTAAAACTGTTGAATTCCTTAATCTACCGATTTAGTAACCTCATCCAAAAAGGAACTGATATTAGTCTAATATAAGGGATACTTGATGAAACAATATTGGATCTTTACAACCACTGCTAGAAGCTCACTATGCTTCTCATGAATGACTTAATCTGGATTTTTCTGAGATTTCAAAGTCAAGTTCACTGGACTCTAGCCTTCAGATTCTGTTCTCTTCCCTTTGTTGAAAATCAGGACACAATTTGCTCTCCTCTAGTAGGGAAATACTATTCTTAATGATCTTTTAAACACCCTAGCCAGGGACTGATCAATTAGGGCTGCCATTTCTTTGGGAGGGGAAAAGGGAAGAATGATAAAAATAGTTCCTTGGGCAGTAACTAAAAGTATAACTAAAAAGCAGTGCAAGCAAAATGTATGAGTCTAAACTAACACTGGGAATGAGGGTAGAAAGTCGTGTGCTTGGAATTCAATATGAAAGAACAGCAGAGAAGACTTAGCAAATGATAGGATATAGAGAAAAAGGAAAAGGAAGAGTCAAACAGCACTATCTGGTACCCTTAAAAAGTTCAGAAATTGAGATGCGGAACCTGGATTTGGGTGGGGATAAGGAAGTCAGTTAAGAATCTGAGGTAATAGTAAGCCAAGTGGGAAAAAACCAGAAGGCAGCTGTGAATTTTGAACCACTGTTCAACAAAGTTGGAGGAGTTAGAAATATAAACTTGGGAGTTGTCTGCATAAAAGTAAGAGCAAAAGCTCTGGAAGCAGAAGATATAGCTAAAGGAAAACAGTCACATTTAGGGAAAGGGGAAAAAAAGCTAGTTATGGACTAAAAGGAGACAGTCATGTTAAAGGTTGTAAAGAAGACTAACAACTGAGAAAAATGGCAATAGATTGCGTTAATGAGGGTCCCTAGTGACCTGCAAGAATGCAGTTGCAGTAGAATAAAAAGAATGGGTATCAGATGATTAAAGAGAGAAGACAGTGAGGAAATTTGGCAGTGAGAAGAATGAGATACACAGTATGGTATCTAGAAGAGGCAAGTTCAGCAGTAATAATCTATAAATTAATCTGAGCCTGCATGCCCATGCTGTGTACGTGTGTGTGCGTGCATACATGCATACTTTAAGGGAGACAGCATAAAAACAATTATATATAAATAAGACACAGAAAAATTAGAGATATAGAAGGAACTATCACTTAAGGGAGTTAAGGAAACGGTTCTTGAAGGAGGTTGTATTTTAGATGGTACCTGAAAGAAGCCAGGAAAGCCAAGAGGCAGATATAAGGAGAAAAGAGAATTCCAGACATGTGAGACAGACAGTAAAAAGCCCAGAGGAAGTATATGGAATATCTTGTAGAAGGAATATGAAGTGTTCTGTGTAAGAAATATTAAGGAGGGCAGTGTCACAAAATCTCAGGGTATGTGAAAGAGAACAAGTTGTGGAGAAGACTAGAAAGGTAGGAAAAGGCAATTCTACAAAGGATTTTGAATGCCAACAGAAGATTTTATATTAGATCTGATCTTAGGAGGTTCTAGGGAGCCATTGGAGTTTACTGAATAAGGGAACAACATAGTCAGACCTATGCTTCAGGAAGATCAATTTGATAGGTGAGATGAGGATGGATTGGAGAAGGGAGATTTAAAGCAAAGGTCAAACAGCAGGCTATTACAATGATCTAAGTGTGAGATGATGAGGGCCTGTACTAGTGTGGTGACAGCATGAGAGGAGAAAAAAAAAGCCTACACAAGAGATGATGCAAAGGTAGAAATGATAGGATTTGACAACTGATTGTGTAAGACAGCTAAGAAATAAATCATGGCTGACTCCTTCATTGTAAACCTAGGTGAACTGAGAGGATGTGCTACCCTCCTAATTAATGGGGAAATTAGAAAGAAGAGTTAGTTTGGGGAAAGATGAAGAGTTCAGTTTGAGACATGTTGACTCTATAGATAAGAGTTTAATTCTGAAAAGAATTTACCCTTTCAAAGGTCCCTACAGTAACTCGTATACTGATAAAGAGTTGTACTGAAAGAATAAACTTATAATATATTTTATATAAAATATTGTATATGTTACAGCCCACATGCGGCAAATTTATATGTGGGCATGCTATACATACTCATACATAATGGGTCAATCAAACCACTCCCACAGAATAATATAATTTAGGATAATTCAAAGCCATCAGAAGAGATAGTTCTAATTTCAAGAAAATAAGATAAATCTATAGTTTCCTTCCTTTGACACTTGAAATCAAGGCCAAATTATCAAAATTCAAATCTCTTCCAATATGTACTAAATTACGTTATTTAGTTTACAATATTTACAAGTGTAGGAAAGACATAATGTTATCAGACCAGACTTTCAAAGTGTATTGACATTTCAAGTATGTTGAATGGTGTTAAGTTTTTCTGCATTGTTTTCTCTCAAATTGCTAACAGGATTGACTGTCCATAACTGTCTTATATAACTATAAATGGGTGTGTTTCTGCATGTGAGGTGCAAAATCAATTCCTTAAAAATGTAATATAAAGAAACAATTAAAAATGCAAACTCAAATAAATAAACATACCTCTTTTCTATAATGGTTGGCAGCATCCAAATTGTCCAAAATGATGGTATCTCCTAACAGCATCCCAAACACTAAAACAGAAAATTAATGAAAAATGAAATATTTTCTTTAAGTGAACATGTTAAATTTTGTCATTATATTAAATATCTTATTCCCAGACGAAGAATGAAAAATAAAATTGCCAACAATTAATAATAGCCCTCCGTAGACAAATTAACTTTCTGAAAATTAAAAGGAAGTATGAATTCATATAGTACTGTTAACAAAGACCTGATTTGGTGTGTGATATATTTACCAAAAAGATAGCTTCTGTCTCTACCCCTATTTAAATAACATCCTTTACCTGTTTGACAATGATCAGTATTGTCTGGAAATGTTAACAAATCTCTGGCAAATACTGGATTACCAATAGGTCTGAAATAATTTTTTCCATTTCGTAAATGAGGAAGAGGCCTGGATGAAAAACAACATATTAGAGTTAAGTTTCTCTCATTATTATTTTGAAAAACATAATGAAAAGCTAGGGTATATAATTTTGGTCACATAATTAACTCCCTAATATTCACATATAACTTAACTCTGAAAAATTCTAATCTGGGAGAGGGCTGGTTAAATCAAGTGTTTCCCAAACTACTGAGGACTACAAACACTAATATTAAAAAAATGTTTGTTTTATCTGCCCTATCTCATCTTCTGAAGTTATAGAGAAAATTAATCAAGAATAGGCCATATTTATAATTTGATCATAGATACTTTTTAAAAGACGGTAGTTTCCAACTTATGGTTAAAGCTGGAATTAGAGTCGCAATTTTCTCAAAGGGCTAAGGAAGCAAAATCAGCACATACGTCCTAGGGGCTTCCTAAATCTTATGCTAGATTCAATCTAATAATTTTTAATTATCTAATATACTCCAAGGCACTATATAGGGTACAAAGACAAATATCCATCATCTATCTCCTTTATTGGATACTTTTTTTAGACCTCCTCATGTCTTTGTCCTTAAAGCAGTGCCCCTGACTCTATTCTTTTCTTTCATGTCACCCTGCTAATTAAATTCACTTTCATGGCTTTATTATTAAGTGTATACTGTCTGTGAAACCTGGACAGTACGCCAGTGCTATGCCAAGAAACTGAATCTCTTCCATTTGGATTGTCTGAGGAAGACTCTAAAGATCCACTGGCAGGATAAGCTACCAAACACTGAGGTTCTTTCTTGACCTAAACTGCCAAGTATTCAAACTCTACTTCAGAGGGCACAACTACAATGGGCTGGCCACTTTGTCTGAAAGCCAAACATATGCTTGCCTAAAAGACTATTTTATAGAGCACTCACACAGTGCAAGTACTCATGTGGTAGTCAGAAGAAGAGATACAAGGACACTGGTTTCTCTGAAGAACTTTGGAAATGACTGTGTGACATGGGAGATGCTGGCACAGGATCACCCAGCATGGTGTACTCCCATCAGTTAAAGTGCTGTGCTCTACAAGCAAAGCAGAACTGAAGAAGCTCAAAAGAAATGTGAGATGTGCAAATTTAGAGACTCTGCCCTAAACGTTTACCTGGACTATCTGTGCCCAACCTGTGGCAGAGCATCCCAAGCTCATATTGGTTTGATCAGTCACACTTAGGCACACTGTAACTTGATGTTAACATAGTAATGTCATTTTGGTCCTCTTCAAGAATAGAGGGCAATAACCAATCAAGTCTATACAGAGAGACTCTCAAATCATCCCATCCAACCTTGTGTTTTCTTGAACCTCATATGACCCCTTCAAAGATAATCCACCCCTGGACAGTCTTCTGACACCTCAAATCCAACATATCTAAAGCAGACTTTAGGCCAATATAGCTGTCTAAATGGAGGCAGGTCCCATGTAACTACTGTGGAGGAAAAAAATCACAGTTCAAGAAGTGAAATGAGAAACTATTGCGATTTCTACTCTCCATGAAGTGCACTAAAAGTCAGCAAGATGACCATGTGCAACAGGAAAGGGTTTGCTGGCCAAGTCAGAGTCTACATTCATGCAAACAAGCCACATGTCTCCTAAGACAATGAAAAACTGGCCAGAGACACTTGCAGCCTGAAAAGTTTGGCAGAAGGTCGCCCCAAAGAAAGTCCCAGGATGTCTGGAAAACCATGAAGGCCCTTGGAATGGCTCAAGAGCAGCAGCAACCAGTCAACACAACAGTGCTCAAAGCAAGACATCCTTTAAATAATCAAGAGGGGCCAAACTCGAGGAGGTAAAGGTCAACACAAAAAACCCAAGTGACCAAGGTAGATACAAAGCAGAGCTGATCATCTCCCTTCCCTCTAAAAATAAAGTAATGAGTAAACACAAAAAGACACAGACTGTTATGAAGAATTATAATGGATCCAAAGACATCCAAAACTCTAAATCAAGAGAGTAATACCGTAACAACCATAAGCAAAAAGACTGAATGGAAAAAAAAATGCATTTCCTACAAGTACTACATGAATACTTGGAAGAAAACAGGAAAAATAATTTAACAGTCATAGGATTCCTCAAAAATCATGATTACAAAAGTTAAGGAAAAAAAAACAGGGTGCTTTATGTTACAAAAAAATCACAAATAAAAACAACAATGTAGGAAGATGGTAGAGTAGGTCAGAAAATTTCAAGCTCTCAAGATTTTCCTCCACAAAAGAAATATAATAGTGCTTCTGGGAGAACACAGAGCTATGAAAACAAATGGGGGGCGGCAGAGGGAGAACAGGGGTGCTCTTGGGACAATTGGAGAAGACCTGAAGAAAAATCCCAGGATTAGACTTCCTTCCCGTGAAGAGGAAAAATACAAGATGCAGGCTGCTTAAACAAGTAACAAGCCCTGGGTGGTTAGTGGGGTTGGGAGGCAGGAAATTTTATCCTGGGGAGAGTGAAGAGAGTTGGGCATTTGATCTGGGGAAGATCTACGGAACCTCTGCTGACAAGGAACACCAGACCCAGCTACACCCTGGAGAGCATCAGGGTGAGAGGGAACCAGTACAGGCCAAATGAGTGCAGAAGCAATGGGGCGGGATGCTGCTGACTGTGGGCACTTACAGGAGGCTGGAGGTCTTGATTTGAGTTCAAGATCAGAGAGGAGAATTGAAGAGGATTAGAGGCCAAAGGTACCACCCCCCTATACCACAGGACTAGAGGTTATTATAAAAAAACTAAATTATTACAAAAAAATAAAATGCACAGGCAAAGGAGAAAGGATCCAACTACAGAGAGCTACTATGGGAATAGAAAAGAGTGGGATTCCATTTCAGAGGAAGAGACTAAAGCAAAGAAACCCTCTTTTACCCCAATGAGTAATGTCAAATGGTCACCTGCGCGAAAAGAATTCACTGAAGAACTTAAAAAGACTTTTAAAAGCAAGTGAGAGAGATGGAGGAAAAATTAAAAAGAAAAATAAGAATAATAAAAAAGTCAACAAATTAGAAAAGGAGATCCAGAACCTCCAGGAAGAAAATAACTCCTTGAAAACCATAATTACACAAAGGGAATCCAGTGACATTATAAGAGATAAAGAAATTAAAAAAAATACAAATAATGAAAAATAGAAGAGACTATGAAACATCTCATAAGAAAAATAACGGTTTTATAGACGAGATCAAGAAGAGAAAACACATGAATAATCAGACTACTTGAAAGTTCTGATCAAAAAAAGAATCTTGATATAATAATACAAAAAATAATTAAAGAAAATTGTCCTGAAGCATTACAACAAGAGAGGAAGGTAGAAATAGAAAAAAATCTACTATCGCCACCTGAAAGAGATCCTACAAGGAACATGAACAGGAACATTAATAGCTAAATTCCCAAACCCCCAGATCAAGGACAAAATATTATGAACAAGAAAAAAACAATATACATTTGATGGTACTACAATCAGAATCACATAAGACCTAAGGGGGGGAGTCAAGATGGCAGTGTACAAGCAGGAAAAGTCTATGAGCTCCCCCCATAACCACCTCAAATACCTATAAAATATGACTATAAACAAATTTTAGAGCTACAGAGCCCACAAAGTGACAGAGAGAAACAAACCTTCCGCTGAAGCCAGACCAGCAGGCTGGGAATGGAAGGGTCCACTGCAGCATGCTGGGAGTGGAGCCCAGCACCACGTGAGCTGGTTTAAGCCCCAGGGCAGCCCTGATCAGTGGCTGGAGTGGACTTTGGAAGAGTGGATCACCAGCACCTGTGGTGTTTTTCAAAATTATCAACCCATAAATCCCAAAGACAAAGTAAAAGGTCAGTGGAACTCTGCTGGACCTGGGGGGATGGAAGCGTGGTCCGGCCTCTGCTCCCAGAGCGAGAGCAGTAGAAGTGGAGGACCTACAGCCACCTCCACTTGGCTGCTTCAGAGCTCTCGGCCTGCAGATTGTAGGGGGGCCAAGCAGCCATTTAGAGGCTAAGTGCTCTTGCCTTAACCTGCCAGGATCTGGATTGTGGTCTTGGGTGGTGGTCTTGAGGTGTGTGACCAGTGACCCAAAGCTGGTAGGGGCTGTAGAGACAGCACCCTTCTAATAGCTCCTGCAGCTGGTAAACCCCAGCAATTTGGGACAAAGCTCTCCCCTCTGGAAGCAGAGTTCTACTGTGACAAAGAGCTCAAAAGTCAAGTAATTGACTGGCAACATGATCACACAAAGGAAGCAAAGCAAGTACAGCCATCCAACTTTAGATTCCTTTTTTGGGGGACAAAAAGGATGAAGGCATGGAGCAGGAGGAAGACAGTGAAGTCAGAACTCAAAACATCAAAAGCCTCCAAGAAAAATATGAATTTGGTACAGACCATGGAAGAGCTCAAGAAGGATTCTGAAAATCAAGTAAGAGAAGCGGAGGAAAAATTGGGAAGAGAAATGAGAATGATGCAAGGAAATCAGGAAAAGTGAGTCAGCAGCCTGTTAAAGGAGGCCCAAAAATACACTGAAGAAAATAATACCTTAAAAAATAGACTAACTCAAATGGCAAAAGAGGCCCAAAAAGCCAATGAGGGGAATGCCTTAAAAAGACAAATTTGCCAGATGGAAAAGGAATTTCAAAAGCTCACTAAAGAGAATAATTCCTTCAAAATTAGATGGAGCAAATGGAAACTAATGACTTTATGAGAAATCAAGATATTTTATAAAACAGCTCCAAACAAATGAAAAAAAAATAGAAGCCAATGTGAAATATCTCATTGGAAAAACCACAGGAGAGACAATTTAAAAATTTTGGACTACCTGAAAGCCATGATCAAAAAAATAACCTAGAAATCATCATTCAAGAAATTCTCAAGGAACACTGCCTTGATATTTTAGAAACAGAAGGCAAAATAGAAATTTGAAGAATTCACAGATCACATCTTGAAAAAGATCCCCAAAAGAAAACTCCTAGGAATATTATAACCAGGTTCTGGAGTTCCCAGATCAAGGAGAAGGTATTGCAAGCTGCCAGGAAGAAACAATTTGAATACTGTGGAAACACAATCAAGATGACACAGGATCTAGCAGCTTCTACATTAAGGGACTGAAGGGCCTGGAATACGATATTCCAGAGATCAAGGGAGCTAGGATTAAAACCAAGAATCACCTACCCAGCAAAATTGAGCATAGTCTTCCAGGGGAAAAAATGGTCATTCAATGAGGTGGAGGACTTTCAAACATTCCTGCTGAAAAAACCAGAACTGAAAAGAAAGTTTGACACTCCAACACAAGAAGCATGAGAAGACAAACACGGAAAAGAAATCATAAGGTACCTATCAAAGATGAACTATTTACATGGCAACATGGAAA
>CM053580.1:406284234-406311789 GCA_028627135.1 Pseudochirops cupreus
AAAAAAAACAGTTAAATTGCTGCTTATCCAAGTTAACGTGTGCCCTGTAAAGTAATAGTATTCTTAAACGAAAAATCCATACTTGTGATTTGTCACTCAATTAGAAAAGATTGATTCCCCACTTACATGTCCTAAAAGATTTTCTCTATGTTGAATTGCCATGAAATAAGAGAGATTAGTAGCCCTTAAATCTGATCTATGGTCAAAAAATAGAATGTTTTAATCAAGGTGATGAGCTAGACTATGCCTGAGAAATATCAAACTTGTGAAAACTACTTTTTACTTTCCCATACTTATTAGTTTTGATCTCTAGCATGAACTCTGTGTATTAATGAGATATATCAGATTTTTTTAAGTTACTGAAGAATCAAT
This sequence comes from Pseudochirops cupreus, assembly GCA_028627135.1. Classification (NCBI taxonomy): domain Eukaryota; kingdom Metazoa; phylum Chordata; class Mammalia; order Diprotodontia; family Pseudocheiridae; genus Pseudochirops; species Pseudochirops cupreus. The sequence continues at coordinate 406,284,607 of CM053580.1, forward strand.
AAATTCTTTCTAATCTTCTGAGAGCTTTAGTTCCCCTTTTGATTTTAAAATTCAGTTTTAAAATCAACTTAGTATGAAAAAACCTTATCATTTGTCCATTGACACATACATTGCTCATAATTATGGTTTAGTTAATGGAGTAAATATTTTAATTTGAAAAATTTATAATAGTATCTAATGATGTTTCATTTCTCATTAGACCTTTTTGCTGAAATTGCAAGAAAGAAAATCGTTACTTTGGTCTTAAACACTAATGAAATTTGACCTTTGTTTTTACTTTGTATTTGATCTATCTTAATTCCCCTTTTAACTTTAAAAAAATTTTTTTAACTTGTATTGCCATGGGCTTCAGTCAGAGGAGTAGTATCTTCCAGTGACCTTAGCATGGTTTTTAGATCATTCACTAAAATAAGAGGATTGTAGGTTTTCAGATCTTTGCTCTAACCCTAAGTAGCTCTGTGATCTTTAGCAAAATACACCCACTTTCTAGGCCTCCTCAGTTTCTTCAGCTATAAAATGAGAGAACTTAGACTAAATTAGATAAACTCTTAAGTCTTTTTCAAACTCTAAAATTTGAATCTGTGACTTGGTAAAGTCAGCTTTGTTAAGGACAAAATTTCCCTGGGTGGGCATTCTTTGTACCAGCACAGTTCATAAAGTCTTCAAAATTTTAGTACATGGGTTCTTTTTAATTGCTCTGGCAAAAAAGACAAATTACATGAATAACCATCCTTCTGACTAATACACCTATCTCTCTGAACTTGTAGCTGTGCTGATCCTTGAACGGTCAATCAGTCACCAAGCCCGTATATAGTTAGGTGTGCCAGAACTTGTGTTTCTCTGGTATTGAACCAGGGTTTGGTTATTTCCATGCCAGTATGAGTCATCAGAGTAGAACTATAGAGGAAGCTGTGCAATATAATGTAGTTAAATTGAATATTTAAGTGACATTCTTCATTAAGCCACTTACTTGTCTTCTGTCTTTGTTTTTATTGTGTTCCATAGTAATTTTTACCACATAGAAGCCAACATTTTAAATGTGATGACAGTTCTGCAAGAATTTAGGAATAGGGTTCCAGTTCTGTATTCTGTAAGACTCTTAGAACTCTCCTCAAGTTTTAACACTTTATTTTTTCAGTTCTCTGCTAAGTTTGAGACCCAGCTCCATGCAGAACCTGAGTATCTCACTACATTATACGAGAACTGAGTCTCACAGTTGAAACTCAGATTAACTGCATGTGTGGGTATATTCTACTCTCTTCCATTTGAAATAGATGAAAAATGGAGATACCTTTCCGAATGTGTATCTGCATCTTTGCATGACAAACTTACTTTGTAAGAAATAATACTACTAAATTTAATGCTTGCTTCCCACCATCTGCATTATCCTCAGGGAGTGGGAAAACCATGATATTACCTTTAAAAATAAAAAAGATTCAGTGGTTTCCTACTGCTTCCAAAATAAAATACAAACTCCTTTCTTTATCATTTAAAGCCTTCCATAGTCTGACTCCAGCCTCTCTTTCCAAAGTGATTTTACATTATTCCCTCTCATCCATGCAATGTTGCAGTCAAGCGGGCCTCTTTCCGATGTACTCACTTCTGCCTCTGAGTGCGTTTGTGAGATTGTCTGCCTTGCTGTCCCCATGTACCCTCCTCATCTTGACTCCTGGAACCTTTAGGTTTCTTCAAAGCTCAGCTAGTGCTGCCACCTAGACTACTTGAGCTGCCATGCGTACCTCTTGTACTGACTTATCCGTACACAAGTTGTTTCCCTCCCTAGTAGCTAGCATGTAACCTCTTTGGGGGCAGGGATTGTTTTCATTTTCATTTCCATATAACTACTCCTGCAGGTGCTATAGCAACAGCTATTGACTCAGAAAGAAAGTTCTTACTACCAAAGTCCTTGGTTCTGTCAAATAGTACAACATCAGAAATTGATAAGTTGCCATCAATGGATATGACATTAGAGAAGAAGCATTAACATCTGCTTTGCTGCTGCACTCTGAGGACCATGGGACCTTTTCATCTGATTTGCAGTTAAAACCTTCCCTAGGTGTTGTCCCCTTTAGAATGTGAGCTCCTTGAAAGCTGGGACTGTCTTATTTTCTGTTTGTATCCTCAGTGCTTTGCACATAGTAAGCACTTAGTAAATGCTTGCTTCCTTCATTCCTCTCCAGATACAAGCATATGTAAAGATTTTTGCATCTTTAGAATATTATTTTTGTTCATTTCTCTCTACCTCATCTACATAAATATTTCATAATTTCATGGAAATGAAGATGTGCATGTTAGTGTTATCAGAGGGGAATTATTTTCTTTTTTCCCGGCAGAATCTCTATATTCATGCTAGTATTCTGCGTGTTTTACTTAGCCAAACAGAACTATATGTACCATTACAAAAACACAAAAATAAATGATGGAATACTGCATTTAATTAGTGCTAGTTACATCACTTGGTAGCATTTATAAATAATACCTTTTTAGTTGGCTTTTTCAGTCAGCCAACAAACATGATGTATTTGGGTACTTCCTGTGTACCAGGTCCTATGCTTACTGCTAGAGTATGAGAAAGACAAGAAATATTTCGTCTTTTCAGCTCACAGTATAATGGGGAGACAATATGCAAACCATTATGTACTAACAAGATACATACAATATAAGCTGGGAAGAATCTTAGAGCGAAGTTTAAGGATTACTAGGAAGGGATTCTTGTAGAAGGTGGGATTTTAATAGACTTGAAGAAAATTAGAAAGGAAATGAGGATCATTTAGTCTGGGAGGATAATTCCTCAGTCCATTTCTTAGCACTTGAGCACTTATTCCCAATTAATAAGTATTGGTTAAGTACCCACTATGTACCCTAGGCCCTGGTAATTGAAAAATAAAAATGCCCTCTGCCCTCAAGAAATTTTACTTTCCCCAAAAAATTCTTTGGGGTGGGGGAACATATATACATGCATAAGTAAAAACAAATGTTCGAAGTTAGGTACTACAAGGTAATTTTGAGTGTAAGGGAGAAAAACAATAGCAGTTAGGAAGGATTAGGAAGAGTTTCTTATAGTAGGTGGCATGAGCCAACCTTTGAAGAAAGCTAGAGATTCTGACAGTTAAAAGTTAGGCCTAGGGTACAGCCTGGGCAAATAAATGGAGATGGAAATGAAATGTCAGGTATGAGAACTAGCAGGGAGGCTATTTTTACAGGAACATGGTGTTTATTAAGGAGAAATAATACGTAATATGTCATGAAAGGTAGACTGCAGTCAGATTGTGAAGGGTTTTGGAGAGGAAACTTAGGAGTTTGTATCTTTGAGTTAATAAATTGTTGAAGATTTTGAATATTGGAGTGACGTAGTCAGATCTGGGTTTTAGGAATAGCAACTTGGCAACTGTTCAAAAAATGGATTCTAAATGGGTGAGGACAGGTAGGGAAAACAATTAGGTAGCTATTACAGTTGACCAAGGCAAGAGGGAAAGGTCTGAACGAGGGTGGTGTTTTGGTATGAGTAGAGAGAAGAGAATAGATGTGACATGATGTGGATGTAGATTCAGCTAACAAGACTTAGCAATTGATTGGATATGTGGTGGAGAGGTGAGAGAGAAGGAAGAATTCAGGATCACTCTAGGATATCAAACCTGGAGAATTGGATGGGTGCTTTTATTCTTTACAGCAGTATATAAATTGATAATTAGCTCTGCACTGAAGTTTACAAGCTTTTTACCATCATAAATGTATATGAGAAAATTATTACACTCATCCACAACAGTTTGCATGGATATTGAGATATAATTCTACTGGCCAAAAGTCTCCTGCTCTGATGAAAGCTTTCTCCCTCTCATCCTCTCTCCCTTCCTTCTTCCACCTCTTCCCCCACCCCATGGAGAAGGCAAAAAGTACAATACTCATTATACATATGAAGTCATGCAAAACATTTCCACATTAGCCACATTGTGGTGGTGATGGTGGTGGGGAAGCAAGAAAAATTGAGAAAATGAAAAAAAATATTTCAGTTGCATCAGTTCTCTCTCTGGAGGTGAATAACATTTTTTTTATCATGAATCATTTGGAATTGTTATGAATCATTGTATCGATCACATTAGCTAAGTCTTTCACAGTTGATTTTCAAAATATTAGTGTTATTGTGTATAATGTTCTAGTTCTGCTCACATCATGACTTTGCATCAATTCCTATTATTCTTCCTCTGTTTTTCCAAAATTGTCACCATCATTTCTTACAGCACAATAGTATTCCATCACATTCATATATCATAACTTGTTCAGCCACTCTGCATTTGATGGGCATCCCCAATAAGGGATTTCAGTAGAAATAAATATGTGGTACATAAAACCTAACATATTTTCTTCTCCACCTTGACCAGGATCATAACCAAGTCAGATGTGTGACAGTTGGCAGAGGGGCTGTTGGTCTCACTAAGAATGTACTCACTTCTGCAGCTCTGCTTCAGGAGACCAAGAGGGTGACTTACCAGACTGAATATTTCTGGGAACAATTCAAGTACCAAGGACATGAATTTCCGTGTCTGTCCAGATGGGCCTGGAAGCATCCATTCAAAAGAGGGAATTTTGTTGGACAATACGGTCTTACTGGAAGTATCCCAGTCATCTTATTGCTCATTTGTGATATATTGCAAATGTGTCAGAGGAGAATGTTAGGCAATTTTTCATCCTGAAGAAAATAAATGTTGAATTCCAGTATAATTACCATGGATGTTGTGAAGAGATGTTTCATGATGACAGACTTTTTAAAAAACTGGACTAGTTTGAACTTAATGAAAATGTTTCAGCTGTTGTAAACTAGAGAAATTACTCCAGAGATGAGGTGTTATAAGGTATGAGAGGAAACCATTATTGCAGAGTTCAGGGTAAGAATGTAAATCCACAGGTGTTCGGCAATTCAGATGTTATGATACTTCAAAAAACCATAAAAGTGACCACAGTGCACAGGCATCGTGGTAGTGTTTTAGATTCTAGCTGCTTATCCGAATATGTACATTATGTACAGTGTGCGCAGTTTTTTATAAAGAATCATTTGACTTGATGCTTTTCTTTTATAAATTCTCAGCCTTAATGCGACATTAACATTGTTTTTGTAATTTTTATTACTCTTTTTTAAAAGGTCAGGGAGAGTAAAATTCCACATTCATGCAATAAATTACTGTGTAAAAAAAAAAACATTGCTGAAACATTTAGAATGTGTTGTCCATCTAGTATGTAACAGTATGTGGAATTTTTGTTCACAAAAGCAGTTTTCAAGTAAAATCAGCTGTTTTGTGTATTTATCAGGAGTTATTTTGGGGGATATTTATGCATCCCAGCAAATGTGTGGTTTTTTATCTTTCTGAACATGCACCAAAATTAAAAGCAATTATGTTTCCTTTTTTTTGAACAGGTACTGCTTGTTTTAAAAAGAATAAAAATTTGAAATCAAGTCATTGTGGTTAGAACCATTGCAAGATGACCTATTTTCTATTCTTATTTAAGCTAGTAATATCAAACAACTCTTACTATTTAAAATTATTTAACTGTTCAACTTAAATTTACATATCAGTACAGCAATAATAGATAAATATTCAGCCTTTGTTATAGTTTTGTTCCTTTGACTTTAGAAAAATCTAAAAACTGGCATGAAGAATAAGCAAGTTACTGCTTATGACCAAGATAAATATTAGGAGCTATTTCCCTGAAATCTGAAGGTTGTTGCTTTTTATCATTTACCCTTGGCATACAGGTTCTCCTACTTTTAACTAAGTGCTGAATCATAATATCTAAAACAAAAATGAAACTTCTTAAAGTTTCTTTAGAAATTACCCCCATGATCACCTAAAATTTTGTTTCATAAGTGTAAAAAGGTATCTTGTGTCATCAGTATGGGCAGTTAAATATTGCTGGAAAAGCATTAGATTTCATTAATACTTCCAAATACCAAACAAGTCTAAAGATTTATTGCAATTTTTTGATCAACGAAAAATGGTGTCTCAATGGTCATGCAAGATTTGATTGTTAAGATTTGTCATCCACTGTTCTTTTTCAATAGCATTTGCTGGGGGAAAGGGGAAGAGTGTTTCTGTGTCATGCATTTAAATGTAACTGAAAGTCATATTGTTTGTAAGTATTAAAATACTATATATTATGTTCTAAAATTGTAAAAAAAAAAAAGGAGAAATGCTTTTATTTATATTATATCAGAACCAATAATGGATGTTTGGCTTAATTATGGGAAAATAAGCAGAAGCATCAGGATTTTATTTCTATTAATTGAAAAAGTCTTAAGTTCTCATTACAAAAGAAGAAAACTGGCAGAGGTGAATAAAGACAGCACTCACACTGCACTTTTAATATCCATCCAGACCAATGAATATTCATCATGGTATTTGTCCTAATAAATCTAATATCTGTCATAAGTACAGTAAAGAAAAATGGACTAACATTTCTTGAATATCAAAATGAAGATTCTTAGTAGTAAAGTATGTGGATTTTGGAAATAAGAAGAACTTGTTCTATTCTCCTTAGTTAAAGATAAATTTCTGGTGCATATTTTCTGCCACTAGCCTTCCATCACTTCTTTTGCATATTATTCATGTCATTTTGGGTCTATATTTTTGTGCAGCTTTACAGTAAATTTGTACTTGTAAAAATGAAATTATATTTATTTAATTTTCATTAAAAGAATTTAGTATCACCATCTGTTTAACACTTGCTGTAGAGATTGTAAGAGGGGAATGTTTGGTTTTTAAAATTATGTGGGTTTATGTTTAATTACTACTTAAATAATAATACCCCAAATAGTAAGAAATTGCCATTTTATACCTTTAGCCCCTTGGTGACTTGGTCACACAATCACTTAGGAAATAAAAGAAAAAGAATTACATTTTTAGTACATAAATTTTGAAAGGTCGATACTTTAAGTACAGTGTTTGAAATCTGTGTAGTTTTATATCATCAGAGTGTCGTTAATGCTTACTTTGTAGATATGATAGTTGTGCTCCAAATATTCCATTTGTTAAATATTTTCATGCCGAAAAGAGAAATCTTCATTACATGTATAATTGTTTATAAAGATGCTTGTTTTTGCCTATAGCTATGAAGTACTTGTTTTTGTAAGTTTGTTTTCTTGTTCATTGTCCTTTTGACCCCTCCAAAAAGATATTGAAACCTAATGTTACATATGTGTGGAGGTGGTGAAAGGGAAGCAGATTTCCTAAGCTTATTATGAGAGCAACAAATCAAAAAATTAGATTAACGTCAAACAATTTTTTTATGATGGATCATTCCATTATTGATTATTTTTAAATTTAAGCTCCATTAAAATTCAGAAGGAGTGTCATTATTAAAATGATTCTCTTTTGGAAACAAACCAAATGTGTGAACTTTTAAAAGTAGAAAAGCTGTAGTAACCGATATTACAAGTTGGCACAACTTGGAAATACAGAATTTAAAATCTTCACCCTTAAATCAGGCTAGCAGCATCTTAAAAATTTTGGCTTTAGATAAAAAAATTATCTATAGTTAGCAAGACAACTCATACAGTTTTTGTCGTTAAATCTCAAATTAGTATAATACCACAATTCCATATTCCTGCCCACCTGATTTCTACAATGAAACTTTTAGTTAGTTTTCTGTGCCTTACTACTTACCCTTCTTCTACTTCAGAGGGATCAGATTCATGGCCCACTGCACGGAAAACTCCTGAGGTGGGGGGAGGACCAGTATCAAAATTTTGAGGAGATATTTAACAAAATAAAGATAGAACAGAACATAGATAATATGTGGTTTTATAAGTCAATATATTGCCCATGGGATCCCTATCTGAGTTTGATACCGCTGCTTTACGTATTCCAGACTTCTTAACACTGTTATCTTACCTGGTAACCTAAGGACATCAGTGTTTTATCTTCTGCCCTGCAGTTGAACTTATATTTTTTTGTATCCTTTCTCCCAGTTTGAATGTGAGCTCTTTGAGAGCAAGGACAGTGTCACTTTTCCTCTTTATATCCCCAATGCTTTTAATACAATGTGTGGCACATAACATGGTAAGCGCTTAAATGCTTTTTCCTTCATTCATTCAGTAACACATTACATTAATGATTAAATTTAGTGGAATAAGTTTGCCTCCAAGTACAATTTTGTAAAGCTGCATATTTTTGGCTCCTTAAACTGAAATTCTTCCTGCTTGCCTTAGGGAACTTCTTTTTCTCTGTTCTCTGAGCATTAGAATACAAAAGTATTTAATTTGAACCTTCTGTTAATTGGATTAACTACCTTCATTGAGCTTTCTACCCCTAACATTTCTGTCTTTCATTCTATCAGGGGGGCTTACCTATTCATTTGGGTTCTTGAAAAAGATCAAATGGAGTTTTACTTTGGATATTTGTAGATACACCATCATAATGACCAATGAATCTATTTGACTTCACACAGTGCTCAATACATATAAATGAAAAATCAAATTGTAACTAAAACAGTAAAACTAATCATTAGAATGTGTGCTTAGCAAGAAGAGCTTGTTTTGGTCAAGAGTCAGTTGTAATATTTTAGAACTGCAAGGGTTATCTACTTTATCACTTTTTTTTTTGCCTTTTTTTTTGGAGGGGGGCAGTTGGGGTTAAGTGACTTGCCCAAGGTCACTCAGCTGGGTGTGTGTGTGTGTGTGTGTGTGTGTGTGTGTGGTGTGTGTGTGTGTGTGTGTGTGTGTGTGTGTCTGTCTGTCTGTCTGTCTGTCTGTCTTAGTGAAGTGTCTGAGGTCAGATTTGAACTGAGTTCCTCCTGACTCCAGGGCCAGTGCTCTATTCACTGCACCACCAAGCTGCCGTATCACTCTCATTTTTTAAAGATAAATTTCTGTGCTGAAATTACTTGTATTAACAGATTGCTCAGTGATAAGTTTCTTTTTTGTGTTTTCAGATGTATTATGGAATGGTCTATTTTAATTTTTGAAATGTAAGGCATATTTTTCCTCTTCTGTAGTTCCAAAGAATGAGCTACATTTCCCAAGAAAAAAGCAGAAAATCCGTTGGAATTTAATGAAAATTCATGGAAGAGAAAGCGTAAAGATACCAATTAGATTGGTTTGAAAACATCTTTGTATTGACTTATGTGAATATATATAAATAAAATTAAATATACATGTTGTTTAATTGTCTAAAGATTTTCATACTGATAGAAATTAGTTTTTTGTTGGTATTAACTACTTTTGGGGAGAAGTTTTTAAGTAGTTTTGTCTAAGTTTTGTGTAGAAAAGTTAAGAGGTGTCTTGGGGTTTTGAATGTGTGGAGTAAAGCTTCAGTCTACCCTTTATTTATGGAATATTAAAAACTTTTCAATAAATGACAGTACAAACATAGTTAAGTTCCTCAATGTGAATTGAATCTTTTTTTTAAAATGTCTTAATAGCCCTTATTTTACAGATGAGGAAATTGAGAATTAGTATGACTAGATGACTTGCTCAAGATCACAAGTAAGTTCTGGAGCCAGAATTTAAACACAGGTTGCTAAATCACAGAATTTCAGAGTTGAAAATTACCTCAGAGACTTAAGTCCAATGCATATCTGAAAAAGAAACCTCACTTCAATATGCCTGATAAATGGTCATTCAGTCTTTACTTGAAGACCTTCAGTAACTAACTCCTAAAACAACCAATTTTACTTATGCATAGCTGTAATTGGTTAGAAATTTTTCCTAAAACCAAGTCTGAACTTGCCTCTTTGCAGGTACGGCCTATTGCTACTAGTTCTGCCTTCTGGGTACACACTGAAAAAGTCTTAAGTCATTTTCCACATAATAATCCTTCAGATGCATGAAGACCACTATTACGTCTTATCTTCTCCAGGCTAAACATCCCTAATTTCAGAAACTGATCCTTATAACATTAGCTCAAAGCCTTTCTCTTTCCATGTTTCTCTCCTCTGAACATTGTCCATCTTATACCTATGTTTTTCCAAAATGCAGATACTAAGTAGTGAAGTCAGAATATTAGGTTATAAAGTCACAAAATTTTGAATTAGAAAGAATGTTGATGACCATCTAATCTAACCTGTTCCAAAAAAGGAATCCTCACTGACACATACCCAATACCCAGTCCCCAAACAGACACCTTGAACTTAGCAACTGCCTATCCACTTACACACTAGTTGCTATTCTAAATCCAAAGACTTTTTGGAGCCTCTCCACCCAGGAAAAGAGGATGTACTCAACATTAGAGGGAGTCTTAGGGCAGACCTTAGCTCGCTAATGATAATTAGAGTGTGAATACTTCAACTACACCTCACCCCTCTATATCCAACCAGGCCCAAAGACCTAGCTTTGATCATTACGGAGGACCAGGGAATTGCCATTATCCCTGCTGCTGATACAACTTTCATACCCCACCTTGCTCAGTGACTGATGGTCAAGTCTACAGCACCACTGCTTTTGTGAAGTGTGGGACAGTCAATTGCTGTGTTACGTACTCAGAATCCTTTTGTTTCAAAGTTACAGACTGAAACTCACTCTCATTCTGTGTCCCCATCCCTATCCCCCTCAGACCTCTCAAGTCCTTTGCTGTACTTTTCTACCCTCTAGAAACATTGTTTGATATTTAACAAATTTCCTTTTATCTTATTCTTTTTTGCTCACGCTCATTGCACTCTCAGAAACGTGACCTACTTTCCCCTTTGCTTCCCCATCCCTATCAAAACATCACCCAGAAGATACATCCCCAGCCACTTGTCTGGTACTGTATGCCACTTCCCCAACACAATGATCCAGGAGGAGGAATATGCGTATTGTTGCTCCTCCCCACTTTCAATCTTCCTGTTATCACTAAGCAAACCCATCGTCCTTTGAGGGATATTACTCTATCCTGATGCCAGTAGATGGCCATGCAGCCACAAGGTTGTCCTCCTCCACTCTCTTTTTAAAGAAGTTTAACGTTTTGTTGTTAGTCTTTTCACTTTTCCAATTTCTTCCCCCCATACATTTGATGTCCTTTCAGATACCCCTCCTTTCCAATTCATAGACGTCAAAATTCATTATCTGTACCTTCTTCATAGCTGCTGGCAAAGATAGTTACTTTCAAGTGTATTAGTTCTGCTATCCATAATTGATATTCTTTCTGACCATAACTTCCTATCCTTTCATTTCTCCTTGTGCTTCATTCTGTCCCTCCCTCTTTATGATGCCATCCCTATTTTATCTCACTTTCCTCCTTCAAAACTTTGAATTTACAGTTCCCTTGCCCCCTGTCCTGCCATTGCTGATCCACTACATGTATCTGCCTTTTTTGTTCCTACCCATTTCTGCTGAATTCTGATGAAGGAATTTGGCCTTACTGCTGAATACCCATCTTTTTCCTTTTTCCAAATAAACTAAAATCTTCTCTTCCCAAGCCTATTATGCTACTGTACCCTCTATATCTCAGTAAAGAACCTCAACCAAATGCTTCACTAAAAAAACTGAAGCTATTCTTCTTGCAAACACCTATTCTCTTTGTGCCCTTGAATCCCATCTTCCGTTTCCTCCATGAATTGACCCCTTTAATCATTTCCTCCTTTTACCCAATTTTTATAGTTTATTACTGTTTTCTACTTTCTTATTGCTTCTTTCCTACTGCTTAAGAAACATGTCCACTATCGGAAAGTTAGAAGAGTGATGGGGGAGGACATAGGAGAGATTAGATTGGGGGAGGGGTTATACAAGGGGATGGCTGTTTTGAGAGGGTAGGGGAAAGATGGGGAGGAAATTTGTAACTCAAAATCTTGTGGAAATGAATGATGTAAAATAAAATAAAATATTTAAAAAAAAAAGAAACCTGTCCAAATCTCTTCCTTAAGGGAAAAAAAACCCAAAACTTTAATTTGATCCTACTATCCTTGCAAGCTACTATCCATACTATCCTTTATCTTCCCTTTCAAAGCCAAATTCCTGGTAAGTTGTCTATAGTCATTGTCTCCTTGTCTCCTTTCTCACCTCATGTCTCAAACCTTTGCAGTCTAGCTTCCAGCCGCAATTGCAGCTGTTCTTTATGATCTCTGTTTTTGTTGACTTTTGGGCCTCTTTTCAACATTTGCCACCCTCTACTTAAAGACATTTTTTTCTTTGCTGGATTTTCATGATATTCCTTTATTCTTGGTTCTCCCACTTGTCTGCTTCTCGGTCTGCTTTAGTTTATTATCGTCTCACTTCCTGTACTTGGGCATAAGCTAGGGTCTCCTTGTAAGTTCTTTTATCTTCCCTTGCCCAGTTTTGCTCTTTGAGGTCTCACTATTATGATGGTTGAAATTATCATTTCTATGCAGACAACTTTCACATTAATATATTCAACCCTGGTCTCCCTGAATGCCAATCCCACATCATCAGTTGCCTAGTGGACATTTTGAACTGGTTATCTAATAGGCATCTCAAACTCAAGATGCCCAGGTGGAACTCACTGTCTCTTATACAACACCCCTCCCCGCGAAACCTCTCTATTCCAAACTCTGCTGTTGTCTAGGAACCAGTGTCCTTCCTGTCATCCAAGTTTACAACTTTAGATTCATCCTTGATTCTCCATTCTTCTTCATCCCTCAAACCAAGTCAGTCAAGAAATCTTATTTCTAAGTTCATAACATCTCACATCTGTACCTTATTTCCACTTATATGGCCACTATTGTAGTTCATACCTTTATTGCTTCTAGCCTACACTATTAAAATAGCATCCTAATTGATTTTCTATCATCTCCCATCTACCCTATATATAACCACCAAATGAATATTCCTAAAGCACAAGTCTGACCATGTTTCTCTCTTCGTGAAATGGAGCTCTAGCATTTGTTTCATGTATCTAGGATTAGACTCTTGTGTCTAACTGTATTGCCGTTCACAATCTGACTCCAAACCTTTTTCCCAATTTCTGCCAATACTTTGCCAAACTGGGCTACTTGCTTGTAAATTTCATTATGCTTTTGTACAGGGTGTCTCCCATTTCTGGAAACAATACTCCAGATGTGGTCAGATCAGGGCAGAACACTGTAGGACTCGTCACCTCTTTATTCATGTAAGCTATGCCTCTTTTAATAGCACCAAACTACATTAGTGGAACACTGCCTCTGGAGCAAGTTCCACCATGCTTAAAAGGCTTTAACTATGGTCTGGGCAACAGTTAAGAGTGTTTGCTTTCAGATGATCAGCCAAACTATTTGGAGAAGCTGTTTACTAGTAATTGGCTAGCCATCTGATGAAGAATTGTTTGGCTTTGCAATTTATGAAGCAAAAATACAAATGGCTCTAATTTCTGTGTACCTCCTCCTGCTTTTGCAGTGTTAGGTTGGCAACACTTTTTTTCAATCATCTACTGACCGACTTTGTTACTGTTCATCTAAAGGTGAGATCCTTTCCAAGTTAGAAGTGAGTGGACATGCCACAAAAAGGTGAATCATATTTATCTTGATATTCTTAATACAAGTGGAACCAATAAAGAAGTTGCAGCTAAATGGAAGCATGGCTCACGGGTATTTGAAGAAGAGGCAAGTAAAGAAGATAGTGGCTTTGGTTTTATTCTGTGTTTATAAGAAACAGTTTCATGGGATGAATTTTTGGTTATTTTGTATGTCATTGCAATGACATACAAAATGATTGCTGTAGAAGAAAATCTCAGCTTGTGCGTTAATAAGTTACAGAGGATGAGAAAACATTTGAATAATTTGGTAAAACCCTCCAAACAAAATAAGCTCAATTCAATATGCTGTGAGTTCAAAGATGGAATGTAAGGAGGGGATTAGAAAACAGTTTGGGAATAAGAAATGGGAGTGGTGAAGAAATAATGAAAATAAAAAGATATAATCCAACAAAGTCTATTTAAGTACGCTGTACATGTTGGAATATAGAAAATTGATAAAAAGGAGACATCAACCATACCATATATAATTTCCTAAGGAAGTTTAACCACAATAAATCATTTTTCATGAGGAAACCAAAGTAGTGTAGAATCACTATCCAGTAAATATGTGATATCCTTGTCAATTAGAGAAATATGCAAACTGAAGGCAACACTGGCTTAGAACATACATTTATTTTTAAGGATGGTGGAAAATTATGAGCTACATTATTCCATAAAACAAGAAGCAGCAGAGTAAAGATAAGTTTAAAAAAAACTTATGGAGAGACCCAAGTAAGCAAAACCACGTGAAGGTTATTTAAAGGCTGTAAAACTCAGAGGAGGACAATAAACACAAAAAATAGAAATGATCCAATAGAAACAAAAGTTTCAATGGAAATAAAAGTTAAGTGACAATTATCTCCACAGCAGATCCAGCACATTTGAGCTTTTAACATTATATTCCCTGTTGCACAACATAGAAGAAGTAGAAATGGCAATAAAGAAAACAAAAGCTGTGAACAACAGCTGGACTAAACAAGTATATAAAGAAGAGTGCCATACTGGAGAAGAAATGATAGCAAGGGAATTGAGGATTGATTCTCAAACTATCTAGAAAGAAGGTTATCAATGCTTGAAAAAAAATCTTAGATTTTACCAGAAAAGTTAACCAAGAAGATTTATCTACTGAAAACATATGCCTACTTTTTATTCTGCACAAAAATATTCATTATAATTCTCTGCACTCACATGAAGGGATATTTTGATGAAAGTTTGAGAAGGGAAGAGGGAGCCATTTGCAAACAGTATAACGCCCATTGCAAACTATGTATTTATAGTCACCTGGGTGATTGAATGGTAGAGACAATATAAGATCCTATCATGCTTATTGTCTGTTGATAGTAAAAATGTTTGACTTGGTATATCAAAAGGCCATCTTGGCAGATTTCTTCCAACAAGGCATCTCTGTATATGTCAATATCACAGAAAAGTCCGAGGAAAAATTAACAGAAAAACTTTAATTCTCAAATTATAGTTAAATAAACAAGGAAATGTGTGCTTGCCAAAGGTGTTTGCAACTGTCAACACAAGATGTCTAATACAGATTTCCAGTGGAAAGGGTATGATGTACAGATGATGAAGTATTCCACGTGCTCGTTTGTAGGTGACATGCTGATTGTAGGGGGAATAAACATTTTTATATAGCACCTACTATGTGCCAGGCACTGTGTTAAGCACTAATTATTATCGACCCTATTTCATAGTTAGGAAACTGAAACAGAGAAGTTAAGTGATTTGCCCAGGGCCACATAACTAGTATCTCGGGCCAATTTGAATTCACATCTTCCTGCCTCTAGGCACGTACTCTATCCACTCTACCACCAGCTATCTCTTGTATCAAGCTGTGTAACATTTGAGAACTTCATTTATGACATCTATAGTCTAGCCTTATGCAGTTTGATGAACAATTCACTGAGCCGATGAATCAATATATATGGCTTGAAACATTGTGTATAAAGGATGAGTTGACCCTAGTTCTGAAGAGGAGGAAGAAAGTATCCTAGATTACCTTTGGGACCATGCTTTTAATGGCTCCAAGTTTTTCCTTGAAACAGAGACCCCTGTTTTTGGTGATGCAATATAAATCATATACATATATGTAGGTAATGCCTATAAATCATTTAATATGCTACAGTCTTCAAAGAGTTAACAGCAAAGGTCACCCAAAGGACAGTGGAGACGTGCATGGTGGATGGAGTAGACTGTAATGCTTATGAAGAATTGCATAGGAGAAACAATATAAAGAATGTCATCAGAGAGGTGTGTGACTAGTAAAAGAAGTGAACTGGTCATGTAGCCAGAGAGTGAGCAGATAAACACATGTTTTCTTGGTAACCATGCAATGTTGAGAGTTTGTAGGATTTTCTTTTATACCTTTCTCTTAGCACAGTGCCTTGCACATAGTAAGCACTTAATAAATGCTTGGTTGACTACTTGACTGACAGAGGAAGGCCAGCAGGATATTGAGTGAACTTCACGTGAAGGATTTGTTTTTATAAAAGAACTTGAACAACTGTCACATAGGTTTTGAACGAATGAATTCATTGTAATTTGCATTATTCACATCATAGGTTCATCTTATAAAACAGGATGTGGACAATGGAATAGACAGACACAGACCTTACAGTTTACTATCATAATATAACCAACATAAATCAATCACCACAGGGAGGCCGAAAAACCTAGAAACCATCTCATTTAGTAAACACTTGATCTCCTTGGCAAGGATAGAGATGATAATAGTCAAGGAAAATACTGATGTAGAATATGAACTTATTTACAAAAACTTAGAAGAAAATGAAAAAGTATAACCAATATAGCCTCATGAAACTGGAGAATCATGTAGGGGAAAAAAAGACTACATAAAACTCTGAATGGACTTAATTTAGGCAGATCTGATGGATGGTGGATGATGATGGAAACACAGCAATAGAAGAAAAATGGAAGGAATGTTCTACAACAAACTATTTGTAAAGAAGAACCATTTTGGGCTCTTACGTAGTCTCTGATTTTTTATATGAAGAAGTAAAAATAGCACTAAAGAAGGCATGCATGGGAAGATCAGGTAGACTACATTAAGTACAAATACTTTTGAGGGTCAAGTGCAAAACCTGAAAGCATTGAGTGAGCATAGCAAATGTGTGGGGGAACAGTAGACCTAGTCTGGGCTACTTTGAAGACTGGGCTTTAGGGAGTGTTTTATATGGTTTTACAGTAAAGGAATGCAGGAGAATAGGAGGAGTGCAGAGTACCAGGAACCAGGATGTTTGTGCAAGTTCTATTTGAGGCTGGTATAAACCAGGTTGAGCGGACCCTGTGGTTGCTGGCACAGCAGAGATGTTCTAGGTTCACCTAGTTGACACTGCAAAAGATCACTGGTATGTCAAACTCAAGCAATGCTTGTTTGGTCTCCTTATTGGCCAATTCCAGTTCCCTGGTTATTTCATCCTCTCCTAGATAATAACAGAGCCAAAGAAAAAAGAGTAGAGAAGAGAGCTTATTATTCTGGGGAGCCAAGTAAAGATGTTTAAGTGAAGCTGTTGGGCAAACCTGTGGAGGGGTTGCTTTAATGGGTGCAGGAAACATCCATAGCAGAAAGAAACCTAAAGTCCCAGCAATAGGGAAACAAGAATTAGGTCAAGTTGACCCCATAGGCCAGGACTTGGGAGGGCCTAGCAAGATGGTGGGGAGCAATCAGGAACTTGATTAGCGGAATTGTAGTAAGGGCTGGTAGTTAGAGATTCCCAGGAAGTAAGAGATCAAGGTAGTAAGGAAGAAGACAGACATGGGAGCACCAAGGATTCCCATCAAAAGATGAAAGAATATAATAAACACAATGGCAAGGCAAGATAAAATATTAAGCATCACTCAGCCCACAACCTGAGTCTTGGGACTGCTAATCTATGCTAGATATTGTCTTTGTCTCTTGGGAGGAGCTGTCTACGCCTGTAGCAAGTAGCTTCTGGCCCTCCAGATGACTGCAGTCAGGTCACTAGTGGGCTTGAACCTCCAAATAGGAGCAGGAGCTTTCTTCTGATGGGAAAGGTGTATCCAGGAATCAACCTCTTGCAATTTGGCAGTGGTAGGGGTGATCAGCAGCAGCCAGTAAGTTTCCCTTCCACTGGGGCTTGAGAGAATGATTTCTCAGATGCCATTTCCAATAGGTTTGGTCACCTGCCTGGAGTTTAGGGATGCCACAGGGGACTGGATTTGCTGAGAGAGACCTCTTCTGGGAGAAAAGTAGCTGGATTGAGTGTGTTTTCATGGTGACATTGTGCTTGCTAAGGAGACCAGCTTCTAAACTGATGAGGTGACTGGCTGAAAGATGCTGAGTGTGGTGACTGTTAAGTAAAGCATCTACTGCATGGGGGACAAATACAGTCAAAGGGAAATCCAATACCACAGCAACATACTCAACCAAATCAGGCATTGCTGCAACTTCTCATAAGTACCCTGAGAGTGCTTTGACCACAGTATCAACAGTCTTGCTATGATATCCAAGTGGCCCAAAATTCTCATCATGTTTCTGGGTCAGGACTTTCTCTCCTTTGTCTAACAAACAGGAAGAAGAGAAGCATGTAGTTTGGGAGTCCGAGGGTGGGAGGGTGGGATAAGGCAGACTTAAGTTCTGTATAAGGGGTGGGTAATGACAGAAAACCCAGGGGTCCAGAGGTGGTAGTAGCCAGTAAGACCAAGGAATGCCCACATCTGGCATTTTGTGATAGGGAGAGAGAAGCTGAGAATATCCTTTAGTCTGTCAGAATTGAGATAGTCCACTGAGAGTAACAGTGTGTCCAAGAAACATAACACAGGGGAGAACAAACTGGAGTTTAATCTCAAGAGGCCTTGTGACCCTTGTGAGCTAAGGCGGTTAGAAGATGAAGGGTGTCAGCTACACAGGACTCTGTATAACCGTAAGATAGGACAATCCAAGTATACTGTCTCCCTTCCCAGGTAAAAACAAAAGAACTGACTTAAGTGAGAAAAAGGGACTGCAGAGAGCAATACAGGAGAAAAACGAGGAGCCAGGGAGAATCAGGTTGAGGAGGGTGTAGGGACTGGGAACACTGGGAATATGAGGTATATCATACAGGGGGAAATCTCCCTTAGCTCCGTTTGATTCCAGGCATGAGTCATATTTGACAGCCAGTCATCTAGTCACACACACAGTGTTAAAAGCAAGGGTCAAGATTTACCCAGGTGGGGAAATAGGGTCAAGAGGATCCTACCTCAGGCCATGCCAGGATTGTCCCCAAAAATTTTCCCAGGCATTGACATCCACCTTTAGCAATTCCCAAACTACAGCAGATGCCATTTTCTACTATTGACTTCCTGACAATTCAGACTACTCTCCCTGTAATCAAAGCTCAAAACAATAATAAATTGCAATCCCCAAATTTTTTTCCTCAGATACCAAAATTTCACTAATCAACCTTTAGGGCTTAAATATCTTTCCTAATGTTTTCCTAACACTTAGCATTCTTGTTTTTTTTTTAAAGAGGGTAAGACCAGGCAGTTGGAATTAAGTGACTTGCTTAAGTGACACAGCTAGTAAGTGTCAAATGTCTGAGGCCACATTTGAACTCAGGTTCTCCTGACTCCAGGGCTGGTGCTCTATTCATTGCATTACCTAGCTGCCCCTAACAGTTAACATTTCAGTTATCCTTTACTTACAAATTAAAATTAACCATATTATGAGGCCTCAGGCATATAATCTGCTTTCATAATAGCCAAATTTTTTCAAATAAAAATTCTCTATTATAGTAAATTTATCATTATCATGGTGTGAGACAGGTGGCTTTTAAGGCCATAGGACTAAAACAGATAGCTTAAAACTGGGAACAGAAAGCTCTTACCTTTAGGTTCCTCCTACAGAGTCACCTGAGGCCTTTACCAGATCCTCACTCAACAAAGGCAAACTCAATTGAAAAGAGACAGGAGTCTGGGATTGGAGTTGATGCAAGGGACTCACTACACCATTATTCAGAGAAGACATAACTCAGGGGGTTCCAACTTGTCTGTAAACTTGTCTCAGAAATCCTGGTCGGTAACAATCTCAAACCCTCAATTCAATCTTACTTCTGACACCTGAATGATTAGTTGAGACTTGAACGGAGAGAGTGGAGGTACAATTCAAGTGCAAAACCCAGAAGCATTTATTAAGCAAGTACAGTACACACATTGGGGAGCAGTAGATCCAATCCAGGCAGCTCCAAAGATTGGGCTTTAGAGAGTGGTTTATATGGAGGAAGGAGAACAGGAGGCATGCAGAAGACCCAGAATTAGGATATTTGTGCAAGCTCGGTTTGGGGCCACTATAAACCAGTTTGAGAAGACTGTGTGGTTGCTGGAACAGCAGAGGTGTTCTGGGTTCACCAGTGAACACTGCAAAAGATCACTGCTATGTCACTATGCCCAAAGGGCTATCAAACTGTGCATACCCTTTGATCCAGCAATGTCAGTACTGGGGATACAGACCATATTCCAAAGAGATCATATTAAAAAAAAAAAGGGAAAAGGACCCACATGTACAAAAATATTTATAGCTGTTCTTTTTGTGGTGGCAAAGAATTGGAAATTGAGGGGATACCCATCAATTGGGGAATGACTGAACAAGTTGTGTCATATGAATGTAATGGAATACTGTTGTTCCATAAGAAATGATGAGCAGGTGGACTTCAAAAAAACCTGGAAATACTTACATGAACTGATACTGAGTGAAGTGAGCAGAACCAGGAAAACATTTGTACATAGTAACAGCAACATTGTGCAATGACCAACTTTTATAGACTTAGCTCTTCCCAGCAATGCAAGGATCTAAGACAACTTCAAAAGACTCATGATGGAAAATGCTATCCACATCCAGAGAAAGAACTATAGAGTCTGAATATAGATAGAAGCATACAATTTTTTTTCTTTCTGATGATTTTTTCGTTTTGTTTTGATCCTTCTTTGACAACATGTCTAATGTGGAAATATGTTTAATATGATTGTACATGTATAGCCTATATCAGAATACATGCTGTCTTGGGGAGGGGAAGAAGGGGAAAATTTGGAACTCAAAATTTTGTAAAAGTGAATGTTGAGGGCGGCTAGGTGGCGCAGTGAATAGAGCACCAGCCCTGGAGTCAGGAGGACCTGAATTCAAATCTGCACTCAGACACTTAACACTTCCTAGCCATGTGACCTTGGGCAAGTCACTTAACCCCAGTTGCCCTCCCAACAAAAAAAAAAAGCAAAAAAAAAGTGAATGTTGAAAACTAAAAAGAAATTTAAAAAAAAAGATCATTGGTATGTCAAACTAGACCAATACTCATTCTGCCTCCTTATTGGCTGATTCTAATTACCAATTTATTTTGGCCTCTTCTAGATAATAATGGAGCTCAAGCAAATCAAGGTGATCAGTAAACTCATTCATTCTATTTCCACACCTACACCAATTTCCACCTACAAAATAGAAAAAAAAACTAATTGACAAAACAGAAATCATAAAAGACCAAATCTAATAAAGAGAAATTAAACTATAGGCAAACTACTAAGGAAGAAACCCTGGTCTATATGGATTTCCAAGTGAATTCTATAGAACACTTTTGAGTAACTGTTATTTGTGGTACATAAATTAATCACAATAATTGAGAAAGAATTCATTTCACCAAAACCATGAGACAAATATGGTACTGATAATCAGATCTAGAGACTGATAAATCAAAGGAAGAACTGTATTGTAATTTTACTAATGATTATTGCTATAAAATTTAAAAAATTAAATCCTAGTAAAAAACCCAATGTTAAAGTAATATATCCAAAAACTATTCACTATGTTCAGGTTGCATTAATGCCAGAGATACAAAGATTCTTTAAAAATTGGAAAACTATTAATGTAATCATGTAAGCAACAAATAAAAGCAGTTATATCAACAGATGTAGAAAAAGCATTTGACAAAATGCAGCACCTATGTTAAAAATCATTGGTATGGGTAGGTCTTTTTAGGTGATTAAAAAGTATGGATCTAAAATGAAAGCTGCATGATTTGTAAAGGAGAAATATTGGAAGCTTTCCCAGTAAATAGGACAATGTTGTTCCTCATTATAAGTATATAATTTTGAAATGCTAATCTTAGTTGAAAGACAAGAAAAAAAGGCATAAACATTGTCGCATAGGCGACAAAAATATTCGTATTTATAGATATGATTTACTTAGAAAACTCCAAAGAAGAAATTAATTAAAGTGATTAATAGGTTCAGTGAAGTAACTGAATAATGAAACCACAAAAATTCTGAGTTTAGAATAAGTATAAAATTGATAAAATGCCTGGGAGTTAATCTACCAAGATACTTAAGAATTATTAAAATGCAATTTCAGATCACTCTAGAAAGAAAAGATTATACATAATTGGAGTGATATTCATTGGTCTCATTGGGCCACCTTAGTATACTAAGAATTATTATATTGCTTAAATTAATTTATAACTGGAGTACTTTGCTTTTCAGATTACCAAAAGTTTTAGGTTTAGACTAGCATTTTACACTATGTACCACAGATAGTAAGTTTATGTGTATGTGTATACATACATACATATATAGATATAGATATAGATATAGATATAGATATCCTAAGTTTTAAATATCAAATCATAAAAAATTAAAGAAAAACAAGTCAAATCAGGAAATTATTAAACAAGGGATAGCAGAAATCATAAGAGATAAAATAGACCATTTTAATTAAATTGGAACCTTTTGTACTAGCAAAATCTTGGAGTTAGAATAAGAAGAGAACCTGTTGAGTAGAAAAAAATAAAACTATCTTATTAAAGTTTGCTTTCTCATTTAGAGGTGTTGATAGAGAATTGATGTATACATTAGGCCATTTTCTTTGGCCTAGACTGTTGTAATAGCTTTCTAAATGGCCACCCTGTCTCAAATTTCTTTCCCTTTCCAATCTATCCTCCATTCAGCTGCCAAGGGAAATTTAAAAATACTTATTTAATTTTCAATATACAAGCATTTCTCTCCCTCCCACATCACCTCAATCAAAAACAACAATAAACCTTTATTTCCATAGTCAAGCAGGATAAATCATTAACCATGTCCAAAAATATGTCTTTCTCCATCTTGAGTTAATCACATTACTATCGAGAAAATGAGTAGCATGCTTCCTCATTTGTCAGGGAGATTTTTCTATCTGACTATGCCACCCCTACTCAACCCCTGCTCAGTGAGTTCCAGTGGCATTCTGTTACCTCAAGATTCAAATATAAACTCATTTTGCATTTAATCCTTTTCATAACCTCATTCCTTTTACCTTCCAGTATTTTTACAGCTTACTCCTGCCCTCCAAGTACTCTCTTAGAGTACTAGAGTACTGGTCTACTTTTGGTTCCTCATTCATTATTTCTATCTCACGTTTCTGTATGTTTTCCCTGACTGTCATTCATGCCTTGATTACTCCACCTCTTAGTTTTCTTCAAGATTTAACTCAAAGCGTACCTTCTTAAGGAGACCTTTTCAGGTTCTTCCTTCCCTTTTCCTTCCCCTTTGCCTCCCTCTCAAATTACTTTTCATTTCTTTTGAATATACTTTTATGTAACCTGGGCTCCAGCCTTGTTCATTTGCACTCATGGCTTGTGCATCTACTCATTGGCAGAAATAATGATTACTCAAAACTCCATGCCTGTGTGAGGATCGTAGTTGGCAAGCACTTGGAAGAGGAGAGCTCTTCCAGCTTCTGACTTTGAATGTAGACATGGTTCCAGGCCTTCTTTAGGAAAAAACACTTGGAGGATGTTGAGAAATAGGCATGTAGAGGAGCCAGTGCCTTGAGAATGTCTCTGATTTCCAGTTTGCCACACTAGAGAGTTTAGGGGACTTTGAATGAGGTAGAAGTCTCTCTCTCTCTCTCTCTCTCTCTCTCTCTCTCTCTCTCTCTCTTTCTTTCTCTTTCTCTCTCCCCTTCTCTTTTTTCAATTAGTGATAGTCTCAGAGGGAAGGCTCTAAGATTAAGAAGGATTATTGTTCAGTTGTGTCCAACTCTTTGTGACCCTATGGACATTTATCTGTGGGGTTTTCTTGGCAAAGATGATGGAGTGGTTTGCGATTTCCTTTTCCAGTGAATCACCTTTTTGTCCATGATCCATGAAGCAAAGAGAGGTTAATTGACTTACCCAGGGCCTCACACAGCTAAGAAGTGTCTGAGGTTGGCCTTGAACTCAGGTCCTCATGACTCTAAGCCCAGTGCTCTATCTACTATGCCACCTAACTGCCTTAAGAAGGATTGGGAAAAGATTATTGCAGAAGAAGGACTTGAAGGAAGCTGGGAAAAGTAAGGAGGCAAAGATATGGAGGGAGTGTATTCCAAGCATGGGGGAAAACCAGTGAAAATACATGAAGTCAGGAAGTGGAGTGTCTCATTTGAGGAACTCAGAGGCCAATGTCACTAGATTGCAGAGTATGTGAAAGAGCTTAAACTATAAGATTGTAAAGGTATAAGGAGGCCAGGTTATGAAAGACTTTGAAAGCCAAAAGAGGATTTTGTATTTGATCCTCAAGGTTAATAGGGAGCCACTAGAGTTTATTGAATGGAGGTGGATGGTGGGTGGAGTCATGGTTAGATCTGCAATTTAGTAAGATCAATCTGACTGCTGAGTGGAGTGAGAAAGACTTGAGGCAGGAAGACCAGCCAGCAGGTTATTGCAATAGTCCAGGCATGAGATGATGATAACAGATTTAAAAGATGTTACAAAGGTGGAAATGCCAGGACTTACTTGACCACTGACTGGATATATGAAGTGGAAGAGAGTGAGGTATTGAGGATGATACCTAGGTTGTGAACCAGGGTGACTGGAAGGATGGGGGTAACTTTAAGAATAATACAGAATTTAGGAAGAGAGGTGGGTTTGGGGAAAAGATAATGAGTTCAGTTTTGGGCATGTTGATCTTGAGATGCCTATCAGGCATCTAATCTGAGATATCTAGAAGGAGGTCAGAAGAGATATTAGGGCTGGACAACTATATTTGACAGTTATCGGCATTGCAAGGATAATTAAAACCAATGGGAGCTAATGAGAACACAAAGGCAAAATCATGTAGATGGAAAACAGAAGAGGACCCAGGACATTAGAGTCTCCTTTGGAGAAGAAAAATTCCAGAGAATTCCAGACCAGACCATATCTTCCTGCAAGCTCTATTTATTTATTTTTCTGGAGGACAATTAGAGTTAAGTGACTTGTCCAAGGTCACACGGCTAATAAACGTGTCAAGTGTGTGAGGCTGGATTTGAACTCAGCTCCTCCTGACTCCAGGGCCGGTGCTTTATTCACTGCGCCAGCTAGCTGCCCCTGCAAGCTCTATTTAGAGAGATTTATACCATACATGAGTAACACACATACCTAGCAAGTACATGTGTACATAGGATCATAGACTTAACATGGGAAGTGACTTCAGAAGCCACTTTAACTTCCTTCTAGACTTAATTAAGGTGCCAGCTACTTTGGAAGCCTTTCCTGAGTTCCCTAATTGTTGGCAACATTTTCTTTCTCAGTTATCTTTCATTTATTTATCTATGTATATGTCATATCCCAGAGTAGAATGTAAGCCCCAAGGGGACAGAGTTGGTTTTGTTGTTGTTTTGTCTCTGCATTCCTGGAACCTAGTATGAATACCTTGCATTGAAGTAGGTACTTAAAAATACTTGTTGAGTAAATGAAAGCTGTGAGAGGCATTTGCTAATGGTGGCTTGGGTCATGAGAACTTCATTTCTCCTCGGTGAAGGTGATACTTTCCCTATGGCCTCTTTTCCCAGGAAGAAAATGATCTCAGGACTATTAAAACACATGCCATTATGAGACAGTGCAAGAATCTTGTTAAGAGTCTAGCTAATGATTTAGGAATTGTATTGAATCATATCAAATTTTTTTCCCAGTAGCTAAAAACAGAGATTACTTTCATGTGAAGTTTGTCATTGATCACAACATAGAGGTCCATTTGCCAGCAGCTATGGCCAATAATTCATAACTGCTCAGAACTAGGTTGGGAAGAGCACAAGTGCTATATATTGACCTCAGAGTGAGGGGTGATTTCTATCAACCTTACAGGATTAACTGAGATTTAAACAACTATTTAGTAAGGTCTCCATTGTGTGGAAATCTCTGTGCTAAGCTAAGAGACATATAAAGTTTAGATAAGACACAATCTCTGCCCTCATGGAGTTTATAGTCTTAATAGGATGATATACCATATACATGAATATGGAACAAAATAATACATAATAAGCATATTATTGGGTAAAGCATGACTACTTTTTCTCCCCACTATTGTTTCATATAGTTCTAGAAATGTTGCCTACAATAAAAGCAGAACAAAATCAACTGAGCAAAAGAGAAAACAAATCTATCCCAATTTGCATGAGACATGATTGGGGAACTTAGTAAAACCTAGAGAATAAGCAAAGAAACATATGGAAAGAACTGATAGTTTTAGCAAGATAGGAAGGTAAAAAAGTAAAAGCATAAATCTTATCACTTTCTCTACACTACTATGAAAGATTAGAAATAAATGATAAAAAGGGAAATTCCATTTAAATGAATCATGAAACGCATAGAATATCTTGGAGTTATACTACCATGATATAAAAGATTTATATAAATAGAACTATCAGATCCTCTTGATATAAATTTAAATGTTCAGAAAGACATTAACTGGCCATGTTTAGGCGACAACAATATAAAATAAGATGATGCCTAAATTAATTTACTCAGTGAGATGCCAAATTGCCAAAGACCTACATTTTAAGAATTGGATAAATAACAAAAAAAAAAATTTTTAATCCAAAGAAATAATGGTTAAAATTCTAAAGGAGAGCTATGACAAGAAGTACAAATGAAGGAGCCATAGCATTACCAGATATCAAACTCTATTATGAAGCAATAAACTATTTGTTATTGGTTTAAAACCAAACAAATATGGGGTGACTAGGTAGTGCAGTGAATAGAACACCAGCCTTAGAGTCAGGAGGACCCGAGTTCAAATGCAGCTCAGACACTTGACACGCTTACTAGCTGTGTGACTTTGGGCAAGTCACTTAACCCCAACTGCCCTCCAAAAAGCAAAAAACAAACAAACAAACAAACAAAAAACAAACAAATAGAAAATTAGATCAGTGGACCAGAGGAGATAAATAAGAAATAGACACATCTGGAAAGAGTAGTCCAGTGCTTTGTTAACTCAAGAATTGGAGAAGGACTTCCATCATTTGTCAATGTTTTGACAAGAATTGCTAGGAAAACTGGAAAGCAGTTTGGCAGAAATTAGGTTGAAATTAACTTATTATACCTTAACCCCAATAAACAACCATATGATTGTATGACCAAATCCTAGACCTACTGCCCCAGAGCAAGGCTAGCTTACATTTTCCTTTTAGGGTTCTAGAAGTACTTCTGATAGGTGTGGGGTGAGGAACTATTTCTAATGCTTTCCATTCTTTCCATTCTCTGATATTAACTACCAGTGATAAATGCTCCAAGTTCATTTAATCAACTAACTAAATTGCCTTTTCAAAAAGTTATTTTCTTTTATTATATTTAAAAATAATTTAGTATTTTATTTTTCCCCAATTACATGTAAAAACAATTTTAACATTTATTTTTAAAATTTTGAGTTCCGGGGGCGGAGCCAAGATGGCGGCGTAGCAGCAGCAACGTATCGCAACTCTCACATAGCCACCCCAAAATACCCATAAAATAGGACTCTAAACCAATCCTAGAACTCCAAAATGCAC
>CM053580.1:406312289-406330162 GCA_028627135.1 Pseudochirops cupreus
AGATATCTTTAATTTCTGCCTCTGAAAATTACCTGTTCATATCCTTTGACCATTTATCAATTGGGGAATGACTTGTATTCTTATAAATTTTACTTAATTCCCTGTAAATTTTGGAAATCAGGCCTTTATCAGAGACATTGGTTGTAAGTATTCTTTCCCAATTTCCCACTTCCTTCTTAATCTTGGTTACAAGTCCAATAATTTTTAAATTATCTTTCCTGGATCTATTTTCCAGGTCAGTTGTTTCTATGATGAGATGTTTCACATTGTCTTCTGTTTTTTAAATTTTGTTTTGTTTTGTTTTATTGTTTCTTGATGTCTCATAAAGTCATTAGCTTCCATTTGCTTAGTTCTAATTTTTAAAGAATTATTTTGGGGGTGGCTAGATGGTGCAGTGAAAAGAGCACTGGCCTTGGAGTCAGGAGGATCTGAGTTCAAATGTGGCTTCAGACACTTTACACTTACTAGTTGTGTGACCTTCGGCAAGCCACTTAACCCAAACTTCCTTGCCTTCCCCTCTCCAAAAAGGAAAAAAAAGAGGAATTATTTTCTTCATTGAACTTTTGTACTTTGTTTTCCATTTGTCCAATTTTACTTTTTAAGTAGTTTTTTTCCTCAGTGAATTTTTGTACCTCTTTTTCCATTTGGCCAATTCTGCTTTTTAAGGAGTTCTTTTCTGTAGTGAATTTTTGTATATATTTTGTATATATTTGTATATATTTTTTTCCATTTGGCCAGTTCTACTTTTCAAGGCATTCTTCCCCTCATTGGATTTTTGTACTCCTTTTACCATTTGACCTACTCTGTTTTTTAATGTGGTATTTTCTTCTGTATTCTTTTGTGCCTCCTTTACCAAGCTGTTGACTCTTTTTTCATTATTTTCTCACATCACTCTCCTTTCTCTTCCCAGATTTTCTTTTATTTCTCTTACTTGATTTCCAAAATCCTTTTTGAACACTTCCATTGCCTGAGACCAATTCATACTTTTCTTGGAGGCTTTGGATGTAGTTTTTACTTTGATGTCTTCTTGTGAGGCTGTGTTTTGCTCTTCTTTGCCAGCAGTAACTTTCTATGGTCAGAATTTTTGTTGTTTTTGTTTGCTCATTTTCCCAGTCTATTTCTTGATTTTTAACTCTTTGCTAAGGTGGGGCTCTGCTTCCAGGGTGGAGGGCACACTGGCCCAAGCTTCAGGGGTTTTATGCAGCTATTTCAGAGATACTTCTAGGGACCTGTAAGTTTTCAGTTCTTCCAAGGTGATATGATCTAAGGAGAGGGATTTACAACTCTCCTGGCCTGTGCTTTGGTCTGTGAGTGATCACAAACACCCTTTTTCTGCCCCGAAACTGTGACAAAGGCTCCACCTCTACTGCAGCCACAAGCTCTGGTGTGCCAGTGCTCCTTCTCACCCGGGAACTGCCACCCAGGACTGTAACCTGGATCCGAGTATGGGCAAAGCAAAAGAGTCCTACCTCAGTGCTAGCAAAAATACCTCTGTAATCTCCTTCTGACCAGTTGTTTGACCACCTTACCATCTGTGGGCCAAGAGTACCAAAAGCAACTGATGCTGCTGCTAATTCAGTAACACCCAAGGCCTTTTGCTAGTTTGCTAGGGCCAGTCTGCACTGGCACAGCCTGCATTGAACAGTGCTCCACTCTCACCCTGTTGCTACAGACCTTTCTTGCCGACCTTCTAAGTTGTCTTTGGCTGAAAAATTATTTCTTTTTTTTTCTATTTTAAAAAATATTTTATTTTTTCCAATTACATGTAAAAAATTTTTAATATTGTTTTAATTTTGAGTTCCAAATTCTCTCCCTCCTCTTCACCCCTCTTTGAGAAGGCAAGAAATTTATATAGATTATATATGTACAGTCATGCAAAACATATTCCCATATTAGCCATAACGCATACCAAATAAATACAACAACATATACCAAAACAAAACCACATACCAAAACAATCCTCAAGAAAATTAAAGAAAAAAATTTTGACTGCATTCAGAATCCTGGAAAATTATTTCACATCTTCCTTTTATGGGTTCTGCCACTCCAGAACATGTTTTAGGGAATAATTTAAAGGTGTTCAGAAGGGTTTTGGGTAGAGCTCAGGTGAGTCCCTGTCTTTTCTCTGCCATCTTGGCACCACTTCCAAGAGTTATTTTCTGACAGAATATAGCAAGGACAAAAATATACTCCCTGTCTCCCTTCACACACACACAAAAAATACCTGGTGTAATATTCCCTTCTATATCATTTCACTCCCTAGGGAGAATGGACACAGACTTAACTCAGTTTCTCTGCACCATTTACCCCACCTTCTTCACTTCCAAATGTGGCATCATAAATGGATGGATGAGTTAGCATCTCTGCTGTAGTTGGTCTTGGCCTAGAAAGTCTTTTGGGACTTTAGTCCTCAGTGTCTGGCTTCAAGAAAATTCCAATATGGACATTAGTCCCCAGGTCTCTGGTAGGTTGTTCTCTGATCTTTTAAAGCTCACCACGTCATAGATATTTCCAATTTCCCTCACCTAAAACAGGAAAGAATAAACACAAAGAACAAATTACTATTGTCACATGTCACAGGCTACATGTCAGCCTCAGAGAGCAAGGCCCAAGGCCTCTTCCCTTTCAGAATTGCCTTTCTTGATGCATTCCAGGAAGAGAATGGAACTCAGCCCGGAAGGAAGAAAACTGATCAAGGATCTAACCCTGGCTGAATGCACCCCACTTCCCATTGTGCAGCCAGTCAACAGTCTGTCTCCTCCTTATATTGTTAGTAGACTGAAGTCAGTTGCAGAACGTCTGCTCGTGCTCTAAAACAGGAATCATGGCACTTCTATTGCATGACATCATGCTTTTCTGGAAGCATGCTCCCCAGCCACTTTCAATTGGGGATGACCCTCTTTTACATGAATTTAAAAGGCCACATGAAACAAGGAGAAGAGAACTGAGATGAGGCATTTTTCACAACTGTAACCTGGGGGATAATTTTTAACTAAACAAGAACTAGAGCAGATCATAACAGATAAAATAGGTAAATTTTATGCCTTGAAATTAAAAAGCTTTTGTACACATACACACACACACACACACACACGCGCGCACACACACACACACACAGAATGAAGACAATTATCAGAGAAATAGTAGAATGGAAAATGCATCAAAAACTGCCTACAAAAGTATAATAGGGAACATGAAAAGAAAGACATAAATATATAAGACCAAAAGCCATTCCCAAATGGAGAAGTGGTCAAAGGATGTTAAAAGTTTTTGAAACAAAAATTATGAGCTATAAATGACTGCATGAAAAAATGCTTGAAATCATTAACAGAGAAATAAGAATTAAAACAACTCTGAGGCTTTACCTTACACCATTGGGAAAAATTTAAAAAGATTGGAAGAGTCAATGTTGCATAGAGTAGAGAAGACAAGCACACTGAAGGTGTGTTTGTCGAGCTGTGAAATAGTCAATTCTGAAACACAATTCTATATTTCAGTTTGGAATAATGCAAACAAAGTGACTAAAGTGTTCATATCCTTTGACCCAGCAAATTCACTTCTGAGCATGTACCCCAAGAAAATCAAGGACAAAAATGATATTCCAACATATATTAAAATATTCATTCTTTGTAGTAGTAAAGAATTAGAAATAAAATGAGTGCCCATTTGTTGGAAGATGACTGGAAAAACTTTTGTGTGAATGTTGAGAAACATTATTTTGTAGTAAGAAATGATGAATGTGAAGAATTCAAAGAAATATAGGATGATGTGTATAACTGATGCAGAGTAACATAAGCAGAACCGAAAGAACAAAAATAATGCCATAATGAAAATTGTCTCCTTCATGTCAGAGAAGGGAGGGACCACTAGGACAGAATATTGCCTGCATTGTCAGATGAGGGGTCTACATCAAAATGCTTTTGCTTAATTATTTTGAGAGAGAAAATGTGAAATTACTTTGACATAAAGGACAAATGTATCAATAACATTTTGAAGAAGCATATTAGAGAACTACAGAGTACAGTGTGAAGCCTGAGGGAGGAAAAGTCATTATCGATGGGAGACCAGAAAAAAAGAAGTCATTTGAGTGATGTGCTTAAATCAGAGGTGTCATCCCTGTAGCAGCCTTAAAACTAAATCAGCATGTAGCCCATAGGGATCCCAACTTCAGACTTGTCTCCATCTCTCCTCCTTTCTGTTTGAGTTTGACACCATTGCCTTAGGTAATATCTGAAATGGACCATGAAATGGATATTGTGCTTTGCTTGGCAATGGGTGTTAGAGAGTAGGAGACTTATATATGACCAACAAATTACTTAAACTAAGGCATAAAAATGTCTTTCCATAATTTTTCATATTGAAAAATCTAGTTTTTCTTGAGCCGTGCTTTCATTATAAGTCTTCCCATTTCTCAGTTTCCCTGCCTAAACTCTTTCATGTCCCCAAAGCTCTAATAAGTACAATATTGGTTCCTCTAACATGGCTATCTTATTTTTGTCCTATTTAGACCCAGAAAGTTAAATCGGTTGTTCAGTAGTTTCCATCATGGTATGTAATACAGATGTGTGAAAATGTACAAGTTCCATGTATCTTAAATTTAAATTTGCTCACCATTTCCAGAGTATGTTGCTATCCATTGAATATTTAAAATTAAATTGTTCTTACTGTAACATCTTATTTATTTTTAAGTAAAAAATTCAAAACCCCTGGAGAAGAGCCTCACTATTCTGTCTATATGATTTCACTGCCAGAACCACTTGTGTTTTCTAAGCAACTTTGTATGCCAAATGATTTAGTATAAATCATTATGCTGCTCAGAGTTTATTTTTAACACAATGAGATGCATTTGGCTGCCAGCTTTTGCATGTGTGGGTCTTTTTAATATAAGGCAAAAGTAATTGAGACCAACAGTGTTTCTCCTGTCAGTTAGATGCTGAGCTTCAATAAAGACTGAGTGGCCAAATAGACAAAAGGGGCTTATATGTATCAGGAAGCAGCTTTTAACTTTAAATAGAATTGACAAAAGGACAGATCTGTGTATTCAGTAGAGAAAACCTGTGGCAAAGAAGCTTAAAGCAAAGGCTTATTAAACAAGTAAAGGTCAAAATCAAGAATGACTTAAGTTTAATTTTGAAACTATTCAATTTACAAAAATTGGATTTACATTCAACTTTTTAGGAACGTGTATCTAGCGCATCAGGTGAGAAACACACACAAACAGAAGAGAATCCTGGCTGTTAAAGAGTGCATCAAGTGCCAGAACAGTGAAGTGATATTGATAATCACTCCAAAGAATTAAGACTAATTATTTCTTATTACGAACCGGCTTAGGACCCCCGCCCTCTCACTTACCCATCCTTAGGATAAGTCTTGGGTCGTCACCGGCCTCCGGAGAGGAATCACCAGACAGAGCGCCCGAGGAGTTTTGGAGTTGTTTATTCATCTGCAGTTACATCTCAAAAGACCCCAACTTCTGTATTCCAGAATACTTATAGCAACCAACCACCAATCATAATCACCTACAGCAATTATTACCTTATATGGATACATATAAAGCAAGCTTGCAATAGCTATATTCTATAACACCCAATACCCCAGCCCCCAACAATTTCTCCTGGAAAAACCAAGGTGATGAGAAATGCCCAGTAGTTTCTGAAGCTTAGAGGGGGAAGCTATGGTAGAAGATCAAGGGAGGTGTTATCAACCAATTAGAGGGGGAGAAAACTCATTCCCACCCCCACCCCCACAGTAGCCAATAATGGGGCTAAAATCACACCTACTTTTCACTTATTATTTTTTAACATCTCCTCACTCTGCTCCTTCTTTATCCTGTATACACTCCTAAGCTCCCTTCTTCTGGCTGTGTTTCATCCTCCCCAGGACAGTTAAAAACTAAAACCCAGCCAGCCATAGCAACAGCTGCCATTAGGAAAATGGGTAGGAATAGTTCATTGTAATGTTAATGGGATATAAAATTTTCCCTGTCCATTAACAGGCCTCATGTGGATCCCCTTAAGGGAAGCTTGCTTAGAGAAGCCTTGCTTGTAGGAAGGCTTATACACCTTTTGCTAACTTCTAATTAGGCACTGAGTCAAGAGGGTTGTGATATCTTCTGTCTCTGAGAAGTGTATATATACACTCTGAGTAGATATTTTGCTTTGGGGGCTTGCTTATGAGAAGGATCTTGTGGTTCTCTGGTCAAGATTCTGAGTGGCTGTGTGTTCAGAGCTCCCAGACTGCTCAGATGTAAAGGCTCTTTCTATCTAGGCATGTATGTAAAGTGTATATTTGATTCAGGCAGTCAGAGCCTTGTCTGTTGGTCTTTATTTCTCTGCTTGTATTTTCTGTTTGTATTTTCTCTCTAAAGTTCAGGATGCTGACTTTCCCCCTGAACTAGTGAGTGTGATTAAAAAAGATTATTGAACCCTTAAACAGCTATCTTTCCTAGTAAAGCAGATCTAAGAACCTGTACTAGCAGCCATCCTGTATATGCCAGTGTGGTTGCCACTACATTCAACTCATCTTTTATCTTTAGTAACTGTCTTCTAATTGATCTCCCTGCCTCAGATCTCTCTCCATTATTCCAATCCATGCCTACCAATTATGTCTTTTCTAAAACAAAGATCTGACAATATCTCTCCTCTACTCAGAAATTCCAGTAGCTACCTATTGACTCTAGAATCAAATATAAACTGACTTTTTAAAGCTCTTCACAACCTGGCTTCAAGCTACCTTTTTTAAGCTTCATTATACATGTACTTCCTTCTTTAACTCTATGGTCCAGGCAAATTGGCTTTTTTCCAATTTCTCACACTCATATAAAAATACAACTGAAATATTCAAATATGCTTGGGAAATTCATGTATGATATCCATCAAGCAGAGCCATGCAAAGAAAGGAAAACTTTCTACTGAGTTGAAATCAGAGACAAGTTTCTGGTTTTGCATTGTACATGGTCAATATCTATACTGAGAAATATGACTCCCTGAAAGAGTATAATGTTTACCGATTGTTTGTTGTATTGGATATTTTTTCCTTTATTGGAGACAATCAGAATTAAATGACTTGCCCAGGGTCACACAACTTCTAAGTGTCTAGTGCCAGATTTGAACTCAGATCCTCATGACTCCAGAGCTGGTACTCTATCCACTGTGCTACTTAGATGCCCCATATTGTGTATTTCAATTTTTAAAAATCTACAAAAAGGAATTTGCCCCCTTGATTGGCTTTGTTCATAAAACTAATTTTTTGCTAATAATCATTATTTATGTTTTCCCAAACCAAAAGCACAAAGAAAGGATTTTTTTAAAAATGAAGCATAACTGGGAAATAAGATGTACAGGTAGTGGGGTGTAGAAATTTATCTTGCCCTACAACAGCAGTTCTCAACCTGTGGGTTATGTTCAATTTGTAACAATGAAAATACATCCTGCAAATCAGATATTTACATTACGATTCATAACAGCAGCAAAATTACAGTTATGAAGGAGCAATGAAAGTCATTTTATGGTTGGCGGTCACCCCAACATGAGGAACTGTATTAAAGGGTCATTGAGAACTGCTGCCCTATGAGAAAGTGAGGGGGGGGATGGGGGTGTGATAGAGGGGAGTGCAGACTCGGGGAAGGGCACTGTCTTTGGGTGGTGGAGATTTAGAACTTAAAATCTTGTGGAAATGAATGTTGACTCAAATAAACAAATAAATAAATGAATTTTTAAAGATGAAGCCTAGACCATCACATTAATCTTACCAAAAATGTTATCATTAATGATATTTTAGTGAGAATAAAAAAAGGGTTTTTGATACTATTATAAAATAAAATTTAAAATTCTTTTTAAAAATATTGCTTATTTCATATTTAGCTCATCCTTTTAAAATACCTACTTTTGTATATGATTTATAATGCATAGAATGCATTAATATAATATTTCATATGTATATAATTTACATGTAAGTATACATACTTTGGGGACACACTAAAAACTGTTTTTTCTGCTAGGGGCATATAATCAAAAAGCTTTAGGGACCACTGGTATGGACTATGAAGTATCATTAGATGGATAATAATAGGTTGGACCTTTTGTATTATCTTGGACAGACACTAAAAATAGACAATGAACTGAGACCAGAATGGAATATTAAAAGAAGAGTGGGATGAATTCACTTCATAGCACTTTCAAGGGTCCTAAGTTTCTCCCTAAAACTGGTCAACATTTTTTAACAATATTCTGGGCAAGTAGTTTAGCTTGGATTCAGGAAGTCCTTGATTTCAGTCCTATAGGTGTTAGGTGTGTAATACTCATCAAACCACTTAACCTCTGTCTCAGGAAATCTTCTCTATTAAGAAAGATGAGTTTTATGTTCCTTGGATACAAGTGAGAGAATACCACAATATCTGAAGATTAAAGTTGAATTACCCACCAGGCAATGAAGAAATACATGGTGGGCATGAACAAGCTACAACATAATAACAACCAAGAATTGTGCACAATAAATTGCATTAATAATATCATCAGAGAAATATTTGACTTAGGAAAGAAGATGGGCCAATCATGTGATGAGGATGAAAGATAACCAATTACTAGTATTCCTACCATGTCAACAGAACTAGAAGTTCTCAAGTATTTTAGGTAGACATGGAGTCACACAGGATGGACAAGCTAGAATAAGAGTTGCAATCTGCCTCATTGAAAGGGGATATCTATATAGATAAGCTCACAAGAAAAGACTAGGGCAATAGGGAAGGATGTCATGTGACACTCCTTTTGTTGGTGGAGCACCTTCTTCATTTGTCTTAATTAACAAATATAATTCTGTTGCAGTGGGGACTCTGCCCACCCAAAAACTATTGGAATTTCTTGATGTGTTGTGGTGGAACAGTCTCAAAGAATTCAGAATCAGAACACCTCTAATCCAAGTATAGGCATTTATTGAAATTGACACCTCTTATGAAGTGGGTTAAGTTTCAAGACAAACCAGCAACTTCAGAGAGAGCAAGATGGATTTTTACAGGGTAAAGATGCTGATTACACAAGAAAAATTTACATAGAATATAGGAATATGATTAATATTACAAAGGCAGAAGGAGTTTGTTAAGGGATTAGGTAATGGAGGAGGGGTGCCTTCTATGGTTCAGTGGTTAAACATTCAAGTTATGGTGCTTTCTGATTGGTAGCTATCATGGTCCTGGCTGGTCAAAATGGATAGTTAGATACTGTGGTTCTGTCTTGGGCTGGATAGATGATGTGATTGTGGTCAAGTACAAGAACATACCTATTCAAATATGTGGAATGGGTCTGGGAGCAGTTGCTAGATAGAGGCAGTGACTGGGTTCCCATCATATGGACACACCTGCTGTTTCTGTGGGAACTAAGAGTTCAGGCACACACTTGTTGTAGTGAAGCATATATGAAGAAGTTAGGATGTTGATGGGAGGAGGGGAGGTAGGTACAGTGAACCTGCTGTTAACTGAAACCTATAATGAAGTTAGAATATTAGGATGGAGGTTGGGAGTGGTGGATCGAGCTTTATTTGGATTCCATCAATTCTATTTGTGGATACCCTGGGAAATGGTTTGGAATAAGACAAACCATTCAATGGGAAGAATTGTATTTATTCAAGACTCATTTTCTTTATTTGAATTCAATATATAACAATATGCCTACTCTTTTCCAGTAGAGGGTATTTTTGGTCAAAACAAGCATTTTCTATCTCAATTAATATCCAGGAATGATTTATCAAAGTAGATTGAAGAAATATGTTACAGAGGGAACTGAGGTTCAGAGGCATTAAGTGATTAAATATCACGATAAAAACAAAGTAATTGGAGTCAACACTTCTGACTTAAGTTCCACGCTTCTTCCATTGTCATGTGCTGCTTCACTGAGTTCATAAATTTTGCTTCAGAGCAAGATTAAATGAGAATTTGCATATGAACTTTTTGGGGAAATTTTTTGTAGCTCAATACAATCATTCAAAGCCATCAAAGACAATTCCTATAAATGCCTACAGTGCCCTGATGAATGCACTTCTTCAGTGGGCCAAGCTACAAATATCTACCTTCTCCCATCAGCCTCCCTACCCTTGATCCCCAGGTGGCCCAGAGCATTATGCCAGATTACTGTGGCCCTACACCAAAAGCTCTTGCCTGGCAACAATATCCCTTCGAGACTTCGAGTAATTGTTATTCATCTTCCTTCTGGTGCTGCCCCTATATCTAACAAACTCCTACCCTTTGTTACTCTCCTTATTCCTGTATTACTCTAATCATTAATCATCTAGGATCAAATGATCTTCCACTCCCACTTCTTGTTCTTTGTAATAGTAATGAAATTTATAGATCACTTTATATTGCTAAGCTAAGAGGTACTTAGCACCTAGTTTCAAATTAAACCTCTGTTACAGAAACAGAAGGTATGAACCTCTGTTGCTGACATGACAGGAAGGAGCTGAATAGGGAGGAGCAATACTGTATATGAGGAGAAGCCCTAGCTGGAATTTCAGATCTTCCTGGAGCCAGGTTCTGGAGGCTGAGGAAGACAGGCCCAGGCTAGAGATAATTATTTTTATTTTGAGAATCTGGATGAAGTGATTTCGATTCTGGGAACCAGCTGAAACTTCTGCTGAAAACTTCCAAGGGCCAGCCAGAGCTGCTGAGGAGCTGCTGAGTCCGAGGAGCAGCTGGAGCTGCTGAGGATTTACAAGGACCAGCCAGAACTGCAGAAATCTGAGGAAGCATTATTGCGGTGTTGCTACTTTGTTTGTGGCTTTGTTAAGCCTTGACTTCCTAAGGATAGAGACTGTGAAGGATTTAAGGTGGACTGGACACTGTGTTTCAATGTGGAGCAGGAACTGCACAGAGAGCTGGACAAGGAGGTGGGAGTTGTCTGCCTTTGAACCCAGGTGACAGTTTGGTGAATCCAGGTAGGAGCTGGAACCATAAAAGGGGATCCAGAGAATCTGAGAGCCTACCCCAAGTCAAGCTGAAAGAAGACTTTACTTTGATACTGTGTACTGACTGAGAAGATTGTGATCTACTTGTGACTGAGGGATGGATGGCCTGTGTATTTTCTGATGATGGAATGGTGAATGATGACTGAAGAGTGACTGATTTAGTGTGCCCCATGAGTGGAGAACTTTGACTTCTGTATTTTGTGACCCTTAAGGAGGCAAGCCTCTTTAAGGATAATTGAATGATTAAGTTGATTGAATGATTGAGTTACTAAGTTATTGATTGACTAAATGATTATACTTTGCTCAAAACTATGTGACCACTGTGGTGAAAACTATGTGGCCATTTTTAGTGATAAGTTGTTGTGAATGTTGTATTTTGATTTTCTGTGATAAGTTGTAATATTGTGAATGCTCTGTCTTGATTTTCTGCGAATATTTTGCTCTGGTTTGTTATTGAATAAGTAGAGTGTTCACTATACTATGTAATCAGAACCTTGAAGCTAGTCACAACAGCAGTCTTCTGGAAAGCCGCTTGTTCTTGACTTGACATTATGGCATAGTTGGCAGGATTACACAAATGTAATTCGACACAATTTCAAAGTCGTCTTGTTTGTATCTACCTCTGTACTTATATCAGTTATCTTTTTTAAAATAAATATTTGTTGATATCTTTTGGTTTTATGTTGCCTAAATTTTTCCCATATCCTTCCTCCTTCTTTCAGAAATCCATCCCATGTAACAAAAGGTTTCTTAAGAGGAAAAAAAAGCAAAAGAAGAGAAAAAAAATCAACAAAACCCAAACTATATGCAATGTTACAGAAACACGGACCTTCCGCCCAACATTTGTGATGGAAGGTAGAGATGGGTTACTATATCTCTTCTTTGGTTTTATGCTTATTGTGATTTTGCTGCGTTCCCTGTCAGTTGTTTTCTGCTCATTCTTTCCGTTTATGTTGTAGTTATGTTGTTTTCTTAGCTCTGTTTATTTCACTTGATTTAAGTAAATTCATGCTCTTCAGCATTCATATTCATCACTTCTCAAGCACGATAATGTTCCATTACATACATTTGCTACAGTTTGTTTAGCTATTTACCAGCCAATGGATACCTATTTTATTTCCAATTCATTGATATCACAAAAAGTGCTACTATAAACATTTTGTTCTATATTGAGATTTTCTTCTTTTCAATGACCTCCTTGGGGGATAAGCTTAGGACAAAGGTAATAGACTTTCCAGTCACTTTTTTTAAGTCTTGGTGTCTTGGAAACCCCAAAATGTAAGGGCAAAGGATGCGGATAACCTCGAAAGAATTCGACAACTCAAGCCTTCTTTCAGTCCAAGTAGTTTAGTAAAACAGTGTTTGGGGAGGAAGAGATTCCTAATGATTCTGGGGCATTTATGACAACAATACAAGCAGACTAGATTTTAAGAATCTGAGCAATTGATGAGGGTAAGATTGATATTTTATACAGAAAGACCTAGAAGATCTAGATGGGATTAGAGTGGCAAGTAGCCTGGGGTGGGGTCACATGCAGAAAATAAAAGGAGTTAAGTGGCTGGAGAGTCCCATTGAAAGGACAATTTAAAAGATTATTGACTGGCATGTATTTCTCTTCTTATAAGTGATTTGGAGCATCCTTTCATACTGGCACAGTAACAACAACACTGTGTGATGATCAGCTATAGACTTAGCTCTTCTCTGCAATACAATGATCCAAGACAATTCCAAGGGACTCATGATGGAAAATGCTATCCACATCCAGAGAAAGAACTATGGAGTCTGAAAGGAGATTGAAGCATACTATTTTCACCTTTTTTTTGTTTTTTTCTTGTGGTTTTTCCCTTTTGTTCTGATTCTTCTTTCATCACATGACTAATTTGGGAATATATTTACTATGGTTATACATGTATGACCAATATCAGAGTGCTTGCTGTCTTGGGGAAAGGTGTATGGAGGGAGGGAGAAAAATTTGAAAATCAAAATTTTATAATAGTGAATGTTGAAAATTATCTTTACATGTAATTGAAAAAAAATAAAATACTATTGCGGTGGCTAGGTGGCGCAGTGAATAGAGCATGGGCCCTGGAGTCAGGAGGACCTGAGTTAAAATCCAGCCTCAGACACTTAACCCTTACTAGCCTTGTGACCTTAGGCAAGTCACTTAACCCCAATTGCCCTGCCCTCCCCCTTCCAAAAAAAAAATTAAAAAATACAGCAAAATAAAATACTATTAAGTAGGAAAAAATTACATAATTATAGCTTAGCACACTACCTGACATATAGGTGCTTACTAAATGTTTACTGTATTGCAAATATATATATATATATATATATATATATATATATATATATATATATATCCTAGATTTTTAGCAAATAAGAGGCTCTCTACAAGTGACCTAAACCAGAGAAGTCAGCTGGCTGGAAACTGCTCTGAGACCACACCCAAATCAGAGGTCTGTATCAGATGTTTCCCGAGAACCAGAGGGTTATTTGGGATGAGACTTCTATGAAATGGACAATTTTTTAATTATTATTTTTTTACTGTTTACTTTTCCCTTTTTGCCTTTTATCTGTAAGGTCTACTTGTCAAAGGGGATTGCTCCCTTTCAGTTTTGTCAAAGTCCACACCAATTGATCTTTCCCCTGTCCCTTTACATTGTTTCCTCTCATAAGCCCTATAGTTACAAACCCTTGATGAAGTTGATGGGGTGCTAATGATGGAAACCCTAAAAGGAAAAGACCATGTCTATCAGTTAGTAATTCATTGACAGACTACATCTCTCAATAGAAATCAAATGGGAGATTGAGAGAAATAATTATTTCTCATATTAATAGCCATTTATTAAAATTGGGTAGACCCAAGCTTTTTTCCCCGAGTCCTATTTCCTTGTCCAAAGCCCAATCTCTCAAGGACAGAGCTAATAGAAAATAGGACTAACTTTCTCCTCAATCATGGTCAGATCCCACCCAATCTTACAAGGAATCTAATCTAAGGTGAATTCCTGCTCTTTGTGTTCCACTAAAGCAAGTTTGGGTAAAGGTTGATCCTTTGTCTAGATTGCCCAAGGCTGAGGGTGCTCTGCCTGTAGGGAAAATCTCTTTGTCCAGGAATGACAAGATGTTGTTTTCCCAGCCTCTAATTGGAGTAAACCCACTTCTCTTTGTAAAGTCCACTTCCCATTAATTGCTAACTGGTCACAGTTGATTGCCACCCTCAAGAACACCCATTCTTCCAAGAGCATATAAATTGTAAGCCCACCGCCATGAGGGGTCTTTGGCATTCAAGAGTGTCACTGATCTTTTCATTAATAAAATGCTAGTATTATTAATAAAATGATTAATTACCCAGAAAAAAAGAATATATCTCCTACTTATATCTGTCAAAGGTAGATGATAAAATGATATGTTTCTCTTCTAATTATTTTTGGCATGATTTTTAGCATGTTTGTTTTGAATTTATTTGGGCATATAGAGTAATATGGGTGATCTAAGTCTAATTTCTACTAGAGTGCTTTCCAGTGTTTCCAGTTCTTATTAAGTAAGGAACTCTTTCCTAAATAGTTTCTG
Source organism: Pseudochirops cupreus (assembly GCA_028627135.1). Lineage (NCBI taxonomy): Eukaryota > Metazoa > Chordata > Mammalia > Diprotodontia > Pseudocheiridae > Pseudochirops > Pseudochirops cupreus. The sequence continues at coordinate 406,326,816 of CM053580.1, forward strand.
AGTTTATCAAATACTGGGTTACTGAGTTTCTCCAACTCTCCATTGTCCGTTCTTTTCCATTGATCTATTTTTTAAAAATACCATTGATTTCTTAATTGCCAAATCTGATGCTTTTGTTCTCAGTCCTTCATGATGTCTCTGCTATATTCGACATCGATAACCATCTTCTCCTCCTGGATACTCTCTCCTCGCTGGATTTTTATAACAGTATTTTTGTTGGTTCTCCTCATTTTTGTTTGACCACTATTCAGTTTCCTTTTCTGGCTTATCATCCATGTCATGCCTTCCAACTGTGTATATTCTCCAAGACTCTGTTTTGATCACTCTTTTCTCTCTCTCTACGTAGTCTCATTAGCTTCCATGAATTTAATTATCATCTATCTCTATTCAAATGACTCTCAGAGCTATGTAGCCAGACCCAGTCTCTCCCCTAGGCTTCAGTACCAGACTGCCAACTGGCTTTGGGACATTTCAAACTGCATATCCTGGAGGAATCTCAAATTTACTATGTCCAAAATGGAACTTATTATCTTTCCCCCAAAACCTACCCCTCTTCCAAATTTCTCTAGTTCTGTTGAAGGCAATATCCTATAATGTCAGTGTTATCACTGATGTGTCATTTTTCCTTACCCCATCCAATTGGTTGTCAGATCTTGCTGTTTCTAACATCACAATATGGCTCACATCTGACCCCTCTCTCTACTCATACAGCCATCAGCTTAGGTCAGAACCTCACCTAGATAATTGCAAAGCCTTCCCAATTGGTCTGCCTGCCAATATCTCTCCTCTCCAGTCTATACTCTCCATAGCTAGCAAAGGGATTTTCCTTACCTCAGATCTTAACTCATCACTCTCCTATTCACTCTAATGACACCTTATTGCCTCTAGAATCAAATGAAAACTCCTCTATTTAACTTTTCAAGCCCTTGATAACCTGACTTCAATTTATCATTCTAGCCTCATTGTACCCCTTCCTATATTCTGCAATCCAACCAAAGTGGCCTTCTCTTTATTCCTTACACATGACAGACCTTCTCCTGTCTCCATGCTTTGACCCTGGCTATCTTCCATGACTGGAATCCACTCTCTCCATACCTCTATGTCATAAAATGACACAGCCTTAATACTACCTTCTACCTATAACCTTTCCTATTCTCCACAAATACTAGTGTTCTTCCTTTCGAAGTGACTTATATTTAACTACTTCACATTTATTTATATTCATTCTTTGTATACTTATGTATGTATTTGTTGTCTTCCCTTGTTGGAACATAAGCTTCTTGTGAGTAGGGATTATCTTATTCTTTGTACTTGTATCCCTCTCTTCAAGACATAGCTCAAGTCTACCTTCTAAATGATGACTCTAATGAGGGGAAGCACATTATTTCCTAAGGGTCTTTGTTTATCTATTAATTTATTATATTTAAAATATTTATTTATGATATATTATTTTTCTATTTCTACTTCTGTTATTTTATCTATTCTATATTATCTGTTCTATTATTTATCTGTTTCTACTATCTATTTTTCTATTTCCTCTTTCTTTCTCAATTTATTAGTTTTACCTGTTGTACCTATTCTACCTACCAAGCAGAACAAGTTAAATCACCATTCCCTAGGAGAGCCTTCTTCAAGGATTTGAAAGGCTGTGCCACTCCATTATCTTCTCTTCTCTCCTCCAAGTAAGGCATTGTACCCAGTACCTTCAACCTATCCTTATGTGGCATGTTCTCAAAAACCTTCCTAATCCTAGGATTGTCTTCTTCGGGAAGTGCTTCAGCTCATTTATGTCAGCAGCACTGATTGAAATCTGCTCCCCACCCCCAACCCAGACTGACTGGATGGCTGCCCCCTTTTCTGAGATCTCTCTTTCTAGCTAGGGATGAATAAACATGAAGTCTCTCATTATTTCTCCTACTCCAAATACTGGGTGGTAAGGATCTGGTAGGGCATCTAGATGGACACAATGCTGGGCTTTGAAAGATTCATCTTCCTAAGTTAAAATCTAGTCTCATATGCTTACTAGTTGTGAGACTGGGCAAGTCACTTAACCCTGATTGCCTCAGTTTCCTCATCTGTAAAATCTGCTGGAGAAGGAAATGGCAAACCACTTCAGTATCTTTGCCAAGGAAACCCCAAATGGGGTCACAAAGAGTCAGTTATGATTAAATGACTGAACAACAATAAGAAACTGATAGAGATAGCTAGTTGGGCAGTCCTGGTCCTCTCCTCTGTCCCCACCCCCTCCCCCCATCATTTTGTTACTGAAACCTTTTTGCTTTACTATCCTGGGCTGCTCTGGTGGTTTTTTCTAAGTCCAAGGTTCTTGGACTTTCACTTGAAATTCATGGTAAAAAATTGTTTTTATAGATCACAATTTTACTTATTTAAATGGTACTATAATGACATTGTGAATAAATAGCTAACTGTGATGCCAAGAAGGCTTGGATCCACGCCCCTCCTCTGACATATACTGATTGTGTGACCCTGGACAAGTCATCTGACCTATCAATACCCATGGCAAATCTCTTAGATTAGAAATTGCAGTGGAGATGCTGACCAGGGCTATCTAATTTGGGAGTTCCCTACACCAAAAAAATTACAAATCTCTTCCCTATCTATATGACACTGTCAAGATAATATCTGTCTTATGTCTTGTTTGTTGTGTGAATAGACACCCAATAACATGCTGATAGTTGAATGGAAAGGATTTGAAGAAATAGCCAGAAGTATAGCATCATGTACCAATAGACATTTCCCTCTTACAGAGAATCGAAGATTTTAGATCTGGAAGAAACCTTAGAGATCTAGTTCATATAATCATTTTGCAAATAATTAAACTTGTTGAGTTTTTGTCTAACTTCTTCTAACCCTGGGATGGTTATGGCCTGCCCAAGGTCACATAGGTGTAAGCAAGGAGTAGAATTGGGAATCGAACCTTGGTCCCTTAACTCCAGATTCCAGTGGTCTGCACTGTGAGCACACTAACTGTAACTTACTCCATCCAACTCAATTTGTTCAAATTTGACATCATATTTTGATTTCTATTTATATCTTCAGAGGATTAGGCAAACTTGTTCAATTTAGTGAGATAATAATGTATGGTTACCAAGTGAAGAGATTCATTTCTATAAGCTACATAGGAAACTAGGTTCATAACTTTATTTTCATAACCACAAAGGATGAGGACACGTCACATAAGATTATACAACTTCAGAAAGGGCGGAGCCAAGATGGCGGCGTAGAAGCAGCAACATATCGCAGCTCTCACATAGCCACCCCAAAACACCCATAAAATAGGACTCTAAACCAATCCTGGAACTCCAAAACGCACACAAAGATACTTC
>CM053580.1:406337063-406358216 GCA_028627135.1 Pseudochirops cupreus
CCATGAGAAAGGTAGAAAACTAAAGGATAAAATTAAAAAGAAACAACTTGTTACTAAAGGTATTTTTTTATCTGTTTTTTATGATCCAGACTTGTATTTCATCACTGTAGGGAACGTCCATCAATGCAACTCCTCAGTAATTTAAGTCTTAGATTAGAACTTCATGAGGACACTGAAAAATTAAGTGATCACCCAGGTAGTATGTGCCCAAGGCAGGACTTCAACGCAGTTCATCCAGATCTAAAATCAGCCCTCTATCCTTTATGTTATGTTCTCTTTTTCTGAGAGTATTATGGAGAATATATTCAATTGAACAAAAAATTTACTGAACACCTACTATAAAGGTAGTATATTAGGTGAGATTATGATTAATAATAATGATGATGATATAATCCTTATCCTCATAGAGTGATGGACTCCATTCACCATGTACATTCAAGCTCCTACCATGTGCTTCCTCAGGTATTAAAGCCCTAAACACCATGGCTCATAGTGACAAACGTTATATGATTTTGCATGAGAGGGTTCACGTCAGAGCAAAAAGATTTTTCTTTGAATAAAAAAGATTATGAGAATCTGATGAATAAATCAATGTGAAAACACTTTGAAAACTGAAAAAAAAACACACCACACAATCATGTAAGTTGGCATTATTGCAATGTTTTTACTTTGACACTTGCTTCTTCTTGACATCAGGCAATCATAGACCAATGTAGGATGTTCATATCCCTCTAGGCGGGGGAAGCTAGGGGTGTGTGTGTGTGTGTGTGTGTGTGTGTGTGTGTGTGTGTGTGTGTGTATAGGGAGGGAACTGTTGGAGTGATGGAGCTTTCCACATGGACTCTACCACCACCAGCATGGTTGGTAACTTTGTGCTGTACCTTAGAAGAGTTTCAAGAATTATAAGTATATGGGGGCAGCTAGGTGGAGCAGTGAATAGAGCACTGGCCTTGGAGTCAAGAGGACCTGAGTTCAAATCCAGCCTCACTTACTACCTGTGTGACCTTGGGCAAGTCACTTAACCCCAATTGCCCTGCCTTCCCCCCTGCAAAAACAAAATAAAAAAGAATTACAAGTATAAAAGAAAACTCATCACCTTGAGGGCAGCCTTCTGAGGTTAAGCATCTCTAAACTTAATTGGCTGTCTCACAAAAGGTCATCTGCTCTCCATCTTCATCCAGAACTGTATGTTCCTGAACTCTACTGGTCAGGGTTTTACCATATCTTGTTTTGTCTTTGGTCCATCACGACACTTCCAGTCATCTCCATGCCCTGTACATACTCTCCATCTTCCTCTGCCCCCATCATCCCACCTTTACCTCTCCAGATCTAAGAATGGTAATCAAATCAACAGTACTACTGCTGATAAAAACATGTCAATTAACTGTTCTACTGCTCCAATCACTATTCTTGACTTCTCTGTCTAAAACACTTCACTCTGGCCACAATTCCCCATTGTTTCCCTATTAGAATGTAAGCTCCTTGAGCATGGGAACTGTCTCGCCTACTTATTTTTGTATTCCCAACACAACATAGTGCATGACATGGAGAAAGCACTTAATGAATGGGTTTTTTTTCATTCATTCATCTATTATAACAGTTCAATAATAATATTGTCACAGATAGTGGTGTCAACTTTAACTCTGGAGAAGTTCTGCCAAGAGAAGGTTCCTAGAACTCCTGGTGTATTTATCTGGACTAAGAGCTAGAGTTGGGGAAAGCATTGAACTTGGAAGCCCAGAGACCTGGCTGTAATACTAACTAGCTGTTTGACCTTATCTAGTTAAAGTTATTTCAGGTCTTTGGGCCTCAGTTTCTTCATATGTTAAAAAGGGGGGGAGGTAGACTGGACTTCTATATTCTGGTCCCTTTTAGCTCTGAGATCACATGAGGAAGTTAAACCCAAGATCCTAATTTATCTCCTGAACTACCTTACTCTTCAGTGTTTCCAAGTAAGATAATATTCTGATTTTCCTAACCCAACTTTCTTATAGACAATTTTCTTACTAACCTCAGTGAAATGTCTTCTTCAAAATGCAATTAGGATGAGGGAGATGCTGGCACTCTGCTCCTCCAAACACCACCTACCATAAATTCCCTACGTGGTGTTAGTACTGCCCCAGGACAGGAGGCAGAGCAGACTTTAGCCTAGGGCCTCTCTTTTTTCTTTCATCCTCCCCACCCTCAGCTACAGTTTGTTGTTCTAAACCTAACCAAATATATATACATATATATATACATATATATATATACACAGAGAGAGACAGAGACAGAGACAGAGAGACAGAGAGAGAGAGAGAAAGAGATCAAAGATACAAAGAAAGAAGTAAAAAAAAAACTAGCATGATAAGTCTGTGTCAAATCTTGCCCTTTTCAGCTGGAACATAACTGTAGGAGGTTCATAAATGTAGATGAAATATTCCTGAGGTGCAGGTGGCTATGCTTGGATGGTTATACTCAACAATACTCCCTTTTTTTAGATTCTACTCTCCCAAAGACCCCATAGCAATTAGCAGTACTAATATGAGTAGGAAGTTATGTGAATAACTGGAATTACTGCAACAGAGCATGAGTGATGAATGCAAGGAAACAAGACCCATTCCAATTGGCAGAGAAGAAAGACAGTGTTGTTTTCTGCAAGCCGTAAAACAAAACACTTATTAGGGGGAGGGAGATCTCCTGGAAGCAACAGTTCCCTCCCTACACACACACACACACACACACACACACACACACACAACCCCCCTCCTAAAGGGATATGAACACCCTACATTGGCCTGTGATTGCCTGATGTCAAGAAGAAGCAGGTCACACTTCGTCTGTGCCACACGCCTCAGAAACACAGGCATGCACCCTACAGCAAACCTCCCAACGAGGATGAGAATTCTTTCCTCCCCAAGGCAGTTCAGAGATTTGAGAGACTTTGGACCCTCAGCCCAATGGTTAGTAAGTGGCCTCAGAACCTCATAATATACAACTGATAAATATCTGTTGAATGAATGAATGGCTTAGAGTTATTCCACCTACTCCCTCCCTCTAGTACCTCCACCTCCTGAATCTCACGTGGTTATCCTTTGAAAAGCACAAAAATCCTTTGAAACAACATCCCCAGCAGGGCTGAGAGAAGATATAATCAATGTCTGTGCACCCCTAAGGATTTCCAACACACACTCCCAGGGTGTGTCACTGGAGCCAGCCTGAATTGTTAAACTTCAGTGTGAACATTTACTTATCAAAAATTGGCAATCACTACAAATCAGAGCTGTATTTATTGTTTTGTTGATTGTCAAGACTTAAGAAAGCGCTAATAATGCAGATTATATTTGAAATTTATGCGTTTCCCCCCCATAGTGAAGCCCTCGTTGTTAGACATATACCAGTACCGCCCTATATTGCTCCATTAACATTTCCTTGAGCTCAGCACAAGTATAATAGAAGGATCGGTGAATAAAACCATTCCTAATCTGGAGACCCAGTGTTTGGAGGCTAACAATAACCGCGAATAATAATAACAGCAGCTGGCATTTACTTAGCACCTGAAGATTTGCAAATTGCTTTATATCCATGATCTCACTCGAGACTCACAACACCCCTGCATATTCCAGTCCAGTTCCATAAACCTAAGTAAGAGTTCACTTCTAGTGAATTCAGGAGTCTGCGCTGGGTCAGCTTGAAAGGTTTACCAGTGCCATTAGTCTAAACAGGAGGAAATGATGTCCGTAAAAGGATACTCCAAGTAGAAACTAAGCCACTGTAGTCCAGATGTAACTGTTTACAAAGTCAATCCTATAAACCCATCATAAGAATTACTTTAAATAGGATTAGGTATTTTGGTGTTTACTAAAAGTGCAGGGTTTACTGGAGTTTACTCAGGAAGAAAATACTCCAGAGATTCAATTTAAGTCTCCACCCCCCACCCCATCCCCACCCCCACCCCCGCTTTTTTTTTTTTAGTCTGGGTCTCCCTATCATTTGTAGGGTAGAAGTGCTATTCCTACTACAGCTCAGAACTCCCAAGCACAAGCAATCCACCAGCCTCAGCCTTCTTCTAACAGTGGTTTAGGAATACACCACCATGAACAGCCTGAATCCTATTTTTAAGGGACATTTGCTAAGCTGAATTCTTCCAAAGGATTTTGAAACATAAACTACTCTCATATAGTATCTAACTACCTTCTCAGACTAAAAGCCAAATTCAAAACAGGAGAAGAATAAAATTATCACAAAACCATGTATGTTCATATGACTCTCACGTATTCTGCGTTTCAACTGGCCCACTTAGAGAGGTAGCACAGTATATTCCATTGGAGAATGCACTGAGGGAATTTTATTTTTTAATGGTCAAGTTATCAAGCATTTATTAGGTACCTACTATGGGCCAGACACTGTGCTAAGCGCTCAGAATAGAAAGGCAAAAAAAAAAGTTCCTGTCTATGGCATTATTTATTGAATAATTAATCATAAAAGACATTGTTTTTATTCATCAAACTATACATTACAGCACCATCTGTATTATGCAGTTCAGCACTCATTACATAACAATGATCCATATATTCAGACTAAAGGAGTATACTGTGTGACTTAATTTAAATGAAAAACTACTCTTAAAAAGTTTTCAGGGCATACATGGTCAGACTCAAAACATGTGCTCAAGTCTGCTTTCTGCACTCTGACTTGGCTATTCCTTCTCTTGCTTGCATGCTTATATATCCTCCACTACATTCTTTCCCTCAACTCTGCCTCTCAGAATCCTTAACTTCCTTCCGGGCTCAACTCATAGGCCACCTTTTACTGGAAGCCCTTCCTGATTCCCCAAGTTGTAAGTGCTCTCTTCCTTCTCAAATTATATTTAACTTATTTATCTGTATAAATATTGTACCCCCATGACAGAATGTAGGCGCCTTGAGGGCAGGTCCTGTTTTTCTCAGTGCTTGGCACATAGGCTTAATAAATCCTTAATACATTGACAATAAATTAATCAGTCAACATATCTTTATTAAGCACTTAGTATATACCAAAGACTATGCTAGGCACTGAGGATATAAAGGCAAAAAACCTGAGCCCCTACTCTCAAAGAGCTCACAGGCTAATGGTAAGATAAGATGCAAACAACTATATATAACAACATGCATTTTTTTTTCCGCCTTTTTTTTGGAGGGGGGAAGGCAGGGCAATTGGGGTTAAGTAACTTGCCCAAGGTCACACACCCAGTTTTGTGTTAAGTGTCTGAAGCCGGATTTGAACTCAGGTCCTCCTGACTCCAGGGCCGTTGCTCTATTCACTGTGCCACCTAGCTACCCCTACATATAACAATATATATATAGGATAAATTGAAGATGGTCTCAGAAAGAAATAAAGAGGAATGGGAAAGGCTTCTTGTAGAAGGTGGGACTCTAGCTGAGACTTGAAACCAAGAGGCAGAGATGAGGAGAGAGAGAGAGGCATGAAGGACAGACAGTGAAAATGCTCAGTACAGGGAAATACAAGGTCCTGCAAGGTGGCCATTGTATTGTGACTGTGTGGGGAGGAGTCAAGTGTCAGAAGACTGGAACAGCAGAAGGGGCGAAATTATGCTAGGTTTTAGAAGATAAACGCAATTTTATATTTGGCCCTGGGAGATACAAGGAACGCTGGAGTTTACTGAATGGGGGGAAGGGTGGTGGGGAGTTGACATGGTCAGACTGTGGTGGCAGTGTCAAGAGAAGTATATGAAAATGTTACTAAAGCAGCAGCAACAAGACTTGACAACTGACTGGATGTGGCGAGTTACAGAGAGCAACGACTCACGACTTTAGCCTCGGTTGTAAATCTGGGTAACAGGGAAGATAGTAAATGGGAGGGCAGTAAAACATGGAAGCTGGGGAGAGTTTAGGAGGGAAGAAAAGAAGTTCAGCTGTAGACATGTTGAGTTTAAGATGTCTAGATGACACATGGTTCATGATGTCTAATAAGCTGCTGGAAACACAAAACTAGAGGTCAGGGGAATGATGTAGGGCTGGACAAATAGATCTGAGAATCGCCTGCATAAAGTTGATGATTGATACCATAGGAGCTGATGAGATCGCTAGGTGAAACAATATAAAGGGAGTAAAGAAGTGGGACCAGGACAGAGCCTTGGGGGACACCTGTAATTAATGGGAGTGGCATGGATGAAGACCCAGCAAATGAAACCAAGAAGTGGACAGACAGGAGGAACATAGGAGAGCAGTGTCACCTAAATCTGGTGAGAAGAAAATGTCAAGAAGAGAAAGATGAAAGTAGTAAAGGTTGCAGAGAGGTCAGGAAGGATGAGGACTGAGAAATAACCATAGGCTTTAGCAAGTATTACAGTGGTTCTCAACCTGTGGGTCGCGACCCCTTTGGGGTCAAATGACCCTTTCGCAGTGGTCACAAGGGTCGCCTAAGACCATCGGAAAACACATATTTCCGATGGTCTTAGGAACCGAGACAACACTTCTACAGCCATCTCCAGGCGGGTCCACCCACATGCAGATACACCCACATACAAGTATTAAAGGTGGAGGCATTAGGAAGGTTGAGAGCCACTGAATTAAGAGATTATTGCTACTTTTGGAGAGAGAAGGATTCTCTCCTTTCCTCTCACACTGCCACCACTCCAGTATGGACCCTCATCTCCTCACACCTGGATTGACAACACTACTTTCTGATTGCTCTCCTTGCCTTCAGCTCTCCCCACTCCAATCCCCCCTCCACTCTGTTATCAAAGTGGCCTTCCTAAATAACAGGTTCAACAACATCATCCCCACCACACCATCCAATAAACTCCACTGGTTCCCTACTTCTTTTAGGGTCAAATAAAAAAAATCCTGTTTGGCTTTTAAGGCCTTTCATAAATGGCCCCTTCCTACCTTTCCAGTCTTATGATACCTTATTCCCTCCTAAGATCCAGAGACTAGCTTCCTTAAATAACACAATCCATCTTCTGACTATACATTTTCACTCTCCACCATGTCTGGGATTCTCTCTTTCCCTTGTCTTTGCTCCTGGATTCCAGTTTCATTCAAGACTAAACTCAAATTCCATTTTTTACAAGACACCTTTCCTGTTCCCCCTTAATGTTAGTATCTTCTCTCTGCTTCAATTCAGCCTGTATATACATACCTTGCTTGCATGAAGTTATGTGTGTGTGTTGCCTCACTCATTAAATTGTGAGCTCCCAGACAGCTGCTTTTCTTTATAACCTTAGCACTTAGTGCAGTACCTGTCACGGGCAGATGCTTACTAAAAGCTCGCTGACTTGACTGTAAGAAAGGCCTGAACTAGGATGGGGGCAGAAACAGTTGTGAAGAAATACATAAGTATATTTCAAAATTAAGGAAACCTTTTTTTCACAAGGCAACGTAAAATTACCTTTATACAGAGTAAATATTCTATGAAAATGCCTTTAACAGGCAGCTGAGGACACAAAATTACAACACTTGTCTTGAGTCACAGCCAGTAACTGCTTTCTAAGAGAATAACAGAGCTTTAAAATAAACAGGGTTTTATGGAAACAGGGCAGATAAGACAGAGCTGTTGCCCAGTGGATAAGAGAGCCAGGAAAAACCCGGTCTTCCCCTCCAATTGAGTTATAAAGGCCAGACTTTGAAGAAATGTAATGAGTGACAATCACAGCTGTAACCAGTCTTTTGTTGGGGGGGAGGAGAGGAAGTTATACCTTTTTTTCCAACTTTTTAATCTTTTTATTTCACCTCAGCCTGATAAGAGGAGTACACAGAATAAACAGACAGGCTTGAGGACCAGTCAAAAGGCAATGCTAATCATCGCATTAAAGTACCAAAACAGCTTTTAAATAGAAACAGATCATTTGAGACAACTTTGCAAAGAGCAAACTGTGTCATTATCTACAAATCGCCATTTCCACAGCCTGTATAGTACAGCTATACTGTTAACACTCAACAAATGATAAATACTGCTACTGATAAAGACGTCTTTTACTGATGGGACATCACCAGGCCTTCTTCTTCACTTCCTTTAGGCTCATCCACTGAAGTAGTAAATAATCAAATCAGTGTAATGAATTCTAGTATTAACATTCTTTCAGCATCAGGCTTTTTTTTCTGAACATTTTACAATTAACTGAGTTTATATAAATAACTTTTATCAACTAATCTTAAATGCTAATAAGCCTATCTGCCTGTATGTTTTAATAAACTGATTTTTAAATTGTAACTTCTTCCACTTATGAAATCTGCTGGCTGATTTTGAATTACTTATGCATTGCAGTTGGTATACAGAGACATACATTTGCAAAATGACAGAGTATAGTGGAAAAGCATGCTTCTCTCCTTGGGCACAGGCCAGCGTAACATCAGTCTAATTAAAAACCCAAACCAGAGCAAGGGACTTTTAAAATCCTAAGATGATTTTTTTGGGGGGGAAGGAGAGGGGAAGGGAAGAGTTTGTTGCTATTATTAACAGTTGGGAAAACTTTCTGAATTACAAATCATTGAAGTGCTGTCATTCACATGAACATCATGCTATCGGCCCACTGTCACTGGGTATAAGTTGCCCTTCTGGTAATGGGGATAGATTTGTACTGAGTTCTTTCCCCGGAGCCCTTGTGACCAGTGCCACACACTTCCACAACAGCTGGCAATGGTTATGTATGAGTTCTCTGGTAGCTCTGAAACACAGTAAAGCTATTATAATGCTCATGTGTAACTATGACCTTCACCCTTGGCCTCATGAACCTGCTTCTTTCCTCCTCCTGACTTTCCAGTTTCTGTTAATGGAACCACCATCCCCCACCAGTTACTAAAAACCTTAAAAGGTCAATGCCTTTGATCCTCTCTATTCTTCCCCATACAGTCAGCTCCCAGTCAATTCCATCTCTGCATTTTTCTCTCAGATCCCTAAGGGTCTTTGGTTGCCACTCTAGTGGACCCTCATTACCTCTAGATTACAATCTGTTGCAATAGCCTCTTAATTTACCTCCAGTCACCACTACTTTATCATCAGCTTCCCAGTCTTTCCTACGCACCACTGCCAGTTTAGTCTTGCTCATAAACAGCTCTGATCACATCCCCAGTTCCTTACTGCCTATACAATGAAGTCCAAACTCTCCCTAGGCTGGCAGTCAGGGTTTTCCATGCCCGGGTTCCAACCTATCTTTCCAGCCTTCACAGTCCAGCCAACCTGGACCCCTGGCTGTTCCCCAAATATATCCTTCATTTTTCTGCCCTGATGCCTCTGCTCACTCCTTTCTCAAATGGAGAATGAAATGCATTTATTTCTCACAACTGAGCCCACTGAAATCCTAGTGACAAACCTAGTTGAAATCCAAGTCATGATAATGGCAGCAGCAGTCAGCATTTATATAGCACTCTAAGGTTTGCAAAGTGCTTTACAAAAGTTATCTCATTTGTTCCTCACAACCCTTGGTTAGTGATATTATTATACTCATTTTACAGATGAGGAAAATTCCTGCTACACAAAGCCTTCTTTGACTCATCTAGACAGAAGTGACATTTTTCCATCCTCTGAACATTCATATTAATATATATACACATATATATCTTATACTTTGTTTTGTAGTATATCTGTCTCCACTACACTGTAAACTCCTTGAATTTGGGTACTATGTTATCTATCTCTGTAGCATTTACACATTAGGCATCTGATGTTTGATGAATGAATGAATTCTAACTGAATGAACTGTCCCAAACAACTAACCCTTCCCTCAAATCCAAGAAAAAGATTATTTCAGTAAATTGAAGAGAGGCAGTTAGGTGGTGTAGTGGACAAAACTCCAGGCCTAGAGTTAGGAAAACCTGGATTCAGATCTGACCTCATACACTTACTTGCTTACTTACTTATGACCCCGAGCAAGTCACTTAGCCCTGTTTGTCTCAGTTCCTCACATGTAAAATAAGCTGGTGAAGGAAATGGCAAACCACTCCAGCATTATTGTCAAGAAAATCCCAGATAGAGTCACCAAGAGCCAGACATGGCTGAAACGACTCAACAACAAAAGGTCTCTTCAGAGCTCTTCCCTTGCCTTCTAGTACAATCTACTTTTGTGGTACTGCCTCGTACCTCGCTGTTTCTGTTCCATCTCATTCACTGTTCAGTTGTATTTTATCTCCACTTTTTGATGGATGATAATTCAATGATGAGCTATTAAAAGGAATGTGTTCACAACAAATACAGTCTTAATCTTTAAGAAGGAGATTATGAAGGGAAGTTCTGACATCCTTGTTAAGATTAAGAGGTCCAGCCAATCAAATGGAAAAGTGAAACTGCTTTTAAAAAAAAAAACCTTGGAAGGCAAACAGGATTCTGGTGTCCTTATGTAAAAATAGGACTATTGGGCCCTTTGCCTACACCTGCCCTTATACATTCTAAACTATCTCTTGTCACAGAAATGTAAAGCAGCTTTGGTCTTTTGGACTCTAGGCCTGATACTCTTATCTGCTCTGCCACCTGGCTGCCCACTCTGAGGAAATTTACACTAGGTCACCTGGAGACACCAGGCATCAGGGAAGTGCAAGACCTTCCTTTTGCTTCAGAATTGAAAACGATCTTAGAGAACATTTATTCTGTCAGAGAAGTGAATTATTCAAGGTCACAAAAAAAAGTGGCAGAGGTGGCCCTCCATATCTCCCCCTCCCAGTAGAGTCCAATTTCCAGCATGCCAAATTGCTTCCCCCTCAGTCTTTGTCTTTCTCCCACAGACACACTTTCAACTTTTGTTTGTTTCACTTAGTTAAGTCACAGATTTTTAGAGTACAGTGTCAGCCAAGGTGAGATACATCTTCTAGGCCGATTCCTCACCACTTGAATCATTGTTACCGCTGTCTGGTGTCACCTGAGAGAAATCTCAGATTCTCAGTAAGAGACCATGGAAGTCACCTAGTGCAACCCAGTACAGGCACTTAATAAAATGTCTGTTCTGCTCTCTACCTGAAACATAACTCCCATATAAATAGCCCTCACAAGTGGTCATTGAGCTTCAGGATGAAAGTCTCTGCTGAGAAGGAAATCACTACCTGCCATGGAAGCTCACTCCATGTTTAGGCAGCATTAATTACTAAGAAATTTTACTAACCAGAAAAATCCTTCCCTGTAGCTTCTACTCCACTGGTCCTCCTTCTGCTCTCACATCATGAATAAATCTAATCTTGCTTCCACGTGATAGCATTCCAAATATCCCAAGACAGAAATTCAAACCAAACTGTCCTGGTTTTTTCAACTATTTCATGTATGATGTGGCTCTTGATCATGCTAGTAGTGCCTCTCCTCAGAGCACAGACAGAAAAGAAAATCCATACCACCAAAGTCCTTGGTGCCATCAACATCACAAACTGATGTAGTTTTAGGAATGGAAATGGCATTAATGAAGATGCATGACCATTTGCTTTTCTACTGCATTCTAAGGACTCTGTCAGTTCATCCATCTGAATTGTCAATGAAATCTCTTCTATGTGTTTTCTCCTGCTGTTAGAATGTTAGTTTTTTCAGAGGAAGAACTAGCTTGTTTTTCTGTTTTTATTCCCAGAACCACTAGCACCATGCTTTGTATACAAGTGCTTAATAAATGCTTTTCCATCCATTCATTGCCCAATCTATCAATGTCTGTCCTTAAAATAGGGCACCCAGAACTGAGCACAATATTCTAGATGTTGACTAACCAGAGAAGATTATGGTGAGACAATCATCCCTTCTCTACTGGATACCATATTCTATTAATGCAGCCTAACAGTGTAGCAATTTTTATTTGGCTCATAAACTTCTTGAGGACAAGAAGTATGTATTATTCATCTTCGTATCTTTTTCAAGATCTAGAACATTGCTTGCATATAGCAGACAAATTAACAGCTGGTTAACATTAATTTAGATCAAAATGTACATTTATTCAATTTTAATAAAATATATCCTCATTGTAACAACCAATTCAATATGATCAATAAGGTCTTTGGAGACATGTGCTACATTAGTGAGAGGCATCTAGAATAGTGTAATGGAAAAATCTTTGCAGGCTGTTTTCTGTAATTAGAAAGCAATTTAACTACTTTCAGTGATACATACTTTCTGGTCTAAATTCCATTGATGGTGATTATAAATATATATGAAAAGTTTAAACACTTCTATCTGATCATTTATCCAATCTAATCTGTCAGTGAGTAAGGGATTAAATAAACCTAAACATGTTTCTATTTTTATTAAGGTCAAGTAGGATTTCCTTGCAAAATTTCCTGACTAAAAGGATTCTCCCTTAAAATGTGGGACACGAAAAGAAATTCCTCGTTAATGTTTTCATAATAGTCAATTCAGCAGTGGGTCCTAGGACCACCCAGTCACATTCACCAAGCCTGGACTCAGGCAATTAGGCTCTAAGTTTTTGCCCTAAGGTTTCATTGCACTGAAGCGTCATGATATCGTCTGAGGCACTGGACTCGGAGTTAGGAAAACTTGGGTTTGAATCCTTTCTCAGACACTTGCTAGGTATGTAACCCTAGTGAAGTCATGCAACCTTTTTGAGCCTGGGGCTTTTCAGTCTCCTATTAAATAGGACTAGATGACCTCGATAGTATACTCCAGCTCTAAATCCATGATCCTGTGAGTAGAAAAAATATCCCAAGAACAACGAGAATCAGGTACTAAGTGGCATACTTTCTTTGCCTGGAATTCCATATTATGATAATTATACATTCAAACTAATTATTAAAAGAAAATTAATTGCAGTTGTAATTGCACTATATAGCCACATCTGACATTCATTCGTATTGGTCCTTATTTTATATGACTATAACTGCAAAAACTATACTAAGAAAAAAATAACTCCTATTCATAGGATGGATCCAAAATGTTTCATGCACATCATCTCATTTGAATTTGATGACAACTTTGATAGATATTACTATCATTTCCATTAAGAATGAGATCATTATGGTTCCAATTGGTTAGATGACTGTTTCTCACCATCATACAGTTATTACCACTTCTGACAAATAATGACTGTTGCTCTGGGCAACTACTCAGTGTAATGGGGCAACTTTCTAAAAGTACAAAATTGCAGAAAAGAGGCTGACTTGCATATTGGTATGGAGAGTTTCTCCACCTAGGAATGCCCTATATCAATGAAATCACAGGTCCAGTCTTTCTCTCTTATACAGTTAGTGACAGAATAAGAACTTGAATCCAGTGGAAGTTCTTTGCACTATAACAGTTGGTTCTAACAGAACATGAATATAATGCATTTTTAAAACCGTTTCTTCTCTTGTAAGGAATTGAAATGTTGATTTAAAAAAAACAAAGCTAATGAATTCTCTTATAATTTTATGCCATCACTGACAACAATTTGCACTCATCTATAAAGGCACCTAATTGTAAAAAAAAAAGAAAAAGAAAAAGAAATTAATAAAATTTAGAGTGACTTTTTTTCTGTGTGGAATTTGAAATTGTAAATAAATGTTATATTCAGGCACCGAGGTGGAGTTTCTCTAGAATAAGATATTAATACAAAACTAACATTTTGATCCGTATTATACACTCCAGGAGTACTACACAATTTCCCCAAGATTTTAACAATATCTATTTTGGAAGCTTGTGCTGTGTGCTTTTGCCCCACAGTCCACAATATGGATCTAATTAGCTTCAGCGGCCTTATGTTAGTAATAAAAAAGGGAAAGCTTTGTTCATCATCTAACATGGTCCAGTAATCATAGGCTCAAAAATCATACATACACTTCAATCCACATACAAAGAAATAAACTTTTAAAATCCCTCCACACCGTGTGCTACCCTGCTAAGCGCGGTAACTTTCCGGCTCTAGAGTTTTCACTAGATCTGGAAGTGATTTATTGATAGACTGCAGACCTAGCGCTCCCTTTACTCTCTCCCATCCACCCCCGTGCAGCTTGCTCAGCCTCCAAAGTACTTACACCGGAGTGGACGGACAGGGAATCTGGTTCCAGGCACATTTGTACTGAGCCTGAATAAAACTCTCAGTTCCCTCCAGCACAGAGCAGCTCACATTCTTGTTCACTATGTAGGCGCACCAGTTCCTGGGGCGGGGTAGAAAGAGAGAGAAGGATTAACTGTAAAATGGGGGAACAATGAGAATGGCTAAGAAAAGATGAGTCGAAGTATTTATACAATGCGTTGATGGCTAAGGGCACGTGGGTGTGGAGGGCATTATCTTTTTTTTTTTAAATAAAAATTAAATAAGTATATGAAAATGAGAATGAATGCCAAAGTGAGCCGCTCCAGCATCTATGTGCCTTGGAGTGGTTTGGGGGCGCCCCCGAGGCAGGAGATGCTCCCTCCTCCATCCCCGCGCCCCCCAGGGCATGGCAGAGTCCGAGTTCAGCGTGCGGCCGGGCCAGTCCTGCACGTCTCCAGGCCGCCGCTGTCCCGCCTGCAGTTCAGCTCCTCCGCCTGGCCAGCCAGATCTCTGCTCGTCTGACAGGCTCCCCAAACTAGCCCCCTGCCCAGGCAATGCTCCCTAGGCTAGGCGCGGGGAGTCTACGTGTAACCCTGCAGCACCCTGGGGACTTCTTGCTGCTCCCAGAGGGTTCGGGGCTGAGAACAAGCTCTGGGGCGCTGAGGGCTGGGGGAGTGGCATGCTGGCAGAGAGCCCGCGCCTCCAAGGGGATTCGCCCTGGCCAGGGAAAGGGGAAGAGGAGAGGGGGCACTTACTTATTCCGAACGCCGGGCCGGCTGGTCTGCCGCATATGGGGGTTGGCTTGGGCGAGCCAGTCCTCTCGGAGGGCCAGGAGCGCCAGCACCCACGCCCAGCCACAGGGCCACATTCTGCTGCGCCCCGGGCTCGGATGGCCCCGCTGCTCCAGCTGCCGCAGCTGGCGCAAAGAGAGCGAACGAGTGCGCTTTACCGCTCTGCCAGACTGACTGAATGCGCCCTCACACGGGGTTCTGGGGTGGAGGGCAGGGGGCAGCCACCCAGAGCCCGGGCCACCAGGTCTACGAGCTGGAGACAGTAAGCTCCGCTGCTTCGGCCCCTTTTCCAGCGCCCCCCGCCCTCCCGCTCCGAACCCGGCCCCTCAATCTACTTTCTCACACTTCTCCTTTTCCGGCTTTCCTCACCCTGCTCTTCTCCTCCTCGGGTCCCTCAATGACGCACAGGTCCCCCCGGTTGCCGCCCTCCTCTTTATTTCACTTCCCCCTCCGAAATGTGACTCTTCCCTCCACCCGGACTCCGTCTGTGTGTCTCCAGTCCCCTTCGCCTCTCTGCAGGGGGTTAGGGGCAAGAGGATTGGGAGAAGGGTCTGTATTACAATATTTCAAATTACTCATTCCTTTGGTCTTTTAACTCCGCCTTCCACCTTCCAGAGACACACACACACCCCCACCCCCTCAGAAGCAGCAATCCGCAGTCTGAGAGTCTGTTCCCACAGGCATCCCTGGGTGCTGAACTCTAGAGGGGCATCTTTATCAGTCCCCTGGGGAAGGCACTGATCTGGATTTCCTCATCTGGCAAGAGGCATGCATTCACTCCCCTTTTCTTATGTTCATTGATTCATCTCCACCACTTTTATGAGCAGAGGGGAGATAAGAGGAAAGCTAAGAAGATGATGTCTTTTCTTTTTTATCTTTACAAAATGCAAAGTTACACAAGTCAATAGTACTCATTTAAAATTTTCCAAATCACCACCGAACATCTCTGTTGACTTTGATACCATTAGAATACATTTTTTTTCCTCACTGAAAAGGGGCAGACAAAGCTACAGTAATACGGTCTTAGCCACGGCTGGGCCTTTTTGCCTTTATCATCTTCATAATTAAGTTTATGTTCTCTCTCTAACCAGAGATTTTTGTAGGGGCCTTTATATCAAAGAACTACCTAGAACAGGCACTGGTTTTAGAATGGAATGATGGTTTAGTATAGAATGGTGGTTAATTTTTGGAAGGTAAATCAAGGCCCTAACCTATACCATTCTATATCTAGAACTTTTTTCCCTTCGATTAGCATTTGGCACAATTTCACCAAATCTAATAATTTCTAACATTCTAACGGCCTTAGAAAAGTTGACAGTCTTGTTTGTACTTTGTTTTTCATCGTTGTCTTTTGTCTTCCCTATTCTTTTAAACATTTTCTTATCCTCACCCTCTCTTCTTGAAAAGGAGAAAACTTGACTTGAGGGACCCCTTAGTAGAAGTCCTAAACAAAGAAAAGAATTTTCATTACTATTTAAAAGAGAAGTCATGAAGTAATTTCAGAGTAAACCCACAGTGTCTGATGCAGTGCTTAATGTTGCCATGTGTTAGTTATATATTTAATAGTAATATGTTAACATGACATTACTAGCTAGAGGAACTTGACCCCAAAGTGGAGCTACGTTAGAATATGCAGGAACTAAAGAAATTAGTCTGAGTCAAAAAGATTCTCTGATGTCGACAGGCTTTTCTTTTTCTTTCCTTTTTTTTGGCTTGTTTTGGGGAACACCAGCGAAGGAAATTCCCTAACAAGGAACTTCCCCCAAGAGTTAAGCAGCAATTTCTACCACGTAAGGGTATGTAATCTATCTATAATCTAATCTATCTTCTATGGAAATGAAATATTATGAAACTGATGTAAGCCTGATATTATCCTAGCTTTCAAAAAAAGACCGTGTAGGGGGAAATAGTAAATTTAACAAATTATTCAAAAAGGTCAGAAATAATTTTCTATTGAATAACCTTGTAGATAATAACCTGTATAGCCTCTGATCCACTGCGCAGATAAGAAGAGAAATAAAAAGGGGCAGTGCAAGAAAAGAAAAGGAAGCGCGCCTTTCATGGCACAATACTGACTTACCAGTTTTTCTTCAAAAGTTAGTCCTCAAACATATGATGGATTATTGTGTTCATGGAAACGAAGGTAAATTGAAATAATCTGGTAAACATTGAATAAACTCCAGCCAGACTCTGCTGAGCTCTCAAGATCTCTGGGGAGGAGTGCTGATGAATGGCAGCAAGGGATATACGGGAGATCAGCTAAACTAACTCCATCAACTTCTAGGCCCTAGATCACATAAACAGTAACCACAGTCATTTCAGAAACCTATTTGGTGACAAATATAGCATTCTTTTCCAATTCACTACAAGATATATGCAAATAATATGAAGTAGGCAAAGATATATCTAAAGTTTTCTAAGAAAATCTGATGACAGAAAGATCACCTTCATCTAAAACAATGGTTCTCAACCTGTGGGTCGCGACCCCTTTGGGGGTCGAACGGGCTCACCTAAGACCATCAGAAAACACGTATTTCCAATGGTCTTAGGAACCGAGACACCGGTCCTCTATCTGTCTCCAGGAAAGTCCGCCCACATGCAGACACGTCCACATACGAGTATTAAAGGGTTATATGAGCATTAGGAAGGTTGAGAACCACTGATCTAAAAAAAGAAGATAGTACTTGAGCTGAGCCTTGAAGGAAGATAGCCTTATATCAGCAGATGAATGTGTGAGATCTAATTTCTCATAAAATTAATGGGACCTGACCAAGGATCTAAGGCCCAGATTTTTATAGAAGTGACCAGAAAAAGTATTTAAATAAAAATAGATTATACTGCATACCCTACAGGCTTCTGGGGGCATAGTGGATTGCCTTGGAGTTCAGGAAGACCTGAGTTCAAATATTACTTCAGACTCTAGCTGTGTTACCAAAGCAAATCACTTAAGCCCTCTCAGCCTCAGTTTTCTCATATGCAAAATGGGTATAATAGAGTTAGATTTCAGTGAGCCATCTGACACCATCTCTTATACTTTGGATGGACGGATGTTAGTTGGGTGATAGTACAATCAGATGCATACAGCATTACTCCTTGGATGAGCATGCCCAAAGGTGCTGATCAGTGGAAGGAGGTATGCAGCAGTGTTTTGTCTTTGGCTCTTCTCTATTCAATGTTTTTACCAGTGACTTGAATAAAGATATAAATGACATACTTATCAAATTTGTAGGTAAAAGAAAATTTGAAAGGATGTTGTATTTATGTGTGTGTGTACACATATGTTTATGTATATATGTGTGTATAAAGATGTTGATTGACAATAGTTAAAATCCATGAAATGTTCAACAGAGTGGAACGGTGGGCTAAACTAAACACAATAAAGCTGAAATAGAGATACATATGAACTCCTGTATTCCTATATTTAAGTCTAAAAGTCCAATGCAAAAATATGATATATGAAAGACTTGGCCAACTCATATGAAAAAGAGTTTTAGTTGCCTGCAAACTCAATATAAGTCAACAGTAAAATGTAGCTGCCAAAGAAAGTTAATATGATGGACTAACAGAGGCATAACATTCAGATTAAGGGAGGTAACAGCTCCACTGTCCTCCCTCTTGTACTAGTGAGACCATATCTAAAGTATTATGTTCGGTTCTGGGCGCCACATATTAAGAGGAACATTGACAGGCTGGAGGTCATCCAGAAGAATGGATGAGGGCACTTGAAACCATGTCATATGAGGATAGGTTGAAGGAACTAGCGATGTTTGCCTAGAAAATGTGGCTCATGGTCACTGTTTCTACTATTTGAAGAACTGTCATGTGGAAGAAAAATTAGACTTATTTGTGTTTTAAATTCAGAGCTCAGAACTGGAGTTCAAAGGTAGAAATTATAAGAATCCAAATTTCAGCTCAGTCTAAAGAACATCCCCACAATTATTGCTGTCCAAAAACAGAAGCTGATGGCTTGTGTAGTGAGTTTCTAATCACTGAAGATTATAGAATCATAGATTTAGTGCTAGAAAAGCCCTTAGAGGTCATCTAATCAAGGTCATTTATTAAGCACCTACTTCAATAGGTGTTAGAGATAAAAATAAAAAGAATGAAATAATTTCTACTCTTGAGAAGCTTATATTCTAGGGGAGCTCCCTTGTTTACTGAGGCCCAGAGAAGTTAAGGCATTCACCTGTGATCACCTGGGCTCAAGGTGGCAGTTTGGGGATTTGAACTCTGTCTAGAAATCCAGTTCTCATTCTGCTGCAACAATATGTTAAAACAGAAGCTAGATTAGTACCCTAGCTATGAATTTGGATTAGATGATCTTTCAGGGCTCTTCCAGTTCCACAATCTAACCCAAAGGGTTGATCCCCAAGAGTAGAGTACTTAAGACAACTCTTTACCCGTTCTCTTTATTACCACAATAAAAGAGGATTCATGAAATAATATGTACTTAATAAATGATTAATTTTTTTGGCCTTTCTTTATACTTAGCACAGCCTTAGAGAATAGAAATTAGGTCCATGTTTATACTCCAATGAACAAATAAGCTTGATGTTCCCTTGAATACCTCATTTAACCTATCCCTAAGGACCTAGGACTTCATGGTCAAACTAGCACAGGAAGTTCAGAGTTACTGAAAGGAAATAACGTTACAATCAGTACCTTTGTTTTGCTTTGGTCACAGACCTGTGAATCCTCAGCACAGGGAACTCCTACGTGTCAAAAACTCTTCTGTAGATTGGGAACACCAACTTATCTGAAACATGGTCTTAAAGAATTGGACGGTATCACTGAAAATAATATCACAGAATCGTAGATTTAGAATGGAAAGAGACCCTAGAAGTCATTGAACGATCAAATCTAAAACCTTAATTTTTATACATTCAGAAACTGAGCCTAAGGGTGTTGCCTAGGGTCAGATAACTAGCAAATGAGGCAGTAGGAGGCAGCTAGATGGCTCAGTGGGTAGAGCCCTGGATCTGCATTCAGGAAGATCTGAGTTGAAATCCAGCCTCAGACGCTATCTGTGTGACCCTGTGACACTTAACCTCTGCCTCAATTTCCTCAACTGAATAATAGGGATCATAATAGTACCTACCTCAGGAATTGTTGTGAGGATCAAATTAGATAACACTAGTAAAATGATTAGTGCAGTGGCTGGCACTTAATAAATGCTTATTCTCTTCCCTTTCCAGTATCTGCCCCAGGCTCTACTGAGGATAAGGTCGGCCCCTTCTAAACACACCACAATTGTCTGTCTTATGACTGCTCATTTTGGGGGAGAAGTTTACTTTTCTTCCACAGTCATTTGTGATACATTTCAGTGCAAAGTGGCCTCTCATCACAATGGCCAGCTTCTGTGACTCAGAACAAGCTGCTTCCTTTGTCCATGTTGGCCTTCGGGCGTCATTCCTGACCTCCTTTATTGACTTAAAAAAACCCTCCCTAGCAATTTCTGAGCACGCTGTATAGATTTCATTCTTTTTGTTTTGTTCTTTAAAAAAAAGCAGACAATTGGTGGTCAGTGTTTTTATGTAGTTAAGTCAACATTCAACAAGTTTACAAGAAGCATATGGTGTAGTCTAACGTAACACAGCAAAAACCAAACAAACAAAAACCCTCAGGTCATAGAGGTCTGGGTTCATCAGATACTGACTGACTCCCAGTGTGATCCTGGGCAAGTCATTTAACCTTTATCAATCTTAGTTTCCCATTTGTAAAATGGGGATAATCATAGCACCAGTGTGTAAGC
Organism: Pseudochirops cupreus; assembly: GCA_028627135.1. Lineage (NCBI taxonomy): Eukaryota > Metazoa > Chordata > Mammalia > Diprotodontia > Pseudocheiridae > Pseudochirops > Pseudochirops cupreus. The sequence goes on from CM053580.1 coordinate 406,357,516, forward strand.
ACCGTCTTTGTTAGGCTTAAATACTATAACGTATTCAAGGCATATTGCAGGCCTCAAAGTAATAGATAAATGTGACCTATTATTGCTTAATGAGGAAAAAATAAACTTTCAAAGGACTTTTGTAGTTAATACAAAGCATCAGCAGAAACAACCAGGACTACTCGGTTAGGTTTTAAAATTAATATGTATATCTTTTCTTTAAGGAGTAAATAAAAATTGGTGAGTAACAGAAACCGATGGATACACATACAGTCTTGCTTCATTTTCACTTTTCTTATGTTCTTATTTATTTTTCTATCTTATTTTACTCATCAGTGGAAGTTTAAATAAGATTTATTTTTTTATTCTTTTGGAAAGGAGAAGGCAAGGCAATTGGAGTTCAGTGACTTGCCCAAGGTCACTGTAACAGCAATCAATTTGGCAGATACTTAACACTTAGTAACTTGGGGCTAAGTATGGAAGGTGTGGACTCTGTCCCACTGTTGAGGGGGCGTGAACTCCCCTGTTGATGTGGAAGAAGGAGATTGGCTGAGACAGGAGGCCAGTGTGTGTATATAAGCAAGAATTCCAGAGACAGAGAGACAGAATTGGAATGTTGCTCCTGGTGAAGGAAGAATTGTGGAGACTGAAGCCGGCTGTGGAAACTGCAGCCAATTGTGAGAGACAGAGAGAGAGAGAGAGAGAGAGAGAGAGAGAGAGAG
>CM053580.1:406358716-406383211 GCA_028627135.1 Pseudochirops cupreus
CTCTCTCTCTCTCTCTCTCTCTCTCTCTCTCTCTGTATCTCTCTCTCTCAGCTGGCCTCAGTCTCCAGGATTCTTCCTTCACCAGGGGCAGTGTTCCAATTCTGTCTCTCTGTCTCTCTCTGCCTCAGCCAGCTTCAGTCTCCACAATTTTTCCTTCAGCAGGAGCAGCATTCAAATGCTGTCTTAGCACTTAGTACTAAGTGCTAAGTATCTTGCTAAACTGATTACTATTACAGCAACTGCTAGGATGGTAAATACATAACAAATGTGAGGCATTAGAAAAATGGTGTTTAAAACTATATATATGTAGAGTAAACCATGTATGCAGAGTAATAGAAAATGGTAGACAAAGTATGAATGATTATGATAGTAACCATTTTCAAGTGACAAGAAAACTCAGCAGGGTTAAGTTTAGCAAACATTATGCTGTGTGGAGGTTGGCAATTATTCGGGTTGTGGTTTATTTTGGCCTTTGCCTTCAGCACCCTCTCTACCCTTTTAATTTGTCTGTTTGGCCAGTATAATATCTTGTACATATTAGCTATTCTGTCAGTCTTTGTTTGAATAATTGAATGAATATACATCTTTGACTTAGCTTCCTTTTCCTTGTCTTTTCTCAATTAATAACTCTTATTGGAACCTTTTTAAAATAAGCATTATTTCTCACGTCCATCCATTGACTCTTCCCTTGTAACTAAAAAAAAAAGTAAGGAAAATCCATTGAGAGATCTCAAGCATTTGACAATATGCCGCATTCCACACCTTTTCAGTTCAGTCAGAAATACTGAGTATGTTGTTTAAAAACCTAAATGCTGAGTTCAGTTTTTAGTTCTTCCACAGAGTATAATCTTCAAAAACAATGCTTTTTGTCCATTAAAGAGTTATTTTTATTCATAGTTTTGATTTCATTAGTATAGGGAATTTTCATTAATGAAATTCCCTCCACTAATACAGATTAGCTGCTTTTGTGTAGTTTATAATCCTACAGAGTTACTTGGTATGTTGTTGTTGTTGTTTGGTCATTTTCAGCCATGTCTGACTCTTCACAACCCCATTTGGGGTTTTCTTGGCAAAGATACTGGAGTGGTTTGTCATTTCCTTCTTCAGTTCATTTTGCAGATGAGGAAACTGAGGCAAACAGAGTTCAGTGACTTGCCCAGGGTCACATAGCTAGTAAGTGTCTGAGGTCGGATTTAAATTCAGATCTGGTACAGCATTCTATCCACCATGCCACCTAGCTGCCACCAATGCATCGAGATGGCAAATAACTTGTCCAGCATCGCAGAGCCTACGTGTGGTGGAGGTGGCATATGAGACTGGGTCTTTGTGTCTCCAAGTTTCTGATTTGGTCTAAAAGACAATCCTGCTTCTCCTTGGAAAGCAGGCTTATCACATCAAGCTGCATCAGCTTATAAGTAATAGTAGTTTACATTTATGTATTGCTTTATAAAATGCTTTCCAGGTTATCCATGTTATCATCAACTTTCCTTAAGTAGTTAAATGCTGTTATATATGATACTAAAATGATTGGCAAGAAAATGACTCAGAGGTGACAAATGGCTTGTGAACTCTTTGTCAGACTCTTCTAAAAGAACCAGATGACTACATTGTCCCAAATGCCATCAGCAGTAATTATCTCCATTTCCTGATGAGATCTTTTGTTTCTTTTAGCAACTTGGTTGCAGAACCCATAAAGAGCAAAATAAGAAAAAGAAGAGGAGGATAAATAATATCACAGATTTCTTACTGAATTAGAACAACTTTTTCTTCTGTCTTTAAAGTTAGCTGGAAGAGAGATGACAAGCATTCAAACTGAAAAAAAAAGAGAAGAAATTAAAAAAAACAACAACCAACTACCTAAAGCCTCTGAGAAAAAGATTGGGTGTTTAGAGCATTTAAGGTAATATTGTGGTAGTCATTCACATTAATGGGTGATGTCCATAAATGTTCTCATGGAATGTGTATTTTGGGAACAAAGAAAAATAATTTTATTAGCAGATGGCAGTAAGAGGATGTATATGTGTGTGTGTGTGTGTGTATACGCGCGCGCGCACACACACACATATATATACTTTCTCACTACAGGAATGAAGGAAGGTGATATTTAATTACATGATTGGGATGGTTTAATTGATTTGAGGGAATAGTTTTTAGTAGTAGGTAGCATTCATATACCACCTAGAAGAATATTATATGTCTGGGCTTGGCTTATAGAATCTTCTCATTTCCCTTTCCAGAGCAAGGTGGAAGTTTTATATATTGTTGTGTCTTGAAAAGAACATCAATTTAAAAAAACAATAGGAGTAAAAAACCATTAGAAATCATAAGCAAAAGTTGTATCTCTTGATGGAGGACACACCCTACATCTCACTCAACATGATATCAGGCTTAGCAGTGCAAGCTTTCTCAGAAAGAGGTTAGTACTTTTGATTCTGAGAAGAGCAAACTTATTCTCCCTACTGTGGTGGTTGGATATTGACCTTTGGTGCTGGGCTGCTGCCAGGTGGTTCTCCTCTAGCTTCTTTAGGGCTGTGAATAACTGTTTTCTTGGCAATGAAGGTAAAGAATTGACAATGGAATAAGATGGGGAAAGTCTGCACTTGTTAATGGGGTTGATCAGAATATTCAGTTCAGAAAAGAAGATATGTTGTCTGCTCTAGAATTTGGACTTTATAATTGTGCAAGTTCATTCATTCATGTCAGTGGTTGCTGCTACTTAAAATAAAAATGAAAAAAAAAGTAGTTAACAGATAATAGAAAGCAGGAAAACCAGGATGGGGTTTTGGTGTTTAAACACATCACCTATTATAGTAGTTTTATGTGCTGATATAATCAAGGCTGAGCAAATCTGCTGATTTTTTATATTTATTAAGTATCCTTTCTCAGCAATATGTTTGTCTAAGGATTTGTAGCATCTTGACATTTTGATGTTATAGAAAGTTGAAGTGAGATATTTCCAATTAAGTTACTTTCACCTCTAAAGAGTTGTCCTGCCCGCCATTATCATAAAACAACTTCATTTATAAAGATGGTTGAGGAGATGTGAATGAACATCCTTTGAAAGATATATTGGATTTATTATAACAAGCACTTTAGGTGCTATTAGTATATGTATCATAGTTACCTTACGGGGAATGAATGTTGCTTGCAAAGATTTTCATTGTTAGCAGAGGATGTCCTTGAATGGAAAGTCCCCTTCTGCCCGTGAAGCCCCCACTCTGTATCCGGAGATGGTCATGCCAACTTACTAGGTTTGGAGATTCAGTTGAGACCTCAGAACTGATCCCAATATTGCAATCCAACTTCATTTACTTTTAGCAGATTGTTATTTCAACAGTAACAACAATGACATGCCTTTTAAAAATCTCAAAAGAGTTCATAAAACATAGTCTGTTCTTGGCAAATAACTCCCTTGTTTTTTCAGTTTACAAAGTTAAATCCTTTGACTAGCCTTTGTAAATTGGAACCCTCTATTTTATTGGAGCCAGTGATGGCTGAGGTAAAATTGCTGCTCAGCTTGGAAAGAAGTTAAGCCAATGAAGTAATAATAACATCTCCCATTTATAGAATAAATATATATAATAATATAATTATTATAACATATTATATTATTATTATTATATAATAAATAATAAAACTTTGCAAAACACTCTTTAGCCCAATCCTGTGTCATACGTAGTCAAAGGATTGTTATCCTTTTTTCACAGAGAAAGAAACTGAGGCCAAGATGGTGACTTGTATTTGGTTACAGAGCTGCTAATTGTCTGAGGTGGAATTCAAAAACAGATCTCCCAACTCCAGATACGACAGTGGTTTGTACATCATACCAGGCTTCCTTTCATAAACCCAAGGTGGTTATCATAGATAACGTACTGGTCTGACACTGTCAGGAAGACCTGGTTTTTTTAATCCAACCTCTGATATTAACTATATGATCATAGCAAGTGGTTGAATCTCACTGAGCCTCTCCATCTGTCAAATGGGGATAATACTACTACCCTCCATCTCTCATAGGGTTGTTGCAAGGAAAGTGCGTTGTACAATGTTATAGAAATATAGAAACAGAAATTGCTGTTTTGAGTTTGACAAACTGCTCATCACCATCACGAGTAGTGATTGTTCTCGTCTGTTTGGGTAGTATTGTCTTCACAAGTCACGTGTCTGATTTGCACGAGTGAGCAGGAAAGAGGTCCTCTCATTCTGCTTATTTTCGCACTTTCTTTAGTCCAGTACTTTTCAGACTTGGTGAGCAGTTCTCAGAATATAACTAGAAGTTTCAGCCTCCAAGGTATTTCTTGCCAGACCTAAGATTGGATGAGTAAGACATTTTCACTAGAAAGCACATTCTTGGGAGAAATTCAGCACAGCTTAGTATCCCCTGGAGGTATGGATGAGTTGTATTTTTGTGTTATACGCATCTTTTTAGAGGACGCTTTGAAATCCAGGTAAAATTCTTCCTACTAAGAAGACAAAATGAACTTTTAAAGATTTAAGGACTTTGCAGAACAGATGAACAGAATAAGACATCTGTTACTATTGTTTGATCATTGCAGAGGCAGAGAGTATTTCATTAAGAGAAAAGGGGTGCTGCAAAGGAAAAAAGCTTTAGCTCATAAGACCAGCTGCTTGTCTTGTGGACCTCCTTCTATAACCTAGTGTAGTTCAGGGCAGTCCTGTAAAGTATGATTGTTACTATTGCTTTTTTTCCCCTAGCCTAGACTATAATGACCTGAAGGAACCAGTGGAGTTTAGATTGGTTCTAGTTTGACCCCAGAGTTCAGATCTGTTCTAGAGCAAGCTCAAGGTGACTTTAGGTTCTTAGAGCCATTTAGCCCTTTCCCAAGGCTTCTCTGAACCTTATCTTGAGTAGTCCCAAAGTTTGGCCCTAGAACTAATAAGTTGCCCACAGTATTCTTTGGATGGGACATGACCCCAGAATAAACCACAGTTGTTTCATCAAATAACTTTTTGACCAAGAGACCATTAGCTACATGGTCCCTCCCCTTTGATTCAGTTATTTCCTGAATTCCTGTGGGCTTCTTTTGAGTTCCCTGAAGCTGGACAGGTGATGTGTTAGAATGGATTATGAATCTCTCCCAAGCTCTCATAGTTCTCTGTTGACTAAGACAATCTCAGTTACTATTCCATAATTCTGAGACTTGGTGAGCTCCCTAGAGGTGTAGAGATAAATATTTCCTTGCTCTGCCTTGGGCAGGCAGGGAAAGGGTTGTTTTTAAAACATGTCATCATGTTGCAATGAGTCTAATTTTATTCCCATCCTCCTCTGAACTTAGGGGATATCCATAATGGCTCAGCACTGTTGTGGTGGAGAAAGCTAAAAGTTTACTTAAAGAAGTTTAGGTTTAGGAGAGTCACTGAAACAGGAAAAGGTAAAGCTGGATTATCCCCTATAATTCTCTCTTCCAAATTGGGATTCCAAGACTAGGTATCTGGGGTCTCATGCAAACACTAGGAGTTCCCATGGTCTGGAGTTCATAAAACTGCTAAGCAAAGGGACAATAATATTGCATGACTAATCTTTGTCCTGGAAAAATGTCCAGAGTATAAAAACATACTTCCTTCTTCTCAGTAGAGAAGTGAATGATTAGAAGTGAGCAATATTGCATATTTTGTCAGATAGGATGATTTTGTTGGTTAGTTTACTTTTAACTGACTTTTTCACTTTTATATGGAATAATATTGGGAAATAACTAATGTTGAAACAAAAGATACCAATAAAACTTTAATGATATATAGAAGAGAAAGAATTTAGAAAGGAATATGGAAAAAGGACTTTTAAAATTAACATTCATATCTTAAAATACTAAATTATGGAATTTACAGTTTCATTTTGATCAATTTTTAATTTTGGGATATTATGATATTAGGGAACAACAATAGAAACAAAATCTAGAATAAAATTTCAATTTTTAAAAAAGAAATAAAGTGAAGTTCCAGAATGTTTCCCATGGCAGTGAGGTATATTCTTCATAATTCCTGGTTGTATCACTTTTCTGGGGAAGATTCTTCCGTATGTTTGGCTTGGGGAAAAACTGCTATGAATGGCATTCTCTAGGACTCCATATCTATAAAGCGAGACTATTAGAGCAAGGAGAGGACTGGGATTGACTAAAGGAGAAATTAATATCATTTTCAAGCCAGCTCTTAAGTGGTTTTCAGGGAGGAAAAAAAGAAAGAAAAGTGTTAGGAATTTTACAAAGTGTGGCTTGTGCTGGCTCAGTGCCATAAAGGTCAGCCTACTCCTTGTCTGGGATGCTGAAGATCAGGCTTCTCTTTCCTCCACTTTGGAGGAGGAGACATCAAGCTCTTTGATATTCCTGGCCCAACCTGGCCTTACCTGATTCTGTTACTTCAACATCATCCAATATTGCCAAATGGGCAGTATTAAAGAGCAAACAGCTTTACCCACTCAGTCCGAGGGACTTGACTGGGTTCAATAAGTTTTTCTGAAATTACGCACTGTTCCTACCCCCTAAATAACTATGTTCTTCTTCTCTCCAAGAGACAAAACACACATCAGAATTTTCCCATTTTTGAAAATGGATACCAGGATGACAGATTGTACAGTCCTGTTTGCTAGCAGGAGGGATAGGAAGAAAGGCTAGTTGAGAGCTAGTTTATTGGCCCTTGACTCTAAAATCTTCTGGTAGCACCTTTAAACAAGGCCACTTCTTTAATTCAGTTAAACCCAAAGCTGCTTTCTGGGCCTATTGAAGTGGCACTGATCATTGTCAGTCAGTAATTTTCAGATATGAAGTTCTTCTTTCATAGAAGTCTTACTATTGTTTTTGGGAATTTATAACCTTTGGAGCTAGAGGAGACCTTAGAAATATCTGAGTCTATTCTTTCATTCAACAAACATTTATTAAGTAGGACCCCTGGGAGATGTGGATGTGGACCTTCCCCACCCAACTTGGCTCAGGTACTCACTTCATCCTGAAGCAGGAAAGATGCCTGCCTCACTCCTGGATTAGTGCTGCATCATTGCTATGTTAGCTTCTGGTCTTGTCCCCAACCAGCTTCTCTGTAGAGCATTGGCAGGGGCGGAATTAAAACCTGAGCACCATCTGCAGGTAAACAGGCCATGTGCCACTGCAAAGACTCCAAAGGTCCCTACCTGTCCTCTCTAGTTTCTTCAGCTTCCCACCCTCCACCCCCATTCAATCAGATCCTCTTAGTTCATCTTAATTTTTTTCACTTAGTATAAGATAAAACAGCCAGCCAGAATGCTGCATTGGTAACCTTGAGACCTAGAGGAAGTCCTCTAGCACTTCCGGTATGTTATGTACAGAGGAGGACATGTAGAGGGATTTAGACCAGACTCTCACAGCATAAGGAGGCCTGGATAGATTGAAGGCTATACTGATGGAGAGAATATCCATGCCCATGAGATTAGAGATATCTTGGAGCAGTGAAGGGCTTAATTATAGGTCACAGGCATATCCCACAATTAAATGTAAATGTTTGTCTCATGCCCCCAGCTCCTAAGGTTTTTGCCGCTGATAAAGGGGCATTTTCAAGAATTTTATCTCTTCCAGAGAGACAATCTAATTTCCCAAGCCCAAGGTCTTACTATACCCAACCCTTCTTGACATGGGTTACTTTACAGTGCAGACTATCTTTTAGCATCATCTGTCTTGAGCAGAAAGGCAAGAAAGCTTAGTCTGCTTACCCTGGCTAGAAAGGAGTTTATTATACTACCATGGCTACCTTTTGGGAAGCAGTAGGCTAGCCTTAATTATCCTAATTTGATTTAACCTGGTCTCATTGGCTCTGAAGTCAAAAGATTTGGGTTCCAATCTCACCTCTGATGTTTACTATTTTTGTGTAAATTTGCCTTCAATTTCCTCATCTGTAAAATGAGGGCATTGGACTAGATGGCTTCTAAGATTCCTTCCAGCCCAAGATCCATGAGCCTTTGATAACTCACACTTCTCACAGCTTCTCACACAGGAATGCCATCTCCCACCTCCATGCCTTGGCACTGGCTTTGCCCTCTGCCTAGAATGAATGAACATCTTTCTCATTTCCAGTTCTTAGAATCTTTGTTTCTTTTAAAATTACAGCTGAAGCTCCACCACCTAAATGAAGTCTTTTTGATCCAGATTCAATCAGCCACTTTTGACTTTGTGCCCCTAGCACCTGGTGCAATGGTTGGCACATAGTAGGTGATTAATGGTTGATTGAATCCAGAACTCAAAGTACAACATAACAGCCATTTTCAGTTCAAATGCTACTTTCTGCAAAAGGTCTTCCCTAGTGCCTTTCTCTCTAAGGTTACTTCTGCATCTACTTTGTGTATCTTGTACGTACCTATCTATGGGCACATTGTCTCCCCTCAAGTCCTTGATGGCAATGGCAAGGACTGTTTTTGCTTTTTCTATTTCCAGAACTAATTTTGACTAACATCTGACCTCCAGTCATCCTGGATCTGGTACCTTCTCCTTTAGTAAGGGAAGTAGGGAAATGTTTGCAGATTTTTTGTATTTATAGAAGTACTCCAGATACTGGCTTTATTTTCAGAAATCTGAATAAGAGATGGAACAATCCACCAAAGAAACTATGCATTTTGTTGGACACAGATAGATGGTGGGGAGAGAGGGTGAAAGTGTGGAGATTGGAAAGAAGTTCAGAGGGCCAAAGGTTTTTAGAAGTTTTCTTTTTCTTTCCATCTTAGTAGAGAGTCAACAGTACAGAAAGTTTTAGTGAGAAACAAGATGAGATCAATCACAACTATTAATACCTGGTTAACTGCTTCAGTTTGCCCTCATTCCCCAGATTGTGGGAGTCTGACTCCAAAGGATCTTTAGAGGGGCAGAACTAGACGAAGGAGAACCCAAAAGCCCCTTCTAGGTCCTATTGGCTATAGGAGCCTATGTCCCCTCATTCAGACACAATCTTAGAAATCAAGGTAGTGATTTAAAAACAAAATAATAAAGGAAATCATCATCCTTTTCTTTGCCAGGTATCGAGTTAATTTCAGACCCAGATATACTATTAAGTTCAAGACAGTCACACAACTTGAGTGGAGATGCTGCCCTGGATTTAAAGGTGGTGACTGCCAAGATGGTCCTAAAGAACCAGTGAAATCTCCTCTGCCCACCCCTGCCCGGCCCCGGAATACTATGAAGAAAGCCACAGGTAACGTGTTGTTTGCATCTTGGCATGCATGCATATGATGGATTTTTCTTGGGTTCCTTTAAAGCAGTAGATTTATGATTTCTAATCTGATTTATGATTTTTAATGGTTAGAGGGCTTCAAATAACATGGATGCCATACACAAGTATAGGAGAGTGCATACACACACACATACATGAGTCACTGAATTTACTGAAGCAGTTCAATGAGTATATTGACTTTCTTGCAGAATAATGACTTGTTAGAGGTGATTTGTCATAGAATCCATCTGGTTATTTAGAGCATGGGAATTGCCTATGTTAAGATAAAGGTTCTTTTAATGATGAACTTGGTACCATGTAGATATGCACTGTCTTTTAAAAAAAATTTTATTTTCAATTCACAGAACAAAACAAGCATTTCCATAACAGTACAATAAAAATGATAATAGCACATGTAGCTGCAAATTTACCATGTACAATTTGCTGTTCCCTCCAAATGTACAACAAAGTTATCATGTAAATTTCTTTTCCCCCCCTTTTTTTCTTCCTTTCTCCCTTCTCCTTCTTCTCCCTGCCCTAGAGATGTCTACTGGTATGATATCCATAGTCTACTGTGTCTTAGCCAACCTTTGTCTCTCCCTTAGCACCTGGTTCTCTCCTCTGGATATAGTGGGAATAAGTGTTTAAGAAATGTTCAATTGAATTGAAAAATGAATTCAGTTATCCCATTTTTGCATCCAATATCATTTCAGATCCCACATGGTATCATGGAGTCTATGAGACTTGGCTCTGCCACTTAGTTAATAGTATGACCACGGGCAAATTCCTTCACTTCTCTGGGCCTGTTCCCTCATCTGTAAAGGGAGCTCAAAGATCCCTTCCAGAATTTCACACTCTGTGAGTCTGGATTTGAGACACACATTTTCCAAGTTTGACTTGTATGATTTCAGCTCACATTTCGTGTGCAGTTTCACAGACTTATTTCTACAAGCCTTCCAAAATATGGGAGGTTTGGGCTCAGTTTTACTTTAAAAAAATTAGTTCCTACAGTCTCATGAGGAAAATGAACTTGAGTCATCTTTCTGTAATGAATAAGACATTTGCCTAAATTAGTCCATAGTTCAGAATATTCAGTGGGTGTTCTTAAATGTTTTTCTGAATACACAAATTACTTTAGTTGGAAGACAATACTGCATTAAAATAAGAAAGTTATCCTTGTTCTGTCATAAAGTTTTGTTTTTTTAGATAACATTAGAGTAGAGTAACTTAGGACATTGAACTCCAATTTATTTTAGGCTTATTTTCCTCATGGCGGAAGTTAAAAATAATAACAAATGCAGTACAAATTTTACTTCTAAAATTGTATATTTAGGTCAGCCATAAGTGACACTATCTTTCTTTTAAAAAAATTGTTTGTTTACTTTTAGTTTGCAACATTCAGTTCCACAATCCCTTGAGTTCCAAATTTTCTCCTTCTCCCTCTCCTCCTTCCTCCCCTGCCATGGCAGCATGCAATCCGATATAGGTTCTACAGATACCTCCACATTAAACATTAGTCCAGTTGTAAAGAAGAATTATAACCAATGGAGTGAACAATGAGAAAGAAAGAACGAAACAAAACAAAACAAAAAAAGAGAGAGAGCAAGTGGTTTGCTTCAGTCTGCATTCAGACTCTGTAGTTCTTTCCCGGGATATGGATATCCCTTTCCATCATGAGTCTTTTGGAGTTGTCTTATATATAACTTTACATTGCTGAGAGGAGCCCAGTCTATCAAAGTCAGTCATCACAGATATGATGTATCTTTAATTGTGTACTAAGTTCTCCTGGTTCTGCTCTCCTCATTCAGTATCAGTTTAGATCAGTCTTTCCAGGTTATTATGAAGTTCGTCTACTCCTCATTTCTTATAGCACAATAGTATTCCATTACATTCATATACCACAATGGACTATAATTTCTTCAGTTTTGAATTCTGAAGTGTTTGATGATTGTTTTCATCAAGTTGTAATTTTGGTTGATTGAAGGAAACTTGTGGTGACCAGCTGGTAGGCGTGTGTTACACAGAACTGAGTTAAGAGATCTGGAATCCAGGATTCACTCAGTCAATCTCTGGGCAAGTGACTTAACTTTCTGAACCTCAGCTTTCTTGTTAGTAAAACACTTCTGAAACTTCCCCACAGAGCTCTGATAGGCCACACGGTGGGAGGTGTTCTGTGAGGAAATTTCAATGATACTGATATTTTTCCCTTTCCTAATAGCAAGTAGAAAATTACAAAAACACACATGATAAATTTTCAGGATGAGGATTGTTTAAATTTCCTTTGTTTTGCTCCAGGATGTCCTTAATCTTTTATTGCAAGGGTATTCCACAAACTCATCCTCGTTGTACCCCTGTAGTTATGGTTTCATTAATATATTTCTTGAAGAAAACTTTTTCTGTTGCCAAGCTAATTTGAGAAATGCTGGCTTAGATGATTTCTAAGGTCCCTTCAAACTCTGAAATTCTGTGATGTTATGAGATCTCTAGTACATGAACTGGTTCTTACTGTAGCAATGGGATCTGTATAAGCACTGGGAGAAGAGAATTCTCTCTCTAGCCCCCTCCCTGGTTAGTAAAGGACAAAAACCTCAGAATGTTCATGGGCAGGCTATATGGTCCCTGGCTAACACAGTTTCCCAAGTTATCTGGGAAGTTAATCAATCAATGAACAAACACTGATTAAGTGCCTGCTGTGTGTCAGGCAGTGTACTAGGAGCTGGGGGTACAAGAAAATAACCTCTACTCACAAAGGAGCTTGCAATCTAATGGGGAAGATGACAAGTGCAGATTGAAGTAGATACAGAATAAAGAGGTAAAATGCAAAAAAGTACAAATTAGTCAAATACAAAGTAATTAGGAAGGGAAGGCACTGGCTGTTGGGAATCCATAGCGGGAGTGAGCAAAGTAGCAGCTCTAGTCCCTTCTAGACAGTCTAGGGTCTTTGTTGTGCTGCTGTGGCTTGGCACCTGCTCCTGTTTTGGAGTTGATATCCATAGCTTACTCTCTGACTCACAGGCTGGAAGATGAAACTCATTATTTATAGATCAAGCTTTAAAAAAAAAACTCAACTGAATCCAATCCCAATTTGGTTCAACAATTCTTTATCAAAAACCGATGGTGTGAAGCACAAAGTTTGGTTCTACAAGGAACTAAAGTATAAGACACAGCCTTTGCCCTTAAGGGGCTTATAGGCTAGCGGGTATATAAGGTGAGCACACAAATCATTTGTAAGGCTGAATTGGGTAAATGAGTGATGCAAAAGAGGTCCATTTGACTTAAGAGCCCATGGGGAGTTCAGACTTCTCCATCCTCTGAACACATGTAGGTCTGAAGAAACTTGCAGAGGCATTCTAAAGGAGGTAACATTTGAACAACAGATAGTATTTCTGTAGGCACAGAGGCCATTCCAGGTGGAAGAAGCAGTAGATGCAAATACTTAGATATGGGGAAAAATATAGCATGTGTTTTGAGATACAGCAATGAGTTCAGTTTATAGAGAAGTGGGAGCCGAGACTGGAAAGAAGGGCTGGACCCTACAGAGGAGTGCTTTGAATGCCAAGCTGAGAGGTTTGCCCACCAAAATGAATCCAATAGAAAGCAAGTCCAAGTGTTGGGGTAGGGGAGTAACATGCTGTCCAAAAAACCAAGTGTTGCTAAGAACTGTATCTACTGCAGAGGGTTTTTCAGTTCTTGAAAGGTTCATCCTTTGACTTATTTATCTAGTCATTTAGTAATCATTTATTAAGTATCTATTAGTCCTATAAGCAAAGCAGAATGGGGATTGCAGTCTTGGAGAAAGAAGACTAGGATAGGAATTACAAGGCTGTCTTCCAGTGTTGGCGCTGCCACTCCTGAGCAACTTGAAGGGATCTTTTTCTGTCTTTGTCTCGTGTCATGCTTTCCCCATCTGTATTGTGAGGTTAGTAATCTTCCCACTAGAATGCCAAGAAAAAGGGAGAGACTAGGCAATTGGCGCTTTCCATGTGGCAGAACTACATCAAATAGCAGAACATCGGGCCTGGCCAAGGTTGTAGTGTACAGCATTAGGGAGTGAGGTCAACCAGCAGCCTGGAGAGCATATTTCATCATTTCACTGTGGGACTGCTTAGCACACAGTAAGTGCTTAATAAATGTGTTGATTGATTGACTTTCAAAGTAGATAAAACCCATTTACCAATAGTAGGAAATTTGTAAAGGAAGGGTTAGTTATAATTTATGCAAATGTGGGCTGTGGGGAAGATGATTAAAGCCAGAAAATTTCAAGTTATGTCCTACTTTACTTTTTTTGCAACAGATACTGAACCAAAGCAAGTCACAGAACCAAAGAAAACAACTGAACCAAGACACACAACAGAACCAAGGCAAACAGCAAGTCCAAAGCCAGGCCTTCAGGAACAGCAGGACAAGAAAATACAGGTGCTTGAGGACAAAGTTTCCCGACTTACAAGGACAGTCCTTGACCTTCAGTCCTCCATTGCAGGAGTAAATGAAAACTTAAAACATGCTGTTCAAGATGATGCCAGTAAAATGCTGGCATCATGGCTCAACAGCCTTCATAACCCACCAGGGCCGGACAGTGTTGTTGGTGGCGAAACAGAAACGATTCAGCTTCCCGGAGTCCTTGGTGGTAAGGAATCGGGAATGAAGGACATTAAGTCTGAGTTGGCCGAGGTTAAGGATGTATTGAAGACAAAGAGTGACAAGCTGGAGGAGCTGGATGGGAAAGTGAAGGGCTGTGAGGGACAGCTCAGGCAGCTTCAGGAAGCTGCCCAGGGGCCCACAGTGACCATTCCAACCAATGAGTTCTACCAAGCTTATGTAGATAGCAAATTTGAGGCACTGAAAGAGGAGCTTATGGAAGGAATAGACAGGAAAATGGCAGATCTGAAAAACTCCTGTGAATATAAGCTGACTGGTCTCCAACAACAGTGTGATGATTATGGAAGTAGCTACCTGGGCATGATGGAACTTATTGGAGAAAAGGAAACCAGTCTAAGAAAGGAAATAAGTGACCTCCGGGCTCAGATACAGGCAGCTCCATCGAAGCAGTCAAATTGCTGTAACCTTGACAAAAGCGTTGACTTTGGGCAACAGATCGAGGATTTAGACCAGAAAATTGAGAGGGTTTCAGAAGCCACCAGAATGCTAAACGGGAGGCTGGACAATGAATTTGACCATCTCACCGTACCAGAACCAGATGAGAGTTTCGATGAAAGATGGAATGAGTTGGATGCAAGGATCAATGTAACAGAAAAGAATGCAGAAGAACATTGTTTTTACATTGGGGAAACTCTGCGTGGTACTATTAATGGTGAGGTGGATGACTTGAAGCAACTTTTGGATCAGAAAATACAGTCCCTGGAGGACCGTCTGGGGAGCAGTCTTCTAGACATTGCTAATGGCACTGATGTAAAATTCATTAACCTGGAGTCGGTTCTACCAGGATCTGGCAATGGTCGAGTCACTACTGAACTTAATCACCTGAAGAATAAAATACAAGATGTGGAGAATCTTTGTCTGCAGAGCCTCCAGTTAGGGTCTCCTGGAAAAGAAGATACTCTTCCCAATAAGCATGATGGTCAGAAGATAGATGACACCTCTGCACTTCTGAAGGCTCTGAATGACACAATGCTTAGGAAGTTCAGGGAAACGGAACTTAATATCCAGAAAGTGCAACAAGATTTGAGTTTACTTTTTTCTCATCTAAATGACACTGACAAGGATGTGAAAAACCTTCAGGGTGGGTTGAGCAGCTGCCAAGAACAACTTGCAGAGGCCATTTCTACATGCAGAAAGGCAGAAGACAGTGTTTCCAGGAAGCTGGATGATCTGGAAAGGACCACTGAGGAACCCATCTCCTCCCAGGCCCCGGCGGGTAACTGCTGCCGTCATCTGGAGGTGAGGCTGCAGGGGCTTCAAAAGCAAATCCTTTCAGACCTCGACATCTGTAAGGAAAGCACTCAAGGTATTCAGAGGGAAGTCATGGTTGTTGGAAGCAGAGTGTCTCATGTTGAAAAAGCATGCAGCAAACTGGACTCCATCTCTGGAAGTCTACACAGGATCAAGGAGGGGCTGAACAAGCATGTCAACAGCCTGTGGAACTGTGTCAGTCAGATGAATGGGACTATTGTAGCCCATTCCAGAGACATTTCTGGCCTCAAGAGTTCTGTCCAACAGATCTATGGTCATGTCTTCCAGATCACCACAGACCTTCAGGATCTGACAAAAGGTCAACCAGCAGGATGTAAGTTGACAGATATGATTTTATTTTTATATTATTTCTTGTAGTTGAGAAATGTTATTTTGCTAGAATTCAGACAACCAGAACTGTCTGGGAACTTATATTTGGAGTAAGACTGCCAGCACAAAAATTTGAATATGATTATTTCTTCTTTTACTTATGGATCTTATATGTTCATCTTTCACTAGCTTAAGATTTTTCCAAGGAGAAAACAAGTTATAACTAAAGAGAATGTGAAGATAGGTTGATGTTTTGCCCAAAATCTTTGGTGTTTGTCTTAACTACTTCAAGGTTACTAAAGTGCATTTGGTTATGCATGCATGTATGTGGGTTTATGTATCAGGGGTGTCACATTGGGTAGGATTTGGGACTAGATAATCTTTGAATTCCCTTCTGACTTGAAGATTCTGGGAGTCTATGAAATGCTATGAACTGTTATGTGGTTAATTCCAGGGATATACTATTTGATAGGATATCTTCCAAAGTGTTATTTATTTGAGAGGAGTTGTTTTAAATGAAAGAATATCACAAAACATTGGGATGGGTTACCATTGAAGGTTGCAGACTCCTAGAAAGTATGAGTAGGATAGGTTCATTTCTGGGGGAAGGTGGTCTTAGGGAAGGATCAAAATAGTTCAGGATTTCTTATTATTCCACATGGAAATTATTCCCATGTTCCTTTCTCCTCACAGAAGTCTTTTCCTCATCAGTCACCTTTTTAGTTGCTAATTTCTACTCCTTTTTCCTTACTGGAATATGATGAGAGTCAAGCACTTCTCAGTGAGTTTTTGGAGCCACAGTTGGAGGGAATCAGGGCCCTAAACTTCTGGAAGGCACAGGGACTCTGTCTTAATCTTTTCTTGAATACTTTAGCACATCGCTAATTCACAGTAGGCACTTAATCAGTACTATTGGATTTGAGTTTCTCTGTGACATTGAAACTGAACCAGTAAAATGCCAGTAAAAATTAAAGTCAGTCCAAAAAATAAATTTATGTGTATAAATTTAAGTGCTGAATTGCATTCTATAAGCTGACTGCTCTGTGAGTTCAGAGAAAGCAGAGATAGGCTATGGGTCTATTTTTCAGGAGATAATTCTCTCTCTCTCTCTCTCTCTCTCTCTCTCTCTCTCTCTCTCTCTCTCTCTCTTTTGCTTTTTGAAGGGCAATTGGAGTTAAGTGACTTGCCCAAAGACACATGGCTAGTAAGTATGTCAAGTGTCTGAAGCTGAATTTGAACTCAGGTCCTCCTGACTCAAGGGCCTGTGCTCTATTCACTGTGCCACCTAGCTGGCCCGAGGAGATAATTCTTGAGTAGGTAGGATGTGACCTAGATCTTACTGAAAGGCTGTTTGAGTTTAAATAGTCAGAGATGAAGGGAAGGCATGAGGGTCAGATGAGAAGCAGGATGAGCAAAGGTGTGGAGGTGGGAGTGAGCATGACCCCATGATGTACAGCAGAACTGCTTGACTGGCCCAGAAAGCACATGTTGAGGAGTTAGGGAGAATAAAGTTGGCTAGCTAAGGTGGTGCCAGAGCATGGAGGGCCTAGAAAGGAGGCAGAGAAGCTTAGACTTAGTTTGGTAGAAAACAAGGGAGCCTTTGTGTGGTTTCTTTGTTTTGTTTTAAGCAGGAGAACAGCGTGATGCAAGTAGCATTTAGCTAAGCTTCTGGATTGGAGAGGGGAGAGACTCAGAACTGCAGGATCTGTGAATTGAAAGGCCCACTGAGCTATTTGGGTATCTCCAAGTCACTCAACAAGCATTTTTGTTTTTGTTCCGGTGTTTCAATTATGTCTGACTCTTCTTCATGTCATTTGAGGTTTTCTTGACAAAGATACTGAAATGGTTTGCTGTTTCTTTCTCTAGCTTGTTTTACAGATGAAGACATTGAGGCAAACAGGGTTAAACAACTTGCCCAGGGTCACACAGCTAGTGAGTGTCTGAGTCCAGATTTGAACTCAGGAAGATGAGCCTTCCTAACTCCAGGTCTCAGCACTCTATCCACTACACCACCTAGCTATCAGAACAAGGGTTTATTAAAACTCCTTTTGTGTCCCAGGCCATATGTGCTTGCTGCTGGCAATATAAAGGCAGAAGTGAAATAGTCCTTGCCCTCAAGGAGTTTACATTCTAATGAGGAGATAACAAGTACATATACACATACCCGGTAACCTTACAAGGGAAGGCGCTAGCCACTGGCCTCATGTAGAAGGGAGTGTCTGAGCTGTGCTTTGCAAAAAATCGGGGATTGTGGGGTGGCTAGGTGCTGGAGTCAGGAGGACCTGAGTTCAAATCCTGCCTCAGACACGTACCACCTACTAGCCGTGTGACCTTGGGCAAGTCACTCAACCGCAACTGCAAAAAAAAAAAAAGGCAAAAAATCAGGGATTCCAAGAGAAGGAAATGAAGGGAGAGAAAATTCTAGATGATATCATAAAAACTTCTGAGGCATGAAGATGGGAGATATGACTCTTGTATGTGAGGAACAGCAAGAAGGTCAGTTTGGGTGGACTGTAGAAAAAGGAGTGAAGTTATTACCACTTGTGAAAAGTTGTTGTTTTTAAAGAGATTTTTGCTCTCATTTGTTTTTATCTCACATGCCAATGTATTCCCCATCTTCTTACAGAGGTCCATCTTTTATAACAGGGAATAAAAAGAGAAAGTAAAAACTGTTCAGCAAAAGTAGCCTGCATGTAAAAAAAGGTCTGCTGTCTCCAGTGTTCCGCACCCGTAGTCCCCCACCCCTTTGCACAGAAGGGAGGGCACTTTCTCACATCTCCTCTCTCAGGTCAAGCCTGGTCCTTATTCTTTCTTAGCATTCAGTTTTAATAGTTGTTGTTCTTTATGTTTACATTATTAGTCAGTGTTTATGTCGTTTCGTGTTTCTGTTTACTTCATTTCGCTGGATTTCGTACAAGTCTCCCCCGTCTCTTGATGTTCACCATAGCTCACAGTAACTTATTCCACTAGTCCCCAATCAATGGGCATCTTTGTTTCCAGTTCTTTTCTACTACAAAAAATGTGGCTATAAATATTTTAAGGGCATGTGTGACCTTTCTTTTTATTACTGACCTCCTTCGAGTATGCCACATTTTAGGAAGGAAAACAAGCTGGAGAGTGTCCACCGGAAGGCAATCAGGAGGCAGCTAGCTGGTGCACTGGATTGAGCATGGTGCCTCAAGTCAGGACGACCTGAGTTCAAATCTAGCCACTGTCATTCACTAGGTGTGTAACCTTGGCAGATCACTTAACCTCTCTCTGCCTCAATTTCCTCATCTATAAAATGGCGATGATAAAAGCAGAGAATAACAAGTTGCTGAAATCTCCCTAGGCCTTATTTTCCTCATCTGCAAAACAAAGGAGTTGGATTAAATCACTTTTCTAGCTCTAGCTCGAGGATCTCTTTGTTGTTGTTCAGTCGTTTTTTTCAGTCCTGTCAGACTCTTCATGACCCCATGTGGGGTTTTCTTGGTAAAGATAATGGAGCAATTTTCCATTTCCTTCTCCAGCTCATTTTGTAGATGAGAAACTGAGGCAAACAAGGTTAAGTGATTTGCCCAGGATCACAGTTAGAAATTGTCCTAGTCTGGATTTGAACTCGGGAAAACGAGTCTTCCTGACCTCAGGCACAGCATTTCATTCACCTTGCCACCTAGCTGCCTCCCATGATCCTTTAATCTATCTTCTATTTCCAAAGTTCATTTTTTAAAAATTCCAAGCTTAAGATTTTGCATTTGTTACTAATTATATTTTGTGTTATTAGAGTTGGCTCAGCCTCAGAAAGAGAGAAAGGAAGGGCACCAGCATTTATTTGTTAAGTACCTCCTACATGTCAGGCACTGGGCTAAGCACTTTATAAATATTATCTCATTTAATCCTCACAACCAGCAAGGGAAGCAGGTGCTGTTATTATCTCTTTTTGCAGTTGAGGAAACTGAGACAGGCAGAGGTTAACTTACTTAGCCAGGGTCACCCACCTAGTAAGGGTCCCACAGCTAGTAAGGGTTTGAGGCTGGATTGAACTTGTGTCTTCTTGACTCCAGGCCCAACCCTCCACTCACTGAACCACCAGGGGAGACAAGCACCAGAAGAAATTATATATCATAAGTTTGAATAGTGCATATTACCCCTAAGGGATGCTTAGTAGCAAAAGGAGTTAGTGTGAATATTATCACAAGAAAGTATATTGAGTGTCAGAAATTTCTGTCTTCCCACTGCTTAGACCAACTGAAATTAGAAGACCAAGTTCTGAGTTTGGTTCTTTCTGTACAGGCTTTTGGACTGTCAGTCTCCTAAGACTAGATAATGCTTCTCATTTTTAAGGGAATTTTAGAAGTAATTCTTTACTGATGCTTTTGTGTAGATGACTTCATTGTTTCCTGAAGGAAGATGAGGTGGAATGTTAAGTAATCAATAAAGTTGGGAGCCTTTTATGGAGAGACAAAGGGGGAAAGGAGTCATATTCCACAAATCTGGTCAGCTGTGAATATTGCCTGTGAGAATGAGTTTCCTCTGTCCATCTCTAATCTTAATGTATCTAGGTATCAGAGGTGTATTTCAGAGCAAAGTAGCATACAGAAATTAAGCACTTGTTTACAGTTTGTAGATATCCTGCGCATGTTGTAAAGAACCGTAAACCTCACCCCCTCCCACCAGCTCCATGAAATGCGACAGACTCTTCATACCAATTCTTCATATTTCCATGTCTCTCCCCTCCCCCGACTTTCTAGACTCCCTTTCCTTTTTGTTTTATTCCGGGCTGGTCTCTCTGGGGTATTCTGATCCCCTTCCTTTCCCAATCACAATCCGTGATATGATGCCAAATGTTGCATCCTGAAGTGAAGGAACACTTCAACTTAACTCAATAAACATTTATTTAACATTTATTTTAACATTTACAGTATTTTGCACTAGGTGTGGTGCTAAGAGCAAAACAGCATAGTCTCTTCACTGAGGGAGATTTCTCTCTCCTTTGGGAAGCCACATGTAAGCGAATTAGTAAATACAAGGGAATTTGAAGGAGAAATAAGTAATAATAGTAATAGCAGGGAAGGCTTTCCAGAAGAGCTAGTATCTGAACCTTGAAGGGTGATAAGGATTCTTACAGGCAGAAATAAGAAAAGCAAGAGGTACATAAATGCATGTGGGCAGGACATGGAATGTGACATTTGGGAGGAAACTAATAGTCCAGTTTCACTGGAATGCAGAGTGCAGGAAAGGCAGCAAAAGAAAGGAGGCTGGAAAGAGAAGTTAGAACCAAAACGTCGAGGACTTTAAATCCAGCTTGAGGCGTTTGTATTTTATATTCTGGAAACAACAGGGAACCACTGAAGGTTTCTGGTTAGGGCTTTAGCAAGATTCTTTTGGAAGTTGTATGGAGGATGAGTTGGAGAGATGAGAGTCTCAAAATAGGGCAATTAGTAATCCAGGTGATAGGTAATGAGTCATGTGGGAGAGAATGGGACAGATGTGAGAGATGTGGAGATGGAATCAACAAAACTTGGCAAGTAATTAGATATGGTGGTACGTGGAAAGTCAAGGCTGATTCCAAGGTTATGAATGAACCCAGGGGACTGGGAGGTTGGTGATGCCATCAACGTATATAAAGAAGTTAGGAGAATGGGTAGGTTTTTGGAGGAAAGAAAATTAATGCTGCTTTAGTCCTATGGAGTTAAGGGTAACAACTCTCCTTACGTGATTCCACTCTAGGGAACTGAAAGAAGATGATGGGAAATTTTGTATTTCAGGGACATACGGTGATATTGTAGATAGTCATGATCAGGCAAGCACTGGATCATGGAAACTAGAGGAATAGAATCCTTTTTATAACCCATCCAGGCCACTCTGCTGACATTTTCTCTAGAATTTTCTAGGAAAGGCTCTGGCAGTGTGCTCAGAGAATTCAGTGTGTCTTGGATGCTGTCTACATTGTATTTTGTAACACCACAGTGAGCTACATTGTGCCAATTTATTAACATCTGTCTGAAAATAAACCAGGTAGTTTGGGAAGTTACGTAAACTCTTTTAGGACACTCTTACAGAATAATGTTCTAATCTAGGGGTTTTAGATTGCAACCTACTGAGAGATTGTGACTCATTGTGTCTAAGCGGTACGTATGAAGAAATGAAGGGAGTTGGCAGATTTCAGAATACAACAAAACAAAACAAAACCCACAAAACAGAACCGCATACATTCTGGTACAGTGTGTCGAGGGAAGCAATTATTGTCCACCCCCTCCATTTTTAGATGCAGAACCCAAGTAACAAATCAAGTATATACCAAACATTATATAGCAATCAGAATTCAATTGTTATGTTCTGAATACCTATAATATGTAAAATACTGGTTAGAAATTGTAGGGGATACAGGAATGAATGATAATCTGCCCTTCTGTTTAAGACACTTATAGGACAAAGATATAGTAAGACATAAACAAATGAAATTATATAGTAATAGAAAGAAGTATGTGATACATACCAAGTAAGGGTAAGTTGTGTGGGATATGTGAAGAATGAGAGAGGTCTATGGATGGAAGAGGAGAGATAAAGTAGGTCTTGTTGAAGAATAGGTAGAGATTGGAAATTTGAGAACAGGACAACATCCCAGGATAGGAGTAATATAGGGAGGAGATGGTGTCATCACTATTGGATAGGTAGGAGGGTGCAAGGAATTTATCTGGATGACAATGGGTAGACTACCAGAAATGGGATTAAAATTGATGTTCTAACTTAATCCATTATTCCTCATATTAGATTTTCCTACCTCTTTCAAACTCATCCATAGATTACCATGAAGGTCCCAGAACATAATGGTTACAGAAGTCCTGCCTTCTCTAAGATATCCAAGAAGTTGTGATACGTATGTGTACACACTGTGTTGTAGTGATATTTGCATATGTGATACCACCATCATTTCCTGTTTCCATTCCAACTATACTCCTTGGTTAATGGTTATTTACCACTCTGCTATATCAAGTAAATAACCTGATTTCGTCTGCAAATGTCACAAGGGTAATGTGCTTATTTTTTTCCCTCAAATTTCTAATTTAGAGCAGCATCATAATGCAAAAGTATGGCCTCATCAAACAGCTAATTAGCTATTGAGATTGGGCAAGGAAAGAAAAGTCTGATGCCAATTGTAAGCAGGTTTTGGCTCTAGAGTTTACACTGACTCAGTTTGGAGCCAGGGAGATTTAAGGATTAGTTCCAAGAAAGTATAATGGAACTAGTAAGAATTTTTTTAAACATAAAAACTAAACAAACTGAATAAACAACAATAAAATAAAACCCTGCAAATTCTGAGACTAGCCTCCCCCTGGTATCTGGCTTCTCTGGTGTTTCAGAGTAGGAGGAATGGACTCACAGCAGCATTCCCCAGTCCTAACTTGGAAATCAGGACTGAGTGTTCTAGGGAATTCAGTGACAATAAATTGTGTTTAAGTTTAAGTCTGTGTGCATCCAATGTTAACTTTCCAGAAATAGGTGGACAGGACATTTTCCAATGTGCTTTAGTTTTAACTTTTCAGAAATGGTGATAAGGGAATTTGAATATCTTCCCTGTCCCTTAATAAACCTAATGGAATTTGAAGACCTTTCCTACTTTGAACATATACTCTGCCCCCTAATAGGCTGAGACCTTCCCTGATTTGAAAATATTCTCTGCTCCCAATAGGCTGAATGTGGTCACACGGAGCCTGTGATAGGAGGAATTTACTGAAGGATGGAGCAGAGCCCACAGGAGAAGCTTGCTTAGGGGAGGCTTGTTTTTCAAGAATGCCCACACCTTGTTACTTTGTAATTAGGCAGTGGGTCAGGAGGATTGTGATGGTCTCTGACCTTGCAGAAGGCTATATGTACCTCTGACGTGAGGTTTTGCTTTGGGGCTCACTCGTGGGAAGATTTGTGTAATTTGGCCAGATGAGACTCTGGGCAGCCATTGAGGCACCTGGCTTTGAAAATCCACATGTTGGTGCTTCTCTCTCTGATAACTAACTGTATGGATGTAATGGTCAGACAGCCAGAAGCCCTGTCTGTTGGTCTGCTGAATTGTGCTATTTTCTCTGTCTGTATTTTTTTGTCTGCTTGTAACTTCTGTTTGTCTTCTCTGAAATTCAGGGTGCTGACTTTTCCCCCTGAACTAGGTGAATTATATATGTTTGATTAAAGTAATATTCTTCACCCTTTTTGAGTTGCTTTCCTTTAGAAAAGCAGATCAAAGCACCTTTGTTAGCAGTCATCCTGGGTATGCTAGGGTGCTTGCTGTTACAAAGGGGTGGACAGGAGAGGCAGAGCCATTTCATGAATTTTTTCTTATTACTGTCATATGTCTAGACTTTTGCGTATGATAGTACGGTAACTATCATTCACATTCTCTGTATTCATCAATACAGACAATCCGTGATATGATGCCAAATGTTGCATCCTGAAACAATCACCTCTTGATATTGTACTAGCTCATATTTTTGCTCTTTTTTGGGGGGGAGGGGGAGGACATTTTGCTATTGCCAAATGCATTAGCTGGACCTCTAGTTTGCTTAGACTAGAATGATTCCAATGGATAAATATTTTTCTTAACTATTGCCCTGACACAGGGATAATTCAGATTATCTGTTCATAGCAGTCCTTCCCAAAGTAACTTTTCCATACCTCCATGTCAGCATCAGAGGCCGTTAACCCCTCTGTTCTCTTTTCTCTCTTATAAATGAGCCATCACATGGACTTGCAGGAATCATGTGCCACAAAGCTGGATGTACTGGGGGAAATCACTCCTTCCCATCTGGCAGCCTTCTCCAACTCACCATCTGCTCATTCATTTCCAGGACTGATGGTGTGCTTCCCTTGATCCTGCTTTGACTAATGATGTTTGTCTTGCTGCATCCATTGAAAATGGTTTTTTTTTGCAGTTTGTAAACTTTATTTTTTTTAATAGAAATATTTTTTATTAATTTTTGAGTTACATATTTTCTCCCCGTCTTTCCCCCGCCCACCACCCCAAAACAGCCATCCCGCTGTTTCTCCCCTCCCCCAGTCTATTCTCTCCTATGTCACTTTTTGGTAGGGCAGAATGGCTCTCCC
>CM053580.1:406383711-406401983 GCA_028627135.1 Pseudochirops cupreus
GGACTGCTTATCTCCCCCTTTCAAAATCCCCACTCGCAGCTGCTGCTAATCCGCTCACCTGAGAGGCTCCTCAACTCCTCCCGTCCAGCCGCCCCTGGGGCACAGCCACGGCTTCAGGCCAGGCTGGTTTTCGGTTTGCAGTGCTGATATGGTTCCTCGTAGCCGAGCTGACTTTAGTGGAAAGTATCTTTTGTGCGTTTTGGAGTTCCAGGATTGGTTTAGAGTCCTATTTTATGGGTATTTTGGGGTGGCTATGTGAAAGCTGCGATATGTTGCTGCTGCTACGCCGCCATCTTGGCTCCGCCCCCCCTCCATTGAAAATGTTGGTGCAGAACATATCAGAAGAAACATTGTGTAACTGTTTGGACAATCCTGTTAGATATTGTGAAATCTCAGTCGAGCCAAGCCTAGAATTTTGTACCTTGATTTCTTTGAAGGGCATTTCATAACAATTTCTGAGTGAAAGTTTTAATCCTATTTCAGCATCCTGGATTCAGCTCTTTGTGGCCACAAATAGACCTAGCTCATCATGAGTCTAGTAGGAAGGATACAACAAAGCTATGAGATGCTCACGAACAGATACAGAGCTCACCTGTTACCAACTAGTTCTCAGCCACTTCAGCTAACATTGTATCAAGCATTTCAACTTTGGGCTTCCTTGCAGTCAGGTTTCTCAAGAGCACTTGCAGAAAGCATAGTGTATATCAACCAGAGAGTAAATAAACAACTTTAGCATATTAAGTTGAGCTATTTGATTACAGAGAGTAGCAGACAGTAAGTGACCTGAAGACAGGAACAATATAAATTTTTTTGTCTGTTTGGAAGGGGGAAGGCAGAGCAATTGGGGTTAAGTGACTTGCCCAAGGTCACACGGCTAGTAAGTATAAAGTGTCTGAGGCTGGATTTGAACTTAGGTCGTCCTGACTTGGGCCAGTGCTCTATTTACTGTGCCACTTAGTTGCCTCAACAATACATTTTAAAGTTCATACATTAAAAAAAAAAATAAAGTTCATACATTCCAAGTGTCCAGCACTGTGCTCAGCACATAACTAACACTTATCAAGTGTTAAATTGAAATGATACACATTCACAGTGCACCAATTTCGTGGATTTTTTTTTTCTTAAGGGGCTGATTCTTTGTAAATTATTTCAGGTAAGTGTTAGTAGGCTTTTCATAAGAAATGGCAATATTAGTATATCAGTGTACAGAAAGTATTAGAGCAAAGAGATACCAGAAGGCAGAAGATATCATAGTAGACCAGTCAAGAGGAAGTGAAGGCTTCAAATAGAATGATGACAGTAGGAATGGAAAGAGGAATTTGTGTGAGATAGATAGGAGAGATAAGTTGTCAAAGTTATTTTCCTAAAGAGCATATCTGACCATGTCACTATTTTACTCAACAAACACCATTATTTTCTTATTGCCTGTAAGATCAAATATAAGCTCCTTTTGGGGGCTTTTGAAGTCCTTCATTTTTTCCCCCTTCTGTCTCTAGTACTTAGCACACAATGCATGACACACTGTAGGCATTTAATAAATGGCTGATTGCTCTTTGGGAGGATGAATTGATAGTACTTGATAATTGATAGAATTGAGAGACATTTGGGATTGAGAATTTTAGCTTGGTGACTGGGAGAATGGTATTGCTATTAAAAAAAATGAGAATTAGAAGGAGCTGTTTTGTAGTGGGGAGAGATGATGAATTTGGTTTTCTGCTAAGAGCTCCTGCTGGAGAGATCCAGCTAGCAGCCAAAATGTTGAGTCTGGTGCCTGGAAAAGATGCCAGAAATGGAGACATAGATTTAGAGGTCATCTACATAGAAGGGATAGTTGAAACCATGGGAGCGACTGGAGAGAGTGAAAGGAGGAAATGATAGAATCAAGGGAGGCAGAAGTTTGGGATAGCAAGGGGACATACTATTTTTTTTTAATATTTTATTTTCCCCTAATTACACAGAAAAACAATTTTTAACATTCATTTTTAAAAGAAGTTTTAAATTCCAAGTTCTAGCCTTCCTTCCCTCTCTTCCTCCCTCCTTGAGAAAATAAACAATCTGATATAGGTTATATATGTGAATCATGTCAAACATTTCCATATTAGTCATTTTGTGCAAGAAAGCTCAAATTAAAAAAAAAGAAAGAAAGCAAAAGAAAATTGTATCCAGAGAACATCAGTTCTTTCTCTGGAGATGGATAATATTTTTCATCATGAGTCCTTTGGGATTGTCTTGGATCATGGTATTGCTGAGAAAGCTAAGTCATTCGCAGCTGTTCATTGTACAATATTGCTATTACTGTGTACAATGTTCTCCTGGTTCTGCTTACTTAATTTTGTATTAGTTCATGTAAGTCTTTCCAGGTTTTTCTGAAATCATCCTGCTTGTCATTTCTTATAGCACAATAGTATTCCATTACATTCATATACCACAACTCGTTTAGCCATTCCCCGATTGATGGGCATCCCCTCAGTTTCCAATTCTTAAACACCACAAAAAGAGCTGCTACAAATATTTTTGTACAAATAGCTTCTTTCCCCTTTTTGGGCACCTCTTTGGGATAGACTTAGTAGTGGTATTGCTAGATCAAAGAGTATGCAGTTTTATAGCCCTTTGGGCGTAGTTCCAAATTGCTCTCCAGAATGGTTCGATCAGTTCACAACTCCACCAACAATGCATTAGTGTTCCAGTTTTCCCACGTCCCCTCCAATATTGATCATTTTCCTTTTTTGTTATATTAGTCAGTCTTATGGAGGACACACCATTTACATAACAGATGATGAAAAAGGGTAGAAGAATAGTTGCTGGAAAGATAGGAGAAGGTAGTATTATTGAAGCCAAGGAAAAAGAGTTTTCAGGAAGGGAGGGGGTGGTGAGATTAACACTGTTTCATATACCACAGGAAGGTTGAAGAGAATGAGGACTGGGGAAAGGCCATTGGGTTTTATAATTAGGAGGTGATGGGAGATTTCTGAGAGCAGTTTAAGTAGAATGATATGGACAAACATAAAACAAGGCATTAAGAAGTCAGTGTTGAAGTGCAAGTAGTTGATGTCAACTAATATTTCAGGCTGCTTGATGGTCAGAGGAAGGAGAAGGATGGGATAGTAGATAGCTCAAGGAAACAATTTTTTTCATAGGAAGGCTATGGGAGACTTGCATTAGAAAAAGGGAAGGAGCCAATTGAAAGTAACAGGTTGACAAGAAAGAGGAGATACATGCTGGGAATTCTGGAAGAGGGGATGGGAGATATTGTCAAGGGCTTACCTTCAGGTAGAGCAGATATTTTGAAAAAGTAAATAAAATGTCACATAAAGATGGAGTCTTCAAACTCAGGGTTATAAAGTGCTAGCAAACTTGAGTGACTGATGGAGAGCATTCATTGTACCCTTTAGATTCACGTGAAGTTGTGATATTGAAGGGAATAGTTGTCCAGAAGGAGATCTGCTTGCTAAATAAAGTGCCACCTTTTGAGCCTAGCTTGTAAGACTCACTGCAATCTACTGAAATCCTGCCTTTCCAGCCTTACCTTGTGTGTGCTGTAGCCGAGCAGAACTATTTCCCATCTCCTGAATACACTGCCTCGTTATTTTTGCCTCTGCTCCTTTGCTCTGTGAGCCTTGAATGTCTTCCTCATCCCCTATCTTCCTGCTGAAGTCCTTCCCATCTTGTAAAGCACAACTTGCATTCTGCCCCCTGTGAGAAACCTTCCTGATCTATTTTCCACCAACTGAGTAACAATCTTTGGCACTTTACAATTTATTGGTAATTTGTGGTTTGTGTAATGTGTGTGTGTGTGGGGGGGGGTTAGGTTGTGAGCTCTCTGAGAGCAGGGACTGTATTTTACTGAACTTTTGTGAAGAAGTGATGAATTACTACCTGATACAGTGAATAGGATGATAAGCAGCTTATTGATTTGAAAAGGAAGGAACAAAGCTGGATTAGAGCAGAAAGGGGTTGAAATATGACCTAGAGGACTTTAAGAACATAAATTAGACCATTAAAGGACATACAAACTCTGGTCTTTCAGGTCAGAATTTGATTGTCCAGAGGTCCTAGTTAAATGAGATGTGCATACATCTTGAAGATGGGGTGTGCAGGTCTGTGTGTCCATGACTGTCCATTTGGCATCAAGGCCAGAACTAGTTATTTTTACCAGTCCTGTGGCCAGTCAGAAACACTTTCCTAGAGTTTAGTTTCAATATGGTATTCGAGGGAGGAAAGGGTGGCTCCTTCCTGGCCTAGTACTCAAATCTATTCTGAGTCTAAGAAAAAAATGAATCAGGAGATTGTCCCATTTGAAATTCCCTCACTTAGGGATATGAGGACATAATTACACTGAAAGTAGAATGGACAAAGGAATGGCCCCATGGGAGCTGGCCTTTTTTAATTTAAAAAAATTTTATTTTTTTGAGGCATTTTATTATAACGTATTAGATACATATCACAAATGCCCCACAAAGTCAATGTTCCCAAGCAGTTAAGCAAAAACCATCTAAAAGAGACTGATAGCATGTATCATATTCCCTGTGTGTGGTTCTATATTATTAACTGCAAGCGAGGATTCCTGCTTTAATTTTAATTATTGGATACAAGCACTGTCCAACATATTTAACCTGAGTTTTACTGAAATTTAGACTTGACTCCATTTACATGGTTGTATTCATTGTGCATTTCGTTCCTTTAGCTCTGATTTCTTCACTTTACATCACTTCATATAAGTCTTCCCATGTCTTTCTGTTTTTCTGAATTCTTCATAGTTGTTGTCCCTCACTGTGCTGGAGCTTGCTGTTAAAGCAATAATGAGTTCTGCAGTGGGGCACTTGAAATGCTATGGGGTCCTCTGCATTGTTCATGCAGCTATCCTGAGGCTAGGTTCTGAATGACCCCTGATGAGTCTGGTTCACCACTTGTAACTGCTGGCAAACAGCTGCTACTGCTAAGGGAGAGAATTATAAGAAGCTGGAGAGAGCCAGAATTTGTTTATGTGACTTAAGTCTGGCATACTTAAGAAGATAACACATTAATAAATTGTGTGATTCCAAGCCAGCTGTGTTCACTAGCACAGACTCGTACCCTAAGGGAGAATGGGCCAATCTTCCAAAATTCAAACAGCAGGCAAGGAATCACTGTAATAAATGTGAGAAAATTTCCCCTGTAGTCATACTGCACTAGTTCACAACTCAACCTCCAGGATTCTGTTAAACCTAAGTCACCTGGGAAAAGTGTAATTGTAGGTCATTTGGGGCTTAACATTTTCTGGCACAGGTGATGCTACTGTTAAGAACAGTCTGACGGTAAATAAGGCTAGGGATGGTTAGTTCATTATTATTGAAGTCTAATTATAAATATGTGGTTGACCCCACAGTAAATAAGGTTCATTGTTCGTAAAGTTGTGTGTGTGTGTGTGTGTGTGTGTGTGTGTGTGTGTGTGTGTGTGTGTTTGTTTTAGGCAAATTGAGCCTTTGATCATAGGCTCCTCTTACCTGTGAGATCTTGTTGTACTGATCCTGTTCTCTTCTCAATCTCTTCTACATCCCCGGACTTGTAGAAGTCTGCTTTAAGGGCTGAAAGCAGTGATAGGATTGCGGTACTCTACCTTAAGCAGTATTCAGTATTAAGCCTACTTGTGTATACCACTTTTTAGGAGAGTGATAAGCCAGAGTTCCTTCGGAAAAGGATGTCCCCAGAGGGTAAGGGCTCTTAAAATCAAGCTCTATAAGAGTTATGTAAAGACACTGCAAAGTTCAGCCTGAAGAGAAAACTCAAGGGTGTGGCTAGACAGCTGTCTTTGAATATTTGAAGGTTGAAATCGATTTTAAACTTTTTTCCAAAGGCATAACTAGAACCAATTGATTGGAGTTATAGGGAGGCAGATTTTGGCTCAATATAAGGAAAAATGTCCTCATAATTAAAACTGCCCAAATAGGAAATGAGTTGTCTTGGGAGGTAATGGCAAGGACGGTTATCGTGGGTGTTCTGCTCAGCTGCCCCCTGAAAACAGCTTCCATTATTGCAAGTCTTGCAGCAGAATGTCTGACCAGGTAGGGGGCAGGGTAGGTCATCTCCCGAGGGCCTGTCCAGCTATTTCTGTGTTCCTTTGGCTCTGGCCATATCATCAGGGCTCTGACTCCTAGTTAGTTTTCCAGTATTCTTTTTCCATTTTAGGCTACTATTAATCTCTTTTCATTTAGTGTTTCAAAGGGTTATTGTAAACATCAAATGAGGCAATGAATATGAAAATCCTTTGAAAGCTGGAAATCTGAGTTCAAATATAAGACTTTTTTCCATTTTTACTTTTTGTATTGTTTGGTAAATCTCTCAGAGCGATTAAAAATCTGGATCTCATGGGAAAATACCTAGTGGGAAAAGTGGCTCCACTGCTCTCAGATAGGGGTTTGGTAAATCTCTGCATTTAACCAGGCATTAAATGAACTGTAGACATATATCTGTATTATTCTAACTAGAAAATTTCCAGTCATAGAACTGACTTTAGAAGTTACATATGTGGCATCCCAATGAGCTGGGCCCGGGCAGATTCAGCCCCAGGAGGTACCGCTTACAGGTTCTCTACTGAGCTATCCACTGAAAATAGCCATAGGAAGTCAAAGCCTTCGTGGGAGGCCAGGACTGAAGCATCTAAGGAGTCAGGCCACTCTCAGTATTATAGGACACCAGCTTCTAGAACTGAATAGATTCTGGCTAAGAAAATGAGAACAGATTGTCATCGTTTATAAAATTGGAAAGAGTGAACAGTTTGACCAGAATTCCCTAATTTTTTTTGTCTTTTCATTTATTTGCCTTTCTTTGTGTTCTTCTTTTAGTCTTTTTTTTCCTGTGAAAAGTAGACCCCAGTGCCTGTTCAGTACTTTGAGGTAGTACTGTGATTTCTCATATTCCAGAGATAAATTCTTCATACATACCATGTATCTATGTCGTGGAACCTGTAGCAGCAAAGGCTTTGGCAATGTGGTAACAATGGAATATTGGAAAGTTGAACACTTTGGGAAGATACTAAAAACCCAGAGGATGTTGGCACAATGGATAGAGTGCCAGGTGGGAGTTGGGAAGCACTGAGTTCAAATCTAACCTCAGACACTTACTAGCTGTGTGACCCTGAGCAAGTAACTGAACCCTGTTGGCCTCATCTGTAAAATGAGCTGAAGAAGGAAATGGCAAACCACTCCAGTATCTTTGCCAAGAAACCTCAAGTGGGGTCACAAAGTGTAGGATGTGACTGAAATGGCTGATCAACAACACTCTGCTATCAGGTACATTGTGTTATTAAGAGAAGGCATTTACCAAATGACTTCTTCAAACCCTTAACCAGAGGCTGTGGACCAGACTTGGGAAGCAGAGTTTCTTAGACTGATGGGCCATTTTGTAAGTCTCGTATTGGAGGCATCACAGCTCTCTCTGTTTCTGCAGTAGGTAATTCTTATGCAGGAGGCAACATTGAAAGGTTTCAGTTTCTACTTCTTAGAAACAAATAAAACACAGTCATTTGTTTAAAGGCTATAGTATTTCCATTGTCCATGTAAAGACAACTGTGGTTAAACTGTGGTTTGTTGATTGACATTCCTAACCCTACCTCTTTCTGCCTCTCTCAATGCTTAGCGGAAGCCCCATCAGAAATACCCCAGCTCATTCCACAACAACCACAAAGCTCTCCTGCCCCATCACAAGCAGAAGTTCCTGGAGAACCATCACAACCAAAGATACCCCAGCAGCTTCCAGAATCAAAGGGCCCCCTGCCTCCCAAGACTCCTGGGAAACTCTTCCGGCCAGGAATACCTCAGCAGCCTTCACAGTCAAAGACTCCTCTACAGCCGTCGCCCCCAGACAAGATGTCACCCTATTCAGAGTTACCTGGGTGGACAGGTTTGCCCTTCCTACCAGGTTCTACAGGGGTCATCATGGAGACTGGGGAAGCTGGGCCTCCTGGGAAAATGGTAATGTCAGGAAGAGGCTTGCCCAATGGTGTGGATGGCCAGGACAGTCGGTGGCCCATCCCAAGCTCTGAAGGATATGCTGGAGCCCCAGGTGAGTCATGAATTAGGTCTGAGCTTTAAACTATTCAGAGCAGGAGCTCTTTAACTTTTTTGTATGTCCAGGAGCCCTCTGACAGGCTAGCAAAGCCTAGGGACCCCTGCTCATAATCATGTTTTTTAAATGCATAAAATGAAATACATTGGATTACAAAGGAAACCAGTCCAGGTGAAGAACCCCCAGTTTAGAGTTTTTGACCCATAGAATGTCAGTGGAAAGGAAGCTGAGAACACCATGTACAATCTTTTCATTTATAAACAAGGAAAATGAGGACCACAGTGATGAAAGCCTTAAGTTACACAACAGGCAAGTAGAGGAGGTGGGATGAGAATCTAGATCTCCTAAGCAGATAGCTGGTCTATGTCCTCAGTTTCTTAACACAAGTGGGAAATTCATGCTATTGGTTCCAAAAGCTGACAAGTGAGAAAAAGACAGTGCTGGAACACCACTGGGGAAGCAGTTCTAACGACACACTCTCCCATGGTGTCAACAGCATCAGTTTTCTGGGGAAAAGGAAACACATTCTTATTATTTTCTCCATCAGGGTGACAGGGAACACTAAACTAATTAGCTGAGGTAAGAACCCTCAGAATGGAGAACCATATTTTTTAAAGACAGATGTTTATTATTATAACAAATCTTTTATTTTTGTACCACCAACAATCCCCTCTGTATCTTTTCCCCCTCTTGTAGAGTTTTGCCTTATAACAAAGAAATTATAATATAACAAATCTTTTATTTTTGTACCACCAACAATCCCCTCTGTATCTTTTCCCCCTCTTGTAGAGTTTTGCCTTATAACAAAGAAATTTTTTTTTAAAAAAGAGAAAAGAAATTCAACAAAACCCACCAATTCATTAATAAAAAAATATCTGGCTTTATGTGCAACATTCCACATCTGTAGATCCTGTCTTTTCTGCAAGGAAGTGGGGGTGTAAGGTCAGTAATGGAGACTCTGGTTCAAACAGTATGGATATTTTAGTCCTTTCAGAGTCAGATTCCGGTCTAAGGAACCCACATTGATAATACCACAGGCCTTTTAAAGTATCATTATAGTTCTTATTTTTACCATCTCAGAATCTCCCCCTGAAAACTTTCCTATTATCAGCAGAACCCTGGAATCTAACTCTGAAAGCCCAAAGAAGTTATTGGGAATGCTGGGGTAGATGGAAAGCCATTATGCAGGGACTGAGACAAGTGTGCTTTGCTGTTAGTATGGATTAATCATAAAGATAAAAACATTGTTGTTTCTATCAATGACATGGGAGTCCAGTATTAACAGCTGGTTTTTGTGTAACATTTGACAATTTTTGTTTTGCAGGATACCCTAAACCACCATCTCCCGTGGCATCACCAGGTAATAGGGAGTATCAGAGTACATATATATACATACATATATATATATATGTATACACATATATATATATATATATGCCTGTACCTAGGGCACAATCCTTTTCTGCTCAGCCTAAGTAGATAAATGGAGTCCGTTGCAGATGTTGGTCAAACTTTGCTTCTCAACAGGATGGAATGAATTCCTGAGATAGAGAACTTTACTTCATAAATCTTTCTGGCTCATTTACATCCTAGAGCCCATGTATGCGTGGGTCTGCCACAAACCTGTCATGTTAAGACTTTATGGGTCTCAGACTGAGTCATGTTTTCCACAGCTGGGTCTGTGCAGAACTGGCGTCCCAGAATCTACCTACCCAGACTCCTCAGCTCCTAAACTCTTACCTTCAAAGGCATTCTACAACACAGGACACTGATAACTCTCGAGGTTGGACATTGGCAGTGGTTGTTGTTTCAAGTTAGAAGAAAAGTGGCGCTGGCCCTTAGAAACTTGCAGAACGGCTCTGTGCATAAGCCAGGCAGAGATAAGAGGGGGTTCGAGATCTAATTCAACCTTCTTACTTCAACCTAGGAAACTAATGGGTCAGAATGGGGAAAATGACTTCCCCAGGGTCACAGATAGGAAGGGACCAGAGGCAGCTCTTTCCATTTTGTCACCCTATTCCCACCCCTGATCCTCACTCTCCATTCTCCCACCCTACCCTCCAGTCACCCCCAAACACACAATGTGGCAGCTTGCGAATGGGAAGGAACACCCCAGCCCAAAGAGCTCTGACAAATCAGTTTCATTTCCTCTGTTTTAGGGATTCCTACTGCCTCTCTGGTGTCATTTTCTGCTGGTCTGACTCAGAAACCTTTTCCAAGTGAAGCGGGTGTGGTCCTTTTCAATAAAGTGCTTGTGAATGATGGAGAATTTTACGACCCAAACACTGGTAAGCTTTTGAGGGAAATGGAGTTGGGGTAATGAGGTAGTATGGATACCTCTTGATTTCAGCCTCCTCTCACATGTTCTGTTTTATAGCCCTCTTGACCCCAGAGTGTTGCTTTCCAATCTCCATAATATATTTGGGTTCATAAGTCCCATGATGGCATCCTGTCTGGGAGAGATTGGCAGCTCCATCAGGTGTAGATGCCAAGAGCTCAAGGGGGTCAGGATTGCATAATTTGTATTCTTCCCAACATTGCTGTTTTTAAAAAAAAGAAACTTTGCCCCAACTCACATGCAGCAAAATATGATGTGCGTTAGGGGTCTGGAGACCGATATGCAATAACATTTTCTTGTTATGAGATCACCATACTTGTCCTCAGTATTCACTAGTCAATAGAATCTTCTTGGCACTGCTCTACATGCTCCTCCCACAGGCCCCTCATCCATAGGAATCACCAGAGGTTTCCTTGTTTATCTTTATCTGACACTCAGTAAGCGTGCACCGTGTGCTTTGCATTGTACAGGACATAAAGAGACACTCTGCTCAGTTTCCCTTCTAATTCTGTGTATTATTCAATGAAAAGGAAAAAGAAAAGATGGCAGGAAACCAAATTCTCTTCTTAATGGAGATGGGAACTCTGCATGTTGTGTGCTGTCAACATAATTTTAGACAAGAATCACTTTGACTTGGTGTTTGGGACAAAACTAGCCCTATCCTCATCCTCCTGGGTGTACAGTTAAACAATAGGAGGGATGTTATTGGCTTCCTTTAGGTGGGAACAGCCTGACTTCTGATTCCAAGCACCATGGCCTGAGGCTTCCAGCCCTGTACTGGAACTTCTCTGTATCGCCAAACTCTGAGTCTTTCCCACCTGTGGTGTGAGCCTGCTAAGCTCAGGGAAAATGAAGGGAATTCACTCTTATAGTCCATCTGATCAATTAGTATTAGTACTACTTCTTTTACCTGGGGAGATTGGGCACAATAGAAGAATGGAAGAAAATAAATTGAAAACATTAAGGAGCAATTAAAAAAACATAAGAAGGAGTTACTGGGAGCATGCCTAGGAAAGACTTTTTTAAAAACCAGAAGTCATTTTCTGAAAGGTCCTAGACCTTTTATTGTAAGGTCTAGGGAAGGACAGATAATACAACCTAACCAACATTTATTAAGTGTCTATCTGTGGGGAAAAAAAAAACAAAACTCCTAGGTGCTAGAAGAGATATCTAAGTTTTGTATTTGCTATTTGTTCACACACACACATATTATATATGTATGTGTGTGTGTATACATATATACATATATATATGTGTATATATATATATATATATATATATATATATATATATATATATAAATAAATATAAATCCTCTGAAGCCCACTTTTGTCCAGATAGCTTTTTCTCTAATTTCTTTATCCAGGGTTAGCAACTTGACTGGGACTGTGGAAGTATAAAATTTTGCACCAGCCCTCCCCAGAGTTATTTACATTCCAGTGAGAATAACTAACACACAGAGCATGTTAACGTTTATAAAGTGTTTTCTTTTTAATTAACTAGTCAACCACCATTTAGGAAACACTTGTGTTAGACACTGTGCTCTGTGCTGGGGATACACAACTAACATTTCTAGTACCAAAGTGAATAACAGGGGTGATAGTGGACATACTTGTTTCACCTCCAATCTTATTGGAAATGCTTCTAGCTTATCCCCATTACATATAATACTTGCTGATGGTTTTAGGTAGATGCTACTTATCATTTTAAGGAAGACTCCATTTATTCCTATGCTTCCTAGTGTTTTTAATAGGAATGGCTGTTGTATTTTGTCAAAAGCTTTTTCTGCATCTATTGAGATAATTGTATGATTTCTACTAGTTTTGTTGTTGATATGATCAATTTTGCTGATAGTTTTCCTAATATTGAACCATCTGAAATAAATCCTACCTTATCAAAGTATATTATTCTCATGATAAGTTGCTGTAATCTTTTCGCTAATACTTTATTTAAAATTTTTGCATCTATATTCATTAGGGAAATTGATCTATAATTTTCTTTCTTTGTTTTGGCTCCTCCCAATTTAGATATCAGTACCATATTGGTATCATAAAAAGAATTTGGTAGGACTCAAAAGGCCCCACTATCAAGGAGTTTACCTCTTAATGGGGAAAATAACATGTATATAAACTAATAATAATAATGGCTAACATTTATATAGTGCTTGCTATGTGCCAGACACTGTTCCAAGCACTTTGCAGTTTTTTCATTTAATCCTCACCACAAACCTGGGAGTTAGGTGCTATTTTTATCCCCATTTTGCAGATGAGGAAACTGAGGCAGAGGTTAAGTGATTTACTCAGGGTTACACAGCTAAGTGTCTGAGGCCAGATTTGAACTTGGGTCTTCTTGATTCTAGGCCCAGCACTGTATCCACTGTAGCATTTAGCTGCCTTAGTTTAGGTGTATGTATATAGAAGATATATACAGAGCAAATGAAAAGTATTAGCAGCTGAGGGTACCCCATATAGAAGGTAGAAGTATAGAAGAAAAGCATTCCAAGCATGGAAATATATTCTTCATCTTTCCAACTCCTTGGATCCCTTGACCTTTATTTCCTGTCTCAATCCTGCCTTCAAGGATGCACACAGGGCCCCCTCCTCCCCAAGAGGTCTTCCCCCCCTCCCTCCAGGCTACATTTACCTCCTCTTTTTCTGAACCTAATTCCTTAGTCAATAATAACCATTTGGCTGAGAGCCACATGCTGCCTGGTATTGGAACTTAACTGTTTCACCTGGTTGGTTTGTCTTCCCAAGTCAATCTTTTCCCATTCCCTTGAGAACCCCCTCGGCTCTTATCTTATCTAGGCTTTGTGCACAGTGTGGGATCAGTACTATTTATTGACAGAATTGCTATAACTATATAATGATGAAGCTCTCCCATAGGCAAATGATCCTGTGGGCAAAATTAAGCCCTTGCCCTAAGAAGCTTTTATTATCATCATAAGTGTACTGGTTGATATGGTGCTTGTGGCAGAACTGGTCTTGATGTGCCCTAGGAATTAGACCAGAAGGGGTCTTATTAACTTTTTTTCTTAGGATTCCTAAAGGGGGCACTGGGTTAGTCACCCCTTTCTGAGTACCCCGCCCTGATTCCTAGATCCTAGTAGATGGAAAGGCCAGGGCACCTGCTCTTTGTAGGTATTACTTCTCTCGGCCAAGGCCAAGGATCACCACTGAAGCAGTTGGGTTTCCTTGGACCCTCATAGACAGTGGTAGTCCAACCTCTTGGGGCCAGACTTGAATTTATACTTGCCTTACAACAGCTTGAGGAAAAAATGCTCTTGGATTCACAAAATGTGCATGTTTTCCTATTTTTCAAACTCTCCCTTTATTCCCAGCCACCTCTTTTCCACACTCTTTCTTCTGTACTTTGGGAAGATGGGCTGTTGTTTGGTTTCCAGGACAGGCCAGCAGCTTATCAGGAAGCAGTCAGATGAGCATCAACAGGGTTTGAGATTGGGACCATAGCCCTGCAGCAGAGTTGCTGATACTGACTCCCAAACACTTGGAAGTCAGATATTTTTCAGAAAAGAAAGCCAAATGCGTGATCTCATTAGGTTTTTCTTGTTCAGCACCATTTTTCTTCTTGCTTTGTGGAACTTATCATGCTTTCCCTAGGTTCCTCCTTTCAAGGAAGCTGTCTTGCTCATCTCTTGGTGTTTTGCACAGCAACGTAGGAAATAACCAGAAGAAGCCCTTCCAAGAGATGCAGATTAGGAATTTGGCTCTTTGGGTGTTTCCAGTTTGAGTCTCTGTGGAGTCCAGGGCCTAATGGGGTGTGGCCCCAGGTTCCTCACCCCTGGCCTAACCAATTGCAAGGAACTCTCAAAACATCATAAAAGAGGAAACAATGAAGTCTGAACATATTGTTTTCCATGAAACAGAGAGGGAAGCAGTCATGATAGCATTAGGATCTGAAACGGGCCCAGTGCTTATTATAGTGTAGGGGAGACCAAGGTCACAGAATGAAACTGGGGAAAAATATCATTCTTCCTCCTAAGAAGCCTCAGGAGCCATGTGTAAGGGGAAAGTTTATGCTGGTGATTTGATGCTGTTCTCCTGGAATTTCATGCCCTAATTATGGTACCTCCCTGGTGGGCCCCATCAGCTTAAAACTCTGTGTTCTTTTTAAGATTGTTACAGTTAGAAGTCAAAGATCCACAGGAGGAAGAATGACTTAATTGTAAGAAGGTACACACCAGGATTGGGACTTAGTGCTGGGGTGTGTGTGTGTGTGTGTGTGTGTGTGTGTGTGTGTGTGTGTGTGTGTGTGTGTGAGAGAGAGAGAGAGAGAGAGAGAGAGAGAGAGAGAGAGAGAGAGACATGAGAGGGGACCCAAATTTTTATTTCTGTTCCTTATCAGTTTTTTTATATTAAAAATTTTTTTTAAGGCCGGATTTGAACTCAGGTCCTCCTGACTCCAGGGCTGGCGCTCTATTCACTGTGTCACCTAGCCACCCCTCCTCATTACTTTTAAATAAAAAGGGTTTTGGTTTGTATAAACTGAACACCTGTCTCTTTCTTGTAGGGATCTTTACTGCCCCATACGATGGTCGATACTTGATCACTGCAATCCTCACTCCTGAGAGAGATGAATATGTTGAAGCTGTCTTATCTGTCTCTAATGCCAGTGTGGCCCAGCTGCACACAGCTGGATACAGAAGAGAACTCTTGGAGTATCACAAACCCAGAGGGGGGTTGCATACCTGTGGTGGAACAGGGACTTTCCAT
Organism: Pseudochirops cupreus; assembly: GCA_028627135.1. Classification (NCBI taxonomy): domain Eukaryota; kingdom Metazoa; phylum Chordata; class Mammalia; order Diprotodontia; family Pseudocheiridae; genus Pseudochirops; species Pseudochirops cupreus. The sequence goes on from CM053580.1 coordinate 406,398,826, forward strand.
CTCATTGTACACCTGAAAGCAGGAGATGAGGTGAACATTGTGGTGACTGGGGGCAGGCTGGCGCACACAGACTTTGATGAAATGTACTCCACATTTAGCGGGGTTTTCCTCTATCCTTTCCTCTCTCACATCTAGACTGGCTTAAAACTTCAAGGAAAGGGTAAAGATAGTTGTAATAAACTCTGAAGCTTTAATATATTCAGCTGATGTATGTAATTGTAATGTGTCTTTCATGACCCCATGCCACGCTTTCCCTGCTGCCTTTACAAAAGGAGAGTTTGGGTTTTTAAGACCTCCACCTCTGGTTTCACAAGAGATCTCTCTCTCTCTCTCACACACACACACACTCACTAACTCTCACACCGATCCTTTCGTTCCTCCAACCAAACAACTTGAAAATCTGTCTTATTTATTTGTCGTGTTTATGACGCAGAATCACAGCCTCCCTTGATTCCAAAGCATTCGCCCCAGTTATATCCATCAGACCTTCTTGCATTTCCCTAGCCCAGACCCCTGAGTCTTTTGTACTGCTGGAGATGGGAGTTGCTGGCCTGGTGGTAGATGGAGTGCTTCCTCCTTTGAGAGAAGGAACAGCTGCTGTTGGCTTCCAAGGCTCTTCTTATTGTCTGGAAGCTGGTTTCAGACCGTAGGCTTTGAGAGCTAAGTTAATGACTATGCTAATTTCTTCCAAAGATCAGAACCAGAGGGACAGAGGGGAGGGGATGCCCCTCTGGTCATGTCATAACACTGATGCCTTTACTCTGTATCACAAAAGGGAAAAGTTTAAACACTGAAGATGTGATGCCATCAGAGGAATAGGACTCCTGGGCTTTGGAAATTCTTACCACTTCCACCTGAAACTGTAACTCTGGACAAGTCACCCTGCCCTGCTCCTCTCTTCTGGGTTTGTTTCCCTAGCTGAGTGTGGGGAATAACCAAAGACTCAATGTGTTTGTGAAGCCAGCTGGGCTCCTCGGATGACATGTACATTATGAGTGCAAAGACAAGGAGTACCAATAATAAAAAAAAAGGGCAAAATCATGTGATGGGAACTTCCTCAAGTTTGGTGTGTCCTTTTTGGATGGGGAAGGGTGGGGCTGGGGGCTTCCAAGAAGCGGGAAAAGCTGAGGGAGCCAAGGGAAGGGAAAGGAATGAGAGAGATCCGTTGGATCCTTTGTGGCTATGGAAGCTAAAAAGGAGATAACTTTAAGTATCTGAACTGTAAACTTGAAAAAAAAAACAACCAAGCTGTGTCCTTGCCTTTTTGGGTGTGTAAATGCAGACCAGATGTGAATGGATTGAAATACCCCCACATGATCCCTGCAGCTAAAGGGAAGAGGGCCTCTGAAGGGACATTTTAAATTTATAATCAACAGCCTGCCCAAGCTGACGAGATCAAATGCTCATTACTTCACTGCATAGTTCAGTAACAGACACTAGTTTAAAAGCACTCTGGTTTCTAAAGCAACAAAAGGGCTCAACATAAAACTTATCACATCTTTCTTAAAAGCTGAGGTCATCTTGAGAAATACAGAATACTAATATATTTTAGTTAATATTAACTCAACTAACAATAGTTCACATTTATACACCAGCCACTCTGCTAAGCATTTACAAACATCATCTCATTCTATGCCCAAACCAGCCTCAGAGGTGGGAATTATTCTTTCTCCCACTTTACTGAGGAAGACAGTGCAGTTAAGGAAATTGCCCAGGGTCACACAGCTTCTAAGTATCTGAGGCTGGATTTGAACTCAGATCTTCCTGACTCCAGACCTAGCACTCTATTTACTGTACTGTAACGAGGTTGAACTAGACTTTAGATATATTATTTCAGCTGATCCTCAAAACAATCCTATGACACAGATACTATCATCCTTTATTTTACAGATGAGGAAACACATAGGTTTAAGAAAGGAGAGACCTCAGAGGCATCTAGTCCAACCTGCTCATTTTACAGATTTAGCAGCTGGTGGCACAGTGGATAGAGCCATAGATCTGGAGTCAGGGAGACCCGAGTTCAAATCCAACCTCTGATACTCCCTGTGTGAATAGGCAAGTCACTTCATTGTTCTGCCTCAGTTTCCTCATCTGTAAAATGAGTATAAAAATAGTGCCTACCTCCCAGGGTTGTTATGATCAAATAAGATTTTTGTAAAGCACTTTGCAAACATTAAAGCACTATATAAGGGGGTGGCTAGGTGGCGCAATGAGTAGAGCACTGGCCCTGGGGTCAGGAGGAACTGAGTTCAAATTTGGCCTCAGACACTTGACACACTTACTAGCCGTGTGACTTTGGGCAAGTCACTTAACCTCAACTGCCCTCCAAAAAGCAAAAAATAAAAATAAAAATAAAGCACCATATAAATATTATTACCCATTCACTGAATACAGTACCTCATATATGTTACTCCAAAGAGTAATTCTAGGGCTCTAGGGGGACCTTAGTTAGAGTAAGGCCTCTGTCACTCAATCTGTGTGACTGAAGCAAGTGACTTAACCTAGCTCTGGAATCCAATTTTCTCACCTGTGCAGATGGGGAATTGTACAATTGTACTCCAAGATTCCTTTTAGCTCGAAATTATGACTTTGTCAGTATTTTGTTCCTTGAGGATTTGAGCCATTTGATACATGAATTCATGCTAGCTGGGAGAAAAGGTAGCCACCATTACCAGTAAGGTGGGCTTGTGAATTCTAATTCTTAAGTATATGAACCCTAGGGGCATATTTGAACTCTAAGCTCATGGTATTAGGATACAGTGGATAAGAGAGCTGGATCTGGAGTCAGGAAGACTCATCTTCCTGAGTTCAACTCCAGCCTTAGACACTTAATAGCTGTGTGACTCTGTGCAAGTCACTTAGCCCTGTTTGCCTGAGTTTCTAAACTGTAAGATGAACTGGAGGAGATAGCAAACCACTCCAATGTCTCTGCCAAGAAAACTACAAATTGGGATCATAAAGAGTAGGAAACAACTGAACACAACAATTAAGACCTTCGCAGAACTAAAAACATCATATTAATTGGTTAAGTGCCATTTTTTCTGAGAGAGAAAAAAAGTTAAACCAGAATTCAGTGCTCTGGAGTATTCCCCTAAACAGGTTTGGCTTCAAGGTTTCTCAACTGATAAAGCAAAACCTGCCATCCTGTGATATGGATG
>CM053580.1:406402483-406437625 GCA_028627135.1 Pseudochirops cupreus
TTCAACACTGAAAAAGGAAAATGCTGAAGGCATAGACCAGGCAGATTATTGCCTGCTTTTGCTACAGGACTGAGTGCAGGAAGTACCCAAGTGCCTTCTGATGTTGACACATCCTCTTTAAGGGAGAGTGCATTTTTGCCCTTTGGGACCAATGCAGGCAAGCAAAAAAAATTAGATATAGACGCTCAATGCACATAAATTGAGTATATATATATATATATCAATTAATCACTAAACATTTATGAAGCACCTATTTGCCAAGCATTAGACACAGACACATACACACATTTCCTTACATGTTCTCACAAAAACGGCAAATAATGAGTCTGGTTGTGATTAGCATTTAGTCGTTCACAACTTAGAGAAGCAGTGGAAACTGCTAACACTTGAACAGCTTAAAGGTTTTGGGCAAAGGCATTTCCTCTTGAATGACTCTCCCACAAATTGCTCATTAAAGCTGCCTCTTTCCCAATTTGAGCTTGTCTTTCCTATACCCAACAACTGACTTCCACCGTTGCATAAGGTTTCCCAGATCTTCCCTCAGTCCCACCTCTGCATTAATGCTGAATTAAAGTTCAATGTAAAAAGTTGTTTTCATGGCTTAACTTTGTAACATAGCAGGTGTGGAATACTCACTGATGACAGTAGAGCTTAAACATCCACTCATGGTAAGGGTTAAGAGAGCTCAGGAAAAGAAAAGAATTCAAATAATACATAAGAAATGGTTGACAGGATACTTACTTTGAAGAAGGAGAATTTCAATTTTCCTTTGAAAACTGATTAGTAGACTGGGGTCAATATCTAATATACACCAATGTTGGCCAATTTCATGAAACTGACAAATTGGATAGAGCTCTAAGAGTTCTGAACATTGTGTACAGAGAGAAATACTGAAAAGAGAGAAGGACAGGAGGTGAAGGCAATTTTGCTAACACTAGTCAGAAAACAATAGAAATTGCATATTGTATGAATGAATCATTCCTTGGCGGAATCCACAAAGCAAGAGAGACTGACTGGTTCCTGCTGGCATGTGCTAACTTTGGGAACCACATTTTTAAAAAATAACCACCAAAAAAGAAGTTCCCTTTTGTAAATAAATCTGTCTACAAAGATTGGAATGCTAATTTATGGAAATGATCAATTTCAACTGAACAGTTTGCTTTTCTGGCAAGAGCTCAGAGACATCTTGAGGGGTTGAATATCCTTGAAAAGAAGAAACAGTCAATATATTTAGTTTACATTTGTTTATTATCAGAACATTTTGTTTTGAACATCAAACATTGCACCAAAATGTGAGCCATTTACCCCAAGATAATGTAGTCTCTTTACCAAACCCAAAGTATCCTACTGATGCTCAGATTCATTTTAGACAACTTAAAAAAAAACTCATTAGTGTCTTTGCTGTCCAATAATCAAATACTTCACCATAATCTCAACTTAATTAATCAAAAGCACTGAAAAGTTCCCTCTTTTCATATACCTTCAAAACAAACCAAGAATAGTTTTCATCTTGCTTCTAAGAAAAATCAAATTTTGAAGCAGTTTCACCCAACAAAGCAGAACTGAACACAGGAAACTCAAGCTTCACAGAGCAAAATATATCACTGCAAAGTTGGTAACATTTCTTAAATAGTTACACTTTCAACATCTTTCAATAAGAGAAGGAATTTACAAGCCTTTTTTTTTTAAATTTTAAGTGCACCTTTCCTCAAGGATTCTTCTAGTGCCCTTGAAGATGCAATGAGGCTTAGAATGCTGAAGTGTCTTCAGTGGCTGGACCAACAGCCCCAGTCTTTTCAGTTGGATTAGCTGTCCCTCTTGAAGCTCCATACAAATTAGCAGTTGTCACTGTAGGGCATTTGAACAGCAAGAGATTTTCCCCCCTGTTGAAAACTATGGAAATAGAACATCTAAACACAGTAAAAGGATTTGAAAGGGCTAAATCTGCAATGCTCTGGGACCACCATACCTGTACTTCTATGACAGTCTAATCAACAATGGACAAATCTTACATTCTGCAGAAGTACAAGCTCAAAGCACATGGATATAAAAGCAATTGGTAAAGTTAATAAGACTGATTTTTATTATTTTTAAAGGAAATTCAAGCTATTGAATCACTGGAGATAAGGACAGTGTGCAGTAAAGACTGATCAAATCTGCACTCCAACATTCCTTAGTATCTCCCATTACTGCTGAAACACACAGCTTCTCACATTACTTCAAATAAATGGGAATAACATATCTTCATTAACACACCATCTTAAGGGTTGGTATACAAACACACTGAATTTCACCTCTTTCACAGAAAGAACAAAAGTCATTTGTACCAAATGGCAATGGGATTTTAGCACAAACTTAATACTTGAATAACACTATCATCAGAGCAAATCACCTACTTCCAGTAAAAGAGATGTTTTTTTTTTAAATAAAGAGAATAACCTGTTAATTAGCGTACCTAGAACCACTGAATCAGACTGCAGCTCAAAGCAACAAGTGGGCCATTAAAGCCCATTTCTTATGGACAATAACACAAAAGGGTAGAGTCACAGCAATCACATAGAGGTAAGAATCCAATTCCCAGGCTGGATCCAAAAAGGCCTATGTGTCCAATGAGAAGACTGTTCATTAAAGAGAAATAAAACCATCAAACTCCTAAAAGGTTGTGTTTCCTTTGAAGGGGGACTTAAGAAGGGGTGGGTATATTCAGAAATTTTTTGTACCTCATGTATAAAAAAACCCCAAAACACCCTTATATCTGGAGGGAAGGTGAGAGAGCTTACAAGCATGAGCTTCGTAGATGACATGCTACTGGCACTTACGAAAATAAAGTTATATATATATATATATATATTTATGTGTATAAATATATATACGTATGCATGCATATACATACATACATACGTGTATATACACACACACACACTCTACTATGAATTTAATTCACTAGGTAGGTAGAATTTCATAAATATAATCTACTTTCTCTAACTTAATATGGATAAATACTTCAATTGGCTCACCTAAACAATTAGTCATTCTGAAACATTGAAGGTGAGAGATTTTAACTAGAGACTCTTTTGCCCATTATTTGGGAACACTTGACTCAAGTTTTGCCACTGGAAATCATCCAAGGCATTTCAAGATTGCCCCCTTGCATTTGAAGTGTGCTCCACATCAAAACAAACCCAGAGTTGATAGCTAAGACACAAAGACAACTCCCAGTCCTTCTGACCTGGAGGACAGACCTTACCACTTCCTATCTCTCTAGCCCATTTCTAGATCAATATGGAAAAGGCAGGTCAGAATTGAGAATGCTTATCATTCAAAACAGTTCCTGGAAAGAACTAAGCATAAAAGAAAGATCAATTGGAATGCAGTTTTATCACCCTAAGTGGTTCCCATTTTGCGCCACTGCCATCTCAGTTCAGAATGCTTTTCAGTGACTGGGCTACGACCCTACCTATATAACACAATTCACACCAAACTTTTCTACTACTTCCCTAGAACAGACACTGAAGGAACCCCCAAAAGAGATGTCACTCTTGTCTGTCCATGGAGGAGTGCCCAACCTGGATTCCAAAAAATAACCTAGAGAACAAAATTTCTGAACTTGCTTGTAATGTGGTACCACCCATTTGGATATGTAGACCACTGATGGCAAGAGACACTGTAGCAACTATTTGCAATTTGCAAGTAAACTAGAAAATCCAGCTCTTGATTTTCTGGTAAAAGCCCCTCAACTTTAAGCCTGCAAATTTCATTTCTCTACATTCACTATAGATACCCCCAATAAAACCATTTTGTGCTCCCCACCCTCCCACCAATGGAATACACTCCAAATCTGCACATACTGATTTGTCTACACTGAAACTAGACTTGCAACACTGCTGCATGAGGACTCCCAATGATTGTCCTAGAGCTTTTTTTCAGGGATAGATAAGCCACAGTGAGACCTTCCCCCTCCCTACCCCCGAAAAAACCCACTTCTCAACTTCTCTTGGCTTTGTCATGAGACCAGATTAAAATGCCCAACGGAACACTGCTAATCTTTGCAATCTAACCATGAAGAGAGACCCCGAGCAGCCAACAGAAGGACATTACATTAACAAATCTGATCAACGTAATTTTGGAAACCTCATTCCCAAGACAATTAGCCTTTTGAAGTGAATGCCAACCGTGATGCCAAGAAAACAGCTCTCCAGGTGAGAGATCACCTGAAACGAATATGCTTGCCTGTTTTTCCTGAGAACACGGCGCTAAATGGGCAAGAGAAAGTATAGCCAACAAGTGCCAATTGGGGTTCTGAGAATGCACTCAGAACTATGTGCACTTGCATGTGATTTACTGGCCCACAAACTTCTACTGAGATTCCCATTATTTGAAATTTATGGCGTAAAACAAATAAACACAGGTGTGATTTGTCTCTCTTGGCTAAGTCTGAGATGGAACAACAAGAGGGTTCCACCTTAGGGCAATTACAGGAAAGAAAAAGAAAATTCAAGAAACTTCCCCTAAAAGTTCACAATGCTTTAATGCAAGAAAACCACTTCTTACATTAAGGCTCAAATAAGACTTGCTTATTTAAAGGGGACTGTATGTGTGTGGGAGTGGTTGGGGGAGAGAGGGATCAATGTAATGAAAAAAATGACAAATGAATAAGTAATAAGGGTCTGGTTAATGAGTGTCAATATTGCTGTACATATGATAAAACATCTAAGCAGCTATTCTTTCATATTTTCTGAGTAAAGTTTTTAAGAACAGATATATACAGATTTTGTACCTACATTATCAATTGGCCCTGTAACAGTTAACCGAACAACCAATCCTCTGATAATACCCTGGTAATACATGGAAACACTAAATCCAAAGTGCCTAGTTGGGGATTACTCCAATCTGCTTTCCATAACTTTTTGGTGCACTTCTTTTTTTGGCTTCTCCTTTCCACCTTTTAATTTTAGCAATTAAAAGGGGAAAAAAAAAGAAAAAACAAAAACAAAACCACCAAATGCAAAAGGTTTGCAATGAGAGAAGCATAGGACTAGAAACTTAAGGCTAATGCTTCATCTTCACACTACCTTCTGGTACCCCGGGTTCTGGCAGTGTTAAGTTCCAGACACAATCAATCCCCAAGTCAAGCCACGAGAGTGAAGCTAAGAAGGCAGCGGTGCCTTTCACTGCTCTGGATGGTCTGTGCCTCAACACCTGTGGATCTAAGGTAAGATGAATGTGCCCCTTGCTCTTCTCACTGAGCCTGAGCATCTGAAGAGCAGACCCCTCTTCCCGAAGGGGTGACAACATTCAAGCCAGGTCATCCATGTTCAACGTAGGGATTGGGTCTCTCCAGTAGCAAAAGGAACTGAACTCCGGGCATGAGAAAGCAGAATTCTGTTCTTTGTTGAGGAGTGGGAACACGTGTTCTACAAGTTCACTCAGCCTGTGATACCTAGATGAGAAGGGGTAGAGGGGTCGGATGGGGAAGAAATATAGAAGTGAGACCTTTAAAACTGAGCAAGAGATACAAAGTCAATCTCTCAGCTCTGGGCATTTTTGCTGGCTCTCCTCCAAACGTGGAAATGCTTTCTCCCTTCATCTCTGCCTCTTGGCTTCTTTTAAGTCCCAGCTAACATCTCAGCTTCTATAGGAAAGCTTTCCTGATCTTTGTCTAAAGCCCTTCCTTGATTGACCGTTTCCCATTTTCCCTGCATAAAGCTTGTTTGTACATAGTTGTTTGCAGATTGTCTGTGAGCCCCTTAGACTGAGTTCTTTGAGAACAAGGGCTGTCTTTTGCCTTTCTTTGTATCCTCAATACTTAGGGTGGTGCCTAGCACATACTCCTGCTTAATAAATATGTAGTAACTGACTGGCTGACTACATCTTGGATCCCTTAAAGATGCAGGGGAAAAACCCATAACGTATATCTAACCCCCTTCTAACAAACTGAATGTCCAAGTCAGTTAAATTTCATTTAAAAAATCTGGGTTGTTGAGGGTTTCTTGTGAGGCAGAGCAGAGACAAAAATCTAGGTAAAGAGAAAGGTCTCCCCAAATTAGGACCACCATCTTAGTTCAGCAGGGACCTGTCAGTCAAGGTTTAGTACTTTACTTCCCGCCCACAGTTAACTGTGCACTGTAATGATAAACAGAAATGCTCTTACGATGACTTGTTCCCTTTGGTCCGTTCCTGTATTAATTCTCCTTTGGGATTCACTGTGAATATTCTACAATCTGGGACCCCAACTTGTGTGTAAGCATACACATCCTGCAGAAAAACATCAACAAGAGGGAAAGAAGAAATTGTCAATGCCCTTTCAAGTTCCTTAGGACAGACAAGCAGTAGGCAAATAAGAGGCAATTTAAGGAAAACACAAGTGCCTGGGCATATTTCTGTGAGCTCCAAGCAACATGCAAACCCAATAGTGACACAAGGTAAAAAGGGACACTTGGGTGTTACGGTTGGCGGGGGAGGAATCCGGCAGCAAAGGTGGCAGCACTACTGACTATACACTAGGAACCAGCTCTTGCATCACAACTAAGGAAATAATTATGAATTACTATCATTTGGGACCACTAAACTGCTGGTCCCTTCTCCCACCCCTCAATGACCTTCTATTTTTAAAAAAATATTATGAACATACACATATACATAAAGCCATTGTCTCTGTGAGAGATGGTAAGCTCCTTTAGGGCAGAGACTGACTCACTTTTATCCCTTATATGTAGCGCAGTACCTAGATTATAATTTTTTTTTTGAGAAAGGAAGGCAAGGCAATTGGGGTTAAGTGACTTGCCCAAGGTCACACAGTTAGTGTGTCAAGTGTCTGAGGCTGAATTTAAACTCAGGTCCTCCTGACTTCAGGGCGGTGCTCCTTTCACTGTGACACCTAGTTGCCTAGCTTATCATAGACACTTGATAAATGCTTACTGATTCAATGTGGCCAAGGGTCACAGGGTCATGCAATGTTAAAAATTGGAAGGAAAGTCACAGAATATTCAGTACAAATTTCTAGTTTTACGTTTGAGGTACATGGTTTCTAGATTTGAAGTAACTTGGCCAAGATCATGCAGGTAATAAGTAGTATAACCAGCACACATCATCTTCACCTGTGAGACCCTGGTACTAGTCAACTCACAGCTAAATGTCTTCATAGAGGGAAAATAGAACCCAAGGGAAAAGGCAGAAAAATCATAAAAAGCAAAGAAAAAAGATGTCTTTGGTTTTAATTAAAAGTTCCAAAGCAGATAGATCTCACAGGTTCCCAATTACTATGGGAATATGGAAAAAGCTACAATTTTTATGGTCTCTCCTAGGCAATTTTACAGTAGAATGTGAGCTCTCTGAGAACAAGGAATTTTTTGTTTTCTTCTTTGTAGTCTAATCACTTAATTTTACACTCAGTAGGTGTTTATTAGAAGTTTATAGAATTAGATTGAATCTAACATGATCACTCCTATAGCAGGAGAGAAATTAATCTTGGTTAGATACTTAGTTGGCTTGGAAAATTCTGACATGATAAATTTCCTAAACCAAAACAAATTATAAGAATAATTTCGTTGGATTTTCAACCAAACAGATTGGATCCGTTACATGGAGAGGTGGTGTAAACTCACATTTGGACGATTTCCAAAAGCAGCATAGAATGGTTCTTTACTTGGAGCAAACAAATTCTTGATATCATTCAAACACTCAATTTTGAACTTTTCAGGTTTCTTCTCTATCACTTCCCTAAAACAAAATAGGAACAAAATAGGAACATAATCAAGAAATGCCAGATGATAACTTCTCCTAATGTTAAGTCTTGACATGGTTTGGTGTGCTATTTGACCTTTTTTTTTTTAAAGGAAGTCTTACTTCTTAATCTTTAGAATTATCTTCAGGGAAGTATTCATTAATCGAGATGCTCCACCTTAAATTTGGTAATGGAAAGACTCTTCCAGGTTAAGGTCTCAACTCTTCCACTGTGTCAGATACTTTGTTGATACTATGATGGATCTACAGGTTCACTCCAGAGATGCAAACTGTCACCTACTTAGGGTGTCTCCTCTACTCAGGCTCTTGTCTATGTTCTCACAAATCCTCCATAGAGGGTTTCCAGCTAACACACAAGGGGCTTTCCTTTGACTCTCTTTTAACATTGCATGGACACCAGTGGAGCATAAGGTCTACCAAATGTACTCTCCAAGAAAAATAAGGACAGTAATAATAGTAACTAACATTTATAAAGTGCTTGATGGCATGCCAAGAACATTACCTATATGATCTCCTTTGATCTTCACAATAACCCTGTGAGGGAGGTCTGAAGCTTAATGACCTCACTATTCTTTGTTCCAGTAGAATGTAAATTCCTTGGGAGTAGGAACTGTTTTTCATCTTGTCTTTGTAGATGTATATGTCATATACACATAAAGACATTGTTTCTGTGACGGATAAGCTCCTTTAGGGCAGAGACTGACTCACTTTTATCCCTTACAAGTAGCACAGTGCCTAGGTTTTAATTTTTTTTTGAGCAGGGAAGGCAAGGCAATTGCGGTTACATGACTTGCCCAAGGTCACACAGCTAGTGTGTCAAGTGCCTAGCACAATCAGTGCTTTGTACACACAGCAGGATTTTAACAAATGCTTGCTGAATGAATGAATTCCATTCTTTGAAATCAGAAGCTAGTTTAAAAGAATAACCTAAGTAGAGTGAGTCAAGAAATTCAATGGGCATATATATACACATATACATACATATATATACATATATATATGTATATATATGTATATACACACACACACACATACACATACACACACACATATACACACACAGAGACAACACACATACACACACATTTGGACTATGTGGTCAGAAAATCATTGATTTAGAGATATAAGGCATCTTAAGAGATCATCTTGTCTAACTCCCATTTCACAGATGAGGAAAACTAAGACATGATGTGAGCTGGCTGCAGATCCTACAGGGTATCAAGGAGCTGAGTTAGAATTAAAATCCACCTCCTCTTATGACAAATCTAGCCTTTTCCCTCTGTAGTACAGTTTGAACTCAAACACTGTTTCCCAGTTTTTCCACATTTGCTTAGTCAGCTTTTCAAATTCCTGCCTTTTAATCACTCATTGATGCTTATTTCTTCCATTATTCTTACTTGCTCCCAAAAAAGCCAATAATTTTTTTAAAATTACCCTAATTTCATGTTAGGAGAGAGAGGAATGAAGTCAGTTAGCCAGCCAACAATATTCACTAAAGACTTATTATATGCGAGACACTGTGTTAGGTGCTGGGGATAAAAGAAAGGGAAAAAAACCCAGTCCCTGCTCTCAAGAAGCTCCCATTCTAAGAGTGACAAGACAACATGCAAACGACGATGTGCAAACGCATACGGGGTATATAGGAAATAGCAAGAAGAGATTAGATCGATATTTTCTTATGTTATTACTTTGATACAAACAAAAGACCAATATCTAATTTACACTAATCCTGAGAATGCGCCAAAGAAATCAAAGAGCTGGGAAATGCAATTTCTGAAAACAAAAACATGACACTGAACTAGTATGTCTAGGTTTTCTATTTTTACTAAAGTGTTTCTCCTCTAATCCCTTCACTGAAGTGCCATTCGGATGCTTCACCCCTGTATGGAGATGAACCTTGCTTCTTGAAGTCTATGCCCTTAAATGACAAAGTCCCACCGAGCAGACAAGATTCAAGAAAAGGCCGAGTAATCGACTGACTGACTCTTCTCTAATGACTAACCTAGCCATATTTGGTCAGGAGATCATGAGGTTTGGGTTTTTTTTTGGGGGGGGGTGGTGGTTGTGTAGAGGGGAGATAGTCATGGAAATTCTTGAAGATTTCACAAAGTTATAGATGGGCTGCAATCTGCTATGGTAGGAGGAATATACACAGTAATGAACAAATCTCTGATGTTATACTCAGTCATATACTACTACTACATATATTACTACACATAATACTATACATATTAGCTATTGCCACCTTAGAAAGATTTTTCTGCCCCAACAGCACTATCAACCAACCAACCAACCAACCACACACACGCTCACAGGCAGATAAAATGTTCCATTCATTAAGACATACCTATGAAAAGCAGAGAACAAGCTGCTAGGAGACAACATCAAAGGCCCCCTAGGAAGGATAGTTCCCTTGTCATTGACCCAGTGCAGATACCCTCGTGTCATGTCTGCCATTCCAATGGCCCGAGCTGAGCAATACAGAAATTTGTACCCGTTCCTAAAGAAAAGCACAACATTTTCCAGTAAGAAATGAATAATACCATTGTTTCCTAAAAGCAGCTATCTATAATGCTGAATATTATAGAAATATAAAATTAATTATAAACCAAACCATTTAAATATAAGCTACAACTTAAGGGAGAAAAGTATATTTTTATGTTTTAAAAGGAAAGGCTCAACCAAATGAAGCTCTTTCTTCCAAACAGAGAATCAGATTCTAGAACTTAGTCAGCTATGAACACAAATTTTTACCTTTTCTTTTTGTTTTTCTGTCTTTTTGGAAGGGGGAAGGCAGGGCAATTGGGGTTAAGAAACTTACCCAAGGTCACACAGCTAGTAAGTGTAAAGTGTCTGAGGCTGGATTTGAACTCAGGTCCTCCTGACTCCAGGGCCGGTGCTCTATTCACTGCACCACCTAGCCGCCCAATTTTTACCTTTTGTTAAGCAATAATGTGGACCAAAAAAGAATTCAGACTGCTCCCCAGAACCACAAAACTAAAAATGTTAAATCAATAATAACAATAATACATCATGAGTAAACATATTCATTAACCACTGAGGACATGAGAAAAATGTGGTTCCCATTTCTGACGATTCTGTTCTGATGGACAGCGGTAAGTCTGTTTATAAAACGTGCGTGTAGGGGTGTGTGTGTGTGTGTGTGTGTGTGTGTGTGAACACACAGCTTATAGTATCGGAGCTGTGAAATGGACATACGCAAACCTGAACCTCACTATAAACATTTCTGCATACCCATATTTGGTATTTTTTAGTCTATGTTGAGGAATCCGCAACTTTTCTATAGAAAGGGCTCCCTGACATAGTATCTGACAGGTTCAAAGGCATATCAAGCTACAGGAGTTAAAAGGCAACCATTTCTTCCTCACAAACCTCACCACATCTGAGAATCAAAAATGGGGTGGGACCTACAATGAGTCATAGCACACGCTATCATCACATTACTGATTAATTGGCCCTAACCTTTGCCCTGGAAAAGCATTAACAGAGAAAGTTTTTGAAAGAAAAGAGTATGTGTATATATGAGATGGAATATAGGGGAAGGCAACAAGGTGGTACAATGGATAGAGTACTGGACGTTAGTCCAGTCAGTAAGATGTTAGGTTCAAATCCTGCCTCACAAATTTATTAGAAGTGTTACTTTGGGGTGGCTAGGTGCCCCACCCCCCACACTAGCCATGTGACCCTGGGCAAGTCACTTAACCCCAATTGCCCTCCAAAAAAAAAAGGCAAAAAAAGTGTGACTTTGGGTAAATCATTTGACCTCACTGTGCCTTGTTTCCTCATTACAAAATGAGGAGGCTGGACTTAATAACCTCTAAGGTCCATTCTAGTTTTCTCTCTTTGACTTCATGATCCTACAAGGAAAGAAAGGAGTGGGATATTAAAAGGAAGCCTGAGGAACTTGGGTGCCTGTGTATCTGGATACCTACCACCTTCCAAAAGCAGAGGAAAGCTCTACTTAAATTTTAAAGGGGAACCACCTGCCACAAATGATTTACATTGGTTGATTATTCCACTCCTTAAAAGAGTAAGCCAAAGCAATTCTAGGTTCCCAGAGCTTCTTCCCATGCCAGAAGGAATACATACTCATTGATGGAATGGTAGAGTTTTGCTATGCCCTGATGAGTCCAGTCTTTGCCTAGTTGTGGGAGAATCTGCCCTAGAGCATCAGACCTAAGAAGGAAACAAGCAAAAAAAATAAAAAAATAAACACCAAGAATGAATTACATAATTATAGAAATATAATTATATGCAACACACATATATATAATTACATAATTATAGGAAGCTGAAAATTTTACTATCTAGTTAAATGATGTTTTGTTCCCTTCCCCTAACACTCCCCTCACCCAAGAAAAAAGTCATCAGCAATAAAAAATGCAGATTTGGGAGGTAGGCAGCAGCTTCATCCAACACAAGTTACAAGGATAAGGAAGTCATTTGCAAAGTGGATCTCCACTGAAGCAATTTTAAACCTGAAATCATACTTGTGAGATTCAGATGTCAAATCTAAGTGAGAACTTCACACCAACTTCCTTGCAATCGCAACCTTTCACCCTCTCTAAATTCAATGTAAAAGATCACACACTTGGATTAGCACCTGTGATCTCTCCATACTCCAAAGTACTGTGCATCACTGACAGTGTGTGCAAACCAGGCCAGAAGCCACCCAGGTACAACAATTCCCATTTTCCCCAAATCCCAAAGCATTTCCTTCTACTTGCTTGGTTATCGTTCCGTCGATATCCGAAATGATGATCTTGTCATTCCAGTTCCACAGGTAAATGGTTCCCGCACAACGACAGGTGCCTTGATACTGGGTTGTGATACTAAACACGACATCGTTTGGGCCATCTTGGAGCTTCAGTTTGGCCTTGCATTGGGGAAAAGTGGTTAATATAGCCTTGTGGTTCAGATTCAGATACACAAATGCACAAAATAGCTTTAGTGAAGCTGAAACACATCCTGGGTAAGAAATGTTTGTTTGTCCACCAGAGTTCTCACCATTATTGCCTTCTGTAGTCTCAGTGTTAAGCATGGTACCTCAAATCTGGTAAGTGCTTAATGAATGCTGACTAACTGACATTGTCTGCTATGGAGGCTCTCAAAGGTGAGGCAACAGGAGGAAAGCGATAAACTCTCTGGCAGGTCAATTATCTGAGAACTGACCCAAGGCCAAAGAAACTCATCACCAGGTTGGCCAGAGGGTATTAAACTTCTCAGTCCTAATAACCTTGAAAGACCTGTCAAGTCGAAGAGGGGCTGCAATCTGCATTCATGGAGGGAGTAGACACATTGGGGAAATAGATATCCTTGAAATATTGAAGTATAATAAAAAAAGTTATACTAGTCTTTCCAACGGCCAAAGATATGCAGAAATGCAAAAGCAGTTATAATTATTAAAGAAGAAGACAGGTTTACTTATACAAAATTCACTATAGTGATGCCAGGAAGTACACATAGAGGCAGAACGATATACATTGATTCTGGAGTTATAGAAACTGGGTTTGAATCCCACCTCTGATCCTGTGTGACCTGGCCTCAGGGAAATGACTTAAACTCTCTCAGTCTTATTTCCTTTGACTGTAAGATGAGTAGGTTGAACTCAGTGATGTCTGGGGTCTCTCCATGACCCCATTTGGGGTTTTTTTGGCAAAGGTACTGGAGTGGTTTGCCATTTCTTTCTCCAGCTCACTTTTTAGATGAGGAACTGAGGCAAACAGGGTTAAGTGACTTGCTCAGGGTCACACAGCTAGTAAGTGTCTGAGATCAGATTTGAACTCAGGAAGCTGAGTTTTCCTGACTCCAGGACTGGCACTCTATCCACTGCCACCTGGGTGCCCACACACAGTATAAGTCCTGGAAAAAAATTATAGTTACACTCAACAGCAGTCATGTAGTGCAGGACTTGAAGGCAAGACTAAGACAGAATAAATCTGAACCTAAATCAGATCAAGCTGTGGATGAGAACTGTAGCAAAAATGTGGAGGAAAAAACAAGAACTCTGTGTACTACATGGACTACTGAAGCTCACTGTCTTTTGTGAGCCAACCATCTTTAAATGATCTAACTCATAGGCTGGTAACCATTTACCATTTTCTTCAGGATAACTTTTTAAAATTTACCATATTTTTACTCAAGTTGTTGAATTTCCTCTATTCAATTCTGAGGAGGAAATAAATGATTTTTCATCTGACTATATAAATTACCCACTTTTACTTCAACATAAACAAACCTTTATCTGTTCTTAGAACAAGGAAGGGATTTTCTTTGGTGGGAGCAGCAGCCAATTTTGTTAGAATACACCAGATTCTAAGATAGGAAAGTAGGACATTTATATGCCATATAGGCCAGAGCAAACTTCCTAGAGGTTGGGACCCAGGCAATTCTGGTTCTAGCATGGGTTCTACTCTAACCATGCTCTGTGACCCTGGGGAAGTCCCTTAACCTCCCTGAGACTCAGTGTGCTTCATCTAGACAGTGAGTTGTACTAGAGGATCTACAAAATTCCTTCTCACTCGAAGAGCAGAACCAGGAAAAATTTGTACACAATTACAAACACATCACATGTGTGACAACCAACTTTGATAAACTGGACTCTTCTCAGCAGTGCACAGCTATAAGACAACTCTACAAGTCTCAGGATGGAAGGAGATGTCTACATTCAGAGAAAGATCTAGAGAGACCAGAGTTTAAACGGAGACTGAAGCAATACACGCTATTGCTCTTTTTCATGTTTGGTTTTGTTCCTTCTTTCCCATTGTTCACTCCATTGGTTACAACCCTTCTATACAACCAGATTAATGTCCAATGTGAAAGTATTTGCAGATCCTGTACTGGATTGCACGCCACCATGAGGCGGGGAAGGGACGGGAGAAAATCTGAAACTCAAGTGATTGTGGAACTGACTCTGGTAAACTAAAAGTAAATAAACAAGTCATTGAAAAAAAATTCCTTCTCACACTCAAAGTCTATGAGCTGAAGCTCTCACATCCTTGGGTTAGCAATTTCCTTCTCCTCTGCTTCAGCTTACCTGTTCCTCTGTTCCCTAATGGTTTTTCCTGTAATGAGCTAGAAATTCCTGGGTATACTCAATAGCTAAAGTTTCAACATTCTTAAGAAAGCTTTTGCTCTGGAATTTTCATAATTTCACACTTTTATGTTGAAAAACTTTCCATGGCTCCCTATTACCTACATCGAATCTTGTTTTTCTACTTGGTATTCAAGGGCTATCCACAATTCAAATGGATCATTCCATTCAATCTTATTTCCAACAAATTCCCAGCATAAATGACCTAACTCTGATTTTGTTAGGCTGGTCTTTTCACTGCCCTGTCCCTTACTCATTTACAACTTTGTGCTTTGGCTAATTTTGTTCCCATTGCCTGGGGTGTTCCCCTATCCTTTTAGCCAAAGCTTATCTCTTTTCAAGGCTCAGTGGTATGTCCTACTTTTCCACTGCAGCTTTGTCCAACTACCCAGTCCTCAAGGTTATCAACTTCTTTACTTTAAATTCTGGTTGCTGTCTTTAGTCTCTGTCACACCATTAGGCACTTAAATGTCTCCCGTCTGGCACCATTATCTAATTATTTCACATGCATTAGTCTCATCTTTTCAATTATCCTTGAGAATCCTTATGCTCTTGTATCCTCCACAGGGCTTAGTATCAGCTGAGGAATATAATATAGGCTCAACAAATACTTGTTAGGTAAAATGACTAATCCTCTAAATGAATAATCTGTCTTTATTTCAGGACACTCATTCTTGTTTCTCCTGGCAGGGTGGGTAGTGCCAACACAATATTCACAGCAGCTATAAAAATGCTGGCATAATTCTGAATTACAAAATATAATAGACTCTCCACATGGAAGACAGAACCAAAACATTTATTCAAACACCAGAAAGCCGATTCTCAACACCAGAAAGCCAAATCCATCATAGCAATAAAGAAATCTATACACAATAATGATGCAGAGGACACCACCATCCCCAAGTCTTCCCTCTGCTAGGGCCTTCCCACAAATGAACACTCACCGCTTGTTGCCTACTTCCTCTCTCTCCCTCAGTTCTAACTACTCTGATCAACTTCCTCTCAACTTTGTTCCACCCTTCCTGCTCTACCTGTTCAGCAAGCTCCTCCCACACAGACTTTACGTGACTGAGGCTTCCATATGACTCAAGCAGGTCACATGGGCCTATTAATGGATGGTAAAGATTTTCCCATTTACATTCCCATTACGAGGTGAAGGAAGGCATTTCCCTCCTGGATATTTATGCACTATAGTTCTACGTACAATCTCTCTCCTGATGCCAGAAGAACATTCATATATTTAAGTGAAAATTATTCACATGATTTTACTTCTCTATTTTACAGTCAAAATACCTAGGAGAAGAAAATTCAAGGCAGTAAGAAATGAGAGTGATGAATTACATGACTGATTATTTGTAAAATTTTCCTTAAAAAAATACACACACACACACACACACACACATATACACAGGTATGTGTGTGTGTGTGTATAAATTTTTTTGTGCCATTTGGCACAGTGGACAAAAAAACTGGTCGTGGTCTCAAAGGGCCTCAGTTTGAATCACTGCTTTGATACTTAATAGCTGTTAGAGTAGGCAACTTACTTAACCAACATGAGCCTCAGTTTCCCCTTCCACAAAATGGAAATGATGATTCCCTAATTCCTTCATAGGATTATTGTCTAGAAAATACTTTGTAAAATTTAGAATGCTAAATAAACGTACACTATTACAACACACAATACATACAGACTACTTACAATCTGGTCTGAAGAAAGTCTTAGTGATTTCTTATAAGAAGTAGTGCTTCCATGGCTCAAATGTTCTACTGGGACAGGATCAATTTTGAGGGAATCTTTCAGCTCCTGGGAGTCCTCATCACTAGATGAGTCATGTTCAGTTGGCCTATACAACATCAATCAATGTTAGTGTTTATTTAACTTGGCTATTCTCAGCAATACTGATGATGGCTCCAGAGAAAAAACTGGTGGAGCCTGAATGCAGATCGAAGATATTTTCTCTTTATTTTCTTTATTGTCTATGTTTTCTTTCACAGCATGATTGACACGGAAACGTGTTTTGCATGACTGCACATGTATAATCTATGTCAAACTGCTTGCCTTCTCAATGAGGGGAGGGAGAGAATTTGGAACTCAGAATCTGAAAGAGAATGTTAAAGTTGTTTTTGCATGTAATTGAGAAAAAATAAAAAATTAAATAGGAAAAAAATTAACATTTATTAACTGGTTACAATGTATTACACACTGTGCTAAACACAGAGGATACAAAGAAAGGCAAAAGCATTCCCTGCCCTTATGGATCTCACAGTCTAATGGAAGAAATGGTATGTACTTAAAAAGGTGATATACAAGAGAGGTAAAGAATAGGTGGAAGGCAATTTTAGAGGGGAAAGTACCAGCAGCTGGGGATGGGGAAAAACCTGCAAAAAGCAGCACTTAAACTAAGTTTTAAAAGAAGTCACTATTCAAGGCACTACACTAGGTACTAAGGTAACAAAGATGAGGGAGACATGGTCTCTGACCTCAAAAAAGTAGCCATCAGAAAGAGAAAACAGAGAGGAAAATAAGACAGGGATGTGTTGAAATGCAATGCATGCACGGGACAGAGACATATGGCTGTAAGAAATTAAAGGAGAGGGAAAGAAAGTCAAATAAGGCTTCACTGAGGCTGTGGACCTTTAAGGGTAAGAAGTACTGCAGCAGGGGGAGGCAGGGACAGGTGGGGGAGATGAGCAAATGCCTTCTAGATGCGGAAGATAGTGCGAGTAAAGGTGCAGAAATGGAAATGGGAAAGGGTAGAACCAAAGCAAAGACCGGTTGAGTAGCACAATTTGACTAGAACCAAGCACACGAAGGAGATTCATGTGAGATTAAAGTAGAAAATATAGGCTGGAGTCAGACCCTGGAGACCATCTTGATACTGGGCTGAGGAGTCTGGGCTTTATAAGAACAAATCACTGGGAGAGACAGTACCCATTTATCTATTAAAACAAGTTTAGCATGCTTTCTACTAGGTCAAAATAAGCTGCTAAGTTGCTTGAGGGCAATTTAGGAAATACTTTTGGAATTGATTTATTCCATGGATGGAAAAAATGTCCAAAATATTTTTAATTAAACTAAGCAAATGCTGCATTTCATTTTCTAAATAGCTTTGTATTAGGAACTAGGAGATATACAAAAAATTAAATCAGACCTGGTCCCTCCCACCATAGTGCTTCAAGCTTGGTAGAGAGATGCAATGCATAAATAAATTACTACAATACAAAATAGTAAGTATATAAATTTCCATAAGAGTTCTACTCTAATTACTCACTCTGGCATAGAGGTGACCAGGGAATTGAAAGGTTCTATCAATGAAGCCCAGGCTTTGGGAGGTTCTACTAAGCCTGAAAGGCTTTGAGTATGGGTCCAGTGATGGTTTGTGTCTGTCATTTTAGGAACAACCTAAATTGGAAAAGGTTCTTCACAAGAGGGCTTGCCACCAGTCAGTCAGTCAGTCAACTAGCAATTTACTAAGTACCTACTAGGCACTGAACTAAGACTTGGGATACAAATAAAGGCAAAATCAACCTAGTAAAAACAACAACAAAACCCAGTCCCTGCTCTAAAGGAACTCACAGTCTAATAGAGGAGGCAACACGAAAATAACTACGTACAAACAAGATACACACATAGTACTGATCTCACAGGGAGGGCTTACAAGGGCAAATAAAGGCTTACAGAAAGTCGGTATTTAACTGGGACTTGAAGGAAGACAGGAGGCAGAGACAACGAGGGAGAGTTCTAAGCCTAGAAGACAGCTAGTGAAAACTCAGAGTTGGAAGACAGAGTTTCACAAACAAGGAGCAGCAAGGGCTTTGAAAGCCAAAGAGAGGATTTTATATTTAACCCTTGTGGCAAGGCAATAGGGAGCCACTGGAATTTACTGAATAGAGGGGTAATATATGGTCGGACTTGTGCTTTTAGAAGGGCAATTTGACAGCTGAGTGGAGGATAGATTAGAATAGGGAGAGACTTGAGACAGGGAGAACAACCATCAGGCTATTTAAGTAGTTCTGCCATGAGGTGATGAAGGTGTGCACAGGGAGGCAGCACTATCAGAGAAGAGAAGGGGGCATATTATAAAACACATTATGAAGGTATAAACTACTGGACTTGACAACTAATTGGATGGTGGGTGGTGCCAGGTTGTGAGCCTAGATGACTTGAGAAGAGAGTGGTACCATTGTTGCTAGTAGGGAAGTCAGAAAGAGGGAGGGTTTGGAAAAGAAGATGAATTCGCTTACGGACATGTTGAGTTTAAGTTGTCTGTGGGAAAGAAAGCTGGGGATGGAAGACTGGAACTGAAGAGAGAGGTTAGGATTGGACAAGCAGATCTGCGAGTCACGTGTACAGAGATGTAGTACTAAAATGACAGGAGCTGATGAGATCACCAAGTGAAACAGTATAGAGATGGAGAACAGAAGACGACGCAGAAGAGAACCTTGGGGGACACTTGCTGTTAGCTGGAGGCACCTGGATGAAGATCTAGCAAAGAAGACAAAGTAGGAATAGCCAGACAGGTATGGGGAGAACTAGGATAGAAGAGGGTCATGAAAAACTAGAGAGAAGGGAGCATCAAGGAGAATGGGAGATAGATAGATAGTGTCAAAGGCTATAAAGAAGTGAAGAAAAATGTCAATTCAGAAAAAGACATTAGATTAGGCAATTAAGTGATTATTAACAACTTTGGAGAAAAAAATTTCTGTTGTATGATGAGGCTGGAAAGCAGACCACAAAAATGTGAATTCCACGTGGTTATTAGCAACTCACGAAGACCATCTGCTATGATGAAGAGTTGTATTCTGCTTTGGAGACAGAAGTGGGCACCCTGATCTCCACATTACTGAAAGACATAGGTGAAGACCAAAGCAAGTTATGTCTGACAAGACTATTACCAATTGGGAAAATCAGGGATGGTTTTATTGAGTAGGTGATGCTTGAAATGGCTTTAAAGGGCAATGAGGAGTTCAAAAAGCATTGAGGGAATTTCAGGGATAGGGAAGAGCATAAACAAAGGCACAATGTCAGGAATGCCTGGAACAGAATGGTGACTAGTCACTATGGCTAGAGTAGAGAGTCATTATAGAAGATTACTAGTGGAAAAGGTAATATGGCAGCAGATCATGGAGGGCCTTGAATGCCAGGCTTCTGAATATGAACTTCATTGACTAGGAAATAAGAGATCATAAAAGGATTTTAAACAGAGGAGCGACAAGAAGAAATCTTCACATATGGAAGCTTAATCTGGCAACACCATAAAGAATGAATTGAGAAGAGAGAGAATATAAAGGCAAGAATACCAAGCAATTAATAATTTTATTTTTTGAGTTCTACTCTTATTTCTTTCTCCAGTAAACGTCAGGAAACATAAATGGTGCCTTTTTTTGTTTCTTTAGATTTTATTTTTTTAAATTAAATTTTATGTTTATTTTTAGTTTACATCATTCATTTACACAAGATTTTGAGTTACAAATTCTCTCTTGGTCTTTCCCCCACCCACCACCCCAAAACAGTGATCCCACTGTATAGCCCCTCCCCAAATCTGCTCTTTCCTATATCCTCCCCCATCCCCCCTCTGACTTTCTGGTAGGGCAAAATGGATCTCCTTACCCCAGTGCCTGCATATCTTATTTCAGCTTCGGGGTTTTTTAAAGTGATAAAATTGTTCTACCACCTTAACAATCTCACATACTTATGAACTAGTTGGAGATCCTAAATAATTAACCAGCAGTTTTCTTTGGCTAATGAGGCTATTTCTCCTTGATTCCCACAATCTGAATATAATTAAAACTTGCCCATGATTTGCTATTGTCTTATTATATTTTTAGTTCAGGTAACTAAGGTCTGCTTCTGCCTTTTGCAAAGGATGTCTGAATTTTGAAAAGGTACAGTTCAAAGAAACTTTAACTGCTCCTATTTAATTCAAAGGCCAAGAATATCATGTAAAGATTTTGCTCACAATCTTAAAAGAGGAAGATGAAGGAATAAGAAAATGAAAAAGTTAGCTCTAAGGCTACTATGTTAAAGAACTGAGGGAAAAGAGGAGGAAGAAAATTTAAATGGGAAAAGGGCAGAGACAATGGAGGAAAATTCTGCAGGAACTCCAATTTTTGGTCCTAACAAAAAGGAAGAATCTGGCAATTCAACTCTAGCCACCATACTGGTTTGATTTTTACTAGAGCCAACTATTCCAAAGATGCCAGGAGAAAAGCTTGCTTCTTCAAAGAAATGGCATCTGAAGGGGTACATTGTCTAGTCTCTGAGCTCCTCTTCTTTCGTATCTTTCTAAACAAGTGCTATTTTAAGGTAATCTTTCAAATTCAAATACTTAATAGTATGATTCCCATGACAGATGCTTGGTCTCTTAGAGCATATTATATTTTCATCTTCTGACTTCACATGTTTTTAGAAAAGTCCAAGAGAGTACCTTCTAATTATCTAAGTAATTCAAAACAATTTCCAACTAAGGACATCCAAAACACCTTTCTGGCCCCAAATCACAGAATGATTTCCTCTGAATCTTTGGAAAATAGTAGTCAATTTATTTAGTCCAGAGAAAGAGGAAAACAACTCAAGTAAAATGCTCAAGTAATAGTGAAAAGGGACCCACCTCATATTTGTTTGCTCTTTTGCATTCATTGGCAAGTCACTTGTTTGGGGCGCCTCAGATTTGCCTTCTTTGGCCTCCGGTGGCTTAAAAACACATACGTAATGAACCACATATTAATAATGATAGGAGAACAAGGTCATCCAGGCCTGACTCACGAATGTCTTTTGTTGCATCCCTTAGAAGTAAGCATCTAGTATCTTGTTACTGGAACACTTGCTTCCTAAGCTACTTCACAAAACAGCCATTCCAGGGGTGGACTCTTACTGTGAAAAAGCTCTTCTTCCATACAGTGAAACAAAATCTGCCCCCTCTAATTTTAATCAGCAGGATGCTGGTAAATGTTTTAAAATGACTTTCTAAGGGAAAAACAATGTACACAGGACAGATTTCAAAATTTAATCTGTATTACTGTCTTCTCCATCACTAGGCAATGAATGGAACAATAACCACACCCTGATGGGTAGCACTTGCTGATTTCTGAGTGTCAGTACTCAATACAGAAGTTACTCAAAAGTCATTCTTAAAACAATATTGCTGTTACTGTATACAATGTTCTCTTGGTTGAGCGACTAAGTCATTTTGACTATTATAAAACCACAAATTAAATATAAAAACATATAAAGAGAGATGCTATCTGCATCCAGAGAAAGAACTGATAAATACAAGTATGTAGAGAATAATTTTACATCTCTGTGTGTATGTGTGTGTGTGTATTTGTGTCTAATGGTAACCATCTCTAGGGCAGGGGGGGTGGAGAGGGAAGAATAAAAGGTAAAAAAAAAAAAGAAATGTATATGATAACTTTGTTGTATATTTGGAGGAAATAGCAAATTGTACATGATAGATTTATAGTTTCAGGTGCGATCATATTTTTTATTATACTGTGTTATGGAAATGCTTGTTTTGTTCCCTGAACTGAACATTAAGTTTAAAAAAATTCTCAACACAGAAAATTTAATAATACAAGCTGACTTCCCCATAACCATGACTTTAACCCATTGGTGTTACTTCTGTCTTTTGGAGCTACAGAGGATAAACTTAATCTTTCTTATAGATAATAGATTTCAAATAAGAGAAGAGCAGTCCTGGACTTCCTAAATCTCCTCTTCTTTAGCCTAAACTTTGCCTGTTCCTTTCCCTACCCCTTCCAACTCAGTAAGCGTTCCTTTGTGCCAGAGATTCAAATGGAAGTGAGGGAGAGGGGAGAGAAACAAAATCAGAATAGGTCAGCAAAACCAAACAACACATGCTTGCTAGTAGAGGGAATATTCCTCACTTATAGTCTCCTATCTCTCTAATGAAGGGAAAGAGGTGCATTATCTCATTTCTTCTTTGGGACCAAATTTGACCATTATAATTATACAGTGTTCAGTTTCAATGAAATGTCTTTCCAGAAGAATTCTGGAGATTAAAATTGCTGGGTAAAGCACAGGCCTCCAAGCAAAAGCACAAATGACCCTCCCAACCCTGCTGGACTCTTTCACTTTATAAAAGGAGCCACTTCCTATTTCTGAATTTCAGAGGCTGTGGTGGTAGCAGTATAGGTTTGTTCTGGGGATTGTAATGTATGGAAGTACTATTACCTTTCCAGTAGATTCAATGTGAACTCTCCAAGTCTACCACTTACGGAACTTTTTAAAAAGTTTTAAAAAAATACCCAGGAGAAAGATCAGCTCTGGTTTCATTTAGGTCAAATCAATAAATATTTATTAAGTACTCATTATGTACAAAATCACGAGGAGAAAAAAGATGAAATAAAACACAGCTCATGCCCTTCGGCAGCTTAAAAATACTGTGAGCAGAGGCAACACTGTGTACTGTAACAGCAGAGGTAATACTGTGTGCAAACTCTGTAATTAGATTAGAAAAAGGTGCAAAGGTATCCTCACCTGTTTAGCCATACTCTCCTTTTTGCGCCAGAACCACCATCTCCCAGACTTCTTTGGCATTTTATCTTTGACCCAGGATTCAACTGTAGCCTAAAAGCAATTGGCTTGAGTTATTTCAAACACTTTATCAATTATGTAAGACTCAGTTACCTTCTATTTACCTGTTGCAGAAGGTGAATCACTCTGTACTAGGCTATCTATTTCCCTCTTATTACAATCTCTTCTAAGCAGACAGTTCAGACTTTTAAAATCAGCAAACCTCCCTTAACCACAAAGTTATATAGTTGGAGGTTTCTTGAGGCTTTGGCAACTCATTTCATCTGTTCTACCTCCATTTCCTTCCTCATATGCAAGTCCCAAAGTTTGATGTTGGGTGGTCACTTAATATGGAAACAGTAACATGGAGATACAACATGATAACAGTGTGCCTAAAGAGCAGGTAAAAAAAAAATCACCTTGACCTATTCTTGGGTATCTTTCTGAACAAGTTCAAAAATTGTCCAGACCTACCAGTGTGCAAAATCTATACTGGTATTACTGCCATTGACACCATTCCTTTTGTTAGTCATATCACCTTTTCCTATATTTATCCATATTAAGTAGACTGAGAAAATAGTTGTTCAACTTTGAATTCACTTCTGTAGTAAATACACTCAAATTTTTGTATAAGTATGGACTGCTAAGTAATAAAAAAAAGGGAGTTTTAAAAAAGCATTCTTCTAGTTTGAATACATCTATTTATAAGGTAGCAAGGCAAGATAATGAACAGAGAAACTGGAACTGGCATCCGGAGGACACTAAGTTCCGATCCTGCTTCAGATATTTAGCCTGGGCAAATCACGTAACTTTTCTTGGTTCCAGTTTCCTCAACTGCAAAATGGGAATAAGAACACTTACCCCACAGGGCTATTTTGAGGACCAAAAAAGATTAATTTATGTAAAGTGCTTTCAAAACTTAAATGCTATCAAAATTCTAGCTCGCTATTATTTAACCTAATTGCCCGGTTTCTTTGTGGTCCTAGGGTGTGCTAATTTATGTAGCTGCATCGAACTATGAATCTTTTAAAATATTTGGTCTTACAGAACCCTCAAAGAATGAAAAACATCCAGTAAACAAATGGATAGATTTGGGTGCTTTGCAAGTGCCTTCCATATCATACTTCCTAAAGGTAGCAATACAGTCTTGGGACAGCTTACCTTGGGCAAGCTCTTTTGGAACACCTGTAAGCTTAGGATCATGGGAGCAGCCAAGGCCCAGTTATAGTACCTGTCATAAACACAAATGATTGGTGAGGAACTATTAGGTAATTCAGTGAGAATTAATTTTGAAACATGCGGAACAGCCTATGTGTGTTGCGAGGTAAGGAGGCTCAGTCAAATTTTTTGCTGCATGAGTAATACTTGCTTTAAGCCAAATTGCTCTAAAAATGCAATATTCAATAAAACAAGAAAATAATATTCATTTCAACATTTCATTTTCAAATAAATGTGGTTCAAGTTTGAATTTGCACTTCAAAGTCATTGCCTACTTGCTTATTCAAATTATCATGATGATGTTCTTCAAAGCAAGAAAAGGAGTGAAAGTTTATCAAGATTTCAGCGCCATTTCCTCTCACTTAAAAAAAAAATTATAGAAACAAATGGTATTTACCGGTTATAGATCCGTATCACTAGATTAGGATTATCTATAAGTCCAGGGTTTTCTGCAAATTCATGGTAAGTAATAATATGTTCCATAAATTTTTCTGAAAGGCAAAAAACATTTTGATTACTTTGGTTAGAGAAATAAAACCATTACCAAGTCCCTATAACCAAAACGAAGTCAAGCTGATTTTCTCTACTTATGAATATTAAAGTTCTACAAGAGGATTTTCA
The DNA here is from genome assembly GCA_028627135.1 of Pseudochirops cupreus. Lineage (NCBI taxonomy): Eukaryota > Metazoa > Chordata > Mammalia > Diprotodontia > Pseudocheiridae > Pseudochirops > Pseudochirops cupreus. The sequence goes on from CM053580.1 coordinate 406,427,716, forward strand.
GATAGGCATAGAAAAGGTGTTACTGAACTTCCACAGTCACCAAAATTAGTCCAGAAACATTTTCACAGGAAACAGGGAAGTCTCATATCCCAGTCCCCCCCTTTCCTTTTACCTAATCCCAGACCTCACTAAAGGAAAAAAGGAGAAAGGAGAATGGCAAACACACTTATATAATTATTACACACGAGCCTACCTAGAGCAAAAATCCTATCAAAGAACAACCAAAAATTATCACTAAGCCACATTGTGATGAAAAGAACTTCTTCAGTAACTGGAGATCATGCACTTGGGGAACAAAAGTAGGCTGTATTCTAAGGTTAGAGTTAGAATACGTGCTACATCATAAAATAATTTCCGTATCATGCAATTTCTTATTTAGGAGGCACATTGTAGACTGCATTTCTCAAGTGTGTGAGATCAAGAAAGTCATTCATTGGGTAAAAAAATTGTATACTATTATCTTCCAAAAAGATGAGCAGGAGCCTAGAACATGATGAAGTCATCTAGTACTGACTAGATAGGGGTCCTGGAAGTATACCTATTTGAAAAATGTAGATGGGAGTCATGTGAGGACTGAAACGATGTAGGGTAGGTGAACAATTAATGGGTACTGATGCCTGGAATCCCAGAGACAATAATAAAGAAACAGTGACCCTGATTACACCATGCCATTGGTGCAGATTCCTGCTATGGAAGCCAGGATGGTTGAGTTTGATAGAAGATTCACCCTTGGGTTCTGATCCCTAAGAGGAGAATACTTGCTAGTTGCTATGAGAAAACTGAAAGAAAGGGACTAAAATGAGAATTGCTCATAGATGTGATTAAAACTCTGCTGTGAACTTAAATGAACTGCATTTTTCTCCTACTGTGTTGTGGACACATGGAGAAATGGAAGAGAATTTGACTCACCGTCTCTCTTAGAGGAAATGGAAACCGAATCTCTGGGGATGGGCACTGAAAATTCTTGCCACCTGATTTCACTTCTTTGTAATTTGCTTGCTATTATTCTTTCATTAAGTGTTGTTTGCTTTGAATTCATGTGCCCTCTTGCTTGGTCTGGCCAAAAGATGTTGGGTAGGACAAGGGAACTATGGATCTGAATAGGTAAGTTATCCAAACAAGTATCAGGAATCTGGGTGTATCTTAGAAAGGAGAGTCTACACTTCAAAATAAAACCACCAATTCTGGAGAACAAAGTACCCAAAAAAGGGTCATTTAGTTCTTATTATATGTTGATCCAATTTCCTTCATTTCCATTCTTCTAAGTCCTGACTAAAAAAAGCAAAAACAAAAAACTTCTTCTGGTCATTTCTTCATTTCTTTTAGGGAGAATTTATCTCTCCAAAACACTAGGAAGGGATAAAACATTCACATAGGCAGATTTAGTATTTTTTTCCTTTGGAATACTAAATAAAAACATTCTAACTAGACTAATTTCACTAATATTTAAAATGACTCCACAAACATGTTTAAGCGAAGGATGATGAAACTCAAATTCATATCCGCAACCTACTTGATGGTGGCCCTTGAATAAAACCGGTAAGCACACTGCCATCTAACAGCACACAAGAAAATCCCATTATAAATGAGGATGGGGTGGGGAGAGCACACACCGAGTAACTCTGTAAACCCTGAAGGAACATCAAAGAGGGAAGTGTTGAGCGGTCAGTTCTAGGGTGAGGTGTCCAGAGGACCCTTGAATCAAAAGTCAGTGAGAAATAAACCGTCAATTTGTATCTCACCCCACTTATTACAAGTAATGGAAAGAGGATCTTAAACTAAAAGGAAACTCCACCGAGGGACTATTGGCCAGATTCAAAAACTTTTTTTAAGGGCTTAGAGTTTCCAGAGAGAAGGGATGAACAAAAGGGCTGAAGTTGTTTCTGTAACTGCAAACCTGGGTGCTTTCACCCCATTGATTGAGGATGCCTCACCACAGAATAATAAACAAGTCATGGGTCTTGGGATAAGCAGAGCTGAGTTCAAGTTCTGGCTTGAATGTTTACTAGCTACTGTCCCTATGCCTTCTAATACAGGCACATCACATAAATTCTCTGCACCTCTGTTTCCTTGTCAAAAAAAATAGGGCTAAAATTATTTGTATTACCTGCCTTATAGGGTTAATGTGAGGAAAGCACTTTTAAAATCTTATAGTACTAGATAAATTGGTGTTTTTATTCTATTCTTCCCTTAAGCCAGGAAGGTGGACCTCTTCCCATAGCTCCTGGGATAATTATTAAAACCAAGACAGAAATTAACAGAAAAGATTACTTTCCTAACTGCAAGATTACTGAATACAGATGCCCCCAGGGGGAGTGTATTTCTTCTGTTCTTTTCAAAGTCTACTTTTTCTGAGGAGATCTTTCCCTTTCTCACTCTAAAAATGAAGAACACAAAAATTGTGATGACTCCTTGATCACTGTGTTGTTGAGAAATCCTTTTGTAGGTGGGGAGTTGGATTAGATGGCCACTGAGATCCTTCTCCAACCCTAAAATCTCTGTCTCCCAGCATTCCTGGCTTCCTTCAAGTCCCAATTAAACCCACCCCCCCCTTCTATGAGTAGCCTTTCCTGATCCCCCTCGATGCTAGTGCTTTTCCTCTACTGATTATCTCCCATTTATACTGTGTATAGCTTGTATCTATGTAGTTGATTTCATGTTGTGTTCCCCATTAGATTGTGGGCTTCTTGAGAATGGGACTGTCTTTTGGTTTTCTTTGTGTCCTTAGTACACTGCCTGGCACAGAGTAGGCACTTAATACAAGTTTACTGGCCGACTGACTCTTTGTGTACTTGGTAAGAGAAAGTGACCTGTTCAATAATCTCAACTTATCAAAGATTCAAATAAGTAAAGCTCCTTAATAAACTATACCTTGCTAAAGTCTTATGTGTTTGATATCAGTCCCATTTGGTATTTTAAAGGTATATTATATGTAGGCATGTTCTACCACTACAGATTTTAAAAATAAGATGTATCTTCTCTTCCTACCACTCCCTCTCCATTGAATTAAAAAAAAACCAAATGAAAATTAAAACCACAAAACAACTATGTATATAATAATCTAGCAAAACAAATCCCTAAGCTGGTCATATCAAAAAATATGTTTCACTCTGCCTTTTAAGTCCTCTCTTGGGAGGGGGAGAGTGTACTTTATCTTTAGTCCTCTAGAATTATCCACCAGAAAGACTTAAAAAAAAGAAGCATCCTATACCATCACTATGGGGAAATGCCTCTTATTCCCTCAAAACCCCAGGTGTAAAGCTAAGATGGAGCTTGATAACAGCTTGCAAATCAGGGTATAAGCTCAGATCTGTTTCTTTTTCTTTTTGAAGTGATGACAGTACTCCTGTTACATGCCTTTTGATATCTCTCCATTCTCACTGAGGCCCCCACAAAGTGAGAGGGTCACATCAGGCAAGTCCATTGCAGAATCAGAGAGGCATTCTGTGCCACTGTCAGCAGCTGCACTTCCCACTGACTGAGGAGACTGAGAGCCAGACAAAGTATCAGACTCGGTCCACTGTCGAGAACCTGGATCAGAATCACTGGAAAGAGAAAAAAAAAACACTATTCATCTGTATATCTACACAGATTCATCATATCATATTTAATAGATTGGTAACTCCGTTCTCAATCAAATGACATCATGTACCTAAGTAACTGTGACCCCGGGCAGGTCCTTGTTTGCCTCAGTTTCCTCATTTGTAAAATGAGCTGGAGAGGGAAATGGTAAACCACACTTGTATCTTTGCCAAGAAAACTCCAAATGGGGTCAGGAAGAGCCAGACACAGTGAACCAACTACACAACCACCACCAAACAGAGACTATGTTCAGCTGAAGATTACATTAAACTGTAAGCTTCTTGGGGTTTATAGAGAGTTCCTTTTGCCTCCTTTTGCATCATCAGTGCTTAGCACAGTGCCTGGAACATAATAAATACTGACCGATACTAAACTGTATTCTCTCTCGGACTGGGAAGGGGATTTGCATCTCAGCTTTTATCAGAAGGAGGGAAGTCCTGGTGTAGAAACTTTCTCCAGGTTAGCAATTCAAATGTTAACTTAAGAGAATTACCTAGAACCCCTAAGAAGTTTCTCCAGAGAAGTTGTCCAGAGTCACTAAGAAGTTAAGTGACTTACCCATAGTCACAAAGCTAGAATATGTCAGGACTTCGATCTAGATCCTTCCTGACTGCAAAGTGAGTCTTCTATCCATTACTATATGCTACCTCAAAAAGACCATGAAATATAAAATATGTACTTATTTACTAAATGGTTTAAAAAACACACTCATTGCTAATCTTACCTACATCATGTAGCTGACATTAAAAATCCCTGAAGAGCACTAAGGCAGAAACACACTACACACATAAAAGGCAGGTCAGTGTCGCATATTCACTGAAGTCATTCACAGAACAAGGCAAAAATGTCGATTACATTAGCAGTCTTTCTGATTTTAATTAAAGGGGGGAAAAAAGAGAAGTACTTATTTAGATTTCCACAATGAAAATTACAGCGCCACTAAAAAGAGTGTGATTTAGAAACAGTCTGATCCTCAGATCCTGGAAAAAGTGGAGGCACTTTATTATCCTGCAAAAAATTACTATGGTTTTTGGGAGATTCCTGGAAAACCACTAAACTGTGCTCCATCTCAAAAGGGAGTCCAAACAGACTTAAGAAAAGTAAAGATTTAAAAGAAATGAGCAGGAGCAAAAAATGCTTTTATGTTAGTGAGAGTACTAATAACATTCAACTTTGGGGATACAGGAGGACTATGGCCTGTATGGAAACTGATCAACTCAATGTGTGAAGGATACTATGGTAGATACCGGTTATACTAAACCAAAAATGACAAAGTCCCTGGCCTCAAGGAGCTTATCTTTTACTAGATACTAACAGAAATATTTGTTGAAAAATTTTTTAAAAAATAATCAATTGCAAATCAGTGAGAAATCAGCAAAGAAAAACATAATTTACTTAATTCTCTTTATATATTTAGGAACATGTATTATTCTAACTAGCAAATATTACCATATTAATTCCAGACATGTTTAATCCAAACTAAATAACCCACACTAATTAAATTTAGATAATCTAAACAAAGTAAAGACCTCTGAGACATTTTACTAAGCACTACCAAAGGTGATTATTGTAGAAATAATTCAAGTTACTTAATAGTTGGTAGATGAAATCAACATATGAGTACCAACGAATTTGTCATTTACTACATTAAAAAATTCTCAGCATTAAGCAGTAGATAGCAGATCACAACTACGTCACAAACAGGCATTTCAAAATTTAACCCCAAAAAGTAGAGAGCTACACTAGAGCTAGATCTCACTTTAATGGCAAAGTTGTCCAATTTCTCTTCTTTAAAAATAACCGATATTGACTAGGAAATCAAGACCAAAGTTAAATCAGATCAACAGGATTATTCTCAAGGGAAGTAACGAAAGCCACTCAGAATACAAAAGGTACCTCTCTCCCACTAATCCCCAATTCCAACAAGGGAAAACAAGGATAAACAAGTGCGTTGTAAGAAACGTCACATATTTTAAGGATGGAATCAAACACCATATAACCAAATCCATGATTTGGAGAGGTATTTTATGCTGAATTTTGCTGTCTACTTGTTTAGCTGTCCTGTGTGACAATGATAACAGAATTAATAAGCATTGAAGACATCCTTGTTATTTTAGATACTGGAAGAAAAGAGAAAGAGACAGCACATGTTATTTGGAAAATGCTGGCACAGAAGAGGGCGGATGGTAGGTCCAGCAGTCAAATTGTGAGGTCTAAAAATAAGAGTCGAAAGCCAATATGGTTTAATGGAGAATGTAGTCCTTAGAGCCACAAAGACCTGGGTTCAAGTCATGCCTTTAATACATACTACTTGTGTGAATGTTTAACACAAACTAGCTGTTTGGTTTAACTTGTTATTGACCCCAGGCAATTTTCTAAGACTAAACTAAGGAGGAGTTTCTGACTTGTAGCATAGAGCAATGGAGGGAGTTTCCTTACCAGGAGACTTATGTTGACACAGATCTGGACAAAATGACAACTGGTATTTCTACAGAAGTTCAGAGTTAACAAAAAAAGCTGTACATATGTTTTCTCGTTTGGTATAGCTAGGGTAGTATGTCTCTATTTGTCTCTCTGTCTCTGTCTGTCTGTCTCTCTCACACACACACACTCACACACACACACACACACACACACACACACACACACACACACACACACACACACACACTCAGGTTTTTCTGCTGTCATCCCTTTACTTGAAAAGGGAAACATAAGCCTTGTGATTATACATTCCTTGTACAAGTTATTTCCACTCTCACTACTATCTAAGTATTGAAGAATAATGGAGAGGAAAAAATACAGTAATGCAAGGGCACTTTATCTTTCTAGTTTTAAGGTATTTGAGGTTGTATCAGTCCTCTCACCTTATCTTGCAATACAATACGCTCTCAATAAATATTAGTTGAATTAACCTATTGAATTGGATGATCAAAAAATGAAATAAAGCTACGAGCACCTAAGGTATCATTGGAATTTTTCAATTAATTTTATGGACCACTGAAAAACTGGATAAAACGAAAGTTCATAGGATTATGCATTTTGGTGTTGTTAGATATCTAACCTGGGGTGGGGAACTGGCAGCCTCATAGCTACATATGGCCCTCTAGGTCCTCAAGTGCAGCCCTTTGACTGAATCCAAATAAACAGAACAAATCCCCTTAATAAAAGGATTTGTTCTGTAAAACCTGGGACTCAGTCAAAAGACCATGCCCAAAGACCTAGAAGGCCACATGTGGCCTCAAGGCCATAGGTTCCCCACCGCTGATCTAACCCCTTTATTGGTACAGATGGAGAAATGGGACTTACAGTTAGCAGCTTGCCTATCACCAGGAGCACAAAGAACAAGGATTCTAATTTCATTTTTGCTAAATATAGGTTTTCAGACTTTAAATTCTATGCTTCTTACAAGTTAAGTTCCACTATTCCAATATTCATCAACATTCTACTTTGAAAAGAAAATTACATACAAAAATTCAATTACACTGGACTAGTATCATATACAAAGATTTGTCTGTATTGCCTAGTATAGTTTCACATGATAATTCAACATCCCATGAGAGAAAAGAAAATATTTTAATGTATTTAATTGCGGTAACATCCTTCCCAATGGAATTGCAATGATATAATGGGGAGAAATTTCCTGAATATATCAAAAGTTTAATAAAATAGTTTAAAACATGTTTTTGAATATCTGTGTTCTTTCAAAATTAAAAATAAAGAGTGGGGAGGATGAAAAAAGGAAGAAAAAAGAGAAGCTGCACTTAAGTAGAAGGAATTTTGGATTTTGTGGCAAAGGATATAGGTTTGAATTCTGACATGTAATACCCATGTGACCTTAGGCAAAGCATTTCATTCCATTCATCTCAGGCCTCATCTACAAATGAGGATAATGGACTAGATTAGCCATTCTCAAATTATGGCTTGGATATGACTAGGATCTTTTAAGGGGGGCCTGTGACTTAAAAACTATTTTTATAATGATACTAAGATGTTTTAATTTTTTAATACTGCTAAAAAATACATATGTATACATACATGTATATATGTACATATATATATATGTAACCCAAATAAACAAAAGCTCTTTGAGGAGGTATTCGATAATGTTTAACAATGTAAAGGAGTCCTGAGGCCAAATATTTGATAACCACTGGTTAAGATGATCTCTAAGTACACAAAATAACTGCTGAAATATTGCTAAAAAAAAGTTTCTAAGCAGTCACTTGAGTGGGCCTGCTTTAATAAATATAAAGGATCACCTTTTAAAGTGATACCATTTGCATATCCTGTGCTAAAAATTATTCATAATACTATATAACAAGTTTATAAAGCTACCTAAATTTGTTGAGGCAATTTTAATTTGCCTAATAAAACTTTTTCTATAAATAGATGCAAAACACTACAATCCAGGTAGATTGTGACAAATTTAAATTACTGCAATCCAGGTTAATGAGGTTTTACTGTACTTCTGGCTACTGGGGTCAGGAATGATTACAAATGGCACTTGGGATCAGTTTTTGGGTGCTTGCCTGCTAATTGCAGTTACAAAAGCATACAGAGGCTGAAAACAATAACCAAAATGTATGACTGATTTCTGCATTTTCCAGAACCCAAAGCAATCATCAGTACTAGTCCAATGTCTTTTATTCCCATTCTTATCTTTCTGAATGGCTTCTACTTCATTCTACAACTAATTAGAGTAGTAGATAGTTTGAGAGGGCTGTCTGTCTTCCCTAAGAACATAGTTAAATACATACCTTTTGGGGAAATAGAGTGCTGCAACCTCAGGTTCCAAGACTTTTAGGTCATCTAGATAAATATCATCAGGTCCCTGGTGCTGGCTTCTCTTGTGGACACCTGTTATTATAGTTAGGGCATTTTAAATGAAAAGCATGAAAATCATAGCATATCAGAGCTGAAATCTATTCCAACTCCTACCCAAAGCATAAATGTGATCAACAATATCTCCCCCTAATGGTCAACTGGCTTCTACCTGAAGCCTTTTAGCAAGAAGAAACTCACTTCATTCTTCTTCTCTCCTCATCTCCTTCCCTCTACCATGAATCTGCCCAAATCACTAATTTGTAATCTTGTAATTAATTTGTAATATTACTAATTTGTAACATTAAACAGGAGAGGGTCCAGGAGAGGTTTGTGTAACTCTATTAGAAACCTCTCTCCTTCCAAATTGACACAAATCCACTAACCAACACCATGTGTCCTTTTAAGCAGTTCTGAATTAACCTGACTACTAGGATTCACTCCAGAGACAAAAGCCAGATATTTTGGTATTCACTTAAAATCTTCAAAGTAAATAGCCTGAGACTGGTTGTCAACAATGCAATATGGAGGGTAGTGTTTGCATTCTGTACTTCTGGAAGCAGCCCAAATTTGGAATTTCAAAGGACTTAACAGGATGGAAAATAAGTGATTACACAGAACAGACAAGGTTAATAAATGTGAACTGTCAAGGTTCTGCCATGGTTGTGTCACAATGGAAACTGATCAGTTATATATCAGGGGTTTTCACAAAGCTACCTATGGAAATGTCATGTTAACAATTGTAATCTCCTTGGTAACGATATGCTTTACACTTTGTTGGGCAGTTGGTATAGCGGGAAAAGCACACCTCTAGGATTCAGAGGACCTAAGTTCTAGTCCTTGTTCTATTATTTTTGAGCTGTAGGCAATTAACATACCTGAGCCCCAGTTTCCTTTCTTCCCTTTTTTTAAAGTCAACAATAACACATTAGGATCCAATGTGGACCTAGCACATTGCCTTTTTTTTTGGAGGGAAAAAGGCAAGGCAATTGGGAGTAAGTGACTTGCCCAAGGTCACACAATTAGTTAAGTGTCAAGTGTATAAGGTCGGATCTGAACTCAGGTCCTCCTGACCCAGGGCCAGTTCTCTATTCACTGCACCACCTAGCCACCCAATGGCTAACATTTAATGGACATTTTTATATAGCTTTAAGATATGCAAAGTCCTTTATATACTATATCTCCCTTTATTTCACAGCAACCCTTTGAAATAGGTAGCAGACATTCTTTCTCCATCTTATAGAGGAGGTAACCGAGGAACAGAGAGGTTATTTGATTTGCCCACAGTTATATAGCTAGAATATAAAAGAGGGAGATTTGAACCCAGGTCTTTAAAAAAAAAATTTAGTTGCTCCAAAAAAAAAAAAAAGCAAAAAAAAAATTTAGTTGTTTCCTTATATATTTCTCAAACCCAGTGAACTTTCTTTTTTTTTTTCATATGAGATTCTTTATTAAATTTTTGAGTTACATATTTTTTCCCCATCTTTCCCCCGCCCACCACCCC
>CM053580.1:406444442-406458496 GCA_028627135.1 Pseudochirops cupreus
TCCCTAAAACAAAAATTGAGCAAATAAACTTAATGTGTTCAAAACTGAATTCATTGTCTTCCCTTCCTCCAAACTCTCTTTCTGACCTCCCTGTTACTGTCAAAGATACCCCCATCTCCCTGATCAGCCAGGTTCCCAACCTCTGTATCAGCCTCAAGTCCTTATTCCCTCATACCCCCATATCTGATCGGTCATCAGGTCCTTTTGTTTCTTCCTTCATAACATTTCTTGCCCATGTGCCTTTGCTCTGCCGTCACCACTGCCTTAGTCCGGTTCCTCCGAACCTCATGCCTGCTCTCCCCACTTCTGTGCCTTCCCTGGTGTATTGTCTCCAACTTGTCCTGTGTGTATCGTGTTTGTGTGTGGTTGTCTGCCTGCCTTCCTCACTGCACTGAGCTGCTCGTATGCAGGGACTATTTTTTGCCTTTTTTAAAATCTCCTGTGCTTAGCAGAATGTGTGACACATGGGAGCTGTTTAATAAACATTTATGGACTGATTGACACCCCAGTCCATCCTCCTCCCACCTGCCAAATGATCTTCCTTAGGTGTGGGTCTCATCCCATTCAGTAAACTCTGATGGCTCCTGTTACCTCCTGGATCAAATAGAAAATCCTGTTTTGCTTTAAAGCCCTTCATAAGCTGGCCCCCTCCTAGCCTTTGCAGTCTTTATATACTTTATTCTCTAGCATGTACTCTAGGATGCAGTGTTACTGGTCCCCTTGCTTTTCCTCTCATATTTTTCAATTCCATATATTTTCAGGCATTCCTTCCTCATCTCTACCTCCTGGCTTCCTTTTAAGTTTCAGCTAAACTCTCATCTTCTGTAAAAAATCCTTTGCTATTCCCTGTTAAGGGCAGCTACATGGTACAGTAGATAGAACATTGGCCTTGGAATCAGGAAAGCTAATCTTCAGGAGCTCAAATCCGGCCTCAGACCTTTACAATCTGGGTGACCCTGGGCAGGTCCCTTAACCCCGTTTGCCTCACTTTCCTCATTTGTAAAATGAGCTGGAAAAGGAAATGGCAAATGACTCCAGTATCTCTGCCAAGAAAACTCCAAATGGAGTCATGAAGAGTAGGACACGACTTAACAAAATTTGTCCTTAATCTTAGTTTCTTCCCTATATTAATTATCTTCAGTTTGTCCTGTATGTATTGAAATTCATTCATCTAAATGTAAATAATTTACAAAGCAGGGTTGTATTTATGTTCAGTTTTAAGCCAATGATCAATCATTTAGTTTTTAAAATTAAGGAATTAGGGATAGGGACTGGACTTCTGATTTCATTGATATAAGAAGCTATCCAATCATTTAACTGTATCTACCAAAGCAGGTCAACATCCCTTCTGCAAATTAATATCTTAGAGAGTTGCCCAAAGTACTGAGAAGTTAGATGCTTTGCCCAGGGTCACACAGTAAGTATGGGCCAACAGCAAGACTCAAACCTAGGTCTTCCTTACTCCAACATTGATCCTCTACTCAATATTCCAAAATCTCTCTCTTTTATTATTATAATTATTATTATAATTATAATAATTATTATTATTATTAAGGTAGTCAGTATTACTAAGGTCAGATTTGAACTCGGGTCCGCCTGACTCCAGACTTGGCTCTCTATCTACTGTGCTACCTAGCCAACCCCAAAGTCTCTCTTTTAAAAATTAGATACCTTTATTTTTAAAATATACTATAGTTGCTACTTTATTCAAATTTATGAGTAACAACGGTTGGTACAGTAATGTCCTAGTAACAGAATTGATTAGAAAAATTTTTTACAACTTCTCAAAATGAGTTTTCAGATCCAAATCTTTATTTGAGTTGGGAGCAAGAAAAAAGGAACTACATTCTACATGAGAATCCTCATACATTTATTTTTCCAATTGAAGAAATCCAAGTACTATATATTAAGCTACTTTCTTACCAAGTCTAAATTTTAGATGATCAGAGTAAAGAAGTTTCTCATTAATATATTGTAATTTTTACTCTTTGGTAATCGTGACTCCTTAACTTCCAAACTTTTAGGAAACAAGACCTGAGATATAATCCTAGATTTACCTCTGGCCCCTATTATGACCTTTGGGAAGTGATATGTCTGTCACTGCTAAATGTTAAATGCAAGAAGTTTAAATTTTGAGATTCAAAATGGTTTTTATCTCTCTTCAAATCTTTTCCACCTCCTCTCATTCTGGCAGAATCTCGCACATGCTCTCTCTGTCTCTCTTACCTCATACCAATTCTGAGAAAAAATAGACTTCCTCAGTTCAAACTAAAGAATTAAAGATTAAAAGATACAGAGGAAAAGTACTGACTTTGTTCACTGTTTACTCACAGTATCAATGTAAACTGAACAATTAGCAAAGCCAGAATAGGTCAACAACTTCTGAGTCCTTCCTCTGTCAGCATGAAAACATATTAGCTACAAAGAGATTAATGACAAACTTACACTCTGTACTTTGGAGTCTGTCCTGTCCCGGGAGGAGCTCTGAGGGAATGGAAGATGAAAGTGTTAGGAAATGCTAGCCATATTAAGAACAGTAATGTTCTCCTTTTCCTTTTTCTCCCTTCTTATTTCTAGGGTCTGCTACAGGTAGTTCCTGCCTTCCCCAGTAGTGGAGTCTTTACTATCCCTTTGTTTTTTGGCGGTGGGGATGGGGTCGGAGAATGAGGTGCACTTGAAAGGTTTGAGAGTGGGCCCACACTAATGGTACACTTGGTGTTGCATTTGAATAGATGGACAAGTAATAGATAATTCAGAAGACATTTGCATCCATGCCACATCCAAACCTCATTTGGAATAACATTTCTATTCATTCTCTTGGGTAAGCCTGCTCAAATTATTCAGAACTGCCCTAGTTCTTACCAATGTTTTTCTTACCCGGCCTTCTGCCAAGAATAAAACTGAAAGGTCTCCTCCATCCCCAGAGTAGACAAGTTTTTGTTGACATTTTGCATTTTACGCTTCCTGTTTGTGTATCAGTTTATAAATCAAATGTAGATAGAGTTTAATAGTAAGAGATCTAAGAACAGAATTAAGAGCCTGCAGCTTAACCTTGGGATGCTGATGAGAATTATCGAAACTGCTATAATTTCAGCTGAGTCTTCAAGAGCTAGTCTGCTCACACAGTCCTCATTAGGAAAAAGGGTCAGGGCTATAAATAAGGGGGTTGGACTCAGTGGCCTCTAAGCCCTCTTCTAGCTCTAAATCCTACAAATGAGTAAAAATGAAAAAAATTTCCACTCCTCTTGTTAGTCTAAACAGAATGATCAGTCAGTCCGTCAGTCAACAAGCATGTATTGAGTGTTGCCTCTGAGCTTAGTACCATGGAGGTTTTTTAGCAGCCGACCAGAACGGCACTTAGACCTCTGGAGGCCCTGGCCCTTACTGATTGTGCTGGCTGGCTGCTACGTGTAGTTGACTGCTTATCTCTGTAAACCAGAGGTAGCTGATGACGTAACAAATAGGCCCTGCCAAAAATATGCTTTTAGATGTGTAAATTCAGCACCTGTAATATTGCCCTTGTGTGTTTCCTTTTTTATTGCACTGCTGGTGGAGTCTAAAGGAACTACAAATTGAAAATTTTTTCCTTTTTCTCTCTTTCTTTGAGAGAAAATAGCTTCTTTCGGGAGTAGTGTCAGAAAATAACTCTGCATTTATTAGAAGGCAAATTATTTTTTTAATTAAAAAAAAAGTTCTAACCCTAGTATAAACCTGTATAAGAGAATGGACTCTAGATGCTCAGAATCGAGGGACCTCGGTTCTTATCCCATTCCGATCACTTACTAACCTCAAATTTATTTACTAGGCCTCAAGTTTCTCATGTGGAAAATATAGGTGATAAGCTGATTGGTGATTCTTGGGCTTTTTTTCATTTGGGGGTTATTCCTGTTGATATTTACCACATTAGAAAATAAAATATCTTAGTGTTATTATAAAAATAGTTTTGACCTCATAGACTCCCCTGAAAGAACTTGTTGATACCCAAAGGCCTCTGAACATGCTTTGAGGCCTAAATGATCCTCCAAGGTCCCATGCAGTTCCTAAATTGTGTGAATTTAAGTGAATTTTCAATATAGATATTTTAGATTTAAAATTGTATAATTGTTTATTCTACTAAAAATAATGAAAATTGTCATTCCTTCTCCCCCCAAAAAAAAATTAGAGAAAAGAAAATAATTCAAAAAGTCACATTTAATTTCCAATAAAAAAGTTAGCAGTGTTAGGGAAAGAATGTTAATTTACACATTTCAGGGATATAGTATGGGTTTACAAGTATGTAGGGGTGAGCTATATTGTCTGTTTTGTGTGTTCTAATTTGTTACAGGCTCACTTTATGTGGCCTTTAGTATACCAGGTTTCGGGGCCCAAATTGTATATTCATGTTTATAATTCTTGTGCCATTTTCATAAAGTAGCACTTGGAATGATTTTGGGTGAAAGGAATTTGGTTTAGAGTTGGGGGAAAAAAATTTACGGTAAAGACATATAAAAAATAAAGCCCTTTGACATATCCCATTCTGCCACCCTCTTCTTGTAGTTAAAATCAATACTTCCCATTTCCTTTAAAGCACCCCTTCCCCATTTCCGTTTTGCTTTAAAAAAAGATAGTTCCTTCTTTTTTTATGTACTTCTTCTTTCTGTTTTCTTAATATATTTATTTAATTAAATATTTCCCATTTACATTTTTAAAAATTTTAACATCATTTAAAAATTTTTGAGTTCCAAATTCTCTTCCTCCTTCCTGCCTCTCTCCTACCCTTTGAGAAGGTAAGTAAAATATGATATTGATTATATCTGGGAAGTTCTGAAAAATATGTTTCCACATTAGCCATGTTGCAAAAGAAGACATACACACATACACACACACAAATAAAGTGAGAAAAGTATCCTTCAGTCTTCATTCATAGTTTATCAGTTTTTTCCCTCAAGGTAGATAGCATTTTTCATCATGGGTCCTTTGGAATTATCTTGTATCATTGTCTTAATCAGAGCAGCTAAGTCATTCACAGTTGATCCTTGTTACAGTTTTATTGTATTACTGTATTACAGTGTTCTCTTGGTTCTGATCACTTAACTGCATCATTTCATGTTAAGTCTTACCAGGTTTTTTTCTCAACCCATCCTGCTCCACCATTTCTTATAGCACAGTAGTATTCCATCACAGTCATAAACCACAACTTGTTCAGCCCATTCCCAATTGATGGACATCCCCTCAATTTCCAATTTTTTGCTGCCATAAAAAGAGCTGCTATAAATATGTTTGTACAAATTAGTCCTCCCCCCCCCCTTTTTTTTAAATCTCTTTGGGATGTAGACTTAATAGTGGTATTGCTGAGTCAAAAGGTATGCAGAGTTTTATAGCCCTTTGGGCAAAGTTGCAAATTGCTCTCCAGAATGGAGATCAGTTCACAACTCCACCAACAGTGCACTAATGTCCCCATTTTTTCACATGACATGTACTTCTTTAAAAGATCAGACAGAAAAAGTAAAAGGACCTTAAACCCTAGCCTGTATATCTAGATGGCTATGTCAATAACTGACAGGTTTGGTGTATGAGGGGTTGAAACTTTCATTATCTTGAAATCTAGGTATCATATGGTTTTGGAATTTTGAAGATTTCAATTATTCAAGTTCTCCTTACCCACCTTTGCCGCAGAGAATGATGTAGTCTTTATTCTCATGGTTTCTAAAACTAAATTTTCATTTCTCATTTTATTTCAGTAAATAACATTCTAATATGCTACTTATGTTTTAATTTGGAGACTCATTTATTGAACAAAAATTGAGGTTAATTTAGATTTCTTGAAGATGAAAGAGAGGAAAATTGGATGAAATGAGTTGCTGTCCCTTTTTTCTTGATACATTAGAGCCTTAAACTTGCTTTGTTTGAATCACCCCTAAAATTGCTATATTCTTTTTAGATGATAGTCATGTTGGTGCAGGCATCCAGTATTAGAATAAGTATCTGCTTCTTCCTAAGGTGGCTGGTGAAAGTGATTAAACATACACAGTAACTGTTTTTGTTTAACTTTTTGTTCCCAACATAATACGATTTTTTGACTTGAATAATACATGAAAGCCTTGATTGCCTTCTACGGGAAATGTTAGTTTATAGATTAATAACAATTATTTCCCATGAGCATGGTTTTTTAATGCTTTCCCTGAGTATAGACTTCAAAAGTAACGCAAAAGTCCATCATTAAGGTGGGGCAGTGAATGGAACAGTGACCATGGAGTCAGGAGGACCTGAGTTCAAATCCGGCCTCAGACACTTGGCACACTTACTAGTTTTGTGACCTTGGGCAAGTCACTTAACCCCAATTGCCTTGCCTTCCCTCCAAAAAAAAAATTCATCACTAATAAAAAGTATTTTAAACATTCAGCAATGACATTAATAGAACATCAGAACAAGAAGCATAAAAAGGAGCCCTAATGTAACACTCCCACCCCACATTTTGCCCCTTCTTCCCCCTCAAAAGAAGAAAGATCAATGTATTCAATAAACTAATTGACTCCCTATTATTTCTAGCATAAAGGCTCCTAACCATATTTTGTGACATGGTCTCTTTTGGCAGTTTGGTGAAGCTTATGGACCCCTTTTCAGAATAATATTTGTTTTCTACATTTGTAATGGAGGGAATGTTAGATTTCAGGTAGAAATTTGTGAAAATAATTTTTTTTTATCCCCATTCATGTGCTCCCTCCCAAACAAAACCTGTTTGGCATTCAAAGCCCTTCACAATCTGGCTTCAGCCTACCTTTCCAGACTTATTATGCATACTCCCTTTGGTATACTCCTCATTCCAAACAAGCTGGTCTTCTTATTGTCCTGCGCAAGCAGCATTTCACCTTTGATCTGGCTTTTGTACTGGCTGTCCTCTATGCCTGACTGCAGCACACACCCTCCTCACCTCTACCTCATATAATCACTCATTTCCCTCAAAGTTCAGTTCAGACAACACCTTTTACCACATGAGGACTTTCCTGAGCCCCTTTCCCAGCTGCTATTGCATTCCTCCTAAAAATATTTGCTTTGTATTTTATATAAGCTTACATGTATATGAGTTATCTCCCCATTTACCCCGTAAGCTTTGTATTCCCAGTGCCTGCCACATAGTAAGTAACCTGCTTAATGGTTAATTGATTGACCAAATACAGAGAGAGACTGATAGAGACAGAGAAAGATGGAAATAGAAATCTGTTCCCCAGAGGCTGAATTTTTCCCATCTTTTTTACTGTAGGTCCCTTTTAAGTATTCATAATCTTCTGCCCTATAATCACTGTGGGGTGACTTTAATCTTAAAAGGCTTATAACCTGAATTCCCCTTGTCTTTTTTCACTTCTGACATGAAACAGACAAGTAAATATTGATTATCTAATTATCTGACTTTTATTTCAGCCAGTTGTGCTGTGTCACATGAGAGCTATTCATGAAAAATGTAGATTCCAAATGTGAATCTAGAGACCATTAAGTAAATGGAACAGGATTTCCTCTGTTTTCACTTTAAGGCTTCAAACAAACACATTACTCATATGCATGCTAATTTTTCTTAAAATTGTCATTGTAAATACATGGCAACTAATGGAATCAAAGCCCTTTTAGGTGATTTTCCTCATGACTTACATGTTGCTCTTAGAGCTGAAGTTTTGCAGCAAACTTGTGTCCTATCATTGCCGGGCAGAGATAACTTAAATTTCTACTGATTTCTTGAATAGGAAGAAAAGGTGATCATTGTATAAAGTGTCCCTAGATGTGGAGTCATCTCATTTCGTAAAGACAGCAAGTTTTCTGTAAAATAGTTTTTATAAGTATTATGTTAACAGTGGAGTCACAAGGCCGGGGGTTAAAAACCCTCCCACTTTAGTCATATGCAGGATCCCAAGTTACTATAATTTCCTCTCTCTTAGCCATCATGGGAAATTCTTTATGATGCTGAATCTCTATTGAAATTCTTAAATCCAGTTATCAGAAAGAGTGCTTTGCTCTTCTTCTTGGCTTAACTTTAATAAAATAATGGAGCATATTCTGTGAAATGTAAATATTTATTCATTTTACTCTGCTCTTTAAGCGTTGCAGACTTCATCTGTATCCTCAGGAATGGACACTGAATTAGGGATGGGGATTGGATTTGTAATCTCCTGGGTCAGTACCTTTTCTGCAGCTTAATTGCCTCAAATAGTGAGGGGCTAAGTCACTTAGCCATTGTCACACAGCTGGTATGTATGAGTGGTGAGATTTGAACACAAGTCGTCCTTACTCTAAAACCAGCCCTCTATCCACTCCCCTTCTGCCTTTCTAAAGTCCTGTAGGAATGCCTCTTGATGCCATTAAGTTTTCAGAATCATTATTTTCCATTAAGATAGGAGCCATCAAAGAAAAATTGTATGTTTTTCCCTTTATGTGATATTTATGATATAGGCAAGGATGGTGACTTTTCACACATACAGTTTCATCTCTGCAAATGAGAAAAGGTCATATGTGAAACTGATTTAAAATCTTATTATGACTAATAGTTTCCCTCTCTTCACCCACAAAATAGCTACAGGAGCCCCTGGAAAGCAATAACATTTCATCTACTTTCACAGGTTCCTCATTACCCCCCCTGTATCATGGAATTGGTGCTAATGAATAATGAAATTATAAATTTATGGGAGGAAGAGGAAGGAGCTATTCTAAGTTAATCCTTGAGCTAAAAATCTGCTTTAAATAGTGTATCTATTGTTATCTCTAAATTTTTGAAGTATGTAACTCATGGCATGAGATAGTTGCTATATTTTCTTATAAATCAATAACTAACTAAGTCAAAATACTCTTTTGAATCACATTTCCTCCCCTAAATGATTGAAATGGCAATTGAAGTAGCTTGTGAAGCTCTTTTTCTTTCCATTGTCACTAGTAACAACCCCTTCTCCATCATTTTTTTCCTTTTTGGAAATCTTTGTTTTTAATAACACATCCTCTTTCTCTTTCTTTTGATTGAGAGAATTGTCATTGGAGGCCTGCATGGTTACAATTAATTGTAGTCATTTCCACCATTCTTTTCTTCTTTTCTTCCACAGAGGACCTTCAGCTGCTACAATGAAGGAGGAGGACCATAAAGAACCTTTGATCTTCCATTCCAGTGATCATTACCCATTATCTGATGGAGATTGGTCCCCTTTGGACAAGTAAATAATTTTATTAACTTCTCTTTTCATTTATTTAAATTCTTGAAGGCAAGAAGGACTTAGGCAGATTTGTTAAATGGCTGTTCTCTTTTTCAGCAGGCATCAGATTACCTTTCTGTCTTTTCCTAGTGATAAAAACCTGACATTTTTCTCCCTGGTATGAATTGGATTCTTTCTCTAGTTTTGTGTCTATCAACCTTTGTCTAATATGTCTGTCTTCCAAATTGCAATGTGGTGGTATGCATGCAGTTCTGAACTTGGGGCCTTAAAATCCAGAAATTCTAATCCTAGGTCAGCCACTGACATTTTTTTAAAACTATGAGTAGTATTAAAAGCAGACAAGGTGTGAAAATGAAGCCATCTGACAAGATTTTGTTTTAAGCTTTCTCAGTGTTCTTAAAGACCTCTGGGGCCTTTCTGCCTTGTGAAGGAAAAGCTGAAACTGCTTCTCATTGGGGGCTTTCTATCTGCAGGGTAAACTTGTAAGTCCAACCTACATGTACCCTCCAGACTTAGAAGAATCATGGCAAGCTAAAGGGGCCTATGGGTTTCCTGCTTTTTTCAGTCACTCCCTTATGTCTTTCTGTTTATGTTTACAGTGCCTTCTCCCAGACTGCCTGTCCTAAGAGTGATTCAGAGCTTGAAGTGAAACCTGCTGAGAGCTTGCTCAGATCAGAATCTCACATGGAGTGGACCTGGGGAGGTTTCCCAGAGTCTACCAAGGTAATAATGTGCCTGTGGGATGGATGGGGCTTTTGTTTTTCTGCTTACAAAGATTAAACACTGGCAAATAAAAAAAAAACCACTGGTAAATAAGAAAACGGGAATTTCAGATTTGCTTTCACAAATAGAAGGGACTTGAGTGCCCTCCTGTGGTGCACAACTCTACTGCAAAAATATTTTCATCCTTATTTATATTCATTTTAGTTACTGAAAAAAGTAAACTGCACCTTCAGTTTGGAATTCCAGATTCACTGTGTGTTGTCAGCCTTGATTCTCTTTTTCAATTAATTCATTTATTTTTAGTTTTCAACATTCATTTCCACAACATTTTGAGTTATTTTTTTCTCCTTGTCTTTTCCTACCCCCCAGTCCCAAAATAGCAAGCCTACTGAATGCAAATATGTTTTCAAACATTTATATTTTGCTAACCAGAAAATTGGGCCAAATCTAGTAAGGTGAAATTTTGCAATAAATATAAAGTTTGCACTTGGGTTAAACCTGTTACTTTCCCGTTTGTGAGATGAGAAGAAGAGATAAATAGGGAATAGTTTCACTGGAAATTTGGGGGGGAGGATTTTATTTTATTTTTGTTTGTTTGTTTTTTCTTTTTTTTTTAAATTTTTTTTATTTACTCATTTACTTTTAATTTACAAGATTCAGTTCCACAATCACTTGAGTTTCAGATTTTCTCCCCTCCCTTCCCCCATGGGGGGGGGGGAAGAGGATTTTAGTGAATTTCAAGCTCAGTAATAGCCAATAACACATAGTATGAAAGTCAAGGATAGTGGCCGGGAGAGAGAAAGCGATGGTCTCCTTTTACTCTATCCTAGTCAGACCACGTCCAGAGTAGCCAGCACAGGAGAGGACTCGAGGGAGAGGGGAGAAGGGAGACTACGGCAGCTTTCTTCAAGTACCTGAAGGACCCTCACGGGAAAGAGGGATTGAATATGTTCTGTTTAACTTCAGTGAACAGAATTTAGGATGAGTGGAATCCCAAAGTTGTGAATAGGCAGATTTAGGCTTGATGTAAGCAGATGCTTCCTAAAAATTAGAACTAATCAAAAGTGGCATAGGCTTCTCAGGAAGTTGAGGGTTCTTCTTCCCCAGAGATCTTTAAGCAAAGGCTGGTTGACCACTTGTCAGGTATGCTTGTAGGGTATAGAGTCTTGTTCAGCTGTTTGACTGGATAGCCTCTGAGGTCTCTTCTCACGCTGAGACATGATTCTGTATATTATCTGTTCATTGCTAAAACATGGATTTCATCCAAATGGAGGCTATATATTTCCTCAAAAAATCAAGTTTGTAGAAAACCTGAATGTAGCCTATAATTGGTATTACTTTTCATTGTATGTTTCCATTTTTTTTTCCTTCCAAAAGGATCCTATTTCAGGGGCACAAGCTATATTCAGACCAATATGATACGTGTTATAAGTCAAATTAAGTCAATATGCATTTATTAATTGCTTTCTATGGGCCAGTCACTGTGCTAAATTCTGAGAATATAACAAAAGGGGAAAACAGGGGTGGCTAGGTAGCACAGTGAATAGAGCACTGGCCCTGGAGTCAGGAGGACCTGAGTTCAAATTCTTCCTCAGACACTTAACACTAAAAAACTAGCCGTGTGACCTTGGGCAAGTCACCTAACCCCAATTGTCCTCCCCCGCTCCCACAAAAAAAAGGGGAAAACAGTCTCTGCCTTTAAGTATATCACTCTAATCATGGAGACAACATTGAAAAAATATATACATAAGAGATATAGACAGTAAATTAGAGGTAATCTCAGAGGGAAGGTTGTAGAATTTAAGGGGGAAGAGGATTGTATCAGGAATGGCTTCTTAGTAGAAAGTCAGATTTGAGTTCACCTTTAAAGAAGCCAGGAGAGCTAAGAGGCAGAGCTGAAACTGCACATTCAGGCATGGGAACAGCCAGAAAAAAAAATGGAGTCACAAGGCTGTGCGTTACATATTGGGAATGGCAAGGAGATCAATGTCTCTAGATCATATAATGTGTGAAGAAGAGTAAAGTTTAAGAAGACTGGGAAATTAGGAAGGGGCTAGGTTGTGGAAGTCAGAGGATTTTATATGTGATGCTAGAAGGAATAGGGGTCACTAGAGTGTCTTGAATTGCAGGCAAGGGGAATCCAACCTGCTCTACAAGTTGATCACTTTGGCAGTTGAGAGGAGAATGGATTGGAGTGGGAAGAGACAGTGATGGAGACCAGCTATTAGGTGATAATGGCCTGTACCATTACAGCTGGGCTGTGTCTAGGAGAGAAGGGGGAATATACAGGGGATGTTACAAAGGTAGAAATGCCGGAACTTGACAACAGCTTGGACAGAGAAGGTGGGAAAGATTGAGGAGTCAAGGATGACTCCTGCGTTACAAGCTGGGTGACTTGGGAGGATTATGGGTAGCCTCAACAGTAATTTGTGTTTGGAAAAGGGAAGGGTTTGGGAGGAAAAGATGCTATGTTTAGTTTTGGATATTTTGGGTTTATGATATCTATGCGACATCCAATTTGAGATGTTAAATAGGCTTTTGGTGATGAGAGACTAGAGGTGCAGAAAAAGGCATTCAAGGAGTAACAGAGTTGCCAGTTTTCTTTTTGCTAATAATTATAGCCTGTATTTTTCAGATCAGCAAGAAAGAGAGAGCAGATCACCCTCAAACAGCTACCATCACACCATCAGAAAATACTCATTTTAGAGTCATCCCCAATGATGATAATCTGGTAAATGAAGTTGAGAAGGATGCCTCAGTGGAAGAAACTGTGTGTACGATAGTAAAGCCAAAGCCAAGAGCCCTCTGTACGCAGATGAGGGAGCCGGATGAGACAACTTCTGTTGCTTCTGCAATCCTTGAACCTGCTTTTGAAACCTCACAAGTTTTATCTACGTTAGATGCAGATCCTATCCCTAACCCATCAGTGGAGCCTCCATCATCAGAAATAAAGCCAATCACTAAACTGGATTCCCCATCAAAGAAGAAAGGTATGCATTTGCTTTTAACTTGGAATTTTACTTGAAATTCTGGAGCAGTCCTGAA
The DNA here is from genome assembly GCA_028627135.1 of Pseudochirops cupreus. NCBI lineage: Eukaryota > Metazoa > Chordata > Mammalia > Diprotodontia > Pseudocheiridae > Pseudochirops > Pseudochirops cupreus. The sequence goes on from CM053580.1 coordinate 406,457,378, forward strand.
TGTAGATGGTAGATCATTTTAATCGTCTGGTTTGGGGCTTGTGTGAGACTGAACTTTATCCCAGCACTAAATACAAGTCATAACAAACGGTCACTAGATCACCCGTATGCAAAGTGAAGTGAAGCCCTGAGAAATTAGCCAGGTCAGTGAGACTTTAAGGAGGAAAAAAGCATTCCCTTTTAAACCGCAGAGGGAGCAGAATAAAAATAGCATTGGGCCATCAGGAGGCAGAGGATTTGAACAAACCATTTTCAGAAGAAATGCAAACTATCGTCTACCATTTCGAATAATACTCCAATATAAAGAGAACACAAATTAGAACAACACTCATCAGATTGGTAAAGATAATTTTTTTAATAGAAATGGTCGTTATGGAAAAGTAGTGAGAAGACAGAACACCAATACATTGTTGGTGGAGCTCTGAACTGCTGGTGTGTCTAGGAAATGGTTATAATTATGGGAGAAAAATCACTCAATTGTTCCCTTTGACCAGGTAAACCCATTACTGAGCATATGTCCAGAGGAGATCAGTAAAAAATATTTATGACATTATTCTCTTGTATCAAAATGCTAGGAACAAAGTGGTTGCCCTTTAATTGAAGAGTGGCTGAGCAAATCGTAGCGTGTTTCTAGAGGGATATTATTATTGTTCAGTAAGAAATGGAGTATGAGAAGCTCAGAGAAACACAGAAAGACTTTTATAAATTGAGGCAGAGTAAACAGAATGAAACGAGAGCAGCATACACAGTGACAATAGAATGTAAATTAACACGTCACTAAAAAGCTGTTAAAACTCAAATTAATTGCAATAAACAATATCTAGTCCTGGAAAATAGAAAATGCAATATACCCTTTTCAGGGATAAGGTGGGAGACTTCAGGTACAGAATGTGACATAGCTTGTCAAACTTGTTTGCTTTTTCAGTTAGTTGTGCTTTGTAACACAGAAGAAAGTTCAGTGGGTTATCAAAGATGAACTATTTACATGCCAACATGGAAAAGTGACAATTGTAACTGATGAAACTTCTCAGTATGAGGATAGGGCAAGGGAATACAAATGCATATATACATATACATGCACATAAATTTATATAAGAGGGTTTACATATGCAAACAAGCA
>CM053580.1:406458996-406475336 GCA_028627135.1 Pseudochirops cupreus
GCTGCCATCTTGGCTCTGCCCCTCTGCATATGTTACTCTTTCAAAGAATCACAAGGACCCTGTGAGGGAGGTTTTGCAGGTATTAGGATCCCCATTTTATAGATTGGGTAACCAAGGCTCAAAGAGATTAAGTGACTTGCCTGTGGTCATATAGTCAGAAAAGTCTTAGAGTCAGGACTCAAACCTGCTTTCTGACTCCAAACTCAGTCATTTCCAATGCTTTGCTCTGCCTCTAGACTTTGGAGCTCATGCTGACATCAGGGAATACTGCTTCTGTTTGCAAATTCCCCTTAGAAAAGGAGAAAAAATTTGTAAATTTTTGTCATGCAACGTGGTATTAATCTGATTCTATTCAGACTGATATCACTTATGATGTACTGTGAAGGATTCTTTCCAGGAACAACTCAAGGGCAGGGAAAAAAACCATAGACTTTAGGCGGAGGGTGTATTTCCTGTCACTACACTATTTCTTTCCTGCTCAGCTTCCTTGCAAAGATTATTTGCTCTAATCAACTTTTTTCAGTCTCATGACTAAATATTAATTTAGTCTATAATCAGTTGATCAATATTTATTAGGCGCCTATTATGGGTCAGGCATACAGGATTAATAGAAAAGTAAAAGTGATCCATATTTTTTGTGGTCTCATAATCCATGAACTATGAGAGCTACTTGTAATTCAAAGAGTTCTGAAAAAGCTCAAAGAAAAGGATAACCACCTAGGGATTCTAGGGCTCTTGATGCACTTGCTCTGTGGATCACTGTAGCAGACGCTTCTGTTTTCTGCAATTTTTTCCTCTTAGAAATGGGCTACAGTTAAACTCCTAAAAAATGGGCTCTACAAGAATTTGTCCTTGACCTTTGCATAGAGTAAAAATTTTCTCTTATCAAAATAAGATTGGTCCATTGGTTTATTTTTCACTCTTCAGCAAAGCTGAGGCTTCACAAATGGTTTTCAAAAATCAGAGTACTTGGAAAGTATTTCTATTTTATGATATAGCCTAGACTTTAAAGGGAAGTCAAGAAAAAGGAAAGCTGTTAGAAGTAAAGAATTTAAGATTTTAAAATAAGATCTTTCTTTCCTCCATTTCCCATGAAGTAAAAAATAGTAAAAATGTCTTATTTTTAAGTCCTGGATCCCAGAAGATGTTTTGTTTCCAATTGACTCTGTGAGTGAATGATTTCCTCCAATATAAATGAAAAGAGGATTACTATTATAGATGAAGAAGATGGCACCTTCTCTAATAATAAGTAGACAGAAGGCATTTCCAATAACTGGTGCAGTCGGCCTACACGCTCCTGCTCAGACCTTCCACCCTCCACAGCACGCCCTTGTGAGCAAGAACGCTAACTGGAGTTAAGGGCAAAGTTTGTGATAGTAGACTGATGTTGTGTCCTCCCCAGACCCCATACTGTGAACTGACTTATACCAGAAAGAACAGTACAAGCTTGGCTTCCTTTATACCATGTCCTAATCAAATAAACAGGCCAAGGCAAGGGGAATGACCTGGAATTAGGACATCAGGAAAGTTTAAGTCAATGAAAATAAAGTTCAGATACTAACAGTAATTTTCCCCCAGGCAAAATTTCTAGTGTTACTAAAAGATACAATTCTAAACTATAACTGCTAATGCCAACAGTACCTACCCAAGCTTTACATTAATAAACGAGCAAGTCCTTAACTAACTGTCCCCAACTATTTGGTAATAAAGAGAATCCCCTAAGAAACAGTCCAGAGATAGAAATAGCCAGGTGAGTGTCAGCATCCCCTTCCCAACATAACATAAGGTTTTAAGACTGTAAATGCACCACAAGGACAGTCAGGGCTGTAGATCTCCTAGGGGAAAATGTTTTGAATGACAGCTAGGCCTTCGGGGAATTGTGGTTCCTCTTCACCTTAGCCTAGGAGAAGATGGAGGAAACATAATATCCAATCTGGAATTAGGGATACAAGAGCTTGCAACGGGCAGAGCCCAAGCTAAAAAGGACCTTGGGCTGCAGGCAGGAGTCAAGGAGACTGTAGGAGACAAGGCAGTGGCTGATCAGTGGAGTGTAGGGTAACAGAACCTCCCCTGCGGTGGCCAGCATCATTGTCCCCAGCAAACAGACAGTACTGCGGCAATCTGACTGGGAGAAAGGCCTGGACTATAAGGGACTCTCTCCACCTACTTTTGATTTTGAACAATTAAATACCCCCACCTTTCACCTGCTACAATGCTGGTGGAAAGAGAGCTTTGAAATCAGAGCACATGGGTTCAAATCCTGACTTTGCCACTTATTACCTGTATGACTTTGTGCAAGCCCCAAATCATCTTTCGACTTTAGTTTTGTAATCTGTAAAATGAGACTGTTGGACTAGATAGCCTTTAAAGTTCCTTTCAGTTGAAATTTTATGATCCTGGATAAGATATCCAGCTCTAACATTCTGTGATTCCATTAATCATTTTCTATGATTCTTCAAGAAATATGAACTGAGCATCTACTATGTACAAGGCGCTGTAGTAGGTACTGAGGAAGAGCTTATGAAAGTCACACTTTCATTTGATTATTAAATTACTTGGCCATTGGGGTAAAAGAGTTTCATTATTGCCTAAGGTGTGCAGATTTATCTTCTTAAAATCTCCCAATTTCAAAAAAGTGACTAGAATCACTCACATTTCATTTTACCATGTGATCTTCATTATTTTGAATCACATTATCTTGAAAGTATGTGTAAGGAAAAAAATCTTTTAAAAATCTATGCTCTGGGGGCAGCAGCTAAGGTAGCACAGCAGAAAGAGCCCGGGAATCAGGAGGACCTGAGTTCAAATCCAACCTTAGACATTTACTAGCTCTGTGACTCTGGGCAAATCACTTAATCCCAGTTGCCTCCAAAATTAAAAAAAAATAACAACAAACATTTAGACCCTTTTTGGATTACTGAATTTGTTATATGGTTAGATGAAACTGTGTATGTACATTTCCACCTGTGTATGATGAAACACTAGGCAGAAGAATGAGAGGTTTGTTAGTTACCATCTGAAGGCAGATGAGTTGATTTGAACAAAGCGTATGATACACAAGGAGAGAGTCTGTAGACTGTAAAATCTAGAAATACCTATTAAATTTGTACAGTTTATAAGCAAAACCTTGTAGATTAACACCTGTACTACCCTCCAAGCCATTCAAAAATCAGAGTTCCTCACAACCATTCTTGAGAGGTAGGGGGTCACATGATTCCATACAGTGTGTTACATAGAGAGCATGAGGGAACTCTGATAGAGTAGTCTAACTGACTATCTAACACCTGGCAACCCAGAAAATATCAACAGCAAGAGGAGGAAGAAGTTCTTGTGGTTGGTTTTGGCTGTTGATAGCTTACATATATTACATCTGCATACTATACGTATATATGTACTTTTTAACTGCATAAGCAAAAATTACATATAAAATAACCAATTTGTCTGATGTTATACTTCCTTGTAATCTTTATTTATTTTTACTTTGCTAAAGCACATTCTAGAAGGAAAATGTTTCTCTCTAGTGTTCCCAGGCTGGGCGCACACATAGATAACAAGCATCATATTTAGTAAGAAAACACTAAACAAGTGTATCTTTGTCCTAAAGCATTTGAAATTAAGAAGCAGTCAAGTCATGATGTCATTGTGATAGCAGGTTTATAGTAGCAGTGAAGCTTTTGTGAAAACTAACACAAGCTAAACTAAAACTAACTTTAAAACTAAGGACAACCTGGATGTTAAACAAAGGACTCAGAGATGGCTGCTTTTGTTTCTGGCTGCTTGTTGTTTTTATAGGAAGAGAGTCAAATGCCAATTTATAGCTCTTTCTCTTTCAGTTTAAAATGACTATCACTTAATTTTACTTAAAAGAGAAATATATGTACACAAGTTAACATTGCTTTATCCCAAATTTAACAATACTTCAAATGACCAGGCTGAGTCAACTGATACTGCGGGGGCACATGTAAACACACACATATGAGTGCAGATGTGTGTATGGACACACACACGTATGTAAATGAAAATCCAAAAGAAAAAGAAAATAGAGATTAGGATGGTTCTTCTAAGTGTCAAGTCGTCCTAACTTTAGTTAATGCAGAGTTCTGAAATACTAACTAGCCTTAGGCTGTAACTCATATTAGTCATGTATTATCATACTACTACTAAAAGAGAAAACTCTGGACAGATAAATGTAAACACTTCATTTGCATGTTTTAAACTAATAACACCTTCGGTTCTGAATCATAGAACAGAAAAGGAAAAAAAAGGTCAACTTCACTACAATCTGTAATACAGTGAAAGCCAATTTCAAAACACTTGATTTGCCTCACAAACACTTAAAATTTACTTAAGTCAACAGGACACAAGTCTTTCTCTGAGGTACATAAAAACCCAGGCCACATTCCTGGGTTCCTCATCACAATTTTAGACATAAAGATACATCAAAAACAAACAAGAAGACACCTCAAAAGGGAGTCAAAATTTAACAAACATTTTCCTCAGCCTCTTCTTGGAAAAACAGCCTTACTGAAGAAAACTCTAGTTTCCATGCAATGTCAAAATTGATTGTAAACCTGACCACACACTTCTAACACTCCCAGTGTGGTGAATTATAGGCCCTCTTTGAGCTTGAGGTCCAGGTTAAATTGTCTTTGTGTCCTCCTCCCCCATTCTAACTGTTCCCATACAAGTTTATATTTCTTTCTATCTAAGCTTCAATGAGAACTGAATGTGAAACTAACTGTTTCAAACCTCAAAAAGCCCTTCAAGAATCACAAAGTTTAACAAAACTACAGCATGTACCTTTTTTTTTTTTGCTATTCAGGGGAAAATGTAGAATACATAAGGAATCAAGAATTGGTAACACAAGCAAAGAAGCAGCAAAATATATAGATGATGGAAAGAAAGGTCCTACTGTAGAGAAAGACAGGGAAAGCCCAATGGCCAAATATTGCTCTAACATAGAAGTCAAAGGGTTGGAGATCAAGGCATTAACTAAGAAAAAGAAGGGAACGTTTTTAAGATTACACAGGCAAAGTACCACCTAAAACACACAACCACAAAGAACTTTTTTGAATTTTCATTGACATTTGTACGAGTAAAACCAACCAACCAAACCCCCTCAATATAAAACTTTCCAAGGGAAAAAAAGACCATTGCCTTTCTCCTTGTACCATTCAGCTTGAATCACTAGACAAAGGTGGGAAAAATACCTGTGAAGGTAACTCACCAGGATACCAGAAGGGGTTTTTCCAAGAAAAGCATTTTCAGGTTTATTTAATTTGCCTTCATCATTAGCATGCTCCTTCTCCTCATCACCATCTTCTAAGGAGAACATTTTAAAGTTAAACTAGCTCTTCAATCATGTCTTTTGCATTGATGAAAAGACACCTTTAAATTAGAAATAGAGAAAATTTGCTGCTATCATCCAGATTGGAAGAGGGTTGCTGCCTTGCAGACACAGTGATATGCTTAAAACTAAAAGGAAATGGCTCTTAAAAAAAAAAAGTCAACACATGAGACTTCTTCACCAATAAGATTTGCTTAAATTGCTTCAGCCCTTCTCCTTTGGTAGAAGATAAGCAGTGGCATGGGACAGACTTTGCCACATGTTTATACCGATAGGTGCTCAGTCCTGCCCAATCACATGACAGCCACTGGTACTTCCATTAAACTAACAGGGATTTAGTTAATGATTCTTTATACTTATCATGTACTTTTTAAAAAGACTGTACACAAGTGAGGAAATAAACAAACAAATGAATTGTCTAAGAAAAAAAATGATGAGCAGTCACTTTCTGAGCAGATCTGGGGCTTCCAAAGAGCTGGGCAATGTTTTCATATGCCCAATAAAGATCTATTCAAACAAAAAATAGAACCTTTTACTTGTGTCACCTCATTAGGGTGAAAAAAATCTCATTTGAATTATGAATGAGACCTTTGCTGCTTGAGTTTAAGAGTCTGATAAGTGAATCATAGGACCACAGATTTAGATCTGGAAGGGAACTTGGAAGCTTTCAGGTCCAAAACTTTTCCATTTTCAAATGAAGAAACTGAGGTTAAGTTACTTGCCAAAGGTTGTTCAGATAGTAAATAGGCTAAATTTTTAGAGGAAAAAAACCCCTCTTAATTTTCTTTTTAAAATTCTTTAGATTTTTTTTTTAATGGTTCAATATTTGTTGGTTTTTTTTTTAACCCAACGGGGGGCGGGGAGGAGATTCTAAAATACTGTAGTTCAAGCAAACTCGAAAACTCCAATGAAGTCACGGCAGGCAATTCAATATTTACTGAGGTCAGTGTAATGAGGTAAGATGCAGATTCTATACCAAGAAAAAAAATTCATGTTATAGAAAAGTTCCATCTAGCACAGAGTCAGTGATAATATAAGAGCTGGAAAGGGTCTTTGAGGTTATCAAGTGCTCATTTTGCAGATAAGGAAACTAAGGGCACACAGCTGGTAAGTAACTAGGGAACTGCCAAGATCACAAAGTCATCTTTCCAGAAAACAAACAAACATCATTCTGTTGTGGAGGAGTTGATTCTCATTATTACTCCATGCATTGTAAGAATTCTATCCATATATCTCTATATACTTTTCATAACAGACAAAATTAAAGCAATCAGGTAGCATAGTGGCTAGAGTGCTGGACCTGGAGTCAAGAAGACCCATGTTCAAAGCTAATTCCCAGCCATGTGACCCTGGACATGTCACTTAACCTCTGTCTTCCTTAGTTTCTTCATCTGTAAAATGAGGATGATAGTAGAACCTAGCTCCCAGGGTCGTGAGATTCAAGTGACATAATGACTGTAAAATGCTTAACACAGTGATTGGTGCAAAGCAGATACTATATAAATGTTAGCTATTAATACTGTTGCTAATTACTAAATATTTGGAAGGGAAATTAGTAGTAAAGTTTCCCGTCTCCCCTTCCCAATATCACAAAGCACCAAGAGATGAGGGTTATTGAATAAAGCATACAGTTCTAACTTCAACAAAACCAATTATTAAAAAAAGGAAGAGGAAAATTATCAAAAAGTCAATCAATAATATTTATTGACATCTCATTTTGTGCAGCATATTTTAAGTTACAGTACAGAGGTGCTAAGAGCGGATAAAAAAGTTCCCTCTAGAAATCTGCAGTCTAGTTGAATACAGAGCATAGGGAATATAGACAGCACACAAATTTCTCACATGATGGAAAAAGACCATCAAAAATAAATCATTATATGATAAACATAAAACTGTAGAGCTGTATTTGTGCCATGCTGTAGTTTTTCATCCCTAACATGAGATGGCAGCAAGAGAAAACCTAACCTGGGGCACCGAGGACAGGAACCAAAGAGAGGGTTAGAAAAAAGACACCAGGAATAAGGTACTAGTAGTTCATTGAAATAAAAAGAAAAAGAAACATAAAAGGAATGGAGGAAAAGGAAGAAGAAAAATTGACAATGGGGAAGAAAAAATGCAGCCAAAGATAATATTAGGGACACCCACAGTATAGTGAATTTGGAGTCAGAATATTTATGTTCAAATTCTGATTCTGTTGCTTTACCCCTTTAGTAAGCCATTAAAACTCCATGGGCCTCAGTTCCTTCATCTGTCAAAGAGAGAGTTAGACCAGATGAGAGGGTTGAACTAGATCATTTCAAAGGTCATTTAAAACTCCAAATCTATGATCACATGCAAATGGAGTAAAAGAAAGGAAAATTCAAAGGGACAATGAAAAAAGAGAATGTCAAAAAAAGAGAGAAAGTGAAACAAAGGCAAGAAAACTGTACAATTCTTGGGACTTTAGAGGTTTTGAAAGAGGCCTTACAGTATCATAGACTTTGTTCTAGAAGGTACTTTACAGGCCACTAATCTAACTTCCTTAGTTTGCAGATAAGGAAGAGGAAGCCCAAAGGGTAAAGGATGGGCCCAAGTCACAGAAGGTCTTTCTAGTTCATATTCTTATGTGCAAGTACGTGAACACACCCACCAGAACTGGATAGATTAGGCATGAGAAAGATGTTAGAAGAGAAATGGTAGACTTCACTGGATGAAACATCATTTGTGGTTAACCCAACTGTTCTACTTCTATCTTTCTACTCACTCTGTTTCTAATCTTCCCAAATGTAATAATAGCGAATAATAATAGTTAACATTTATATAATGCTTACTGTGTTCCAGGTACTGTGCTAAGTGCTCTACAATTATTATCTCACTTAACATAAGGGATGTTTCTTTCCACTTGGGTTCAATGGAGATCAAGGTTGTCACCAACATTATTATTTTGAAGGAAAATACCAAATACTGATATTTAAAATAGTTACTTAGATACTTTAAAAATAAGTCACTTTATGAGAACAGTCCTGAACTGAAATACAGGCAAAGTCATAAGGAGAATGGGATGGAGTGATCAGAGCTTTGTCCACAATGCCAAAATTTAGAAGGGGAAGGAGGAGGACAAGGAGGAAGGGAAAGAAGAAGAAGAGAAGAAAAAATAGGAAGACTTCCCCATTCTAGCACTCAGTAAGCTCCTCTCTACTATCTCTTCCCAGTCCTTACTTCCAAGACACCATAGGTTTTTTTTTTTCTCCCAAGGATTCTGGTGTACTGAACTCCAAGACTGCTCCCTGAGGTTTTCTTTCCCCCACCGCCAACCATAACCAAAACATTCTTTGTGATTTTGAGATACCCAGCAACTGAAGGAATTAACTTACACATATTTCTTCTTTCCCACTCTCGAAGGATAAAAGGTACCTGTCACACTCTTGATAACAAGGTCATAGTTCAAGTACAATTAGGTTTCTTTTATTACTTTTTAAAAACATTTTGTACTAGATGGTTCTGTCAGCTAGAACAGTACCCATGAGGTATGCTTCTGGCCATGCTTCTAAGAAGCAAATCATATCTCCAAAAACTTTGCAAAGGGTGGTAAATCATTTATCCTTCATAATGACTGAGTGAGAAGCAGTAAGATATGGGGCATAAAAAGCTGACCTCAGAAGGGCTAGGGTTCAAATCCCATTTCTGGTACATACTGGCTATATGCCCAGGACAAATCACTTCACCTCCCAATGCCCCAGGCATTGCTCTAAGAATGGAAGTTTCAAAGAAAAGGCTGATTTGTACTGGCAGTGAGAGTTCTTTACTAGGTAGGAAGTCCTACACTGATTAAATTGCAGGTATGATCAAAAAAGAAAAGTGAGAGAGCCAATGGAAAATTATCCCAAAAGACTCAAAAATTATAAAACCAATTTGAGCTTTTTTTCTGAAAAGGTGAAAAATTTTCCCCAAAGCTAAGAGAAAATGCTTCACATTACTGTTTTTGTGTGTTCTTCCACCTGCCAACGGAGGAGTTCCTAACTAGTTTATCCTGCTTTTATCCTAGTTTAAGATGCCACAGCATACAGGAACGCCCACTGTCCTCTGTCAGAACAACTGGCAGCTAGGTTATTTCATTTGACCTCTTGGTTATACAGAACATTTCTTATCCAAAGATAATCCTATTATACTACTTAATTGTCTTTGAATGTGTTTTTTAAAAAAATAATGTTTGGTTCTTTGGTTCTTTAAATAATGTTTGGTTCTTTAAATAGTGTTCCGAAGTTCTTTCTATTTTAAATAATGGTGGAGCCGATGAACTATCAGTGGGTCATGCTAGCTTGTTTTTCTAGAAATTGCCTTTATTAGAGTATAACAGAGACCTAGGTTTTAGTTCCCACTATATTAATAATCAACTTAATGATTTGGGCAAGTTACTTAACCTCTCTGGGCCTCAGTTTCCTTACATGTAAAATAAAAGGATTGAGCTTCATTCTCTAAGATTCTTCCATTTTGAATACTCTACAATCCATACAAACATTCCCAGCTATTTTTCATCTTATTTAACTGACAATCAGCAAGATAAGGCTGAGAATACAATCTTGCCCACCTAATGGAAGACAGATAAATAGATAATCAGATAATTTATTAAGGGCTTTCTACATGCTAGGTACTATACTAAGTTCTGAGGATACAAATATGAGAAAACAAGACAGTTCTTGCCTTTAAGGACCTCACATTTTAATCAGGAAAGGCAAAACCTAAAGGGCATTGGAAAGGGGAGGACACTAGAACCACCCAGCAGTGTGGCATGGAGATGTCCAGAAAGTGCAATGGAGGCCTGGATCTCAGCAAGTGAGAAATTATTATTTCTCTATGGGATTTAATAACTAATTACTGATTTAGGACCAAGGTTTTTCCCCTTTTCTACTTCCTCATCCAGAAATCAAACAGAGTGGGAAATTTTGGACAAAGACTTGCCCAGGCTAAGATCTAATAAAAAACAGTAAAGAAATTCTAAGTTTAGGTGAACGAGTGGATTCCTGCTCATTGTGTTTACTTACATCTGGAAAAATTTGGATTCTCTCTTCTGTCAGATAGGTGTTATGGAAATTGATAAATCTCTCTGATCAAGATTTGGGTGCTCAGTGCTACAACGAGACCCTAATTAGAATAGGTTCACCTCTTACTGAAATATTCATTCTCTCTCATTATTTGTTAACCAGAGTTGATTGCCACCCTCAGGAAAACCCACTCTTCCAAGAGTATATAAAGTATGAGCCCACCACCATAAAGGGTTTTTTGGCATTGAAGAGTGTCACTGACTCTTATTAATAAGATGCAATATTAATAAAATGATTAATTACCCAGAAACTATGACTCTCTAACTTTTTAAATGCCACCCAAGGTAAGGTGAGGGCTCAGGTTGGTCCCAGGGTCAGAGCCCAAAGTTGCAATGGGAAGAAGATGGCCACACAGAGAAGGTGAAACAGAGAGGGCAGGGAAACAAAGTTAAATTAATTCATTTGACACTGACAACCACTCAAGCTCCTTTATCTCTACCTCCAATCATCAAACTCACAGACACTCAAACTCAAAGAAAAGTGCATCCTTACTCCCTCCATTTACTCAACTCCCACTTACTTCTCAACCCTTTGCATATGAATAACTCTCTCCAAGCTTATCAATGATGTTTCAACTGTGAAATTAGTTTTTTCTCAGTCCTCATCATAGTTGACCTCACAGGGGCTTCTGAAGCTCTGTCCAGGAGAAGATAGTACTGGACACTCTCCTCTCTTAGCTTCCCTGACACTGTTTTCTCCTGGTTCTCTTCTAACTTGCCTGATGGTTTCTTCACATTCTTCTTTGAAGGATCATCACCCATTTCATGCTCCCCAACCCTAGTTTCCTCCAAGGTTTTTTCTGGGTCTCCACCATTTCTCACTCTCACTAGTTCATCCCTATTACCGTCTCTATGTAGACAACTCCCAAATCTATAAATCCAGACCTAAACTCTTTTCATCTTCCAATCCTGTATCACCAGCTGCTTTTTGGACATCTCCACCTGGAACTCTCATCCCAGTCTCATATATTGCCCAAAACAAAACCCCTTTTTTCTTTCACCCTAAACCCACAGGGAAACTGTTATATAGGCTGCCCCCTGTTGCCCACTTTTGCCTCTCAGAATTCTTAGCTTCCTTCATGACTCAGAGACCGCCGCTAAAATAAGTGTTTCTGGATCTGCACATTCTACTCTCCCTGTCTCCCACTTTAGTACTCATTTCTCAATTTAGTTTGCCTTCATTTATCCAAGTGCCAGCTGTATCTTCTAGTAAAACAAAGCCCATAAAGATAGGGATAGTTTTCAATGTTTTATTCTCTGTATTTCTAGTACTTTGTGAACTTAAAAAATATCTGCTAACTTGAAATGAAATAATGATCAAGAAAACTTAAACTACCATCCTGGGACCGTCAGAACCTGTTCTAACCAACTTCTACCTAATTATCCCGGGAATTTCCAAACATCCACCAAAAGAAACTCACTGAAAAGTTATCCAGCTTCCTCCATCCAGCCTCTTATCTCAGAATTGTTCTATTCCAAACTTTTATAGCGTAGGTCCTTAAGCTGGAACCCACAAACCCCCAAAGGATCTAGGGATAGATTTTAAGGGGTTCTTGAACATGGAAAGGAAGAAAAATACATCTGGATTTTCACTAACCTCTAACTGAAATTTAACATCTCCTTCAATTATTTACAAATATTATTCTAAGAAAGGGTCAACAGATTTCAATGAACTGTCAAAGTGATGAGGTACAGGCTCTGGGAGCCCCCTTGAGCTCTCCTTGAATCTTCCCACAAGGCCATGGGCCTTACTTGTGACTCTGCCCAAGTCTTTAGCCCTCCTTTGTCCAGCAATTTCCCACCCTTGATCCTCCCATTCCACCCTTGAACTGGCCTGGCCCACCATTGTCGGTCATTTCCAGGTAGCCTCCAGCAATTTCCCACTATTACTCATCTGACTACTGAAGACCCTCCCCAAACTCATTACTGGAGTCAGACCTTATCTGACTCCTCCTAAAGACCTTCCCCAAACTCTTCCTCTAGACCACCCCTAGATTCTTCCCACAACCTCTCTGTAAATAAGATCCCATCTTCCCTCCTGTGGTGTGAGAGCGCCACAGAATGCCCTAGCACAGACTGACTCTGTGTCAGATGACTCTGTCCTGCTTGCCCAGTGCAAGCCTTACAGATACCGAGGCTCCTTGAGAGTCTCTTTCACTTCGTAGAAGTTAAAATAAAAGCATTCTCGGGGCAGCTAGGTGGCACCAGCCCTGAAGTCAGGAGGACCTGAGTTCAAATCCAACCTCAGACACTTAACACTTACTAGCCCTGTGACCCTGGGCAAGTCACTTAACCCCAACTGCCCTCCAAAAAAACCCAAAAAAATAAAACATAAAAGCATTCTGACACTTGAAACCATAATTTCACTGATTATCCAGAGTCAGAAAATCACCCATAGTCTCCTAAAAATCATGTTATCTTTTTTGCAATGTTAAATATCTGACATTCCTGTATTCAGGACTAAAATATTTTTTAAGGCCTCTTTATGTAATATTAGCTTCTGAGCCAGCAGAACCCAAGCACTGTCTAAGGAAGGTAGGCAGGAAGGAAAAATTTATTAAGTGCCTTCTACGTTGCAGGCATTATGTTAAGTGCTTTACAAATATCTCATTTCACCATCATAACTCCAGGAGGTAGATGCTACTATGATCCCCATTTTACAGCTTAGGAAACTGAGGCAGATAAAGGATAACTGATTTGCTTGGCGTTGCCCAGCTATTGAGTGTCTGAGGCCATATTTGAATTCAAGTCTCTCTGACTTCAGGCTCAGCACTCTATAAACTGTTTCTAATGGTACCTTGGCAAAGCTGATGCTTTGAGTACAAACTCAGTAATAGATTGACCAGTCACGACTAAATAAACACAAGGACCCAAAAGTTCAGCCCACAGGTGAATATATATTCAGTCAAGCAACTCATGGAGCCACTTACTAAGGTGCGGAATAGTTTCAATACCTGTCAGTGGAGAGAGTGCTAACAGATGAGATTACGGGTCTCTTGAAGTATCAAAGCATTTACATTTGTTACATTTGTTACATGAATAATTTATTTAACAATGTCAGGATTTATGATATTTCTCAACATGGGAACTCCATTTGATGGTGAGCTTGCTGAGGGCAGGGACTACCTTTTTCTTCTTTTTGTGTCCCCAGCACATAGCACAGTGCCTGGGTACAAAGGAAGTGCTTAATACATGTTTAGTGACTAACTGATTACTTCATGGATACAACTTCTTTGTCCCTGAGAACTACTCAAGGCCAGTATGTGTGTGTATGTGTGTGATAGTTAAATGACTGTTTATGATAACACAGCCAGTGTGTTAGACGCAGGTCTTGAATCTACTCTTCCTGAATCCAAATCTAACCTTCCATCCATTAAGCAATGCTGGAGACCTTCTCATGAATAATCTCTATAAATACAAAATTGGTGAACAAGCATTTTAGGAACTTACACTTTGAAAGCTTTGAAAAACTGAAATTTTCCATCCATGGGAGCTAATAGGTAACAATCTATGACCATCAACACAGCCTCTCACCTATCCATCCCTTCCTAATTAAAATGCCAACTGAAGAGTTTCTTTAGTTATTTTATTTAGGAAATTTCATGTTTTAATAAGGTAGTCACCTATCCTTGGGTCCTTAAATGTGCAAGCTAGATTCCTTTTGGACGTTTTAAGAAGAAAAAAACATGAGGAAGAAACAAAGTACAAAAAGCAGTGTGGTTTAGTAGAAAAAACACCAGATTTGGTGTTCTAGCTCTGTCACTTACTATCTAAGTAATCTTGGACAAGTCCCTTCACATTTCTGCCTAGTCTAGTCTCTGTGGTCCCTTCCAGATTTAAATCTATCCTCCTACAATGGGGCAGAGATCTACATTCAACAAGTTTTAATAAATGCACATTTTGATAATGATAAAAGTACATAATTATAACGATAACAGCAACAACACCATAGAGCAGAGGTTTGCAGAGTATTAACACGATACCATTTTATCCCCACGACCACCCTGCGAGGTAGGTGCTATTATTATCCCCTCTTACAGATGAGGACACTGAAGCTGACAGAGTACCCAAAGTCACAAAGTAAGTACCTGAGTTAGGATTCACACTCAAAGTCTTGCTACCTCCAATTCCGGCACTCTATCCACTGTGCCAACTAGCTGTCTAACCTCTCTTACTGGGGCAAAGGACAAAAGCAGAAATCAGCCCACGGCAGATGTGAGGGTAAAGAAAAGTTATTTATGTTATTCTTCATGGTTAAATGTTTCCAATGTCTGAATTTCAGCTTGCTAAGATGTATTTAGTTTCTGAAGAATGAGAGCAACTTTTGAGATATCTGAAGAATTGTTTCCATCTCCTAAGAGATAACAACATTACTGAGAGACAAAAGGTTCTCTAGTTGTGGTATTGTTGCAATTCCTTTGTCCCTCTTCCCCAGGTTTAGTGCCTTTATATTTAGTTTGAATAGAAAGTCACTCTCCTATGAAATGTCAAACTAATTTTATAAATTTAATCTCTAGTTACAACCTACAGATTTCTTTTAGCAAAGCTAAAATAAATTAAATATTCGCAAGAAGCTTTATTTTACAACTTGTAATTCAAATTTGGGATTTAGTCATTTATTGAGCTGGGATATAATTATGGTAAAATACAAAATTGAAGAAATTAGCAATTACACATCCTTTGCCAAAAATGACTTTCTGACAGTGTGGTACAGTGGGAAGGACATGATACCAAGAGGTCTATCTTGACCAACAACTGATTATGTGAGTTGGTGCAAAAAGTCTGGCTTCATAGCTATAGTCTTATAATCTATACAATAAATTAAATTATTATTAAGGATTAAATTATTTTCCAGGTCTTTTCCAGCTCTAAAATCCTTCATATTTCATGATATATATGTATACATGCGCACATATGGATGTATATGTGTAGATATTATATATGTCATATTCAATCTAAAAAGAGGAAACTTTTCCCCCCTGAGACCTAGTTACAGACTTATCGCCACTTATTCTAAGAGGGGAGGGAGGAAATAAGCATTTTTATAGTGCCTACTTTCTAGGCACTGTGCTAAGCACTTTACAATTATTATCTCACTTGATCCTTACAACACCCTGTGAGGTAGGTGACATTATCATGATCCCCACTTTACAGTCAAGGAAATTGAAGCCTAGTCAGGTTCAAGTTACTTGGGTTAAGTGACTTGCCCAAGGTCACATGGCTAGTAAGTGTTAAGTGTCTGAGGCCAAATTTGAACTCGGGTCTTCCTGACTCTAGCCTCAGCTTTCTATCTACTGACCCACTAGCTACCTCATTACACTCAACACGATAGTGTTATTGTTGCTTAATTTTTTTGGGGGGGGGGGGGAGGAAGGAGGAAACACCTCTTTTAGAAGTACCTTTATAGCAAATTTGTTACTAATGCAAGAAAAATCAGTTTTGTTATTTTATAATCACATAATTTATGCTCACTATGATCACTGATCTTATTAACCAGACTGGACTTGTCTGATTTCCATAAAGACCTTATCAGGAAGCCTCTCAGTTTTCTTGTATACCTTCAACCTCATAAGAATAGCTCACGTTAAGAGTCAACCTTACTCTCACTGAATTTGGCTTAGGGAAGGAATGACAAACTCTAAACTGGGCATCTTGCCACATAGAAGAGTAGGGGGAAGGGGATGAGAGGTGGGGGGATGGAGGGGAGGGAAAGGTGAGGGGGAGGGCTGATGAAAGTTCATACTTCTGTAGAGGGACAGGGACAGGGACAGGGTAGAGACTGGATGGGGAGGGGGCGTGACAGGAAGAAGGGACATGTAATCAGACTCTCACAATATGCTCACTGTGGAGAGGTTCTGCATAATTTCACATGTTCAGCCTGTATTTGATTGCTTGTCCTTCCAGTGGGGGTGC
>CM053580.1:406475836-406500063 GCA_028627135.1 Pseudochirops cupreus
GCTCCAAGGTCATCATGGCTCAAACTTCTGGGTCCCGTGAGAATCATCTCTAGCACCTGAGACTGGGGAAGACCAGCAGCACAAAATGGGCCGGAGAAGGGGGTGGGGGAAGGCAAGTCCTTCTCTTCCCATTGGTTCAGTTCATGGCATCCACGCCAGGCACAGCAAACAGGAATTCATTCAAAAGGAGTTGGAAAAGAGAATGAAAGACTCACACTTAGCAGTATTAAAAGATACACACCAGGGCAGCTAGGTGGTACAGTGGAGAGAATACCAGGCCTGGAGTCAGGAGGACCTGAGTTCAAATTCAGCCTCAGACACATGACACACTAACTGTGTGACCTTGGGCAAGTCACTTAACCCCAACTGCCTTGCCTTACCCCCTCCAAAAACAAAAAAAGATACACATCTATCGAAAGGAGGCTCCCCCCATCCAAGTGGTAGGGGACCCATAGTCCTCCATTCTTAGCAATCTAGACATGCGCCAAAGGTCCCTCTCAAGGGTACCTACATTAATTGAATGAATGTAGCACAACCTGGTATATTGGCAACATCCTGGATTTAGACTCAAAAAGCTCTTCAGTTCTCAGCTCTGCTATTTATTACTTGCGTGAACTTGGACATGTCATCAAACCTTTTGGGCTTTGACGGCTTTACTTATGGGCAGCTAGGTGGTGCAGTGAATAGAGTACCAGGTCTGGAGTCAGGAAGACCTGAGTTCAAATCTGGTCTCAGATATTTGCTAGCTGCATGACTCTGGACAAGTCATTTAATGCTCTTTCCTCAGTTTCCTCATCTGCAAAATGAGGTGGAGAAGGAAATGACAAATCAGTATTTCTGCCAAGAAAACCCCAAATGGGAGAACAAAGAGTGGAACTCGACTGAAACGATTGAATAGCAACAAAAACAAAACCCTGAAATACAAAACCTGTTGAAGGAGCTTCTAACTCAAAATGTAACAGAAAACCTTTCCACATGTAGGAAAATAAAATGTGCAATGTTTTGTATTTTAAAATATTGACCCACTAAAATGCCAGCTTCCTCTAACTCAGAAGGCTGTGGCATTTGTTTTCCCCCACCTCAAGTCCACTGGAATCTGAGTTAATGGACAGGATACATTTTCACTGCATGATATTTGAGCAGTTTTCATGAAAATGAAGTAAATGGATGTCTTGCATATGGTGGATCCATAGCAATTCTCCCCACTCCCAGGGTACTAGATAACACAGGACTAAAGCAAAGTGAAGGGTCTTCCCTTGTCAAAGAGGATTAAGTCACTTGCCCAGGGTCACACAGCTAATAAGCGACTGAGGCCAGATTGTCTAAGAGTCTTTTCAGCAAGTTATCAGGTCCTTGGTGTCACAAAAGTTAGGGCATGGTGCAGAAAAACTGGGATAAGTTAAAAACACAAATCAAGGAAACCTTAGTCTGGATACTTGTTACTGCTGGACAGCAGTTCCTGCAGACTAAGGACCACCCCTTTCTAAAAGAAAATCACATAAAGATGGGGCAATATCATTTTAGGGAATCATTCTCCTTTTCTGTGCTAACAATAGTAACTCCAATTCAGTTGTCCTTTGTTTGCTCAGGAAGTGATTCATAGCCTGCAGGAGAACTAACAATGACATCATTCACGAAGAGAGTCAGAGAGTGGGAACTCCCTTTCCAAAGAGATGGAAATGTCCACCCTCCTTGGCGATTCTGCTTTTTCATTGGCTGTTAGAATTCTTTTATGTAGAGATTACTTGATTCTTTCACTGCAAATATTTCTAACCGACACTGTTAAGGCGGCACTTCTCTGATTTTGGATTGGGGCTATCTGGAGGAAACCCTTGATTACTTGGTTTTTCTTGTCTTCTCTTCTCTACCAGATGTCTCCTTATTTGTCCTCCATGCTGGCAAGAGCAACAGTATTCTTTACATTAAGTAAAGCTGCCTTCCCCAAGGAAGACCCTGTCATAACTCAGTGCCCATATCTTTGTCGCACAACCCATCTATGGACTGTCACCCCCAGGGGTCCTGATAAGCTCTCTTGTCCTCTCTCAAGCTCTCTTCTCCCATTCCTCACCCCACTTCTCATCAGCTCCAACATCCCTCTCTTACAGACTCAGGACATTGATCTCCAGCAGTGAGGAGAGAGTCCCAAAGGCCATTAGTATGAGTTAATTGCTAAGTGTGTTCATTGTAGAATTGATATTTAGTGGAAAAGGGGTCTTGGATATAAAACTTGGGATCTTTTTCTCTCCCAATTAATGAATAGTTATCAGAAGTTAGTATGAACCTGAAAAACATATCCCTAAAACTAACAGTATTTAAGGGAGCAGATAGATATAATTCTACCATGGTAACCAATAGAATGCAAACTTCTAAAGGGCAGGGACTATTGCATGTCTGCCTTTGTGTCCCATGTTGCTTTGTGTTTTGTGTGTACTACTCCTTTTCTCTGGGGAAAGCTAAGTAATCAAACTTCTGACCCCAACCTCCTGCTCCTCCTCTTGGCAGGAATTAAAATCTCCCTGGGAGAAGGATTGGGGAAGAAGAGGTGTAGGGGACAGGCCCTCACCACACCAATATTTCTCTAGGTAGTACTATTTCCTTTAAATAATTTGAATATTTGAAAACTATATTAATTAGTTAATCATCATTATTATCTTCATTAACAAATATTTAATGAGTGTTTATCATGTTCAAAGCATTGGCTCTGCCAACTGCTTTTGTAAAGGAACACAAGGATATAGTTACTGCCCCTTGTGTTCATGTAATCTTGGTGGGGAAATAAAACATCCATATGAACAAAAAATTAGTCTATAAGCAGTATGGTTAACCAAAGGAGTGGTACAGCTAAGTGTTATCTGAATAATTACTTTACCTGAAGTGATTAGCCCCAATGAAGGGAAAGGCTCTCTACTGACACAGTTCCCTTCCACATATTTAAATTCTGGGCCACAGCAGCTGGATTTCAGCGTCAAGATCCCAGCTAGAGCTCTGGTAATTCACAATTATCTGATAATGCTTACATTGGTGACTTAGAACTCATTGGATCTCAGAATTTCTCTTGGTTTGTTTCTCTCTAGCATAGACTTTTAATGCTTATCTTGCTTTTAATTTTTTTTCTCCCATTTTATTACATTTATTTAATATGCTCTCTCCTCTGATCGTATTCATGCTCTGAATGTGCTCAATGTAGGCCCAGAGCACAACAGAGTCAGCTCACTTGCTGTTTTAGAGTCGGTCCTTAATGCTTGTTTAAATAAGCTCAGATGGACATTTATACTTTTAAAATGTGTAATAAGTTTCCAATCTTTTCTATTCTCTTCTCCCCCTAGAGGCAGCATCAAATGGATCTGGAGTCAGCCTGGGTTCAAATTTTATTGCACTTGTAACCTTGAAAAAGTTCCTTAATATCTTTGGGTCTCAGTTTCCCCAACTGAAAAATGAGAGGGTTTGACTAGATAATATCTGAGATTTTCTAGCTCTAAATCTATGATGCTATAATAGTTGACATATGCAGGGCTGTACTGGAGCCAGCCTCTACCCCTCTCAACAGCCGAATGTTAAACATTTACCAATGCACCCCTGCATGAAGGCCTTCCTTGATGCCCTCAGCTGCTAGGGAGATTTTATTTATATATACATACATACATACATACATACATATGTGTGTGTATGTGTGCATGTATATGTGTGTATGTATATACATATATACACATGCCTACACACATACATATGGGATTGTATAGGTAAGTGCTATCAGAATGATAACATACATATGTATGTATGTATACACACACAAGAATATATTGATATATACACATACTTATTGGTGTTCGTGTATATATATTTATGTGTATATATTATATATAGCCATACATTGATATTTATATGTGTGTGCATGTATATATCTACATACATATATTATATACTGAAAATATGTAACCTATATTGTGTTGAAAGAAGATATTTTAAGAGGTAAAAGGTGGTGTGTTGAGAGTTGACATAACAGACTCCATTTTGTCCTGCATTTGTCGTTTTTTACTCCAGGGACAGATTAATTTTTGATTTTGATCTCTTTGATCTCTCCCTCCATCTGAAGACTATGAAAGTTCTAGGAAGTTGTCCCCTTCTCTGTATCTTATGCTATAAGGCACATAGTAGGAGCTTCACAGGGGTTTATTTTCAGTCACACTCACTGACAGATGAAGATGATGTTTCCTTTGGTCTGGGTTGAATGGCTAGCGAGGCCAACAAAAAACACCTTCTTTCCCTGGTAATAAGTATCTCCTTTTGTTTAATTAGTACTTCAGTTCTATAATAAGCACATCTTCTCTTTCCTTATTCTTCCTGGCTCATGGAGCCTTGGAGGGAGAATATATAAATGTCATCTGGTGAAGGATCACACGCATTTGTCCTTCATTCTCTGGTGGAGTGTCGTGCTTGGAAAGAATAACCTGCAGTTTTGCCTGTGTCTGTGTCCTGTGCTGGCTTATTGGCAGTGGTCAGACAGCACCCCGTTGGGGAATTTTTCAACAAAGAGATCCTGACATCCTCCTGAAGAGTAATTACTCCCACCTGAGGCCTTTTGACTGACTGTCAATAAATCAAGAGGCTGGGCTAGAAGATAAAAAAAAGTTTAATTAGCATCAACTGATGAGCAATTTCCAAGTGGCCAGCAGTCTCTCAGGGAGATTATTGTTGCTCAGTCATTTTCAATCATCATACCTGACTCTTCATGACCCCATTTGGGGTTTTCTTGGCACAGGTAGTGGAGCAGTTTGCCATTTCCTTCTCTGGCTCATGTCACAAATGAGAAAACTGAGGCAAACAGGGTTAAGTGACATGCCCAGGGTCACACAGATAGTGTCTGAGACCAGATTTCAATTCTATCCACTGTGCTACCGAGCTGTGCGTATATATATGTATGTGTGTATAAATATATTTATATTGCTATATATATATAACATACATACATGTGTGTTCTCACCCATGCATGCACACATACATGTATTATGTGTGTATGTGGTGTGTGTGTGTGTGTGTGTGTGTGTGTGTGTGTGAGTGTAAAAAACCCATTGCAGTTCATGCAACTCACACACTCTAAGGCAGCCAGGGAAGAAAGAAGTTGACTTTCTCCCAGAGAGATTCTTTTGTGAACACTCATTCACAGTTCAGCAGCCAATCCAAAAACCGTTCCTTGACACATCATAAGTAGATAGAAACAATCACAGAAAATCTGCTCGTGCTCTTGGGGAGCAGGGGGACACACTGATGATGCTCTTGCTGGAGTAGAATAGGTCTAGCTATTATTAAATATGTCCAGAATCAGACTGAGTCCAGCCTCTAGAAGGGCAATTGCAGTATTCAAAACACTGTGCATGCTCAAAGAATGGGACTCTCATCAATCAACTCCTGGTCGGCCTACCCCCACCCCCACACAGACTCATTTTAAAATCAATGATCCCTGCTGCTCATTGGTGACTTTTCTAAGATGGGCTTGCTTCAGGGACTAGTTTGTTCCATATCCAAATTTCCAATAGAACCAGATGTCTGGGGGAAACCCTAACAAAACTACCCAATACTTGAATAGCAGAAAAGCTTATTGTAGTCACAGGAAAAGAAATGGATTTCAGACTGAATCCTAATAATTTATTAATTCTTTCAAACAGATCTTTCTCACTACAATATATTTAAAGGCATAACCTCCCCCCTACTTTCCATCTCTTAGAAGGAACTCTGGCTTTTCTGGGAGTAGCCACAGAGTACAATCTGACAAGTCACTTGTCTACAAAGAAAAAGCAAGTCAGTGGCAGGTAGGGACTGGAATACTGACCATCTGAATCCTTATTACACCAGAATGAGACCAGTAAGACTTCTTACATCAAATGTGTGTTATGTTACCAAGTGTTATCATATTATCTGAATAACTTTCTTACTACTCTCCCTGGACTAACTGGGAAAAACAAATACTGTACAGAATCCTGTATTTTCTAGCAAAAACCTGACTGGTATTAGATTAGATAATTGTTGTCTGGGCATTTTGAGAAAAATAAAGCTTTTGTCTGTAATTATGCTCCATGCATCGGTTTTAAGAAACTCCTCTTACATATATATGGAGTGGTATGGGTAAGTGCTATTGTAATGATAGCATATATATGTATGTAGGTATGTATTATGTATACACACATGAGAATATATAGAGAATATATAGATATATACACACATACTTATTAATGCATATATATTTTATATGTATATATTATATACATACTCATACATTTATACTTTTGTATATATGTGTGTTTATATCTACATACATATATTGTATATTGGAAATATATAACACATATTGTATTGAAAGTAGATATTCCGAGTTAAAAAGTGCCGTGTTGAGAACTGACATAACTGACTCCATTTTGTCCTGTAATTCCCTGTACAGGTAAATGAAAGGAAGGAAAGTCTTCCTGTCTTTTGGTGTTTGATTGTGTTTTTCTTACTTGTGCCGATAATCTGAATAATTTGCTTTGATGGCTTTATTTTTTCAAGACAAGGGTTACATTTATGTGGACCCTGGTATTTTTCAAAGCGCCTGCTTCTCCATTTTCACTTTGATCTTCACCACAAACCTGCTAGGCAGGAAGGGCATCATTTGTTATCACAAAAGGAAGAGAAACTAAGCAACTCGTCCCAAGTAATATAGCGGGTATGTGACAAAAGCAGGACTACGAACCTCCGTCTTCTATGGCTCCTAGATGATTTTTTTTCATTGTAGCACACCATCTCTCATGTTGGGTACCAAGCCTCTGAGCATCAGTCTACGACAGAAGGTGAGAATTGTTATAGATTCTACACAATTATTTACTTAACATACAATATGTTATCCCATAGAATGAATATCCTCTTCTTCTAGTATTAAATAATAATGACTCACAGAATAGTCACTAGCACAATATCTCAGCTGATTCTTATAAAGTAGATTCTACTATTATCTTCATTTTACAGAGGATAAAACTGAGACTCAGGGAGGTAAGCAATTTGATAACAGTCATACCACTATTTAGGTGCTAAGACAGGATTCTGAAATAGAACTCACAACTTCCAAACTCAGATCTAATACTCTGCCTCTTGTGTATATATATAGTATTTCCTAGTCTTCCTATCAGAGACAGCTGGAAAAGGGATCACTGATAGAAAGTATTCTCCTTTCCCTGTTCCCACATGACAAGAAACTCAAATTTACTACTTTTTGGAGTTTCTAATTATTAACTTCACATAATACCTTAATACTTCTACCAGGGTTTCCTGTTGAGGTCAATGGTTGCTCCAGGATTAAAGAACGTGGGAGGGGAAAGGAGGAGGAGGTGAGAATCAGGCCAAGAATGTTGTGGCTGAATGGTTTTTACTGTGTTCATAGAGACAGATGGCAACCGCCTATAGATCTCCTTGTTAAAAGCGTGCTTCTGCTCTATGGTTTCGTTTATTGTGACAAGGAGTCAAAATAAACATACAGGATCAGATTTTCTTTATAGAATCTTATGATATTAGAGATAGAAAGGATTTTTGGGAGTTCTTTATTTTTGCAGATAAGGAAAGTGAGAGACAAAGTAACTTGTAGGAAGTCACAGCTACTTAAGGGCAGAGTACAGATTAGAAACTAAGCCTGGTGACTCCTGAGAGGGCATCTCTTCCACTATACTGGACAGGCCTCTGAATGCTGAGATGGCACGCAACAGCATCTCCTGACCTGAGCTTTAGTCAGAGTAGGCGAATCAGGACCTGGGCCAAGGGCACACTGACGGTTATTGTATTTCTTCTGCAGATGAACAAATGAGCTTGATGCCTAATTAACAAGAATAATTGCTTAAAGTAGGAAGCTACCAGATGCTGTGTTTCTTCCATGTATCAGCCACACCCTCAGTGAACCTTTCTTTGACTTAGATGACATTACTCTCTCCAGCAGTCCGTAGGTCTCTGTCTCTCCCCCATAGGGTCCCGTCCCTGAGTCTATTCTGTCTGTATCCTTCAGTCGGAGGTGCCTCCCTAAGGTTTCTTTCTGGGGACAGGGGGGACCCACCCCAGTGGAGTTTTTCTTCCCAAGTTTATTGAAAGCAGGTGGTACAACGGCTCGAGCACTGGGCCTGGAGAAGGAAATGGCAAACCACTCCAGTATCTTTTCCAAGAAAACCCTAAATGGGATCACAGAGTTGGACACATCTGAAAACACTGAACAACCATTTATAGTGCTTCCCCAGGTACCTTTTTTGGTGTTTTTCCAAGAGTTTCTAGTTCTACTTCTGCTCTTTATGTATTTCTCCTCTTTATGTCAGGCATCTAGTGCTTTCATGCTTCCTCTTAATAATAATGATGGCTAATACTTATATACCACCTACTAGATACCAGGCACTGTGCTAAGTAAACACTTTACAATTTTATCTTATTTAATCCTTACAACAACCCTAAGAGGAAGGTGCTCTGAGACAAACAGAGATTAAGTGACTTACCCAGGGTCACATATCTAATAAGTATCTGAATCTGGATTTGAACTCAGATCTTCCTGACTCCAGTTCCAGTGCTTTATCCACTGACCACCCAGCTGCCTAGTTGAGCAAATTAATACATCTCTAACATTTCATTTCACAAATAGCAACTTGGAAAACATGACAAACAATGGAAATAATCAACATTAAAGGGGTTCTGGAAATACAGGCGCACTAAAAGACTATTTTTAGAGCTGTGAATTATTGTTCATGTTGTCAGAGAAAGCTGAAATTATGTTAAGAAAGTGACTAAAATAGCCTTACCCTTTGACCCAGAGATGTCAGTGCTGGTTTATACCCCAACGAGATCAATGATAAAAAGAAAGGCCTATATACTCTAAAATGTTTGCAGCAACACTTTTTGTAGTAGCAAGGAACTGACAATAAAGTCCATCAGTTGGGGAATGGCTTAGCAACTGTGGTACATAAATGTAATGTATGGAGGGGGCAGCTAGGTGGCTCAGTGAGTAGAGCACCGGCCCTGGAGTCAGGAGGACCTGAGTTCAAATCCGATCTCAGACACTTGACACAAAAACTAGCCCTGTGACCTTGGGCAAGTCACTTAACCCCAACTGCCCTACCTTCTCCCCTCCAAAAAACAAAACAAACAAACAAAATAAATGTAATGTAATATTACTGAGTTGTAAGGAATAATAAATATGATGCATACTAAGAAGCTTAAGAAGATATATATGATCTATTACAAAGTGGTAGAGGAAGAACCAAAAAAACAATATATACAATTGCTACAACAATGGAAATGAAAGGAACAAAAAAATAATTAAACCCGAATGCTGTGAAATTTAATGACCAAGCTTGGCCCCAAAGACAAGAAATATGAAAGACGCCTCCTGTCCTGCAGAAGCAGGGAAACATGGGCGTAGAACAACGATATAACATCAGACTTTTTCAATGTCTTGGTTAGTTTTGCTGAACTGTTTTTCTCTCTTTTTATTCTTTATTCTGGAATATAGGCTATATTAAAATGAAAGACATTGGAAAAAATTTTATTGAATTTTTAAAAATATTAATATGCTAAAACAAAGAAGACAGAAGAGAAGGAAAGAGAGGCAAATTCTGAAAAGGAACCACCAAAGAATGGATGTGCAGGCCTGATCTAATTGCTACACATGCAAAATTTTGTGATTCTTTGAGCTCCTTTCTCTGTGTGATTATTGAAGATTTGAAAGCTTATGAAGTTTTGAAAACTTAACTACTATGTGATATTTGTTCTTACTTTTTTTTTAAGACAAAATCATTCTTTAATTATTAAAGAACACTCCTGGGCTGAGGGAAAAAAAACATTTTTTTTCTTTTTCTTTTTTCATTTTGCTAAGGACTATTTACTGAGAAGATATAACAAGAACAAAAGTACAACACATCTCCCCCCAAGCCCTGGGTCACAATCTATTCTCTACCATCTCAGTTCATGAGGAATGGGTTCAAACATAGAGGAGTTACTACAGATTACTTCTTGCAGGGGTAAGGGGGAGCAATTGGGGCTAAGTGACTTGCCCAGGGTCACACAGCTAGAGAAAGTCTGAGACCAGTTTCTTGGTCTCCTTGGGTCCTCCTGACTCCTGAGCCAGTGCGCTGTCCACTGCACCACCTAGCTACTACCCTCAGGTTTGCTTCTAAACATGGTAGAGCTGCAGAATGAGTCTCTCCCTTATCACAGAGGTTCCCAGACCTCTGGCAGCTTGCTCTCCTCGGCTCCTCAGTTCTGCAGGTGTTCAGGTTAGCAAGATTTTAAACACAGACCAAAAGAAGAAGACTTGTACCCAAGTCTGTGGGTAGTAAATAACAACAACAAAAACCTTTCCTACTTTCCAAAGGGAGTGAGAAGAAGGAAGGGGAAGGGGAGGGAATATTTATATGGTGCCAGGCACTATCCTAAATGCTTTTACAAATATTATCTCATTTGATTCTCATAACAACCCTATGAGGTAGGTGCTATAATTATGCCCATTTTACAGCTGAGAAAACTGAGGCAAATAGATCTCACATCTCCAACTACCCATTAGACACCCTGAACTAGATATCCCAAAGAAAGCATAAACTGTATCTTTCCTCCACAAACATTTTCCTCTTCCCAACTCACCCAGAATCACACAACTAGTAAGTGTCTGAGGCTAGATTTGAACTCAAGTCTTCCTGACTCCAAGGCCAGTGCTCTATCCACTGTACCACCTGGATGCATTTTTTTCTGACTTATGGTACTATAAGTGACTATATAATTAGAAGTTATCTTCCCATTCCAACCCTTCAAGGACTATACAGTCCACATGTCTCGCAGTATCTGAAAGTGCAGGGCCCCGGGGGCTTCCTCTATGTTTAGGCTTTGTGCTCCATCTCTCTTCATTTTTAACCTATTTGCCAGCCCTTGGTTCCTGAAGTTCCCTGCTATACTGACCTTACTTTCCTTTAAGTGTATTATCATTTACATTCTGCTGCAGCGTTCTTGACTGACACTGGGTGCTTTCCTCCAGAAACCGCAGAGATGTGGCAACTGTCACTTCAGGCCTCTGTACAGGTCTACAGGTATCTCAGGGTCCCTGCCTTGTCACAAGCTCTTTCCATTCAATTATGAGCAGATACAGCCCTGGTTTATCTCTGGGTCTTCCTGCACCTGGAGGGCTCCATATCCCTCAGCCCACCATCCCATGTCTACTTTCTCCAGACCTCTTGTTTCCTTTTTTAAAGAAACAGTTTCCCTCCTTCACATATTCCCTGCCCTTGTGAAGGGAGGAAATCCCACCCAGCTCTTCTTGGTCTATGTATACTATAATTTAAAAATATATCTTTTATTTAAAAAGTTAAATATAGTGAGAAATAAACAGTAAAGCAAATAATTCTTATATAAATGTAGTAGTAATCGTCATCAGGGAAAGCCCTGATTTGCTACACTGAGACACCTGCCATGGACCTGCCATGGATGGACCTGCTATGCACTTGCCATGAGTCTTGAGTTATATCCTGGAGGCTCATCTGGGATGTGAGGGGTTGATTTTTAGTCAATCCCAAATGTTTTCCAAGTCATTGGAACACCCACACACCTCTGATATTCATCTAAGTTTGTCTGACTTATTTTCAAATAAGCCTGCTTGTCCTAAAGCTTGGGCCTTCATTCTGAGTGTTACATATATCCACTGAGAGATTTTGTGTTTCTATTTGTGCTGTGGGGACCCAGTGAAAATATTTTTTGTCTAGTCCTTGATTTGGATTGTCCTGAGTATCACAGGGATCCAATAGGGAAATTTATGGTTTGCTCTGTGTGCTGAAGGTATCCACTGGAGTAATTCTCAGAGTAGTTTGTTTTCTCACCTATGGGTAAATGGGTGATTTTGATTTGATTTCAGTTCCCTAATCCCTTGGGTACCTCCTATGAAACTGGGCATATTCTAGCTCCTTTCTAAGCAATATATGCTTTGCTTGGATGAAAAGGCACCTTCTGTTAGTCCCCAGTGACTAGGGTTATGCTAATGATGATTGTTAATTTAGAGTCAGCAGGATAAACTATTATCAGGAGATGCTACCCCTCAGTGGTCTCTAAGAGGAATGAGGATAAATAGCTCTCCTTTCTTTTGAGACTCTTCCCCCCACCCCCACCCCAGGACTTTCTCTCTCATAGACTTCCAGCAAAGGGTGGGAGAAGAAACTTCCTTCACCTGCCCTGAGTTGCAGCTCAAAAACACAGAGGCAGAAGATGTGTGCTTGCCTAGGCAAAATCCAGATTCCACACATCTTCCATCGGTGGTATCCAGCAATCTAGGGGTTCCTTTGATTACTCCTGTTGCATGAGCTTTGAAAGTAAATCAGTCCTCAAATTTTTAAAACTGTTATAAAGAGGTAGAGCATTCCAGTAGAAAGAGCCCTGAACTGAGTTAGAAGGCCAGAGTTCTAATTGGGGTTCTGCTGCTAACCAGCTGTGTGACCTCAGGCAAGTCACTTTGGACCCAAATTTCCTCATATTTAAAATGTAGATACTATGTGGTATAGCAAAAAGTCCACTGGGCTTGGAATCAGCAGAGATGTGTCTTCAGATCTTGCCTCTGGCTCTTGAAAGTTTTGTGCTGCTATATAAGTCATTTAACTTTTTGAGCTTCAGTTTCCTCATTTGTAAAATAAGGATAATATTACCTTCCTCACAAGGTTGTGTAAGTGCAAGCAAGGTAGGATTTTTGTTGTTTTTCTTTCTGGCGTTCACTTTCCCAGGCTCGGGCTAAATTGTAAACATCTGAAGGATTAATCCCCTTTGAACCGTGGTAATTCACAGCTGTGCGGAATCATGTAGGTTCTGTGCCTTCTGGCTCTGAGTCAACCAGGGGCTGAGTCTTTGTCATATATTCTGGGAGGTTGGCATTTTGCTTTGGGGGCTTGCTCGTGATAAGGACCTTTTGATTTCCTGGACCACACTCTGTGCAGTTGTTTGTTAAGAGCCTCCCCCACCCCCACATTACTCAGATGTTGGTGCTCTCCTGGTCTGGTGGTGTATGTAGGTGGTTGTATTATTCTGTTTAGACAGTTGGAGCCCTGTCTATTGGATTCTTTCTTGGACACTCACTTCTTTCTACTTATCTGTAATTAAAGTAAGATTGCTGACCCCTTTGAAGCTGTCTTTCCTTTAGAAAAGCAGATCAAAGAACCTGTGCTAGCGGCCACGCTAGTGTGATAGGGTGCTTACTAATATAGGTTGTTGTGAGTAAAGTATTTTGTAAACCTTAAAGTGTTTTCTAAATGTGAATCGGCATTATTTCTAAGATCCATTCTATCTCTGAAACTCTAAGGTTCCATTCATCTTTGTTTAACCTAACTTTGGTTTTATGCCTACATGTTCCTTTTAAACCTCTTTGAAGTCAGTCTTAGACTGTGAGGATCATGGGACTTATAATGCAGGCACACCTTCAAGACTAGGGAAGGCCTCAGAGGTGTTGTCAATGTTGCATCTGTCCCTGAACTCATGACACAGATTCATCCTCGCCCTGGAGACCCTTAGGTGTTGTCTGTATCCAAGATTTTCAGGCAGGATCTAACCCAGCTCAGAATATAAGACTTTCCCAGGAGGTTGCTTTACCTATGACTTTCTGGGAAACACTTCTAACATTTCTTATTTCCAGAAAGTACTAGCTGGTACTTTTAGACAGATATAATGTAAGTCATTAAGGAAAGATATTATTATAAACATTTTTGTCCACTGATATGTCAATAAAAGCAATACATTAAATTAAAAGGAGAGAGAGAAAGAATTGCCAAGGGTCACAAAGCTAATAAGTACCTGCTAAGGCAGGATTTCAGTGAAGATCACTCCAGTGCCCTAATCTTCCACAATTCACAGCTTTTCTTTATTAACAGGAATAAAATCCACTAATTTCATTGTGTTGTAAGAATTAAAATCTGAAAATAACTGGAAATGTTCACAAAGTATATGATAACAGGTAAATGTATCATAATTCATAAATACTATAACACTTACCAAGTGGTTTTAGTTTCATTTCATTCTGCACTACAAAAGTTGCTTTCTGATTTATTAGTATACATATAGGGTGTCCCAAAAGTCTTAGCTCAGTTTTAGGAGGCCATCTCCAGTTGTCCTGATCTATATCTAGCTACTGGACCTAGATGACTTGGGAGGAGAAAGTGAGGCTGGTGACTTTACACAGTCCTCCCTCACTTAAATCCAATTCACACACAAGGCATCACCTTTCTAATGTCATGGTCCTCTTTGACAACGAAGGACAACCAACAAGAAGTTCAGTTTTAAGTTTTAATAGTTTAAATTTGAATAACTTGAAATGCTTTAAGATTTTTGAGATACATACTAGTACATAATATGACATCCACTAAATTCTTTTAAATTATTCCTTCCCAAATTTATTAAAATAATACTTTAATTTATTAAACTTTATTATTTATTAAAATATTGATTTATTAAAGTAGCAACACTTTAATAAAATTGGGAAGGATAATTTAGTGGATTCTGTATTAAAATCCCAAATTTAACAGTTGCCATTTTCCCCCAAACCTAGCAAACTTCCATTTTGATTCAATAAACATTTATTAAGCGCCTACTATATGCCAGGCACTATGTTAGCTGCTAGGGATACAAAAACAAAAATGAAAGTCCCAGTCCTAGAAAAATTTACATTCCATTGAGGAGCTATATCACATACATACAAAGAGGAAGGATTCAAGCAAGCATCAACACACCAGTCTCTCTAACACAGAGATATATAAACATAGGGTAATTTGAGAACAGGCGAATATGACCTTGAGCAGATCCTGGAAGAAGAAAAGGATCCTAACAGGTAGAATTGAAAAGGTGGTACATTCCAGACATAGCAGACAGCCTGAATAAATATGTGGAGGCAAGAAGTAGCAAGTCAAACTTGGAGAAGAGCTAGTAGCCCAGGTTGAATAGAACATAGAGGACACAAAAAGAAATATGACAGCCTAAACTCATAGTAGCTGCAAGTGGAGGAAAGGAACTAGATTATAAACTCCATTAAGGACAGGAACTGTCTTTTGCCTCTTCTTGTATCCCCAGCACAGTGCCTAGAACATAGTAGTGTTTATAAATATGTAAACACTTTATTAAATTATTAATTTTATTATTATTAATATTATTATATGTATATGTTATAATTATTAATTTAATTAAATGGGAGCAAGAGATGTTATTGAAATAGAATTAACAAACTTGGTGACTGATTGGATATGAGAATTGAGGGAGAATGAAAGTCAAAGATGGATCTGAAAAACTGAACCTAGGTAACTGAGAAGATGGCAGTGTGCTCAGAAATTTGCTAGTTGCTGGGGATACAAATGAGACAAAAAATGAAACAGTTCCTGCCCTCAAGCAACTTATCTTCTTTGCTGCTGTCGTTCAGTCATTTCAGTTGAGTCCAACTCTTTGTGACCCCATTTGGGTTTTTCTTGGCAGAGATACTGGAGTGATGTACCGTTTCCTTCTCCACTTCATTTTACCCTTGAGGAACTAAGACGAACATGGTTGAGTGATTTACCAGGGTCACACAACTAGTGTCTGAAGCCAGATTTAAACTCAAGATGAGTCTTCCTGACTCCAACCCCTATTCCCTGGACCACCTAGCTATCCCTGCTTACATTCAACTAAGGAATAAAACAAACACAGATGTCTATAAAGGCAAAGCACACAAAAATAATAGATTTAGAGCATAAGAAAAACAATTCCACTTTGAGAAAATCTAGTAAAAAAAAGATACCAATTTTATATTTAACTAGTTCTTTTCCTTCTGGTCAAGGACAATTAATATTACATTTAATTTCTATTACATATATTTCCTATACATATTTTCTAGTCATTTTATTCTTAATTACATAAAGATTTATTAAAAATCTAGTTTCAATTTTCCAACACAGCTAGGTTAACTTTTCCCCCTAAGAAAAATATAGGTCATGATTTTCCAGTGACTTCCACAAGTACAGTTTTCAATCTCTATCAAATGTTTTCCACTCAGCACTTAGAACACAGGAACCAAAGTTTATGCCAACTGGTCTTTGTCTTTTAACAAAGACAGTCTCCCTTTTGCTTTTGTACTTTGCCTTTCCCATCTCCTCTATTTCATATAATCAAGATAATTGCAAAGACAGAATAGAATCATATCATGAATAATTAACAAAATCACATTTCGAGCACATAGGTATTTGAACTCAAAGTATTGTCATTTTAAAGCACTACTCTCAATAGCCCTCCCATGCCCTCTTACATGATTGCCCAATGAAGCAAAGCTAAAAAATGTTGCAATGGAAGAGGACTAGGTATGTGAACCATGAAGTACTTTGGCTAAACTTTCCAGTCTCAATACTTTATATGTGGGAAGTAGATATACAGCTGCTTCTGATTGTACATATGTTCCTGAAGACATTTGTAGATATAAATAAAAGAAACAAACAAATAAACAAAATGGAAGTTAAAATCATATTTTAGATGCTCTCAAAGAAATCAGTGTTTGATGACACTGCTATGAATCCCTTTATAAAACAAAGGCTTCTGTTGCAATGTCAGTATAGTTATTCATTAACTTAATCTGTTTTGTGAGTTCATTCTTGTAAATGCTGGGTTGTAAATGAAAGCCACATTTTATTTTTAGGAGTCACAGTTGACTACATTGCCAAATAACTTGACTATGATTTTGGCCAAGATTTTGTAGCGTCCCTCCCCTTGATTTTTTTGGTGACATTTACACAATAGTTCATAGGCTGAAGAAAATGCAAACTTATGGATAACCAGTACAATTATTTCTACTTCAAACCTCACATTGGGGGAGGTGGAAGAGGAAAAGATCAGGGCAGATTCTGATATGTTGAAAGAAACCCAACCACAGATATGTTAGTAAATGTTTAATAACCAGCTATCTTAAAAACAAAAAAATTAAAAGGACACATTACACTTTAAAATCTGCAGTATTAACATTTTCTCTATTACTTTATAAGTCTAGAAAATCAAGAAGGCAATAAATCAAACCCTGATTTGTAATATATGTTGATATGGGAGGCTTCAATACTCAATTTGAAAATTTTAAGAATCCGCTCTCCAAAACCTGGACAAGCTAGTTGCAGTATACCACTATATCCAAACTTCTCCTTTCCCATGTCTCTGACAGCATAAAGGATGTCTGTGAGTGACAATATTGCTATCAAACCATCATCAGAATGAAGGATGCTAATAGAAGCACTGGAGCAGCCGGATGGGGCAGGGGATAGAGTGCTGAGCCTAGAGTCAGGA
Source organism: Pseudochirops cupreus (assembly GCA_028627135.1). NCBI lineage: Eukaryota > Metazoa > Chordata > Mammalia > Diprotodontia > Pseudocheiridae > Pseudochirops > Pseudochirops cupreus. The sequence goes on from CM053580.1 coordinate 406,493,132, forward strand.
AGATTCATCTTCCTTGAATTCAAATCTAGCCTCAGACACTTACTAGCTGTGTGACCTTGAGCAAGTCACTTAAACCTGTTTGCCTCAATTTCCTCAAAATGAACTGGAAAAGGAAATGGCAAACCACTCCGGTATCTTTACCAAGAAAACCCCAAAGGGGGGCACAAAGCATTAGATATGATTGAAATGACTCAAAAACAATAATAAAAGCAACAATCTTTTGTCATGATCAGGGGCATAAATATTTTCAAAATGCCTTTTATATGTGGGGCATTTTGTTATGTATTATTCATATAATTTCATTCAACAAAGATTTAATTATCTACTATGTACCAGTTGCTGTAGTAGCTTCTGAGGTTACAAAGACAAAAACTGAAATAGTCCTGTCCTCAGAGAGCTTATATTCTAGTATAGAACATGAATACAAGTAAGCAAACACAAGTTTAATAGAAAATAATACCAAATAATTACCAGAGGGACAACTGGAAGGATGACACCTGGGCTTCATTTAGGAAGTGGTACTAGGATATTTTTTGAAGGAAGCTGGGGACTCTTCAAGACAGAGGTGAGGAGAAAAGGCATTTCTGACATCAGGCACCACTTTTTCAAAGGCACAGAAATGGAAAATTAATCAGTTGACCAACAATGTACCAGATGGGCTAAAGCAGGTTGAAAGTAAATGAGGGGTCTGTATCAGCAACCACACTGGCATATCCACGATGGCTGCTAGCACAAGTTCTCAGATCTGCTTTACTAGGAAAGATAGCTGTTCAAGGGGTCAACAATCTTTTTTTAATTACATTCGTTAGTTCAGGGGGAAAAATCAGCACCCTAAACTTCATAGAAAATCCAAACAAAGAAAATAGAAAAAATACAAGCAAAGAAATAAAGACTCAGACACTTAATACTTACCAGCCATGTGGCCTTGGGCAAATCACTTAACACCAACTGCCCTCCCCTCCCCCTTCTAAAAAAAAAGGTGGCAAAAAAAAAAAAAGGAAGGAATCATGGAGTCCGAATGCAGATCAAAGCATACTATTTTCACCTGTAGTTTTTCTCTTTTGTTCTTATTCTTCTTTCACAACACAACTAATGTAGAAATAAGTTTAACATGATTGTACATGTATAACCTAAAAAAAAAGAAAAAGAAAAGATGGCTTAAAAATTGCCTGCTTTCCCAACCCTGGCCTAGCCATGGGAGGCAGGGATCCCATTCTTCAGTCAAAACACACACAAAAAAATGTACAAAAATGTCTGCAAAGATGATTCCAATCACCATCAGTACATGAAATGTGCACACACTTATAGACAAGACAAAATCCAGTAGACTTGAAAGACAAACAACTCTTGTTGCAAAAGAACTCAGTAGGTGCTATGTTCAAATAGCAGCCCTGAGTGAAACAAGGCTGGTAAATGAAGGCCAACTTACTGAAGTTGGAGCTGGATACATGTTTTCCTGGGGTGTCCACAGTGAAGGGAAACGCTGTGAAGCTGGAGTAGGTTTAGCAATCAAAACTAATCCAGTCAACAAGTTTGCATGCCCACCAAAGGGAGTAAATGACAGACCCATGACAATGAGATTGCCATTTGCAGGAAAATTCCATGCCACCATCATCATTGCCTACATTCACATCATGATGAACCCTAATGAGGTCAAAGAAAAATTTTATGAAGATCTGAAGACCCTTATCATCAATATGTGAAAAGAGAACATACTTACAATTCTAGATCACTTTAATGCTAGAATAGGTTTAGAGTACTAGGCATGGCAGAAAGTCCTTGGGAGGAATGGAGTTGGAAATAACAACAGTAATGGTCATTTACTACTGCAAACTTGTGCATCTTATGACCTTCTCATTACCAACACTGTTTTCCATTTACCAAAATGCAATAAAACTTCAAGAATTGAACCCTCACAAACATTGGCATTTAATATACTATGTGATTGTAAGGAGGAGAGACCGATAGGATGTGAGAATGATGAAGGCAATATGTGGTGCAGAGTGCTGGACTGATCAAAGACTTACCTTCTCCAAGCTAAATATTAAAATTCAACAAAAGTGGTGGCCCCAAGGCAAAATGATTGCCAGAAGAATTAATATCAAGAGATTAGAGCGCTTCTCTGAGCAGATACAGTTTGTTGCTAACATGGAGGGAAAGTTGAGCCAACACACAGTTGGCAACAGTGGAACAGAAAGGGAGTGAGCAGCTTTCAGAGATTTGGGGTACAGCACTGCATTTGCTCATCTGGGTCAGAATACTTCCAAACATCAAGACTGGTTTGATGAAAATGATGATGAAATACAGAAGCTGCTAAATGAAAAAGAATTCCACAGGGTTTACCAGCAGGATAATTCATTCATCTCTAAGAAGGCAGCATTTAATTTCATCAAAAGCAAAGTACAAATGAAGCTTAAAGAGAGCAGAATTCTTGGCTTAGTAAGAAGGTGAAATTCAGTTTTGTACTGGTGGTAACAATCCAAAGTACTTTTATGATGCCCTAAAGGCTATTTATGGACTAAAGACATATGGCACATCTCAGCTACTCAGTGCTGACAGAGCTACATTCATTAGTGATAAGGACATGATCCTAGAGAGATGGGCTAAACACTTCCATAGTGTTCTCAACAGACCATCATCAACCAATGCTGAAGCTACTGACCATTTTTCTCAGGTTGAAGTCAATCCCTATCTAGACAAATTTCCAACTGAAGAAGAAGTTTTGAATGCTATTAGGCTCCTCTCATGTGGCAAAGGACCTGGTGCTGATTTTATCCAGTTGAGATTTATAAGGTGGGGGATACCTTGCTCATACAAAAGCTGACTAAAATTATCTGGGTTATATGACAAGAGGAAGTTATCCCCCAGGAGTTCAAGGATGCCTCCATTGTCAATCTCTATAAGGGTAAAGGAAATAGATTGTCCTGTGACAATCATGGGGCCGGGGTGGGGAGGGCTCTCTCTCTTAGTCACTGCTGGCAATATTCTTGCCAGAGTCCTTTTTAATAGGCTGATCCTTTACCTGGAAGATAGTCATCTACCTGACAGCCCATGTAGCTTCAGAAAGGGCCAAGGAATGGTCAATATGGTATTTGCTGCCCAACAACTCTGGGAGAAATGCCAAGATCAGAACAGAGGTCTGTACACAACATTCATTGATCTGACCAAGGCCTTTGATCCTGTCAGTTGTGAGGCTTATAGAAAATTATGTTGCAATGTGGTTGCCTATCAGTATTGTATGGCAGTTTTGTGACAGCATGCTTACCCAGGTTCTGGATAACGGATGATGCTTTTGCACTTTCCCAGTCACTGATGGAGTGAAATAAGGTTGTGTGCTTGTTCCCATGTGTTTAGCATGATGTTTTCAGCTACGTAGTCAAATGCCTTCAATAAACATGAACACAGCATCAAGGTCAGCTTCTTCACTGATGGTAAATTATTTAACTTGAAAAGATTACAAGCTAAAACTAAAGTGGAGGGAGGGTTGGTGCATGATTTGTGTGTGCACTTAATACAGTTTCTAAAGGTGAGATACAGCTAATTTTGACCTAACAACACCTAGAAAACACAGGTGCTCCATCAGTCAGCACCACACCATCTATACGTGAAACCAGTGGTTATGGCAAATGGAGAAGTTCTGAATGCTATGAATAAGTTCACGTACCTGGGCAGTATACTTTTCAGAGAGGTATACATTGATAATGAAGTTGATGCACACATTGCCAGAGTTAGCTAAGTGTTTGAGAGACTCCAAAGGAAAGTGTACAACAGAAGAGGTATTAAACTGACAACCAAAGTGAAGGTCTACAGAGCCAATGGGCTGACTTCATTGTTGTTTGCCTGTGAAACCTGGACAGGCCACCAGTGCCATGCCAGGAAACTGAATCACTTCCATTTGAATTGTCTTAGGAAGATTCTGAAGATCATCGGCAGGATAAGGTACCAGATCCTGAGGTCCTTTCCCGAACTACACTGCCAAGCATTCAAAGTTGACTACAGAGGACATAATGTATAATGATGAGAATTAGAAGGAACAATTAGATCAGGAGCAAGAAAACATAAAGAGATCAATGTCATCTTCCAGGTGAGAAAATTGAGGTCTAGATCAGAGATGTCAAATGCTCCTGTACTGCCCAAACCAGACTAAAATGCATTTGGGAAGTATCTAATAAGAAATAAAAATACAATATAGTTTTACATTTTAATACTAAATCAGTTTACAGCCCACAGAGATCCTTATGTACAGATTAGTAGACCACTTTTCTATTTGAATTTGACACCAGTGGTCTAAGTGTGGAGGATGGGAGACGATGCAGAGATGTCAAGTGATTTTTTTTTCAAGGCCATACACAAATGGTAAGACTTAGTTGTCAGGGAGGCAGAATCCACAGACAAAACCAGAAATAACTCTAAAAGCTTAGCAGAAGCTAAGTGCAAAATTAGTAGTAGGGAAAATAACACAGGAGTTTAAAAAAGGTAATGACCACCAAAGACTGGAGTAGTCAGAAAACAATTTAAGGAAGAAGGGGAACTAGAACTGGGCCTTAATGGAAAACTAAAGACTTAGACAATTAGAGGAGGAGGAGAGGTCATGCCAGGGAAAGGGGAGAACATAATTAAAGGTGTGAAGGCAGGAATGAACAAGACATGTTAACGAAACATTAAGTTGATCGATTTGACTGACAAGAGAGCTCATATGGGAGAGAAAGGGAGTAATGGTAGATAGCTCTGGAAAGCTCCTTGTACCTGGGCAGTGTAGGGAGTATGGTCTGGGGCAATTAACCTCCTCTCTCCACCTCCTGCTTCTTAGCTTCATCTGCCTATTATGTCACTGGTTAGTAAACTTACCTTTGATCAGGATAAGGAAAGCTGCAAGGTCAACAGTATAAATTATAATGGTTTTTAGCTATGTGTATGTAGCATCTTTATCAAGTGTTTCTCCTAAAATCAATCTTGCCATAATTAGCATTTGCCCACCATATTGCTGCATGGCAGATCTTTGGATCATTGATAATTTGTTTAACATTCAATATCATGATAATAGTTCAATTTTAATAAGAGCTTAGTGTTTAACAGATCCTTTAGGGTCACTCAGATCACCTTCGTCAACTCCAGTAGAATGGAAGCAGGAAATGCATTATTTTTATGTTTGTATCCTATGACAAGACCTGTATCCAGGTCGATGTCATACCAGGTTATTCCCATTCCCTCCACCCAAAGCAGTTAAGTTAGTGTTTGTTTGTTTGTTTGTTTTTTGTTTTTGGAAATTTTTCCCCCCTAAGACTGTCCCAAGAATTTTTACTGATTCAGAGGTGGGTGGGGCAAAGTTCAAACCATACCTACCTTGATACAGCTTGTATCCTCTGGCTATATTGATTTAGTTTCCTGATCACTTAAGGTTATAAAATGCCTACCCACATGAGGTTAGGGCTCTTTAGTCTTGATGGATCTCTATCTCTATAGCTACATCTGCTATGGCTAAGTTAACCTCCTTTCATTGACTGTTGAATGACTGACTAGTGCTTCATTTAGTACCCACAACAAACCTTGAACCAACAGGTCTCCGCTCTGAGTCAGGCCTGCCCTCCAACATATCCTTAGCACCTAACACAATACCTTTCCCATAGCAAGATAAATAGTGGTTGAACTGAATTCTTTCACTTTACAGATGAGTAAACTGAATCACAGCAAATGGAATGAATTGCCGAAGTTCAAACAGATACTAAGTAACAGAGTTGCGGTTCAAATCCAGGTACCTGGACGCTAAATCCAGTGCAATCCAAACCAACAGTGAAGAACTGGAGAATAGATAATGAAATATGAATGGTTGAAAGGTAAGGGGTTACTATGACAATGCTACATGCATTATCAGATATAGTCTCTGTAATAAATGTTTTCCCACAATTATTTTTGTACAAGGGATGCTTCTGTCTAGGGGACTGGGATGGGAAATTGCTGAGGTAACAGGACAAAAGTCATCAGTAAAATGTATTTTTAAAAAGTACCCTCAAATAAATTCAATATCCTTTCCACTATCCCATAATGCTATATAGCTTAGAAATAAGATAGATAATGCCAGTATTTATACCTCCTGCTTTTATAAGAGAGGAAACTACAGAAGCAAAGGAGGTGTCACATCCCACTTACTTGTCTTAGCCCTGGATAAGCCCATGCTAGAGTGCCCTCCCTCCTCAGAATCCTTGTTGTTCAGTCATATGAATCATGTCTAACTCATTGTGTACCTGATTAACAGTGTTGTTGGTCAGTCATTTTAGTTGTGTCTGACTCTTTGTGACCCCATTTGAGGTTTTCTTGGCAAAGATACTAGAGTGGTTTGCCATTTCCTTCTCCAGCTCATTATACAGATTAGGAAACTGAGGCAAATAGTGTTAAGTGACTTGCTCAGGGTCACAGAGCTAGTAAGTATCAGAGGCTGGATTTGAATTCAGAAAAATGAGTCTTCCTGACTCCAGGAGGGGTACTCTATCCACTAAGCCACCTCGCTGCCTTAGTTTCCTTCAAAGCTCACCTAATGTACCACCTCCTGCATAAAGCCCTTCTGATCTCCCCAGTCACTAGGTTTTTCCTCACAAAAATTACCTAGTACTTCTCTTGTACATATTTTGCATATACTAACTTAATATACATAGATGTTGTCTCCCCTGATGGAATGTAAACTCCTCAACAGACTTTTGTCTTTGTATCCCAAGTCACAAATACTTGGGTTTTTTTTTGTTTTTTTTTTTGAAAGAAGCTTCGATTTTAATGACTGAATACAAAGTAGAAATTTTTATATTTGATGGTTAAGGTGAAAATTACGTAGGATCTTGGCAATTGTGATTTGTATCTCATTTTGGATCAGCCTGTTAAATATTTTTTTAATTTATTTTATTAAATTTTTTTTGAGTTACATATTTTCTCCCTGTCTTTCC
>CM053580.1:406500563-406524616 GCA_028627135.1 Pseudochirops cupreus
GAGAGAGAGAGAGAGGGAGAGAGAGAGAGAGGGAGAGAGAGAGGGAGAGAGAGGGGGAGAGAGAGAGAGAGGGAGAGAGAGAGGAAACACTGAATGTTTTTGAACAGAGGCATGACGTGCACACATTTGTTCATAAAGATTTATCTTGTGGTAGTGTGGGGGATGGACTGGAGGGGGAGATTGTGGAGGGGAGGAGACGCTTTATAAGGTTATCACCCTACTACAAGTGGATGCTAAAGTGCACTTATAGTAGAATGGTAACAGTGGAGACACATAATAGGCTTTGGATCTGAAAAATCGTCAGGAGGTAGAAATTGCTAGGACTTGAAACTACCCCATAGCTGCTGTCCGACTCCCGAGCTTCCCTCAGCTCCTGGGCCTTCTTGCCTTGAAGCACATCTTTTCTGCGTTGATCCCCTTCTCTTATCGGTAAGGCCGGCCTGTAAGCTCCCCATCAGACTGGAATGCCCCAGAAGACAGGGCTGAACACAGAGCCGGGCACACAGCAGATGGTGCATAAATGTTGATTGGTTATTGGCTGATTGGCTTTTTCCTGGCTCAGCTCCTGACTTCCTGTCCAGCTTGTGCATGCCTTTCCCCATTCCCGATCTGTTTTCCATGACCTTTTACGTGTTGTCTTCCCCTATTAGACAGTAAGGTTTTTGAGGACAGGGACTGTCTTTCTTTTTGCTTGTATTTGAGTTCTCTTAGCACAGTGCCTCGTATTCTATGACATACCTTGCCTTCCTGTATGGTGACCACATCTGGCAAACCTCCCAATACCCGGGCACGATCTGAAAACACACATATTTGTACTGAGTATCTGCAAAGTTACAGATGCTTATGCTATAGATAAAATCATGTCTATTGAGTAATCTTCTGTTTTCATTTCCTTCCCTCTCTTTTTAAAAATAACTTAAAAATCCATTTGTTTTCAATATATGTAAAAAAAAATGATGTAGCTGGTGGTTTGGGATTTTTACTTGCTCATACAAACAGATACATGCATATACATTTTCCATCTCTCACAAACATCTTTGATAACTTTGCCCCAAATGAGACCCATTCTTAACTTGAGACCATTCTGTTGTATCAGAGAGGAGGGCCACTTCAGAACTTTTGTCTGTTTCTGGCTCAGACAATGCTGGAGCTGAATGAAACTGCATCTGGAGTTTTGTATGGAAAAGAGGGTCTTTTAAATGTCTTCCAGGGCCATCTGAGACTAATTACTGGGCTTCCCCAGAATAAGAAATAGTTGAGTCATACAGGGGGATGCATACCAGTCAGGCTTGGAGGCTTGCATGTACTGAACTTATTTATAGACTTCTTTAAAGATCTTGTCCATGGTCCCCCAGGAGCTGGCTAGCAAGTCCCTGGTTGATGATTCCAACTCCAGCCTCACCCCCAGCTCCCAACTCTGCTACCTTTAGATGTACCTCCCATTTTCTACAGACTGCTTTTTGGATTTTCCATACATTCCCCCTCATTTTCCCTGAGTGAGGCTATAAATATAAACAGGCACCTGCAGATATTATGATTTGGTTCTGTTCAAACTCTACCTTCATTTTTGTCCTGTGACCTAGTCCCAGATCCCTCTCTCCGCATAGGGAATCATACCCTTACTTGTTCTGCCCAAAGGGTGCTTGGGTGCTCTGACCAAAGGAATATAAATTTTGATCACCTTGTAAAATATCTTGGGGTTTAGGGTCTAGATTTCTTTTTTAAGGACCATGCCTTAAACCCAAATCACTCTGACTCTCATTGATTGGCCAACAAGAGGTACTGGCCTAAGTCTCACTTGATTGTTAGACTGGTGAAGTATTTCTGGAATGGATAATACCTTTCTACTCCTAAAGAGTGCATATATATGCATACAGTTGATAGCTTTACAGATGGGCCTGCACATCCCTAAAACAGGGGCAAACTACTACTAGGACCAAGTTCAACTGGCCAAGTGAGGCTAGATTTGTCCTGGGGGTTGGAGTGGGGAGCATAGTTTATTAATCCTCACGCTAAAGGTATGAATGCTCCAATGCACCTCCTGCCTCTATAACACTCTCCCTTCCCTCTCTTTGGTCAGGGCCCTGGAAAAGCATACACTCATTTAGATAGAGGGAACATTCTGAGTTCTCACCTCTTGCTGGTAGGAGAGCTAAACGTAGGTCTCTAGAGTCTATGTGCCTTGAGACACCACACAGAATGTTTGGGGATGGTGATCGATCCCCTGGGAAGCACGGACAATTTGATTATTCCTGCCCAGTGATTAAAAATTGGGAGACTATTGAGGTGCCCTGCTAGCCCCCAGGCAAGTGGTTTTAGTTTCCCTACCTCAGAAAGGAGCCAGTGCTTCCTTAGGAAGCACAGAGCAGAAAGGTCACAACAAAGAAGGAAGGGAAACCATATCCCTTTGGGAAGAGAAAGAATGACCTGACTTCTGGGTAATCTGGCATTTACAGACAGTTAAGTTTGGCTTTTTTTGGTTTGTTTGGGGTTTTTTTGGCTTTTTGGAGGGGGGAGGGCAGGGCAATTGGGGTTAAGTGACTTGCCCAAGGTCACACAGCTAGTAAATGTTAAGAGTCTGAGGCCGAATTTGAGCTCAGGTCCTCCTGACTCCAGGGCACGTGCTCTATTCACTGTGCCACTTAGCCACCCCAAGGCAGTTGAGTTTTACAGTGTCTAATATAGGAGTGACAAGTACCTTAAAAGGAGGGAATCCTTGGCCTACCTGCCACCTTATTACCAGAGCTGTATGCTCTGGTGAAAATTAGAATTAATAGCTATTCAGGAAAGAAGGTCTTATATCTACCTGCCTTACAAATATCTAGAGTGCCCATGAAGAGCTGGAGGGTTTCAGAGTCTAGGAGAAGATCCTTAAATGGCAGGCAGGTAACCCTATTGGCAGAGAGACCAGAAGTTAGCAACCCCAATACCACAGTACTTAAATTTAGGTAGAAGACAGCAGGGGTGCCCCAATGGTCACTTCAAAGGAGAGTGAGTGGATGACACCTATATAGTGGCCATACCAGTCAAGAGCAGACTATACTAGTCCAGAGCAGACTATACCAGCAGAAAATGATATATCCCAGTATAAAAAGATAAACCAACCAAGAAATGTAGGTTATGTTAGGCAATACTTTTTGTGCTCCATGGTGGGATTGGGGGGATTCAAGTGACCATGATTTGCCTAATGCAGAAGAATTTATTAGATTTCATCCCACTTTGGTAAAAAATAAAAATTCCTTTCCAACAAATGCCTGTAAGTTGGTGTCAAATTACTAAGTTTTCAATAGAGAGACACTCCTAGCTTTCTGAGTAGGATCTCAAGCCAAGAAGAGTACGATAGTCCCCTAACGTGACCTGGGTCCTCTTTTCCTGTCACAAACGGTTTTGACACACAGATCACAAGGGAGGTATGGTGACCAGTACTTAAGACAAATACATCTGGGCAAAACGTCCATGCAAACTATACATTTGCTCTTCACAATCACAATGGTGAGGTAAAAGGTTATTCCAACTCTAAACTTTTTCTGCAGTCAAATGTGAAAGTTGTTCACTTACTTTTCTCTGCAATGGCAGCTTGTCTGGATTTGGAGGAACAAAAGGAAAAAAAAAAGAATGTATGTTAGTATTGATTCAAGGTAGCTAGCCCAGCCTGCCTCTAATTGCTTCAGAAAACCCTTGCTGCACAATGGAGCAGCTGGGAGTCCAGCTTTGTATGTGCAAAAAGACCCTTTTAAAAAAAGTGAAGATCAGCAGAAACAGTGCATAGTGTTCCCATTTCAATTAGGGTACTTAAAACCATACTTACAAGGAAAAGGACTTACTTTAACCTCTGGAATTCAGCAAAAGCTTCATCGTAGGCTGCCAAGAGAAGAAAAACAAATGACAGTGTTTTCTTATGGAAAATCCACGACCCACAGAGTTCTATTATAAAAGTTACCTTTACCCATGCTTGCCTGACTGTGTCTCTTTGCTCTAAAACTTAAATTTACTTTAAAATGGAAAAAACATTTTTTTGCTCCCCAGGTGGCAAATATAAAATGTTAAATTTTAAGGTCTTTTGCGTAGGGAGACAGACATGTGCCAAGTGAACAGAAAAGCAGCAACTAGGGAGGCGGGTTTGGTAAAGACCATTCATGTAAAAGTTGGGTGTGAGGTTGGGTGGTGCTTGCCTGTTGCCCAGGGAGGCTGAGCCTGGAGAACTGGGCTCAAGAGTTCTGAGCTTCAGAGGGCTATGCCTGTTGGCTGTTCACAATAAGTCTGACCCTGGGGAGGGGTCCACCAGGAAACTAAGCAGGACAAATGCCTGAGTACTCGGAATGTGACTGGTCTATGAGAAGCCCTTGTACTTCTAGCTTGAGAGAGACTGGGAGAACCAGACTCCAAAAAAAAACAGTAACAACCACAAAAACCTGGTACCCCAATCTATAAGAGTTTCTTAAAAACAGACAAAGGTTTGGTTGGATCCCCATAATGCACTATACTAGAATCCACATTCATCTAGTCCCCTATATGTATAGTTTCCATGTGACATTTTGCTAGCCTGTGACAGAGAAGCAGATCTGAATAGCTTCCATGTATGTTCAGCCTGAATCAGTATTTCCCAAACAGGGGTCTGGGACCATGAGGCAGACTGGAGGGAGGGAAGCTGGAACAGAGGAAGTTCTGAGTGTAACCCAGGCTTCTCTGGGCAGGCCCAGTTTGCCTAAGATGGAGGTGGCCCAATCAACTAACATGGAGGCCTTCATCTGCTACCATGTGGGTTGGGGTAGCCTTCTTTGACTGGCTACTTGTATCTTTAAAACTGGTGAGACTGAACTGATCTCTTCCCTCCAAATGTGTTCTGCCATGTCCTTTTCAGCCACTCTTTCAATGTTACACTCAGAGCCTGGCAGTTATAGGCACTAAAGTTGCCTCATTTTTTTTGGAGCTAGCAATAGCAACACTTTTAAATAAAAGCACCAAAAAATGGCAATCGCCAGGATTAGTTACTCACAGAAGTATAAACTTGGAAGTTTGCTTAGAGAGAATCTCATTTACCAACCTTCCTCATTCCTCTTCATTTTACAGATAAAGGAACTGACTTTCAGAAGGAAGGAGACCTAATTTGCCCAGGATCACCAGCCTAGTAGTATGACTGGCATTGAAAGTCTTCTGATGCCAATGCGTGTTCTCTCACTAGGCCAAGCATTAGTAACTCTACCTTCTGGATCTCTTGACTTCCTCCCTTTCAATTTTTAAGGTCTTTCGTGATATTAGAATCTTTGCATTTTAGGGTATACAGTGCTTGGAGGGAAAACTGAGTCCTTGGAGCTGAATGAACCTGCCCAGGGTCACAATGTAAATTTAGAGGACACTGTAGAGGACTTTCAGGGGTCCCCTCTCCTCGTATAACTTCTATAAGGTCACAAGGCAGATATTCAGGAGGAGAACAGTCTTGTTTATTGTTGCCTCCAGGACATGGTCCTATGAATAACTAAGGAAGATTCAGGGCAGTTAACCAGCAAATCTGGTTTGTGCCTTCTTGTTTGTGCCTCCGGAGGTGGTCCTAAAATGAAGTCTCAATGAATAACTAGCCTTAGGCTGGGGTAGGGAGTGGTCACGGCCAAAGAAGGGTCCTTGTATTTTGGTTACGTAAATCTTCTGCTAGGGGCATATAAGCCTGTAAGCTCCTCGTCCCTTTGGCTCCGTGCGAAATGACTCTGGAATAAAGAAACTATTGAATACATCTCCGTCTCTTTACTCACTGGTTGCTAGCCCACCCAACTGTGCTGGTCGCAGTAGGATACTAGATCTGGAGCTAAAAGACTTTGTGTCCAACCTTCTAGTCCAACTCCCTCATTTAACAGATAAGGAAACCAAGGCCCAGGGAAGTTTTGTCTTGCCTGAGGTCATACAGATAACAAGTATCACAGATGTATGTGGAAGTAATTAGCAGTCATTATGAACATGGGATTATATATACTCAAAAAATTTTTGTTAATCCACTGTCAATAATTTTTAACAATTTAGTCTGGAATAATATAGTTCTTAGAATAATAGAGATACAAATAATAATTACTGGAATAATATGGATACAAAGAAGACAGTTTTGAAGACAGCTGGGTAGCACAGTGGATAGAGTACCCAGGTCAGAGTTGGGAAGATCTGAGTTCAAATCTAGATACTGAGCTGTGTAACCTAGGGCAAGTCATTTAACCTCTGTCTGTCTCTGTTTCTCCATCTATAAAATGGCGGGGGGGGAGGTAATAATAGCACCTACCTTCCAAGATTATTGTGAGGACCAAATGAGATAATTGTAAAGCACTTAGTACAGTGTCTGGCACCTAGGAAAACGCTATATACGTGCTGGCTATTATTGACTAATAATGTTGTTAATATTACTGAGCAAAACCCCTTCACCTCGGTATTAGGTCCTACCTGAAATACGTACTAGCTGAGTGACCCTAGGCAAGTAATTCAATCTCTGCCTCAGTTTCCTAATCTGCAAAATGACGGGGTTGGGCTTAATGACCTTTGAGATCCCTTCAGGTCTAAATCTATATAATAAATATATGTAAATATTTAATGTTAATAATATTAAATATAAATTTAATAAATAAATAAATTCTACAAAGTGGTGAAGAATTTAGTGTTTTAAACGGCTGACGCTGAAGCATAGAGGGAGGGAGGTGGGAATGACTGATGATTGAAAGGAGTCTGGAGAAATAACAGCAATGATGATGACAGTGAAAGATGCTGTCTATCCCAGCCACCCAGTGAGGTCAGTACGAGGTACTTGCTTTAAGGTTTACGAAGCGCTTTTCCTTGCAAGCAGCCCCATGAGGCAGGTGAAGGAAGAATTATTGCCTCCATTTTGCAGATGAGGAAATTGAGATTTGCTGGTTTGGATCACACAACTGATCAGCGTCATAGATGAGTCTTGAACCCAAGTTGGGGGTTTCAAGTCTAACTCTTCCCCACCTCCCCCAGTACATTCCTTACCTTGTCCAGAAAGATCCACTTTCCTCTCATGTTTGGTTTTGCCATCAAAGAGCTCCATTATGTATTTCCCTTTGTCATTTGGAGTAGGCTCATTGATTTGCAACCAGATCTGCTCCCCAGTGACACCGGTCTTAACTCGGTCCGAATACTTAATAGCTGTTCCACTTTGGGAAACAAAGCAACCGTTGTTAGTGCTTTCTTCTGGTTAGGAGTTCTTGTTCCCTGGGATTCTTCCCGCTGAGGAGAGGCCAACATAACAAAGACTTTCAAAAGGCTTAGGCCTTGTGACGATTTCTCCTGTGTGTCAGTGAATATTTCTGGCTCTTGAAACAAGACTCTAGAATGACCAGGGATCATGAGTCAGGGAAAGAACTTGATAAGGAGGTGTGGGACTGTGTTTTGGCATATGTTGCCCTATGCAAACCTCTGTTTGTCCAAACATCACCCCCAATAATAACCTAGGGGTCAGAAAGAAAAGTGACTATTTGAATTAGGCTGCTCTGTACTCTCTCTCCCCGGTCCCCAACATGTGTTGTGATATTTATTAGCATCATTTTTGTTGTTTGGTCATTTTCACTCATGTCCAACTCTGTGTAACCCCATTTGGGGTTTTTCTTGACAAGGAAAGTGGAATGATTTGCCGTTTCCTCAGCTCATTTTACAGACAAGGAAACTGAAGCAAACAGGGTTAAGTGACTTACCCAAGGTCACACAGCTAATAAGTATAGGAGGCTGGATTTGAACTCAGGAAGAGGAGTCTTCCTGACTGCAGACCTGGCATTCTTTCCATTACACCACCTAGCTGCCCATCAAACATTATTTTTAGTTGCAGAGTTAGAATGAATCACTAAGGCTAACAGACCAAACTATAGGTGGGTTTATATTTCATGCTAGGGACAAAATGAATGCTTCACGGGTGCAGATTACATTTTGCAAGCTAGCAAAGGGCATGGGTTCATCTCTGTGTGAAATCCATTTGTAAGTGGTGTTGCCAAATAATCAAGGCCTACAGGAGAGCGAGGAAGCAGGGTATGTGGGAGCAAGGACAAGAGTCGGAGTTGTCTCAGGAATGAAAAGGGAAGGTTCTTCTGTGCTAGGACACAATGTGCTCAACAGAGTAATCAATCCCAAGGCAAGGCCATGAACAGCTACTGGTATTTATCTATCTTCAATAACGAGAATGTAGCAAGAATCACAATCCCTCATCTGGGACATGCAAGTATAGAAATATTGTTTCTTTGGATAAAAATGTGCTTGTCCAAGCCTTTTGAAAAGTAAAACAGGGAGAGACCTACCAAAATGGAGGTGTGGGAAGAAGCAGTGCAGAGCTATGTAGAAACTTGGAAATGCAAATATTGGAGTGAAGAGAAAAAAAAAGGTAAATGCAAGCAAGTAATCAGAAAAGACTTCCTATGTGTTTGCATTCTAAGGAGGTGGGATGGAGGTGATGTCAGCGAGGATCCTAGAAGGAGTACAAAAACATGGAGGAGCTAGGAGTGATTTTTGTTATATTTTGATGATCTTAAAAGAAGAAAGGAATGAAGGTGGAGGGGAAGATACACTAGTGAAGAAAAGAGGAGAAATAAAAGAGGATTTTATACCTCACCTAATCAGGGAGGAGGTGCTAAATCACCTTCAATTTGCCAAGTATATATCTTGTTTATACATAATTGCTTGCATATCTCCTCTCTTAGAATGTGAGCAACTTGAGGGCAAGAACAATTTTTGCCTCTTTTAAGAATCCTAAGCACTTGATAAAATGTTTGTTCATTGGCTGACCTAACAACATACTCAGGACTTGCAACATTAGTCAAGAGAATAAATCTCCCTTGAATTCCTGTCACAATCACTTTAACTTCCCTGATGATTTTAAAATAACGTCATGGCTTATGAAGGCACTGAAGTCAGCCCTTTGACTTCTGAATTTCTAACAGGATCCAGAAATAAATGGGAAAACTTTTATTTGAGCAACCAGATATAATCATTTAAGTGCTTGATATTTACTAGCAAAATAGCCATAACAACAAAAATAAAAGTTCAGCATTTGACAGGATTTCTCATGTTCCTTTGGTGGAAAAGAGATGTAGACTGGGTATTGTGAGAGATAGCAAAGGGTTAAGTTTCCAAGTTTCCACAGAACTGCATTGTGTTTGTGTTTCTAACAACGTTAAGTGGATATGGTATTGGTGCAATGGCACTGAGTGCAGTATGCACATGTAGTGCTTAATAAATAATTCCTTCCTTCCTTTTTTCTTTCCTCCTTCCTTCATCTCTCTCTCTCTCCTTTCTTTCTTTCTTCCTCCCCTTCCTTTCCTTCCTTCTCCCTCCTTTCCTCCCTCTCTCCTTTCCTTCCTTCCTTCCTTCTTTCCTTCCTTCCTTCCTTCCTTCCTCCCTCCTTTCTTTCTCTCTCTTTCTTTCTTTCTTTCTTCCTTTCTTCCTTCCTTTCCTTCCAGATCAAATAGAAATTAATTGTTCCATAACAACTTGGAAGGAGGTCTCCAGTAGAGTACCTCAGAGATCTGTGCTTAGACTGTGATGTTTAACATATTTATCAATGATTGATGACTTGTAGAAAGGTATAGATAGACAGATGGCTTGCTTACCAAATTTTCAGAGTACACAAAGCTAAAAGAGAAGCTAATATCCTGACAGAGAGGTGTTCAAAAGTATCTTGATAGGCTAGAACATTGAGCCAAATCTAATAAGGTAAAATTTAATAGAGATAAACATAAAGTTTAATACTTAAGTTAAAAAAAATCATTTCATAAGAACAAGATGGGGAAGGTGTGATAGGCAGCAGCATGTCTGAAAAAAAAAGAGGTTTTTAGTGAATTAAAAGGTTAATGATTCAGTGGGGTGACATGGCAGCCAAGAGAGCTAAGACAATCTTAGACTGTATTAAGACAAGCATGGTGTCCAGGATGAGTTGATAGCTTTCTCTCCTCTATACCTGGCCAAACCACATCTATAGTATTATGGTGCCTATTCACTTTTGGGTAGTATATTTTAGGGAGGACATTCATTAAGATGAAGAGTATCCAACAGAAGGCAGCATAAATAATATACTGCATTGAGATCATGCTCTTTGAGGATCAAGTCAAAGAACTGGGCATACTTAGCCTGGAAAAGAAGCAAAGAAGTTCCCTCACATGGGATTAAATTTGTTCTGCTTGGCTCCATAGAACAGAACTAGGAAGAGTACATGAACATTATAAAGAAGAAATTTAGGTTTAATGAAAAGAAAAACTTCTTAACAATTAGAACTGCCCTCTAATGTACTGAGCTGCCTTGGGGCTCAGTGGATTCCCTCTCAGGGGACATCTTTGAGCAACAGCAAAGGCTGGACGGCCACTGACTGCTTATGTCGTTTAGATACGTGTTGAACTAGATGGCCTCTTCTGTGTAATTTGGAGAGTTTTGATTCACCTCCCTTCTCAAATAACGTTCACATGCTCCAGCCTTCTTGTTCAGCAGGTAATCACTGTAGAGAAAACGTAAAGGTGTTGCTTTCATAGTATTTCCACTTGATGTATCTGCTCCTCACTGCTTCCTTTAAGCTCATTCACTGGAATGTACTAGATGTCACAGATAAACTTTCTAGAAACTTGCTGACCTAATTTTATCCATTTTAACCTAAAATAACTTCTAAAAATTTAGCCTATGAGAAAAAGTCAGAACAAAGGAAAGAAACAGAGCATTCTGCGCTGGAATCTTGCTTTCTTCCATATTTGTTGTTGTTCAGTTGTGTCCAACTCTTTGTGACCCCATTTGGGGTTTTCTTGACAAAGATACTGGAGTGGTTTGCCATTTCATTCTTTGGTTCATTTTGCAGATGAGGAAACTGAGACAAACAGGGTTATGTGACTTGACCAGTAAGTATCTGAGGCTGGATTTGAACTCAGGTTCTCCTGACTTGATGCAGGGTACTCTATCCACTATGCCATCTAGCTGCCCTTCCTCCACATTAATCCCTGGAAATGTTAACTAAATGAACAATTGAGGGGAAAGGGGCAGAACTAGAGCAAATATTAGTACCATAATTTATTAGCATTAATGATTAAATTAGTAATAATGGGGAAAAGGTGTTAAAATACAAAATTAAGTTTTCATTTAAAAAATTCTAATAATAGTAATCACCAGAAGGGTAGACTAAAGGTAGAATAAATTCCTTTAAGCTCTAGTCAGTCCAAACTCATCCCCCAAACCTTAAAAGCCCTCCTGAGATAGGGACTGCAGGGTCGACAAAGATCCTTAGTGTAGTATTTAGCCACAGGACACTTCAGAGACTTAGAGTTTCCTTGAAGAATAAGACCATTAGTTCATGTCTTGGGGAGTCTGGGGCCCACTAAAAGATACTGATTTGTTACAATGTAAATCATCTACTTCTTCATCATCATCATCTCTCTGATGTCATGGTCCTCTTTGAGAACAAAGGACAAACCACAATTTTCTATGTTTAAAGTTCAGACACAATCAGAGGACATATGTTCAAATTCAGCCCCAACTACTACTTGGGATCCAGTCCACTCCTCCCCGCTCCTTCCCCCAAGGAAAAGTCTTCCTAAAAGAATAGCCTGCCACAAATTCATGGCTTCCGACTTCTAATCCTATATGTCCCAATCTGAGGGCCATGGATATTGAAAGAAATCTCTACTTCCAAGAAGAATGTTGGGATCTTTGCTTTTCTGTAGTAAAGAGAAGAAAGTTCCTTCGAGGCCAGTAGGTTCCCTTTTACTTACTTGTGGGACCAGTTCACTTTCAGATCATCCAGGTAATAATTAACAAAGGAGTACAGCCTGATTCCCTCTGCTGTGCTCTGGATTTTCAATTCTGTGGCAGACAAAGCTGAAAGGAGATGGCAGGTTATTTCATGCATATTTAAGCCCCTCCACAAGGCAGAATAGCAAGTGACTCATGCAGCTTCCGAAAAAATGAAAGCTTACCAATTGTCTTGCAGACTTCAGTCATCAGGTCTTTAAAAGCTGTAAAAACAGATGTAGAGGAAAAGTTCAACAGAAAAAAGAAACTGAAGTTTGTATTAAATATAAAAACTTAGCTTCAAATTTCCCTGCTTATCTGAGAGGATAAAAAAAATTAGATTTGGAAGTCTTATTTTACAGATGAGGCACATAAAGTTTAAACAATTTGCCCAAGGCAGCATGGGTAGTAAAAGTCAGTGCCAGGATTCAAACCCAGGTTTCCTGACTCCTTGCCCATTCGGCTATCCTTTGCTATACCCAACTCAGAGATCAAAGCCAAAATTCAAATCAATTACTTGTTAGTAATTCTGCTACAAGGTTTGATGTAGGAAGAAGTTAAAGCATTGGGTATTTGCTTAATAATTATATTTTTGCTCATTTAATAATTGTTGATATCAATTATTTATTAATTTACTACTGACAGCAAAAAATAATATCAAGGTTTGCAAATTATTTTTTATAAATTATCTTTGCACAACAACCGTGCAAAATAAATAGAACAAGTATTCTCATTTTATAGATGAGGAAATTGAGGCTTAGAGAGGTTAACTGACCTCCCCATAATCATATGAAATTGAACATGGACTGAGTTCTCTTGATTGCAGGTCCAGTACTACTACACCACAATGTTTTATAAGTGACTAATACTACCCAGGTACCCTCCCCAAAACCTCAGAGAAGTAAGGTTGCATTTGGATGGGGCTTCTTACCTAGGTAATAGTTATATAGCTTGGAATTTCATGCATAATCATCATAATCAATTACTTTATTGTTTGTCTTCACTTGAGAGCAGACTGGGTTTTTTAAATACATGTTTTGTGTATATATGTATGTGTAAATATATATGTATATATTTGGCAAAATGGATAGAGTGCTGAGTATAGAGTTAGGAATATCTGAGTTTAAATCCTCCCTCTCCAAGCCTCAGTTCCCTCAATGGTAAAATAGCGATTATCTTAGCTGTTGTTATAAGGATCCGATGACATTATCTAGGTATGGTTCTTTGAAAATCATACAGTTGTACATAAATGTCAATTCTAATGGTTGAGATTTTGTTCTAGGAAAGTTTTTTGAAAGAGAAAAATAAGCATTGGAATTAATCTATTAAACTTTCTATAGTATCTGAGGACACACTCCATTTACTGGAAATTTAATTCAAAGCAAATCTATGAATGGAGAGCCATGTGACTTCAGACATCATTCTGGTAACCTTAATATAGACTATATCAATGAAGTGAAGCACATGTACTCAGCAGGGAAGACTGACCATCATCCACAAGCTTTAGTCTGCTCTTGTCTTTTCCTCGGTCATCTTTCAGTATCACTTCATAAAAACCAGCATCTTTCTTGGAAAACTAGAGAAAAGGGGAAGGAGGAAGACAAAATATAGAACATACTAATGAATAATAGTTTTGGTCAGGTTGAGAGAAGCTTTAAAAAGAAAAGCTGGGTTTGAATATCCAAGGCCTCATGACTTAATGTAAATCTGGCGCAAACACAAGTTAAATGAGAAATTTCTTATCTGAGGGATGGGAGGACAATTTCACAGAAGACCCTTCCCATTATAATTTATCTAGGCAGCAATCTTGGTTTGTCATCTTTGTGATACTTAAAATGATTTAAACAGTGAAGTCTGAGGCCCTTAGCTTGTACTTTCATTTATTAAAACCAAAGTTCGAGACATTCAGAAGCATTGCTTTTTAAGCGGAAAGTAGACTGAAAACTACTTTTGTAGTTTGATTTGCAGTATGGGGGGAAATGAGCCATCATGAAGTTCAAATAAGGAAATCATAGAATCATACGGTGCCTCTCACCTCGACTTAGTCATGCATTCATAGAGTATAAAAGCCATTTCTCCTGCACTAGCCACTCTTTCTTCTTTTCCCCATCTTGACCCCTTGGTGAACCAATTCAATTCTACACTGTCCTGTCTTGAATCCTAACCCCTCTTATTGTTTTGGTGATTCCACCCTCCCAAGGCTCAGTCTTGAATCATTCCCATAGTTCCCCAACTTCATTCCTATGCACATGCTTCTGAAAGAAGGCAGAAAATAATCCTGCAACTGTTCTGACTGGGTCCACTCCAAATTTGTTACCAATCTCAATTAGGCTCTCACTAATGCTAGGCAATTTGTCTATACCTGCCTTATTAACTTACACATTGATACACTAGGAGTTCCTTTTCATTCCTTCTTAAAAATTCCCCTGGCTTCTCCTCCCCCCATTCTCTCAGTGGAAAACCTGGCCTGGTATTTTACAGAAAAATTGAGTCCACTGGTCATAAGCTCTTTCTTTTCTCTTTTTCTCCTATCTGATGCCTTCTGCCACTACCTCCTCCTTCACCTCTGCCTCACATGATGAGATAGCTTTACTCCTTACCAAAGATAATTCGCCTCAAGCAATCCTATTCTTTTTTTTTTCTTTTTGAAGGGGGGAAGGCAGGGCAATTGGGGTTAAGCAACTTGCCCAAAGTCACATAGTTAGTAAGTGTTAAGTGTCTGAGGTTGGATTTGAACTCAGGTCCTCCTGACTCCAGGGCCAGTGCTCTATTCACTACATCCACCTACCCACTCCAAGCAATCCTCTTCCTTATCATTTCTTCCAACATATTGCCACCTCTGCCATCCCTGCTTTTTCACTTATTTCCAGTCTGTCCCTGTCTACTGGTTGATTCCCAGTAGCCTCCAAACATGCCTATGACTCCCTCATCCTGAAAGAACCCTCATTTGATCCTTCGGTCCCCACCATTGTTCTATATCTCTTCTGCCCTTTGTGGTTAAATTCCTTGAAAAGGTCACCTACAATAGATACCTCCACTTTCTCTCCTTTCACTCTTAATTCTTTATAATCTGGCTTCTGATCTTATTGTTGCATCTAAATTGCTCTCTCCTAAATGACCAGTGATCTCTCAGTTCCCAAACAGATGACTTTCTCAATCACCATTCTCCTCAGCTTCACGTCAGCATTTGATATTGCTGATCACCCTCTCCTCCTTTATACTTTATTCACTCTGGGTTTTTAGAACATCACTCTTTCCTGGTTTTCCTCCTACCTATCTGTTTCTTCTCAGTTTTCTTCACTATGTTCTCATTCAGATCACTCTCTGCAACTGTAGGTAACCCGTAGGGTTCTGCCTTGTGTTGTCTTCTCTTCTCTCTCTAGATGACTTCATTTGGTGATCTCATCAGCTTCCATGGATTTAATTACCATCTCTATGCCGAGGATTCTCAAGTCTAGCTTTCCTGCCCCAATCTCTCTGTGGACTTCCAATCTCTGAATGCCTTTCAGATATCTCAAAATGAATGTCTGGTAGACTTAAATACATCATGTCTAAAACAGAACCCATTATCTTTCCCCCTAAACCCTCTCCTCCTCTTACTTTCCCTATTATTGTAGAGGGAACAGTCCTTCATCCCAGTCCCTCTGGCTTACAATTTAGGAATCATCCTGGTTTCCTTACTATCTTTCACCGACATCCATCTATTGCTAAGGCCTGTTGATTTCCCTTCCCTTCTCTTCTTTGACACTGCCATCAGTCTAGTTGAGGCCCTCATCGCCTCATGTCTGGATTATTGCAGTAATCCTGGAATAATAACTTGCTAGTGGGTCTTCTTATCTCAAGTCTCTCCCCATTCCAATCCATTCTCCTAGAGCACAGGTCCAACCATGTCACTCCTATACTAGGTATCATGGATATAAAGATAAAACCAAAAACAGTCCTTGCCCTCAAGGAACTTACATTCTACCTGAGGAAAAATGTATTCTTGATAATTAAGTAAGACATATATAGAGTAAATTTGAAGTAATTTCAGAGAAATGGGGAGATTCACTGGTTAAGCTTAGTTAAGCATCAGGAAAGGTTTTATAGAGGAGACAGAGGTTGAGCTGAGTGTTGAAGGGATCTAACAAGTCTTATCCCTCTTCTACATGAAAACTCTTCAAGCTTTTCATGTTTTCTGTCTTCTCTTATCCGGCTAAGTATCTCCAGTTGCAATCGTCACTCCTCATATTGCAGGACCTTGAGGTCCTTTGATACATTGGTTGACCTCTGTCTGCTGAGTATTCTCCAGGTTATCCACATGCATTAGATTTTAAGCTCCTTGATGGCAGGAACTGTCTCTTGTGTCTTTTTATATCTACCACACAGTGCCTGGGATATAATAGGCACTTAATAAATGTTTACTGATTTATTGTTAAAGCCTGGTACTCAGAACTGAACACAATAGTCCAGATGTGGTCTGATTACAGACAGACTACAGTGAAATTATGACCTCCCTAGTCCAATGCACAGTGTCACTCTTAATTCAGCCGAAGATCATTTTAGCTTATTTTGTTGCTGTGTCACACTGTTGACTCACACTGAGCTTGCATTTCCACTAAACACTAATTCTTTATCAGAGTAACTGTAGTCTAGCCACACCTCTCCGTGTAGCTTTATGATGGAGAAGAGAGCCAGAGCCTATTCTGAGGGAACTGATGTTTCCTTAAAAACCATATTTAGCAAGCTGAGTTGTATATTTGTAAGAATTATCTACCTCTGTTATAAGCAGAGTACATATACCATCCTTGAAGTCATGTTTTTCATCCACGGTTATTTCCCTCTCATCTTTGTACCATACGATATGTGTTTCCTTCTTAATATTGGCCACCTAGCAAAGATGACAAAAGGTAAGAGTGGTCAGTACTTGGAGGTGAGGGGATTATGGAAAGATAAGTACACTAATACATTGTTGGTGGAGCTGCAAATTAGTACAATCGTTCTGGAAAACAGTTTGGAATTATGCAAATGAAGTGGCTAACATATCCAAACTCTTTTACCCAGAGATTCCACTGCTAAGTATATATTCCCAAGGACATCACTGACAAAAAGAAAAGCCTCATAATCAACAAAATAGTGTTTATTAATTAATAGTATGTGTAGATTTGAATGAATGTAGTTCTACTATCTATGGTACAAAATACTATTTGTATATGTCATAGTAACTATTCAGAACTGATCTTTCCCCTTCCCCCTCCTTAGCACAAAATTTTGCACACAGTAGATGCAAAATGAATATTTGGTGGAACATGTTTAATTACTATAACTCATTTATCTGCAAACTCATTTGGTTTTTAGGATGATAAGCAATGTTATTATTATTATTTTTTAAAATATATTAGCTATTGTACCTACCAAAGCAATAATACTCAGCAGCCTAATTGCAAAACTGTTCACTATTTGTGTGTAGGCACATCAGATCAGCTGTTCCAGAGCCATCCCTCCTGTCCCAGAGGCAGACACTCAGAGGTACAGAAGGTCATCATTATTTAGGCTGCCCACAACTGACACGTTTAACTGCAAATTGTAGCAGAGACAATTCCAGAATAGTTCTGCAGCTAAGCCTGTAGACACAGTCTAAAACAAGGATGATACAAGACCCCCAGGGACTGAATATGAATGAACCCAGTTATAACCAAAGTTGGGGGAAAAAATTAGTGTTTTTTTTTCTTGAGCCTTATGTGATTTTATTCGCAGTATTTCATATTACTTAAGAGCGTAAATGTCATTCAACAGTTCATATATATACATAGAATATACATATACATACATTATATATCTACGTATATGTATAAACTGTGAATGATATATGCATATATATGTATATATATATCCCATTACATTGGTTCACCTTGAAGAGATGAACATATTCATCTAATTTTTCATTTCCTGTCTGTCTTTATGTTTCATTCCTCTGCATCATGTTTAAAAATTCAGATGTTTCTTACCTTGCATTTCAACAGCACATTGCATTCACCAGTCACTTCCCAGCTGAGATATTCAGCAAAATGAGGACCTGTAAAAATGATACCAGCCATGACCATATTCATCACAAGAGCAAAATTAAATTTCATTTTCTTCATACAGTGACAATATTGAATGAAATTTTAAAATTTTACATTTATTTAAATATATTTCAGATAGATGTTTTTCAAATGTATATTCTAGATTATAATATTTGACACTACTTACATAAAAACGGTTTGTATTTTAAGTCATTCTAGAAAAATCAATGTCTGTATCTACTTAGAATTTAAAGAGATGTGACTTCTTTTCCTACTCTCTACTTCTACCTTGTTTCCTGATCCATTCTTGCCTCTGGAATTCAGCTTCTTTCTGAAGATTTTTATAGACTAGGAACAAAATACAAAGAAGACTATGAGATAAAATTGAGCACACAAGATGTGGAGATCGCAGTTACTGATACTTGAAGTTCCCACTTTTTACTGTTTAGTGCAAATATTCCATTCTAAAGATTTGTATTTTCCAAGCTTGCTTACATTAGCTGGATTATCACTATATAGATGCAATTATTATGAATGTATTTCATATATGTCACAGTTGGAATAGGTATCAACATGGCCTCCCCAATGCCTTGACATTGCTTTTAAGTGACACTGGGTTCTCAGAGCCTAAACTTGGGCAGTTCCAATTAGTGTGGAAAGGCTACTATAGACTATTGACTTGGCTAAATTCAAGGGACTTGAGGATGGCCATCAGCTGATGAATTTTTCTGGCCACTGCAAAATATCAGAATTTGTACTGATATATGGAGTGGTTATGATAAACATCTGGGATGTGTCCCTCTCAGTGGAATTCCATATTCTTTGAAGGATTGAAGTATATCACAGAATCACAGAATTCCAGTGTTAGAAGAGACTTTAGTGGCTAGCCAGTCCAACCTCTATATGAAAAGAAATTTCCCCTTAACACATGTAACAAATGGTTGTCCAGCCTCTGCTTGAAGACTTCTAAGAAGAGGAAAACCCATAACCTCTTGAGGCAGATGTATCACTGTGTAGAGAAGTCTAAATTCTCTCAATTTAGCTTGTTTGCAATAAATATCAGTTATGACATGGTAGAAATGTCAAGGTTTGGTTGGAAAACACTTGCACTCTTTTACCAAGTGAGGTTGCATAAGAATGTCCTCTGGCAATTTTCTTTTTCTATTAGAACCAGTATAAGTCATGTGTGTATTCTTTGTGGTACCCCTCCTTTGCCTCTCCATCATCTTTATCCTCTTAAAAAAATCTCATCATTGCCACCATCTAGTCAGCATATTGCCCACAAGTTGTCATGCTTGATGGCATCATCACATACATATCCCCAAGGTGATAGCTGGGCTGGAAAGGGTTACTGGCAATAGTGGAAACTGGCCTTCTCTATTTTTATTGTGATAATTTAAGTGCAGCCTTGCCTTGAGGCAGAAATATGGGTTTAGTGACCTCTTTAGAGACCAGTCTGCCTTGTATTCCTATGGAAAGCATGAATGTATAGTCATACAATGAATATGTAAAGCTGAGAAATCATCTCCATTACTTTTTTTTTAATACATTTTTTTCCTGATAGGTTTTGTCTTTACATTGACTAAAGTTCTCCTTCTATTCCCCTCTCTCCTCTGTCCCAGAGAACCATTTCTTAGAACAAAGAATTCCATCCCCCATTACTTCCATGGCTGGTTGCTTTTGTATTGTGGGACACTTTTGATGAGGAAAGTAGGAAAACCTGAGGGCAAATTAAAATATAGTGAAATTCTTACCATCCCCAATGAGAACGAGAGTAGAGTGGTTGTTTGCTTTCCCATCTTGGATCTGGAACGTATATGTTCCCTCATCCTCATCCTGAAGCTTCTCCATAATCATTTCAATGATTCCTGTGTTTCGGTCCATGTGCATCTTATATTTCTTCAGCACATATTGAAAAGTAGAGATGAAAAAAAATTTTTTTGCATGTCAATATAACTAAAGAAAATGCTAACACTAAAATGAAAACAAACTTGATTGAAACAGAATAGTGATTTTAGGGAGATTTCTATGTAACTTTTCTTCTAATAATAAATCTAGGAAAATGGAATAGATTGTGAGGAATATAATACACTTCCACTAATTCAGATGAATTGGTTAGAAAAGGACAAATTGAATTAATAAAATATCTTAATTTTGGAAATACAGATTTATTACTTTCCAGCACAGGCATTTGTAGGAGCAAGGGGATAACAGGATGTACTCAGTCCTTAATAGATAAGCATTATTTGTACTTAGCACATCATATGTAGATCATAGCACATAGTGTCCAGGTTTGGTTGTAGAACAGTTTCTGAACTTTGACCAGGTTATTGAAGGACATTCTGGCATAATTGTCTCAGTGATAGTCCTTGAAAACAGTTTGCTCTCTTAGATACTCATTAGTCTGTCAGACTTTTACATTATTGACTTACTTAGGAAACTTCTTTATTAAAAAAAAAATAGCACAAAGGTAAAATCTGGCCCATTTCCTGTCTAAATCACCATGATTTCCAAATCCAAAGGTCTGAAGAGTAAAGGCCAAGTGATAAACAGGGTGTAGGAAGAGCTAAGGAAAGCCTTTGGCACACTGGGTCAATTGTTTATGGAGGATTTACAAAAGAACATGGGTAAGACTGACACAGGATGAAAAGGTACAGATGGATGACTATTTGCACTGAGAGGGGGAACATCTATACTGGAGAGAAATGGAGTCACGGAAGTAGATTCTTCACTATTTTTATGAGCCTTTATCATATCATAATCTTTTCTTCCACTGGGATTTTTTTAAAGGAAATTATATGTTAAGTGAGGTGATGATCTATTTTACTGATATTCCCTCGTGCAATCACATTCAAATGAACATGCCCATAAATTTGAGATTGACTTAAAGCTAATTTTCACTAAGCAAACCTAATTAGCATAAAATGTTAAATGCATGTGCAACATGTTAATTTTCTTTTTCTATTAGAACCAGTATAAGTCATGTGTGTATTCTTTGTGGTACCCCTCCTTTGCCTCTCCATCATCTTTATCCTCTTAAAAAAATCTCATCATTGCCACCATCTAGTCAGCATATTGCCCACAAGTTGTCATGCTTGATGGCATCATCACATACATATCCCCAAGGTGATAGTTGGGCTGGAAAGGGTTACTGGCAATAGTGGAAACTGGCCTTCTCTATCCTTTCTAAATCCCAAGGACTAGGGATACATAGTAGTAGACAGAAGTAGCCAACAAAATAGTGGAATTAGGCTAGGGGCAGTAAAACAGGAATCCCCAGCTCTTCCTCAGTCTCCCAAGTTGGCTCTGGTCTCAGTATGGATATGATAACTGGGGTCACAAGAATGATAGTCCTTAGAAGACAACGCTTATATTCACCATTGTAATAGTGGATGGTGAAGAAAACATCAATGTGGATGCCACAGTTCCATTGTCATAAAAAGGCATTTTTCTGATGCATAAAAGTCTGGGGAGTTAGTTTTTCATAATTTATAAAAGTCTCTGTTCAATATTAAAAACTGCTCATTTTAATTCATGTAAATGATCCAGGTTCCCATAAGGCTTTCCCAGAAACAGGTCTTTTCTTTTCAATGGGGAAATTGTATTCTCCCAGCTCTTCTGTGTGTATATATCCTGAAATGTCCTCTCCATGATTTCGTAATAATTAATTCAGATTACAATCAAACACCCTTCCCCACCACTTTCTGCCCTAATGACATCAGAAGAGACTAAGAAAGAATGATACCTACCGGCCCATCAAAGATTTCCTTGTCATTAAATATATAATTGGCCTTGGAATTGCCTGAGAGCTTTTCAGCCTGCATCCAGAACCGAACTTCCCCCTTCTCCATAATTTCTACAGCCAACTCAGATTTAAGTGGGACAGCTACAGAAGGAAAAAAATGAATGATAGTAATAGCGATGACGACAAATTGAACTCACATAGTTTTTCTTCCAGTTGTTCCCTGCACAAAACACTCCATCTCTTGATTGTAGGAATTTCCACTGGCTATCACTGGTCTGGAATGCTTTCCCTCCCCATGACTCTTTTCAAGTCCTAGCCAACATTTCAACTGCCAAAGGAAGCCTTGGTGGATCCCCCTTAAAGATAGTGCCTTCCCTCTGTCAATTATCTCCAATTTATTTTGTCTATAGCTTGTTTTCACAGAGGTCTTTGAATATTGTCCACCCTATTAGAATGTGAGCTCCCTGAGGGCAGGGATTGTCTTTGTTTCTTTGTATCCCCAGTGCTTTAATATAGTGCAGTGCACATGGTTCAATTAAGTCATTTTTTAGTTGTGTCTGACTGACTCTTTGTGATCTCATTTGGGATTTTTTTTGGCAAAGAAACTGGAATGGTTTGCCATTTCCTTCTCCAACTCATTTTACAGATGAGGAAACCGAGGCAAACAGGGTTAAGAGTCACTTGCCCAGGGCCACAGGGCTAATAAGTGTCTGAGGTCAAATTTGAACTCAGCAAGATGAGTCTTCTTGACTCTAGGCCTGGCACTATATCCACAGTGCCACCTAGCTGCCCTGGAACATAGTAGGCAATTAGTAAATGTTTATTGATCATAAATCATTGACAACAAGTAGAAAATGTTAAGTGAAATGAAATTAGCTGGGGCTTTTTTTGCCTTCTTCATGAGCATATATAAAAACTGAAGTAGCATCTTGTGCCAAAAAAAAAAATAAAAAACCAAGACTGGGGGCTAGAAAACTTGGGTTCTAGTTTCAGCTCTGCCACTAATTAACTATGTGATCTTGCTCAATCCTCTGACTTTATTGGGCATAAATTTTCTTATTGCCAGTGTGAATGCAGATCAAAGCATACTATTTTCACCTTTTTTTGTTTTTGTTTTTGTCTTTCTCTTGGTTTTTTCCTTTTGATTCTTCTTTCACAACATGACTAATGTGGAAATATGTTTAATATGATTGTACCTGCATAACCTGTATCAGATTGCTTGCTGTCTTGAGGAGGGGGTAGGGGAGGGAGAAACAAGTTTGGAACAAAGTATCTTTTAAAAGTGAATGTGGAAAACTTTCTTTACATGTAATTGGAAAAAAATAAAATACTATAAAACGTTTTCTTATCTCCAAAATTATGGGGTCGAAATAGTTGCTTTTTACAGTTCTTTCCTGATCTAAATTTGTGATCCTCTAAGTCTAAAATTATATAGTTTTCTATCATTGCCTTTGCTTAAAGCTATGCCAGGAAAATACCGTTATTTCATGACACTGAAAGAAGGTAAATTCTTCTCCCATCTGTACTTCTGATTCTAATAATTTTGCCACCATTTTGTTTTTGTTGTTCAGTTGTTTTCAGTCATGTCCTACTCTTCCTGACCCATTTTGGGATTTTCTTGGCAAAGATACTTGAGTGGTTTGCCATTTCCTTCTCTAGCTCATTTTAAAGCTGAAGAAAGTGAGACAAACAGGGTTGAGTGACTTGCCCAGAGTCACACAGCTATTAAGTATCTTGGGCCATATTTTAATTCATGAAAACGAGTCTTCCAGACTGTGTCATCTAGCTGCCCCTTTTGCCACTGTTACCCAGCTGCTTCTTCAATCTGGAACTCCCCTGAGAGCCTTCGACCTTCATACGCTGCAATATCCTTTCACCCTGACAACTCCCTTCTCATGTTGGTGAATTGCCTTTTGGACTTTCATTTTGGATTTTTCATGTTTCATTCCTCTCTTGTCAGTGCTTCTGACTCTAAGGATTTTGCCACCAGGCACCTGTCCAGGTATTCCTTATTCCTTCACACACACAAAACACATTTTTATATGTCATCTTCCCCCATTAGAATGTAAGGTTCTTGAGGACAGGAAATATTTTTCTTCTTGCTTGTATCTGTATTCCCAGTGCTTAGGAAAGGGCTTGGCAACAGTAAATGCTTAATAAATGCTTGTTATCTACTTACCTACCTGTAAATATGACAGCCTCAATTTCCATTAAAAAGCTAAATTGTAGTGGCAGGTAGACTTTTTTCCCATAAGCTTTTGTTTATATATGGAAACAACCTTTTTTCTTGAGCTATATCTATGTACTTTACAGATCTCTATACCGCAAATTTCTGACATCAATAAAATCAAGGATCTATATATATTGAACTAAAAAACAAAAAATCTACACATATCTTTTTTGATTTGTACCTGGGTTGGTTGACCACTTCAGTTTCAGAGTGGAAGTTAAAGTGATCCCAGTAGGAGGAAAGATTAAGTTCAGGAACTGTGATGGTTGGGGGGGGGGTGTCTCCTTGCTAT
>CM053580.1:406525116-406547102 GCA_028627135.1 Pseudochirops cupreus
ATAATTATTATTATTATTAACTACATCCAACTGGAACTTAAGATACACAGGCATTGTGGTAGGGAGATCCATCCTGCCCTACCAGAAAGTCAGAGGGGTAATGGGGGAGGACATAGGAGAGAAGAGATTGGGGGAGGGGTTATATAATGGGATGGCTATTTTGGGGTGGTGGGTAAGGGTAAGATGGGGAGAAAATTTGTAACTCAAAATCTCGTGGAAATGAATGATGTAAACTAAAATAAATAAAAGTTAAAAACAAAAAACAAAAAAAACAAATTTAAGGTCCATTACTCTGACTCATCCTCACTTGATTTAGTTTGAGATAGGAGCCAAAGTGCAAGTTAACCACCCCCCATACATTTTCAGCCTTCCAACATGGCTGCAGGCCCCTGGGAATGAAAAAAATGAACTGGTACTAGCCACAGGCCTTTCTAACAGCTTTTTTCTCCTTAACAAGGGGGAAGATTTGGACTCATTTTCTTAAATTTACTCAGTATTTTTTTAAAACTCATGAACAATATTGTGCTAATTGCTGTCTGGGCTTTATAAGGTGTGTATGACCAAATATTGTAAATCCTACTTTGTAAACAAGGACACTGATGAAGAGAGGGTAAATGAATTGCTTGATTCCCCCCCTTATTCATAGTGCTTTTCCTCTGTTGATTATCTGCATTTTATCCTGTATACAGCTTTTCAGCACCCAGTTCTTTGGATATTGTCTCCCCTTTAGACTGTGAGCTCCTCAAAAACAGGGACTGTCTTTTGCCTTTCTTTGTATCCCTGAAACTTAGCACAGTGCCCCACCACAGGAAGTACTTAATAAAAACTTTTTGACTTGACTTAACTCAAGGTTACACAGTGAGTCAGTGGCAGAGGCCCAGTAAGTAAATAATAAATTTTTTAAAAATTTAAAAATAGACCCAATACTTTGAGTTTCATTTGCAAACAAAAGGCAGCAATAAAGCACCACTATTTTTCTTCAAATTTTACCTATAAAAATAAATAAGAAATTATTTTTCTAGTGGTTCATGGGAGAATTTGAATCAGAATTTCCAAAGTCTTGTTCATGTATTCTCACTATATAGTCATCTCAGTAACATTAATGGAGCAGACTAATCAGAGGCAGCTATGTTTTTAACATATGGAATACAAAGGAAACCTCTGAGTTATGCAAGGATCATGTGTTTATAACAACATTGCATTAGTTCCTATTTTAGGATTTTAAATACAAGTTCTGGGGAGTAACTTTCCACAGGTTTTTACTGTCTCAGCTAATGAATGTTAATGGCAAAAGATGCTTTCAGGTCATTGTACCTTCAGAGTCTTTTTACAGGCTTACACACTCTTAACACTTAGCTGGGGCATCTCATCTTTCAAGTAAGAGGGTCACTAGAGGAGTGTGCTAGAAAGCCCTAAAGGAGTTAGGTTAAATAAATATCAGATGAACCAACTGACTCTCTGCCCTTTTCCTTGACTAGTTCATCTTAATTAACTTTCCTCATGTGTAAACTGGGAAAGACTAGTTTGAGTGTCTGAAGTGATAAAACTCCTTCTTTGGATTTTAATTTAATACTATCGTTAGACTATTCAAAAAGAATTCAGTTTGATATGGAGACATTTGTTTTGGCTCTGGCCTGTGATTTCATCAGCTTGGGGAAATCCCAGCATGGAAACTTTCTCCTCTGATGCAACTCAGCAACCCTATCTGTAACTTACAGTTTGAAGAGTTACCCGGGGCACCAAGGGTTTAAGTAACATGATCATTGTAACACAGCTAGTTTGTGTTGCAGGTGAGACTTGAAGACAATTCTTCCTTGAATTTATTTACTTTGTATATGGGAGAGGGAACAAGCCTTTATTAAGGACCTACTACATGTTAAACACTGTGCTAAGTGCTTTACAATTATTATCTTACTTGATCCTCACAAAAACCCTGGGAGGTTGGTGCTATTATTATCCTCAATTTAGAGATGAGGAAACTGAGGAAGAAAGCAGTTAAATTACTTGTCCAGAATCACACGACTAATAGTAGTTGAGGTAAAATTTGAACCTTGGTGTTCCTGACTTTAGGCCCAATGGTCCATCCATCCTGCCATCTAGCTGCTTGGCACATAGTAGGTATCTAATAAAAGCTTATTGACCTACTGATTGCTGACTTCAAGGCCAGCCCTTTCACCATGACCTCATGCTGCCTCTCCATGGAGACATAAGAATGAATACATCTGAAAAAAATTAGAGACATGATATCAAAATATTTATATAAAAATTCATTCCATAATCTAGATTTTATTAGCTCCATTAAAAAGAGCCACTTGGGTGCTGGTAGACTAAAGGAAATTTTTACTGCATCAACGTCCTCATTTGGAGAATGAATTATTAGTTGCAAACAAAAATGATAGCATTATCTGATTTTTTAATTTACTAGGAAGTGCTACTGGAAAGATACATATTGCTGCCAAAATGTATGTCCCATCATGGTTCCTAAATTATCCATTTCTATCAGTGCCATCAGTATCACTAGCTTACCACACAGTGTGGCGACCACTGCCCATGAATATTTTTCTGATACTCACTTGGGAATTTATGTTCTTGGCTGACAGCCAGTAAACGTTTCATCTCTGGGAAAAGAAAGAAAAAAAGAGAGAGCTTTTAGTCCTTAATAATAATAATATGGGTTAAAAGGTGTTTCACATATATTACTGTAGAGCAAATTCTATTATATTCATTTTACAAATGACAGAACTTAAGCTTCAGAGAGGTTGCTTGTCCACAGTTACACATGAAACAGCAGATAACGTTTAATTCCAAGTGTTCTCATTTCCAGTCCAGCATTCTTTTGGCTACATGAAATGTTCAATCTGATCTTTCACATAATATAAAGATGGCAAATAATTATTAGAAACCATAGGATGTAAACCTGGAACAGACATTAGGGATCATTTAATCCAGGGGTATGTTGATAAATGTTTAACAACCAGCTCTATGAAAAAAATACACTCACAACACACTTTTAAGTTCAATCTTCATTATTAACATTTTATCCATCACTTTAAGTTAAGAAAATTAACAAAACAATAACTCAAGCCCCGTAGTATCTGCCAATTTCTGAGGTATAAAGGCTCATACTGAAAATTTAACAATCAGCTTTCTCAAGCCCATAGGAGCTGTTTCCATCACGCCCCTGAATCCAACATTGTCAATTTGCAATAAGACCCACAGAGGCTGCCTACATAACTTGCCAAGGTCACACATGGATAGTAAGTGTAAAACTTCCTGAACTTCAAATCAAGTACTCTTTTCACTGTCTCATTTTTCCAGACATCAGTAGACCAACTTAAACTTACCCTCTTCATCTATTAAATAGCTTGCAGCAATTCCATCAGTGTCTGTGACATCACAGGAGTAAATTCCCAAGTCATCTATTCCAAGGTCTTTAAAAGTAGCTTTAGTCCTTGAAAATAAAATACGTGAATGGGAAAAGAAGTCGTAAAAGTAGATCTTGAAAAATTAAGTACACTATATTTTCTAACTTTAGGAAAAACCATAAATGTAAAATGTCTTTGGGAGTGTGCATACAATTGGGGGAAAGCATTTATAGTCAAATTAACTTTTTTTGGAAGATATATTGGGATTTTTCAAGTACTTTTAGATTTTATAATTGAAAAATATATTGCTGACCAGACTCTATGGTTTTGGCATCTCTCAACAAAGTACTATGGGATACATATTTTTTTAAACTTTGATTTAGTTTTATTATTTTAAAAATCTAATTATATAATATTTATGGCCTCAAAGAATGTTAAAAGATAGGCAAGATACAAAAAACAAAATGGGAGATTATAGAACTTTAGCCATGGAAAGGATCTTAGTGACTGTCTTGTTGAATCCACTCATTTTAAAGAGTGAGAAATGAGGCCCAGAGAGTTTGTGACTTGCTCAGTATCATATAAAGAGTTACTGGGAGATTCAAGACCAACTATTCTACTACACTATGCTCTCCCTGATAGATGATGGGGGGAAATAGTCCCTTTCTGTCTCCTGTAATATTTATCTGCACCAAACTTCCTTACACTCAACATCCTTAGAATTAATGGGAATCCTTCAAATCTCTTGTTTAATAATAGCTACCATTTATATAGCATTTTACAGTTGCTTCTTCACAATTATCTTGCACAGTATTATTAACCCCATTTTACAGATAAGATAATGAAGTTTCAAAGAAATTAAGTGACTTATACATAGCACCACAGTTTTTAAGTGACAGTCAGGATGAGACTCCCAAGGCCACTGTTCTTTCAATACTACCAGTCAAAATTCTCCTGATATCACTAATGAAAAAAAATATACATACGGAAATACTTTGCAACACAAAAGTGGGCTATTTTTATCATCAGTACCCTTCAACATTTATGTTGGCTTTGAGTGCTGTCCTTTTCTTATATTTTGAGAGGCTCATCACCAGAAAAGTGCCAGGAGGTGATGAATTTTTTCAGCCATAGCAACTATAATAGAGCTACTAAGTTGCAGTCTACAATAGTCTGAATTGATGATGATTGTAGGGCTTTGAAATGATAAAATCCTTGAAATACAGAAGTATAAGCTTTGGCAATTCTGTGAAAAATGTATTATTTCATGAAGTTTCATTCTCTCCTGCCAAAGTCATCCCAGTAGAAAGTAAGGAGGAAACCACAGTTACTGATGAAACATTTCTTACTTATTGCCTTTGGTATCAACTTCTAGTCGAGCAGAGTCTTCAACTGGTTCATAATCTTTGGACCAGATGAATTTAGAGTCTTTGGACATCTGGTCACATTCAAAGTTCAGTGAAATTACTCCATCATCATCAACGTTGACAACAATCTCTTTGGTTCCTATAAGATAAAAAAAAGTGAGAATACTGATACTTTCTAGTAGAATCAATCAAATGAGTACCTTTTATTGTCGTTTTTGGTTGGTGATACCTCAGACTCTGATAATGTGTAAGGAAGGACCCCCAATTTATATTTCCTAGTGACTGGTTCATCTGCTACCATCCCACCAAATTAAATTTAAGTAAATGCACCTTAAAGAAACTGTGTTTGTATTCTGAGATGACACTTCCAATAGAGGGGCTCTTATACTCACATTCAGGCCTCTTTGTGTTCAATGTCACAGATTTACTTCTGGCCATGAAACAAAACAGAGCTGGTCTACACAGGGACCAGATCTGTGACCTCAGTCTCA
The DNA here is from genome assembly GCA_028627135.1 of Pseudochirops cupreus. Taxonomy (NCBI): domain Eukaryota; kingdom Metazoa; phylum Chordata; class Mammalia; order Diprotodontia; family Pseudocheiridae; genus Pseudochirops; species Pseudochirops cupreus. The sequence goes on from CM053580.1 coordinate 406,530,340, forward strand.
TTAGCTTTGTGCTCTAATGAACGAAAGGAAGGAAGGAAAGAAGGAAGGAAGAAAGAAGGAAGGAAGAAGGAAAGAAAGAAAAAAGGAAAGATGAAAGGAAAGGAGGAAAGAAGCAAAGAAAGAAGAAAAAGAAGGAAAGAAATAAAGAAGGAAAGATGGAAGGAAGGTAAGAAAAAACAAGCAAAGAAAGAAGGAAAAAAGAAAAAGGAAAGAAAGAAAAGGGAGGAAAGAAGGAAGGAAAAATAAATAAGGAAACTAAGTAGGAAATTTTAAAAACTGCAGGAAAAAACTAGGGGTGAGTAGCAGGGGTGGAAGGAGGAGAGTCATAACAAGTTGTTCTGGCTCCAAGAATGAGGACTATAAAACGTACATTTGGGCAAGGAGCAGGGAAAGTCCACTCAAATAAAAATTGTAAGAAAAATTCAACTGAGGATGGGACAGAGAATATGGGCCTAAGGCTATAGAGAAACCAATCCCTATGCACAGGGAAAAGGAGGCCATGCCAGGGAGGAGAGGAGGGAAAGGAAGAAGTGAGCTATCTGTGTGCTTCCTATTTTAACTAATTATTCTTCTTTGACTCTTCTTCTTCTTCTTCTTTTCCTTCTTTTTCTTCTTGTTCTTGTTCTTCTTTTTCTTCTTGTTCTTTTTCTTCTTTATCTTCTTCTTCTTCTTCTTGTTCTTGTTCTTCTTGTTCTTGTTCTTGTTCTTGTTCTTCTTGTTCTTTTCGTAAACTCAGTTTTTTGCAGCTGATGAAAAACTACAAGTGCCATAAACATCCTCCATATTTCAATGTCCTGAGACAAAATACCGGTCACATCAACTTACTTATAGTTTTGGGAGGGAGCTGTATTTTTATTTCTAAGATCTTAAACAATTCAAGATCATAAAATATAAACTTGTTCTGCTGATAGCTCAGACTTAAATAAGCCTAAGTGAGAGATTTGGAAAAAAGCTTAGCTTCCAATTCTGCTAGAATGAATAGTTCAGAGACATGAAGGACCCAGATTTTGGGAGACTTTAAGCTCTATAGGTTCAACTAGGCTATTAGTTTGTAAAGAGTTCTAGTTGGAAATTTTTATTTTTAAATGATATAAATGCATTTAAAATTTTTAAAATTTTAATCAGAGGTTTGAGTGAAAGGAATAAAATTAGTTGATGTTTGGAATTAGGTTTTTTAATAAACAATAAAATTGAATTGCCTCTAGAATGAACACATTTCAAGGATATAAATAAGTGCAATGTTTGGAGACATTTACATCTGTATTCACATTTCTGGGGGAAGTAAAAAAAGGTTACCCCTCACCAGGACACTGATTCAACAGCTAGAATAGGGTTATTTAAAATACATACATGTATGTGTGTGTATATGTGTATATACCTAAGAATAAGTTTAAGTCAAATGATTTAATCCTAGAAGGGTGCAATTTTATTAAAAGCATTGGAAACCTTCCTACATCTAATATTTTCCAAGGAGTTGAAAATTTTTCCTTTAGAGTGGTTTATAACAGGCAAGCATTTTGGTTGACTACAATAAAAGTCATCAACAGAAAGCAAATTGGAAAAAGAGTACCCAGGGAAAGGGCAGGAGGATATTAATATTCTGCCAGTCTGGGGAAAGGAGGCTCATCATTCCTGAGGAGTGAAAACTTATTCAAGAATATCCTTCCTGATGCTGCTGTTGAGTGAGAACCTACAAACAATGGTTTTTGACACCTGCTAAAGCTTGGAGAAAGCCTACAAGGGTGAGATGGGATGGAGAGGGGAGGGGCACTGTCCTCGTTGTGGTCATCATCATCATCATCATCTTCTTCTAATAATTATTTTTGTATTGTAGAGATAAGTGCAAACTGAAGTGAGGAATAATCAAGGTGGTGACTAGTTTACTCCATTATACATTTGTTCCACATATAATTTTTAAAAATAGCTTCACCAAATGAGGCCAGGCTGCATTTTGTTCTCCATAGCTCACACTAACCCTCATCAGTAAACATTTGGAATCTGCAGCTAGAGCTTAAAGATTTTAAAATAGCTCACTCTTTGGCACACTGTGGTCCAGGAAGTGTTACCAGACACATTTAGCATGGTGGAGTCACAGAGGGAATGTATACTTTCATTCCACTGTACTCTGTGCTGTGAGAGGATGGAAAGAACAATGTCAAAAGCCAGACTAAATCCTTAATTGGCTCTTCGTATACACTTCAGATGGAAGCAGTGACAGCCTCTGCATCCCAATCGCTTATTTGCTTAGCTGTCTTGTTTTGTAAGCCTAAATAAGAAGGAACCAAATCAATTGAATGTATTCTGCTTGTTACCCTAGGGGTTTGATTTAAAGTTTTCAAAGAAATACTGTTTAAGGCTCAACAATTTATTTTTATTACAGAGAAATGCCTGCTTATTCAACAGCTACGGGAGTACCCAAACCAAAGGGATCAAAACATTCTAATTTACTTTCTTCCCTGTTGTTTATTCTTTATTTAGTGTTTATTCTTTACCTCGCCTGTCTAGAATTCGGCTATTTGGCAACATCACCTATCTAGAACACAATGGAGAACTAGGAAGTAGGGGAAATGGCCAAATGAACACTCAAGACAACACATGCATGCTCCTGGGACCTCAACCACAGGCTTGTTATTCTTGACTTAGCTACAATTCTGGAAGGTTTAGTCATCGGATTTCCAAGCTCACTAAAACCCAGAAACAGACAATTAGAAGAGGAACTGCCCTAGGTAAGTATATCTCATAGCAGCAATAAAATGATGACTGACAACGTGGGAGCAAACAGGGAAAAACTTCTACAAATCAAAATAATTCAAAAGTATAGTTATCTGTTTGGCCATTTGGTACAGACACAAGAAGCCCTACAACCCTGACTGGTCTCATAGCACAAAACAATAATTGGTGTCCATAATAATGATCTTGAGTCATAAGAAAAAGTTAAATTATGTTTTGTACTATGTTTAAGAAGGCAGGAAAGTATAATACATTTTAAAGATGCTAACTCACATTTACAATGGTCGAAGTAAAAGAAAAAACAAACTTTGGGTGCTTTAAGAGAATAGATAAATTCTCATCTCTCTAGAACACATAGCTATTCAGTCTTTCTGGATACCTCCCCCACCCCCTACCACATGCTCTGTCTCAGGATTTCTTTAGGTTTATTTTCCTTATGTTGTGTATACATTTGCACATATGCATGTTTTTTCTCTAAGGGAATGTAAGCTTCTTGAGGGATGCTTCCCCTTTTTTTAGTATCCCCAATGCCGTACACAGTGCCTGGCACATAACAGCCCTTTAGTAAATGCTTTTTGGATAGTAGATTTACTCGTTTTTTTGAAATCTGAAGATAGCTGAGATTTAGCTGTATTAAAAAGCTTTGAGAACTTCGTAGGAAAATGCAAAGTTAAAAAAAACCTGGGTTAGAATATAAGTCCCAATTATCATGTGTCTCTTTGCCACAACACAAGATTTCTTCATCAAGAACATATAGGGAAGATCACTGGCCCTGGAGTCAAGAAGACCTGAGTTCGGGGCGGCTAGGTGGCACAGTGAATAGAGCACCAGCCCTGGAGTCAGGAGGGCCTGAGTTCAAATCCAGCCTCAGACACTTGACATATTTACTGGCCGTGTGACTTTGGGCAAGTCACTTAACCTCAATTGCCCTCCATAAAGCAAAACAAACAAACAAAAAAGAAGACCTGAGTTCAAATCTGACCTCAGACACTTAACACTTACCAGCCCTGTGACCTTGGGCAAGTCACTTAACCCCAATTACCCTGCCTTTCCCCCTCCAAAAAAAAATGACAAAAAAAATAAAAAGAACATATAGGGAATTGATAACTATATAAAAAAATCACAGACAGCATTAAAAAAACCTCTTAAAAGTTAAGCAAAATCTATTCTCATAGCAAATGTATCTGATAGTGTATTCAGCCTTCTGCCTTCATAGCCCCCATATCTTCACCAAGAAAAGAAAAGGCTACACTGTCATTTTGAAAAGGAACCAAATGGGATTACAACTTTTAACTCTTGAAAAATTAGTTTCACTAAAAATGTGCTAAACTTTAACCAGACATGTGATAAAAGCAAGCAAACAATTCTAAAGATTGTAGGGGAGACTTAAAAAGAATTTGAAACTTGAGAGTACAATCCTTCAATCAAGTTCATTGCTAAATACTTCAAGTTGAGTGGAATGGGAAGCATCTGCTTCAGGGACATTATGAGTCACTGTATGTGCTGGATCCTGAGAGACTAGTACTTAAAAAGATGATAAGCTTGTTTCTTGGGTTTTGAGTTGTAATGGCTGAATTTCAGCAATGTCTCAAAATGCACCAAAGGTCAGGTTTTGTTTAGAGAGTTAAAAATATGGAACACAACAAGCTCTCTGTTTATTATTACAGGTTTCAATGTGGCGGTAATTTGGAGAGTGACACAGCTCATTAGAATAATTTACACCAATTCTTGTCTTAATAATGACAAATAACCCAGGGAATATTTTATTTTTCCAATGTGACTCTAACCAATGTGTTGCACTGTCCTTTAGAAAGGAAGAAACTGGTTTGACTAAATGCTTTGTGAAGGTAACTGGGAGAGCAACCAAGAGGATAGGTGATGATCATTGAGAGTGGAATCATCTACTAAACTCTAAAGAAAAAGATGTCACTTCAGAGATGAGGTTCAAGCAAAATGGAACAAAGAACTCTGACTCCACTAAAAAAAAAAATCAATAACTAAGACAATAGCCAAGAGAGAGGAAATGATGGGTATGGGGGGAAGGGAAAACTGGCCTAAGAAGAAAGATAGGATCAAGGACTTGAATAAGAGGGTTGGTCCTAGTGAAGAAAAGAGCCACCTCTTCATCAGACTAGAATAACAAAAGAGAGAACAGGGGATGATGAAACACAGGATATGTTGAATGTAGGGTATTAAAATGTAGAATGTGGGAGAAGAAGAAATTTGTCCTGTCATTAGGATAAAGAATATCTATTTTCTCAGTAAAGTATGAGGCAGGTTCTCTGCTTCCAGGGTAGGGGGAGAGGTCCTATGTGGAGGCTTGAGGATAGAAGAAAAGGTTTGGAGTAGCCTCTTTGGAAAATACTATAGGGAATAAATTAGAGAGGAATAAAAGGGTTGTCCTGTGGCACTGATGGCCCAATTGAATTTAGAGAACATACATTTGCAGTGGGTTCAGCCAATCAAAGTAGTTTAGCTTTATCAATTCAGCATCATGTGAATGGGAGTGGAGGAGATAAATAGTGGGTTGGGAGTTAGCAAGGGACAAGTCCCAAGACATGGTTTGGTTTGTGAGCCATAATTATAACTTAGTGGGACAAACGCATTCAAGTGAAAAATTTGACAGCCTAAAATGATCTCTTAAGCCACTCTCAGACCCCATCCTCAGAGCTTTTTCATACACTTGTTGGCTGACTAATTACTGACTAATTAACTGATCAGAGGAGTTCTCTTATTAACCCAAAGAGATGTAGGGTGGTAAGTCTTTGTCTGGGGTTTTTTATGGCATCTTATGGAGAGCATGGAGCTGCTCCCTGGAGGCTCCTGGAGAAGAGGCCTTAATGTTTATGGATGAATTGATTGGTTCTGATGCCTTTGGTACAGAATGTATATGTGTATGGAACTGTCCCTTTCTTTTTTTCTGGCCTATGAAAAAGGAGTCCAAAAAACAGCAACAACAACAACAACAAAAGGAGCCCACTCGGAGATTCGGGTCTCTTTCCTTTTCTGGGAATTATCGCATTCCTGAGGGTAAGGGGATAACGGCTGCCTTGTGACAGAGACACACGAGGGATGCATGTGCTCTGCTTGAACCGTCAGAGTGAAGAATTCGCAGACTCCATCTTCCTGCAGAGGTACTAGCTTTGGAGAGAGAGTTGAGTAGACTCTCAGTCCAAACAGCTGTAGAAAGAGGAACCTCATGTCCAAGTGATGAGAGTTCCTGAATTCTAGTTTTATGGAGGATACTCAGGAGTTCCTCGCCTTAATCATCTGAGATAAAGGAGTGCTGAGTGCCTGGCACTTAGAAAACCATTACGTGGCACTTGAGGCTACAGAAACATCAGGGAGTATAAATTGTGAGCAAAAGACATGGATTTTTGCCAAACACTATTACTATAAGCTATGTGGACCACAGAAGAACTGAAGAGACTAGTCTAGTAGTTCTAAATGTACTTCCTTTCCAAAGGGAGTCTGAGCTCTTTAAAGTCATACTATAAGAATGTATGGGTTCCTGGTGTTTAAAGTAAGACTATCCAGAATATCTGAGGCTTGCTAATCTAGCAACTCCAAAGATGATTCCTTCCAGAAAATTTAAACCACAAAGTATGGATGGCCATATAGGTAAAGAAGGATTCACCAGAATGTCTTAGGGGTTATATATAAGCAACTTAAAGCTTAGTTTTCCTTCCCCATAATAGTCCAGACTATAGGGTGATGCTATGAATTTATATTATATTATTATATTATATTAGATTGTATTATTATATATTTATATATTATATATAATATATTATATATTTATTATATATTATATAATATATTATAACATATATTATACATAATTGTTATAATATATTATAATATATTATATTATAATATATTATATTATATTATATTATATTATATTATAAAGATCCTTGGGGAAATTAGGTCTCATCAGAGAAGTAGAGGAATCGTATTGACATGGACTTCTGTGAGTCTTTTTAGGTGGATCTGCATTTTTGTGGAGGTAGAATAAAGGTTGTCCCATGACTGAGATCTATTATCCATTGTGGCATTGAGTGTTTGCATGGGAATGGTGGACCCTTTCACCCACATTTAAGGAGATTCAAACATGAGCCAAAGAGAGAGAATGGTCTGGCGGGCAGTCCCAGACCTAGTTCACATAAAACAAACAAAACAAACAAACAAAAAGTAGAGCATGGGGTGCTGGTCCATGGATTATACCCATTTTAAATGAATGGTTTTTCTAGCTGATTCAATGCTTTCCATAAGTTTCTGCTTGTTTCATGTTCTGTAACCCTATTGCTCACTTTATTTTTAGTTCTTTGTGCTGATTTTAAAGGCAAAATAATAACATAGCTTTTGAAAAATTAATCATAAGGTAAACCATCTGTTTTGTGTAAATGGATCATGCTTGACAACTGTGTAATATTTGTAACAGGTACTGATACTACTTTTCCACTTTTATTTTTTGAACTCAATAGCAAAGGAATGAATTGGAAAGTAATATCTTTCTTTATCTCCAAAATGGATTTAAAAGATAAAGAAAACTCTTAATAGGATATATGTTTAAATTGAATTGCTAGGAAGCACAGTGTAGGGGCTAAAGAGTTAGCCTTAAAGAGAGGAAGACCAGGTTGCAAGTCTCCTCTCTGATATATGCAAGGCATTCACCTTTCAGCTCTTTAGTCAAGGCTCTAAGACTATAAGGTGGAGACAAGATGGCAGACCGGAATAAGCAGAAGGAGTATTCTCTTCTCTATACCAGCAGAATCCCAAGTCCAATCTCTACTCCTTAATTAACTTTCATGTGTCTATACTTAAAGAGTCTTATACAGAATTCTCTCTAATTTCTCTTTAAATTCAAAGCATTTTAGATCAATAGGACTTTCGCTTTCTCCAAACCTTAAATTAATTTTTGCCTTTTTCCAGGGGAACTTCTGACAAGTCTATAGAACTTTGGGGAAGGAAATTCTAACTCTAAAAACAAAATCTGAAAACAAAAATCCAAAGAGGTGTGTGTGTGTGTGTGTGTGTGTGTGTGTGTGTGTGTGTGTGTCTGTGTGTGTGTCTGTGTGTCTGTGCGTGTGTGTGCATGCCCAGTGGGCAGGCACCAGAAAGCAGGGTATGTCCATATGAAGGAATGCTTCCTACAATCTAAGGGAGATGAAAGCTTTGGCTACCCCACTCCCCAGCAAGTGGTTTTATAAATAACCTGTAGGATAGTTCCTTCCTTGCTGATTACATTCTCATGGTGACCAACCTTACCACGGCTTATTCTCCAGTGAACTGCATGGAACATTGACAGTATGGGTATTATTCATCCTGGGGTACTCTCTCACCAATTGACTTAGGTTTTTTCCCACATAGACATATACTATACAATATACACATGTAAATGTTATATATACACATACATATATGTGTGTATATATATATATATATGTACAGTTTATATAATGGGTTGGTCCCCTTTCTCTAATGTACATGATCTTTAATATCCAGTCTAGGACTAAAGGTTCCCTGGATGGGGATGCAATCCTTTATGGAACTCCATGTATTTATTTCTAGTAAAAGGCAAATAGATCAGTTCATTTACAAACTTTGGACACAGAACTCATGAGCACCTGTGAGTCTGGTGCTGGTGCAGTGCCTGGCTCACAGTCGGAGCTTAATAAGTTTTTATCGATTGACTCATCGGTACCTGATCTCAGCATGTGACACACTGAGCCTCAGAAGGTTTCCTGGGATGTCCAAATTTCACCGTAACAACCAGTGATATTTATTGAGCTTCCCTACCCCAGGCTACTGATCTACCATCAGTAAGGAAAGCAAATCAAGCTGCAGAAAGAATAACGGATAAACAACCAGAGGACGTGGAATCAAATCCCATCTGCCTAAATTAACAAGTAGTGCTATTTAACCTTAGACAAGTCATTGCATCTTTTTTGGCCTCAGTTCCCTCACTTGTAAAATCAAGGGGCTGGGCTCGATGATCTCTAGTATCTAATATCTCTGGTACCCTTGTTAGCTCTAAAGCAATGATCATGCTTTTCCTGGAGTGGTCCACCCCTTTCCTGGTGGTTCAACACTTTTCTAATACCCAGTGGCCAAGAAATAGAGAGAAAGAAGCTGACCCACCCAGCAAGTTCAACTCAGGGTCATGCCTTAGACTTTCATGGTAGTCCTATATCATATGAGCTAATGAATGACAAATACTGTTTTAAAAAGTCAGATCATAAAAGGCATTTCTGGAGCAGCACAAAATCATTTTTAATCTTAGCTGTGGAATAGATTCCTTGCTAAAGCAGGGCATTTTTCATCTTGCTATTTGGGATCTCCATTACTAGCATTATTAGTATTCATAGAAATGTCTGTGTTAAATCCACATTCCGTGACTACACCAAGATCCAAAATGCTGCCAGCCACAGCAGGTTCAGGTAACTTTCCACTTAATTAGAATTACAGCATAGGTGTCTTGTGAGGTGTGTTTGAAGCTTGCTATTACATGATAAGATTTGTTTTCAGTATGAAATTGCAATAACAGTTTCCAAGAGACAATTCTTTTTAAACTGGAAACTGAACTTTAAGGCAGGTCACTGACTTTCATTTTGGCACAGCCTTAAGATAAAATAACCAATCTCTATATGAAAATTGTAGAATCATAGAGTTGTACCTCAAGAGATGGAAGAGAACTCAGAGGTCATGTACTCAGAGGCCAAGGATGCTAGAGATCATTGAACCCAGCCCCTTGATTTTACAGGTAAGGAAACCAAGGCCAAGAAAGATGAAATGACTTACTCAAGGTTACACAATTGGTTAAGTAAGAGATTTGTCCCAGGTCCTCTGATCATATAACCAATATTCTTTTGGTAGCTTGACATATAAATTCTCAATGTTTGGTCTCAGGAGCTTTTTATGCTCTTAAAAATTATTGTTGTGTTCAGTTGTTTCCAATTCTTTGTGATCCCATCTGGGGTTTTCTTGGCAAGGATACTGGAGTGGCTTGCCATTTTCTTCTCCAGTTCATTTTACAGATGAGGAAACTGAGGTAAACAGGGTTAAGTGACTTGCTCAGTGTCATAGTAAGTATCTTCGGCCAGATTTGAACTAGGAAGATGAGTTTTTCTGATTCCAGGCCTGCAGTTCTATCTCTTGTGCCATCCAGCAGGCCTGAAAGAGCTTTTATTTATGTAGGTTAGATCTATTTATCACATTAGAAAATTCAGATCTTAGTATTATTTGTTTTGACCTCATGGTCCCCTTGAAAGGGTCTGGATGACTCTTAGGCATCCCCAGATTATTTTGATTACTATTCATATCTAATCCAATCCCTTCAGGTCAAGTCACCTGACCAAGACAATACAGGCAGCAATAATAAGTGAGGAATCACTTTGTGTTTCCACAGTAAGATGAAGGCTTGGCTTCTACAAGCAGAAAAATGTTATACTAACTATAAACTTCCTACTATGTAAATGCCTTTGGAGTTAATGTCTTCCCTTCCCACCTTTGCATCTCAGAATTACTCAAGCTTCTGTCGAGGCTCAACTCCAGAGCCACCTCCCGTGGAAAACTTTCCTGATCCCCCTGAGAGGTTGAGTGATAGTCACGGAGCTAGTGTGGATCAGAAGCAGGACCTAGGGCTTCCTGAATTTAAGGCTGACTCTCTATCCATTATGCCACACTGCCAATGGTAACCCCTCTCCAGGAGTAAGCTGCTAGCAGGCAGGGACCATTTGTTTTATTGTCTCCCGGGGACCTAACACAGTATTTGCCCATAGTAGGTACTTGACCAATCCTTTTTTTTTGTTGTATTGAATTAAGTTGCATAGAAAAGAATCCTGCAACACACAATTCCTGATGTCTCTCCAATGCAGCTCTTGGGAATCAGGGTGGTCTAATGAAAAGACTGCTGAGCCTGGATTTAGACAACCTGGGTTCAAATTCTGACTCTGCTACTCCATAACTGTGTGGCCCTGGGAGAATCACCTCACCTCATGTGCCTGTTTCTAAAATCAGAGGGTTACACTGGATGACCTCAAGGGTCACTTCCAACTCCATATGCATGCTTTTGTGAATTCCAGGGTCATTGTGTAGAGCAAGGGTTCTTAATCCAGTGTCTATGCCCCTCCCCCAACTATCTGTGGTTAGATTTCAGAGGGTCTTTGAACTTGGCTGAGAAAAAAATTACTTACTTATATCAGCATAATTAGTATTCTTTGTAATGTCCAGCACACAGTAAGTGCTTAACAAATGCTTGTCGGCTTATTGACTAATCTATATTTTATTGTATCCGTTATTCATTTTAAAACATTCTGAAAAGGAACTTCATCAGGGGACTATGATATAAAAAAAGACCAAGAACCCATGATTTCAAGTATATTGTTTTTTGACAAATCTAGCACTATCACAGACACTGTTCACAGTGTTCACAGATATTTCAAGCTGGAAAGGACCTTAGAGATTAACTAGGCCGACTCCTTCATTTTACAGATGTAAAGAATTTATGTGACTTGTTGCTGTTGCTGCTGCTGCTGCTCACCAAGGTTGCTGTTTGTCTCAGGAGTTAAGTAGCTGGGTTTGATTTTTAACTCAGACCCTGTGACTTCAGGTTCAGTTATCTTTCTATGCCTCTTCCAGTTTAGGAATTTTGTCTCTGTGCATATCTTTCATTTCTATGCTTCCTTCCTTCCTTCCTTCCTTCCTTCCTTCCTTCCTTCCTTCCTTTCTTCCTTCCTTCCTTCCTTTCCTTCCCTCTCCTCTCCTCTCCTCTTCTTTCCTCTCCTCTCCTTTCCTTTTCTTTCCTTTTTTGGAGGGGTGAAGGCAGGGCAATTGGGGTTAAGTGACTTGCCCAAGGTCACACAGCTAGTAAGTGTTAAGTGTCTGAGGCTGGCTTTGCACTCAGGTCCTCCTGCTCTATTCACTGCACCATCTACCCTACCCCATTTCTATGCTTTCTGTCAGGTACAACCAAATAGAACTCCATGGCCTTCTTTGGTGCTCCTAGATGTCTTCCTTCTGTGCCTTGTGAAACCATAGCTACAAATACTCTTGTGGAGTAGAGAAGTGGAGGAGAGAAGAAACTCATTCACTTGCCAATGGGTGGTGCTGGGCCTAGAGTCAGGAACACCTGAGTTCAAATCCACACTAGCTGTATGATCCTGGACAAGTCACTTAACTCGGTTTCCCTTACAGTTTCCCCATCTGTAAAAAGACCCAAGGAAGGAAATGACAAACCACCCCAGTATCTTTGCCAAGAAAGCCCCAAATGGGGTCACTAAGAGGTGGACATGACTGAAACAACTGAATAAATAACAAAAGTTCGAGGGCAGCCTCCTCCTTGTAATAAAGTGGCCACAGGAAGGGCTTGGTTAGGTAATTTCAAAGCTGGAACAACCCAAACCTTGCTAAGGAACCCACTGATGGTTGCTCCATTAAAAGTATAATTGCTACAGTGAGGAAGTCACTTGGGCCATCCTTAGCCTATGTGCCATGTAAAGGGTGTATGTAGCCACTCAGCCCTGAGGATTTCTCCTGCTGAATAAATAAATGAAAATACATTTAGTAAATAGTTTCCATATGCCGGGCACTGTACTAGGGGGTACAAATAGAAAACGTGAGCCTTGCTCTCAAGGAACAGATGCTCTATGTGAAAGAAACAACAAATATTCAGTTGAGTGAGAAAATTTTTAAAAAGCATTCAGATTATTCTTCAGATGAAAAAATTTATAACTCACTGCTCTAAGGAATTGTTTGCCTTACTGGATCACAGATTCAGCTTGCTTTTATTGGAATCTGTTGAAGCCTTCAGTGATGGAATCTCTAACCTGGTACTTTTGCTTTTGTGCTCTGAGCATCTCTGGGTTGAAGAGACCTGATTAGATGGGGGAGGGGAGGGAGGAAGTACTGGTCTACTTCTTCTGTCTTCCTTTGTTACTAACTAAATTTTTAGGAATGCTTGGTTTCATTATATGTCAGGGGAATTTCATATTTGTTAGTCTAACAGTGGCATCATGTTCCCCTTGATCTCATTCCTCTACATGGGGAATTAATTTACTTTAAGAGCAAAGCCACATCCAAGTTATGCATTTGCATGAGAGAGATGGAGAGTCATTTATAAAGGGGGTAGAAGAGGCAATTATTTCCCTGAAGGAGAAATTTCTTTAGGCTAGATTATAATTTTTTTCTCAGTGAGAGACAGAGGCTAGAAGACCTGGGTTTGAAGTCAGGAAACTCTAGGTTCATCTTGCCTCTGACAAAAACAGTCTGTATAACCCTGGGCAAATCTTTCACCTCACAATGCTCTGGGTCAAAGGTGCCCAACCTGCTATACCTGGCAACACTCCAGAATAGAGCAGAAACCAGGTTAAAAGGCAACTGAGAAAGATTTAACAAAATAAATGTAGGACAGATAATGTTAACACGTGGTTTTCTATGTCCCTATACGGCAGCAGAGATCTTTATCTAAGGTTCAGTGGCCTTGTTTCTGTCTGAGTTTGATACTATTGGTCTGGGCTAGGCAATTCTAAGCGTTTACTTCTCTTAAGTTGTAGAAAAGGTGCCAACCTGCAGTGGTGGATGGGGTTTCCTCACCCAGAAATTCTTTGTGTAGTACCAGTGAAATCATAGGTCCAGTTCCTAACTATGATTAAAAAAAAACAAACCAATTCATTTCCAAGAATACCTTTTGGTCTCTATCTCTCTTGTCAAGAAGGGCATTACAGGGGCAGCTAGCTGGCACAGTGAACAGAGCACTGGCCCTGGAGTCAGGAGGACCTGAGTTCAAACACAGCCTCAGATACTTAACACTTACTAGCCATGTGACCTTGGGCAAGTCACTTAACCCCAACTGCCTTGCCTTCACCCCTCCAAAAAGCAAAGAAATAAAATAAAAAATTTAAAAAAGAAGGGCATTACATTGCATATAAACTCTGGAGTTTATGTCTCGAGGACTGATAAACTTGTATTCAGTCATTTTTCAGTTGTGTCTGTCTCTTTGTGACCCCATTTGGGGTTTTCCTGGCAAGGATACTGAAATGGTTAGCCATTTCCTTCTTCTGCTCATTTTACAGATGAGGAAACTGAGGCAAACAGGGTTAAGTGACTTGCCCAGGGTCACACAACTACTAGGTGTCTGACTTTAGATTTAAACTCAGGAAGATGAGTTTTCCTGACTCCAGGTCTATCCACTGTACCACCCAGCTGTCCCAAACTTGTACCATGGTTTAAATTACACATAGGTTCAATGCAATAACCTGAATGCTGATAGTTTAGTTTTGTGTTGTTTTTTCTATAATTTTATTTTATACTATGCTTCCAAAAATGTCTAGTTTGGGAGGGACTACTTAGGATTGTGTTTTTCATTCTACAATATTCAGTCTAAGAAAAATGATAGCCAAATAAAACAAAAATGAAATAAAAGCTATGATTACAGACTATTTAGAAGAAAGAGAAAAGCCTGATGTTTTCAAGTCCTGAACAGCTTCAAATAGCAAGAAAACACCCTTCTAATTGTCAAGCGTTTATCTGGCACAAACTGACCATATGTGCACTATAACAAATCCGTTGCTTTCATAGAATACCTAAAAAGGGACAGAACGTCTTTCCAGACTCTCCGAGGCATTACAATGACCTGGAAAATGAATGTTGCCTCAGCTCCTAGGTCATTCATTGAGAGCAGCTGTTTGGAAAACTCAGCAGCTGCAAGTACTTAAACCCAGCTTTTATGTATGGACTGGGCTGGCTGTTTGGCAGTCAGTTTGTCCTGTGATTGGGCAGGAATTTTGTGTGCCTTTGTGACCAGTCAGATCATAGAACCTTCTGTGATGACAACAGCTGCTCCAGGGACCCTAACAGGACCCCAGGCTTTCCTTCGGAAAGATACAAACTCAGCACTGGGGCCTGGGACAGAGCATCCTGATCCTGATTTGCACCTGCCCTGGGCAGCCTGTATTCATGCATTTACTGGCTTACAATCTGACTTGTTAATTATTCAGTCAGCATTCATGCAACTAATAGTCATTATGGAGAGCACAGTAAGGTTTAAATTTTAAGTCCCCAATTATTTCATACAAAAGTGGCTCTCTTAAATTTGGAAAAACAGAAAGAACACGTAGCAAACCTGGACGGGTTTCTGCCACAATGGGACCAGCAATATCAGAAGGTTTCCCGACGCCTGCCTGGTTTAAGGCTCGGACCCGGAATACATAACTGACACCTTCCTTCAGGTTTTGGACCTGGAAAAAAGCAAGAAGAGAAGCAATATAAAATTTCATGTCATTTTAAATAACCTTTTCTCCACTTCTAGTGGTGATTCCAAGTCATTTGGAATTAGCACACCACTAAAGCCTCACCCCCTCATTCTCCCCGCACCCACTCCCACCCACTTGAGATCACAGATGTAGAGAGCTGGACTTGGAGTCAGGAAAGTCTAAATTCAAATCTGGATTCAGATACTTTCTAGTTGTATGATCTTGGGCCAGTCACTTAACCTCTATCAGCCTCAGTTTCCTCATCTGTAAAATGGGGATAATAATAGCACCTACCTCTTGGGCTTGTTGTAAAGATAAAATGAGATAATATTTGTAAAGTATATTGCAAACCTTAAAGTACTATATAAATGCAAACTATTATGGGGTGGCTAGGTGGTGCAGTGAATAGAGCACTGGCCCTGGACTCAGGAGAACCTGAATTCAAATCTGGCCTCAAATACTTAACATAAAAACTAGCTGTGTGATCTTGGGCAAGTCACTTAACCCCAACTGCCATCCAAAAAGCAAAAAACAAATGTACAAAATGCAAACTATTATGATTAAACAAAGTTACACAAGTAATGTCACAGAGTTGTTCAGATTCCCTGTCTTGAAGACAATGATCTATCCACTGTACCAGGTTGCCTCTTGCTTCCTTGTTAATCCAGGAGCAACAGCAGCAACAATGGGCAAGTCTGCTTCCATCTTCCTGAGTCATGAAGCCAAGGTACCATGAGGTTAGAGTTACATTAATACTGAATTTTCTTCCTGCTTTTGGACTATTATGTGATTCATTTGTAAACTATTCTCAATCAGCAAGGGAAAATTTAAAATAGAAGTATTCAATATTTCTCTCGATTTACAAATTGCTGAATTAAAAAGAAATGTTTTCATATCAATCCTTCAAAACTAATATGATTTCCCCTCCATTAACTCAGAAGGAGGATTATTCAGGCAGCAGCATGAAGAAGCTGGATTAGAGAAGAGAAGAAGAGAGGAAGATTCATTGGGAAACTATTGAACTCATCTAGGCAGGTGGTAATGAAAGGCCATGGGTGGTGGCAGTGAGAGCCAAGGTGGGAACTGACATTGTGAGAGAATGAAGACATTGGAATCCATGGGACTTTTAACTGATTATTTATGAAAGGCAAGGAGCAAAAAAGTACAAGAACACCAAATGCTTCAACTGAATGAATGATGGTACCACAGAAAAAAATCTGATGTTGAACAGAAGAGCAGATTTTCAGTTGAAGGGAGGTGATGAGCTTGGTTTGGAATGTTAAGTTTGAGCTGACAGCAAGACATCCAGATAGGAATCACAGTATCATGAATTCATGGCTGGAAGGGACCTAAGTAAGAAGACCATTCCCCTGGGTGCAGTGAGGTGGTACAATAGAGTACTGCACCTGGAGTCAGGAAGACTAAGTCACTTCACCCTGTTTGCCTCAGTTCCTAATCTGTAAAATGAGCTGGAGAAGGAAATGGCCAACCACTCTGGTGTCTTTGCCAAGATAACCCCAAAACAGGGTCATGAAGAATGGGACAGGATTGAAGAAATGATTCAACAACAACAAATAAAGCACTTTAAGATTTGCAAAGCACTTTTAACATATCATCTCATGTGGTACAAACAGCAACCCTGTGTCATCAGTTACAATTGTCACTTTTCCATGTTGTCATGTAAATAGTTCATCTTTGATAGGTACCTTATGATTTCTTTTCTGTGTTTATCTTCTCATGCTTCTTGTGTTGGAGTATCAAACTTTCTTTTCAGTTCTG
>CM053580.1:406547602-406610949 GCA_028627135.1 Pseudochirops cupreus
TTAGGGTGTTAATTTCTTCAGTCAGATTGCTGACTCTCTTTTCATGATTTTCTTGCAACATTCTTATTTCTCTTCCCAATTTTTCTTCCACTTCTCTCATTTGGTTTTCAAAATCCTTCTTCAGCTGATCTCTAGCTTTAAGGCAATCTTCATGTTTATTGGAAGCCCCTGGTGGGGGAGCTCTGGCTGTGCTGTCCTCTCTGCCTTGGTCCTTCTTTTCTTCAAAGAAGGAATCTAGGGTTTGGTTGATGTTCTTACCCTGATTCTCATGCTTATTCTTGTTCATGGTTGATCATTCTGTGATTTTTTTAAATCTCTGTGGAGCTCTGCTTCCAGAGGGGAAAGCTCTGTCCCAAATCGCTGGGGTCCTCCCAGCTGCCAGAGCTCTTAGGAAGTTGCTGGGTCCCTCCGCCACTTCTGGCTCACTGAATAAAAATGAACCACAGGACCAAAGCCCAAGACCGTGATATGGATCCAGGCCGCTCAATACGAGAGCACTTGGCCTCTGAACGATCACTTGGTCCCCCTGCAGTCTGCAGGCCGAGAATGCCGAAGTCGCAATGCGGAGGTGGGTGCAGGACCTCCACCTTTCACTTCTCAGCCCTGGAAGCATTTTGGCCAGACTGCTTTTCTCCCACGACCTCGCAAGTTCCACTGACCTAGTTCTGGATACTGCTGCCAATCTGCTCACCCGAAACTCCAGCCGGGACTCGGCTCCTCTTGTCCAGCCACCCCTGAGGCACAGCCGAGGTTTCAGGCCAGTCTGGTTTCAGCTCGCAGGGCTGATATGGTTCCTCGTAGCCAGGCTGACTTTAGTGGAAAGTATATTTGTGTGCGTTTTGGAGTCTTAGAATTAGTTTAGAGTCATATTTTATGGGTATTTTGGGGTGGCTATGTGAGAGCTGCGATATGTTGCTGTTCTTATGCTGCCATCTTGGCTCCACCCCCACAACAACCCTGTATCATAGATACCATTATTATCATTTCCATTTTACAGATGAGGATGTGTAAGACAAAGTGTGGTCTCTCATCTGCTAAAGTACATAAAGCCTTAGGCCTCAGTGTCAATTTACTAGAAATCAGGTGATTTTGGGAAAAATGAAACTGTGGAAATCTCCTGCTTAAGCTCCCTTGTTCTTTGTCACCCCACCTGCCAAATAAGGGAAAGTAACTGCAAGTGCCAATCAAAAATAAGAGCTTTGCATGGGAAGGGGAAGGGGGGTACTCAATATGAATTTGTAGCTATTCCATGATCTAAGCAAAAGTTTACATTTGTAACTGAGTGTATATGTAAAAGATTCAATTTCTGAAGTATGTCTTTCTTCCAAAGTGAATATAATCAGAGGACAGACAAGCTTTGTGAAACAAGGATGTATGTTTGTTATTCAGTTGTGAGATTCAAGTCAGGAACCTCTTTTGTTTAAGGTTTACAGTTATGTTAGTGAAGAATAATATCTTACGAGGTACCTAGTCTATGTAGCATGTAGAAATATAAAGGACGGTTAAATAGTCTGAGTAATGGGTTATACTAGCTCATGCTCACTCTACTTCTGGTCATTTTCCTACTTTCTTTTGGCTCTTGTCTGTTTAATCTCTTTGCTTGATTTGTGTCTCTTCTAGATTCAGTGCCTTCCACTTGCAAATGATGGCTCAGGCTGAATACCAGCTGCTGCCTGAAGTTGCTACCCAGCACCCTTTGCATCTGGTGTCTGCTAAGTTCTGGACATTGGCTGCAGCCCCTAGTCCCTTGACTGATGGACCCCTGTGAGGCAGGGACAGCTCTACGACCTTTCTCAGCATGAAGCAGCTCAGGAAGCTGAGACTTTCGTCCCCTGTCCCCAAATGAATTTGGGTCTCTTATGTTTAAGGGGAGGTGTGATGGGGTCTGGGGTGCTTTTGTCTATAACCTCAGTTTGTAAAATCACACTTGTGTTCGGGTACCTATGTATGTAACATCAGTTTGTAAGAATCTTGTGCAATTAAGTTACAAAAGTCACACTTTCCCCCAGCCATAAAGGCATTAACTCTGCCTCTCCCCTGCCCCCAGCCTAAAAGTCTTTTCCCTGAGCTAGCAGTCTGCCTAGATATGGTTACTCATGAATACATCACCCAAGTATTTTTAGAGAAATACATAGCTCCTTTGTTCTAAGTGGCCAGCTGCACCCAAGAACCTTGAACAACATTATCAGAAGAGAAAACTCCCTCCCGATATGGTACCTCCTGAATCCCTATTCAGTCTAGCTTCCAGACTTGGCACCTCCTGAAACAATCAAAGTAATCCTCCCAAACAGCCATCGTGGACCTATTTTATTCAGTCTTGACCAAAAGTTACCTAGTGATGTGTCAAGGCAAAAACCACACCTCTTCTTGGAACTCAACACTTGCTCACCTAGTAAGCATAATTAGCCTTTCTGCCTTTGTCCAGCGGCCTCCTTCCTCTGGGTATTCTAGTGGTCAGACCACCTGTTCTGGTGAGATTCTAATAAAGAGACTTTTCTACTTTCACCTTGAGACATCTCTGAGTAGTTTTTGGGGTAGGGTCTTTGTACCCCAAACAAGGGCACTGAAGCTGAGAGGTTATTAGCCCAGGGTCACACAGCTAGTAAAAGGGTGAAGCTGGATTTTAATTCAAATCTTCCTGACTTTACTCACCATGCTCCCCTGCTTCCATTCACAAGCTGCCTAAGAGATTGTGGAGTCTCTGAAGCCAACAGAGAAGACAGAAGGGCGTGAATGCATGATAAATGTTGCAGAAAGGTTGAGGACTAGAAAAGACCTTCAAATTGGATGACTAAGTGGCCATTGGTGACCTCTAAGAAGGCAGTTTCAATAGAGGGGAGGTAGTTTCAAGAGAAGACAGATTGCAAGGGCTTGAGAGGACAACAGGTGGGTGAGGAAGTGAAAGCACTGGACTCAGATAAATTGTTCAAAGAACTTAATAAAGTGGAGAAGAGTTATGAGCAGGTGAGTAGGTGAGGCCAAGGGCTTTGAGACTGAGGAGACTAGATCATGTTTGTGAGCAGATGTTAAGGAGCTAGAGTGAGAGACTGAAAGTGCATGAGGGTTGTGTAACCTATATCATATTGCTTACTGTCTTGGGGAAGGGGGGGGGGAAAGGAAGGAAAAGAGAAAATCTGGAACTCAAAATTTAAAAAAATGAATGTTAAAAATTGTCTTTACATATAACTTGGGGAAAATAAAATATCTTTTTAAAAAAAGAGAAAAAAAGAAAATGCATGAGAGAGTCAGTCAGCAAAGTCAAAGTCATTTAGGGGGAAGGGGGATTAACCTTTGTGATGAATAGGCTGCCTTTTCCTTTGTGACCATAGGGGAGTGACCAGAGAGCTGCTGCTGATTTTGTGACCATTGAGAGTTAATGATGATGCCGTGGATTAGAAGAGAAAATTGGACATTGTGAAGATTGGAAGAGAGGAATTCATGTTAAAATAAATTGCTAGAAAGATAAATGAAATCGACCTTTTGGGTTAGGTGCAAAAGGTTGATTCTCCTAAGAATATTTTTTTTCATGTCTGTAGTATTTTTTTCTTATATATTTTTCCCAATTACATGTTAAAACAATTTTTTAAAACTTTTTTTTTGAGTTCTAAATTTTATCCTTCCCTCTCTCTCCTCCCCTTGTGGTCTGCCATTTCAGTATTTCATTGAGCCTCAACCATAGTGACTGACCTCCTGCCACTCCGGACTCTTTCTTGGGTAACCATGACCATCTGATTTCTTTGCTCTTATTCTTGGGTTATCAAGCATTGCTAGAGAAAGTGGATAGAGTGCTGGGCCTGGAATTGAGAAGAGCTGAATTCAAAACTGGCCTCAGACACGTAGTTGTGTGATCATGGACAAGTCGTATAAAATATTTCCATATTTTGTACAAGAAGCATATCTGTAATATTTTAAGGCTGACAACATACTTTCTTCACAACAGCCCTATGAGATAGGTAGTACAATTATTCTCACCCCCATTTAACAGAGAAGAAAATGAAGGCAAAGAAAAGCTGAGCAACTAGCTACTTAACCAGAAGCTAAGTGACCTAACTTCCCTTTTGGAAGGCCTCAGTCTGTTCAGTAAAGTAGGAAATTAGACCAAGGCTGGGGAACCTACAGTCTCGAGGCCACATGTGACCCTCTAGGTCCTCAAGTGCAGCTCTTTGATCTCAAGTTTGGATTCTGTCAAATAGCTGTACTTGAGGGCCTAGAGGGCACATGTGACCTTGAGGCTGCAGGTTCCCCACCCTTGGACTGGATCATCTGTTCCACACATGACGGTTAGGAATAGAGCTTGAAAAGGAGGGGGAAGTCTGAAACAGTGGCTCTGAAAATGAGGGAAAGAATGATTAAGTACAGAGTAGGAATGTTATCAAACAATTAATTGTAAGGTAAGGATTGCTAGCTAACATATAGCACCTACTACGTGTAAGGCACCGTGCTAAGTGCTTTATGACTATTCTCTCATTTGATCTTCACAACAACCCTGGGAGATAATTGCTATTATTATCTGCACTTCACAGTTGAGGAAACTGAGGCAGACAGAGGTTATGTGACTTGCCCATGATCACACAGCTAACTGTCTGAGACCAGATTTGAATTCAGCTTTTTCATTTCAGGCTATCTACTTTCTCTAGCAATGCTTGATGACCCAAGAACAGGAGCGAAGAAATCATATGGTCATGGTTACCCAAGAATTTGGCTTAAGCAAGTCCAGAGTGGCAGAAGGTTAGAGTCACTATGGTTCAGGCTCATGAAATACTTGAAATGGCAGACCACAAGGTCAAGGCTGGGTATGTAATCAAGTGAAATCAAGGGGAGACAGATTGCAAGAGAAGGGACAAATATTTGGTGATTCTGAGAAGGCTGGAGAGGCCTAAGAACAGGAAGTGGTGGTGGGAGAGGGAAGCTTTGAAATTCTAGATTTTGGAGATTGTTGCAGTTGAGAGAGAAGGAACAGTCTCATGTAGCAGTGTGGGGTTAAAGTGGTGTAGAAGAGGAGGTCATTGGAGTAGAGGAGGCTGAGGAGTTAGGCAGTTAAGTTGTTGGGGAGGTTTTCCACAGATGTGAGTCCCCAGGGAACATGAATTATTTGCGTGGGGAACAGTGAGTGGGTCACTTTGGTTGGAGAAAAGGGTTTGTGTGTAGGGACATTGTAGTTGACAAGTCTGGAGAGGTACATATGGACCAAATCATGGAATACTTTGAATTCCAGGCTCAAAGTTTTGGAAAATACACTGTAAGCAATGGGGAGCCATCGAAGACTTCTGAGCATAGGGATGATGAGTATGGATTGATATTTTAGAAAAGCAATTCTAGCAGTGGCACAGAGTGGACTGGGGTGTTGTACTTGAAGTTGGGAAGACCCTGGTTCAAAACTTACTGCTAATATTTATTAGCTAAGTGACTATGGGCAAGCCATTTAGTAATAATACATTTTACTTTAAATTTTGCAAAGTAAGTTCTCACTTACATTATCTTATTAGAACCTGTCAATGCCAGGTGGTGTGAGGTGGTAACTACAGCTATAATTATTTCCACTTTACAGAGGAAGAAAGGGTTCAGAGAGATCAAGTGACTGGCCCATGGCTATAGAGCTAACAAGTTCCAGAGGTAAGATTTGACTCCACTTCTCTCTCCCTCCAGGTCCACAAATCTATCCACTAATGCTTGGTTTCTAGGAACCTTAGTTTTGTCATCTGTAAAATGGGAATAATCCCAACACCTGAGGAGTCAGGACTTTGTGAGGAACAAATGAGATAATGTATATGAGACATCTTGCCCACTTTAAAGCACAAAAGAAATGTGGTCTCTTGTTATTGTCTCCTAAGTCACAGAAGGGTTGTGATGGATGAAATCATCCGCCTTGCTAGTATTTGCTTATTCCAGCTGCTGTTAAGTAAGAAGGGTTGGGAAAGAGACAGAGAGAAGAGAAGGAAGCCAATTAGGAGATCACGACAGGCATCACATAATGAGAGCCTGGGCTAGGGCGACAGCAAAAATGGAAAGAAAGGAATAGATGCAGAGTATATAATGAATGAAGAACGCATAAAATTTGGTGCCTAGCTAGATATAAAAGAGTCAAGGATGACTGAAACCTGGAGGTGGGGGTGCCAAGGGGAATGAAAATACCATTATCTGAAATGGGTGCATCTGTGGAAAGCTGATATGAGAATAATAACAATATAATATATTATATTATTACAAATATATTATATTACATATTAAATATTATGTAGTATAATTATACTATACTATATATATCATAATAACAATATGATAATTGGCATTTATATAACACTTTAAGGTTTGTAACATGATTTACAAATATTATCTTATTTGATCTTAACAACAACGCTGTGAGGTAGGGGCTCTTATCATCTCCATTTTACAGACATGGAAACTGAGGCAGACTGTGATTGTGACCTGCCTAGCATCACACAGCTAGACTGAGGCTAGATTGGGATTCAGGTCTTCCTGACTCCAGGTCTAGTCCTCTATTCACTTAGCCTACTCCTTGTCTATGAGAAGCACTAAGGTCTCTTCTAACACTTTACTTCCAACATTTTGTACCTACTGTTGCTGCTTGGCTAGATTTTTGCAACATGATAAATCCATATAAATATATGTAGCCTTGCATTTAGGCACAGAATGACAGACACTCCCTTTTCTGTTGGAGGTCAGTAGAAAGGAAATAACTACCCAGTCCTATAAATATACTCTATTTATTAATTTTCCCCTTTTGCACATTTCTCCTCCACATTTTTTTACAAGGCATTCACTTTTTTTATTTAAAAACTTTTCACCTTATTCAGTTACTGAGTGAAAACTTAATTCTAGCAAGGTGTTAATGTCTAGCTGTGACTGGTAGTTTCTAAAGATAAAGAAGAGGCTGCTAGGTGGTGCAGTGGATAGGGGGCCAGGTCTGAAGTCAGGAAGACTCATCTTCCCGAGTGGAAATCCAGCTTCAGACTCTTACTAGCTGTGTGACCCTGGGCAAGTCACTTAACATGGATTGTCTCAGTTTCCTCATCTGTAAAATGAGCTGGAGAAGGAAATGGCAAAGCACTCCAGTATCTCTGCCAAGAAAACCCCAAGGGGTCACAAAGAGTTGGACACAACTGAACAAAGATAAGGAAAAAGCACTGTACATTCATGCTGAGGGTACTTAATGATATTACAAAAACTCATGTATTTATATGGTGCTTTAAGATTTGCAAAGTATAACACTCCGTGCGATAGGTAGTCAGGGAATATGTCTTTTACATAGCTCCCATTGTGTGCCAGGCACTATGTTAAGGGCTTTTACAAATATTATCTTGTTTTATCATCACAACAACCCTGCTAGGTAGGTGCTATTATTATCCCTGTTTTATAGTTGAAGAAACTGGGGCAAACAGGATTGAGTGACTTGCCTAGGGACACACAACTAGTAAGTGTCTCAGGCTGGATTTGAACTTACATCTTCCTGATTCCAGGTTCAGTGCTCTGTTTTACCACTTGGATAACTCCATTTCCATATCATAGAAATCAATAGGAAAAATAGATTTATTTATAAGGAATTTATTTTAGTGAAAATTATTCTCAGGGCGGCTAGGTGATGTAGTGAATAGAGAACCAGGCCTGGAGTCAGGAGGACCTGAGTTCAAATGTGACCTCAGGCACTTAACACTTACTAGCTGTGTGACCCTAGGCAAGTCACTTAACAACAATTGCTCTGCCTTCCCCCATTCAAAAAGAAAAAACAAATTATTCTCAAAAATGTCCATTTGCTTAAGTGAGGACTACCCTTAGCCACACACTTAAAAGTTTTAAAAAGAAAATTACATCTTAAATTCTAGCTTAAAAAATGTTCATTATGTGCCATAAACTGAATCACTTTAAAATGGATTTTAACCTGCCAATGAATTTGCCTTTTGGTAGCATATAAATCGGTAAAAATGCCATGGTACTCTAATTCTCTATTTAGGAGAAATGCCAGCAAACTATAGATTTACTTTACATGGAGCATAAAAAAAACCCAGAAAGGGCCTGAAACATTTCCTTGTTTGAGAAAAACAGACTTACAACCATCTGACACATTTGTGCCTGATACCTGAGTAATTTGTGGTTGATGCACCACTTGGAGTCAGATGTTTGCAACGTGACCCATGGAGTCTATATACACATAAATATATACAGCCTGGAATGACAGGCACACCCATTTATGCTGAAGGTCAACAGAATGTTAAAAACCAGTCAGTTCAACAGTTCCATAAATAGATTCTATTTTCTTCTTTGGATATTTCTCCTCCATAATTATTTACAAGGCATTTACTTTTCTTCTTAAGAAACTTTGCCCAATCTCTTATTGCTTGGGAAGGGCATTTGAGAAACTTAAAAGATTCTTGGTAAAAATTCTGTTTGTTAAAAAATAAATGGGGGCAGCTAGGTGGTGCAGTGAATAGAGCACTAGCCCTGGAGTCAGGAGGACTTGAGTTCAAATCCAGCCTCAGACACTTGACACTAGCTGTGTGACCTTGGGTAAGTCACTTAAGCCCAATAGCCTTGCCTTCCCCCCTCCTAAACAAATAAATAAATGAATGAATGAATAAATAATACCAGAGTTAACTGGTAGAGTTCCTTAACTATTTTTAACCAATACTCTTAAATTAAGAGATTGCTGCTGTTTGTAGCCCTAGAAGCATACTCAGTGAAACAATTATACTCTGATAAAGTATTGACTAGAGTTCACTGTTATCAGAGCATTATCATTACTTCTCCTTATTACCTTTACCAATCAATCAAACAACTTGTTAGATCAAACAACAAGCATTTATAAAGCACTTCTTATGTACCACAGACTATACCAAATGTGAGAATACAAAGAAAGGAAAAACATAGTTCCTGCCCTCAAGGAGCTTACATTCTAGTGGACTAAAATTTAGTGATAAAATATCTACAAAATAGGATGATGCAATAAACTAAAATTCGACAAGAAAAAAAAGGCCCCGCAGTATTCAGCGTAAAGGAATAACTAACTGATGAATGAATCAGGGTTGGCCCCAGGCCTAATAGTGAATCAGGCAAAGTTTGCCTTCAGTATTCTCTCCCTCTTTTGCCATTACCACCCTCCTCTGCCTTTTTTTTTCTTTCTTTCTCATATAAGGTTTTCAATTTCATGTAATCAAAATGACCCATTTTGCATTTCATAACGCTCTCTAACTCTTGTTTGGTCTTCAAGTCCTCCCTCCTCCATAAGTCTGACAGGTAAACTATTCCTTGCTCTCCCAGATGGCTTACAGTATCAGCCTTTATACCTAGATCATGTACCCACTTAGACTTAATTTTGGTATATGGCATTAGATAATGGTCTATGCCCAGTTTCTGCCATGCTATTTTCCAGTTTTCCCAGCAGTTTTTGTCAAATAGTGAGTTCTTATCCCAGAAGCTGGGGTCTTTGTGTTTATCAAGCAGTAGTTTACTATAGTCATTGACGGCTGTGTCTCATGTACCTAATCTATTCCATCATACAAGGTTTTCAAAGCACATGGTCTGGTTCCAGTGTCCTCATGCTTTCTCCTTGGTACCTATGACAACCCCTCCTACTCTGGATTTTTCCTGATTTTTCTTCTTCGTGCCAATAAACACTTACCTGTCCTGTGTCCCACTCTTCAGGGCCTTGAAAGGAGGTAAATAGAGGGCTTTAAAGGCCAGGCAGACCTGAATACCAGGTAACAGGGAGTATTTGTAATTTTCTTCTCCAAATAGTGATGCCACAATATTTTCTCTTTGGGGAAAAGCTGTGTGGTAAAACTTGAAAAGTCCTTTCTGAGAACCTCTATTAGGACTAGGGGTTTGTATTTCCTTATCCACTTAAATGAAATTATACTTCATTTAAAATTAATATCATCATCAGAACTTTTTAACATTTTTAGATACCCTAAACAAAGTGGTAATATACCTTCAAATATGTTTTTGTTATTGGCTTCTCATTGATCCCTTTCCATTGATCATCTTTAGCTTTTGTCTCCTTGATGTCAACAAAGAAACCAGTAACAGGAGTGCGACCAGAATGGACTGGGTGCTTCCACTGGAGAACCAGGGAGGTTTTCCTGACTTCACTATACTTTAGATCATGAGGTGGTCCTAGAGAAACCAAGAAATAAATGTTATGAGTCCAGAGAAGAAAGATTAAATATATACACAATCTTAAAACCACATGCTTAAAGCTGTAGACTTTACAAGAAAAACTCATATTTCTAAGTGTATCGTCCTCACGTTGATGTCTCTTCCTGACAATAACTCTGATATGAATTGTTAAGCGCCCCCTTTATTGAGGCCACGAAACTAGGACACCAGGAAGTTGTGCCTTGCTCAAGTTGACATGGGAGATCTTACATGAGTCTTTTCTCTGGGCTAATTTTTGGTTTCTTGACTAGTCTATCTCTTGCCAGAAAAATTCAATTTGGTTGTACTGTATTGTACTATATCCTGTCTTAAATGCAAGCTGAAACTTCTCCCAAATCTCAAATAATAAGAAGAAAACAACTCCCTTGACTGGCCCATGAAGTGTGGTGATTTAAAACAGGGAAATGTGATTTTATAAGTACTTTGTATTTACACAAAGGCAAAAATATGCTAGAAAAAAATGACCCTCGAGTTCTGTCCTGTTGAGTATAGTTCCTTCAAAAAGCCACAGCAAGGCACCCTCCTCAGAAGAACATCACCAACTGGGCATTTTCTCTTATCTCTCTGGGGATCCACATAACATTTAGTATGCTTGTTCTGACTACATCCTAAATGGGGATGAGAGGATCTGAATTCAAATCCTAGTTTTGCCACTTCCTATCTGTGGAATCTTGGGCAAGCTTGACCTTTCTAGGCCTCAGTGTCCTCAGGTGTAAAATCAGAGTGCTGGGCCAGAATGCTAGGTCCCTTTTTGATATACCTTCCAACTCTAAATCTGTGATCCGATGAGTCAGGGAGCCAGGTGCGAATCTTGGCACATACTGACTCTAAGACCCCAAGCAAGTCACTTAATTCAATTCCATTCAATTCAATAAACATTTACTAAGTCCTTATTGTGTGCCATGTTTCCTCAACAGTTAATATTTACAATCTACTTCAATTTTTTGTTTTAAGAAATGTGCTCTTGGGGGCAGCTAGGTGGCACAGTGAACAGAGCACCGGCCCTGGAGTCGGGAGGACCTGAGTTCAAATGTGACCTCAGACATTTAACACTTACTAGCCATGTGACCTTGGGCAAGTCACTTAACCAGGATTGCCCTGCCTTCTCCACTCCAAAAAAAAAATGTGCTTTGCAAATTTCCAATCCCTGTTTTTAGGATTATTTTGACATTATTAGCAAATTATTTCTGTTGCACCAATCAAATAAAATTACAATAACGTCTATTAGCCCCAAAGAGAATTGCAAACAAAAAGTCAACCATTCTGTGCCATGGTGTTTCTCAATCCTATAACGGCTCACGCTGACAGAACCCTGCTACGGTTTATGAAGCACATTTCTAACAACCACCTGATGAGAACGATACTGTCAGTATTATCATCCTGGTGTTTTCAAATGAAGAAACAGAAGGTCAGAAAAGTGATGTAATTGGCCCTGAGTCACATGGTTAATCAATATCAGAACCTGATAGCAGACCCATAACTTCTGACTCAAAGTCCAGTGGGATTTCCACATTCTGCTGCCTCCAACATTTCTCTGCTCTTAATAATTATAAACATGAGTCATCCTTGCACACACAGAAACACAGACAAACACACAAACACACACACACACACACACACCCCATCTCATTCTTGAGGTTATTACCTCTGTCTCCTATCTTTGTCACCAATGAAGAAACAGAAAGTTGACATGGTAATGTGGTATTGGAGAAAAAACACCAGCTGTGAACTCAGAAAACCTGGGTTCTCGTCTAGTGTCTGTGTCTAAGTAAGTCTGAGCCTTTGAGCGAGTCACATATCTTTAAGTTTCTTAATCTATAAAATGAGAAGTCACATTGGGTGATCTCTGAGGAACCTTCCAGAGAAGAGAGTCTGTTCTCTGTGATTATTTAATGCTGAACCAAGCCAAGAATGGATAGAAGGGAGCAGCAGAATTTTCCTTCTCCCTTGTGTTACAGCATTTGTCCTACTGCCTCCTTCACCTACTCTCTTTATCCCTTTGCCCATATAAGAATTCTAGGGTTTTCCTGGTCTACCCACTCTTTAGCTCTCTTCAGGGATTTGAAGTACTGGGTGACAGACTCAATGTTGTGTAATCAGCAAACAAATTCCTTAGTTCAAGGTCATCTCTATGCACAACAAGAGTACCTCCCACTGAAAGGCACACTGGGAGGCAGCTTCAGAACTAGCAACTCAAGACAGGGAAAGAGCAAGGAAAGGTGAGCATGTTCTCCTGCTTCCTGAGGGTTTACTGGTGGAAGCTGCTTTCCCCTTGAATTTTTTTTGTATCCTTCTATTTACTCTTATATTATGATGAAACATTGAGCCAGGCTACAAATGCACTCCTGGCTACCAGATTAGATGCATGTGTAGAGGAACCTAATCAGGTAAAGAATCTTTTTTTTTTAAAGAAACATTTTTTTTTTACCTGGAACGGCAATGGTCCATTCCTCACATTTAAAGGATGCACTGGCTTGAGAGGGAGTCCCCACCCCAGCAATGTTCACTGCAGCCACTTGGAACTGATAGACCATGTTTTCTTTCAAGTTGCTTATCTGCGAGAATAAGAAAATGATAGCCCTCAAGTGTCTGTGGTTTAAAACTTCCATTTGTTTATTGTGATGATAAACTCTGTAAACCTAGGCAAGCTGCTTAATTTCTCCGAGCTGTAGCTCTCTCCGCTGTAAGAGTATCTACCTCACAAGGCAGTTGTGAGAATCAAAGGAGATAGCACGGGCAAAGTGCTTTGCCAGCCTTTAAGGGCTGTGTAAATAGGCGCCGTGATGACGGTGATGACGTCAGGTTGCTTCTTATTACTCTATTCTTACCTAAGAGTAATAGTAAGAGCTGGCATTTAAATTACACCTAATATGTGCCAGGAACTTTGCTAAGCACTTTACCAATATCTCATTGATCCTCATAACAACCCTCTAAGATGGGTGCTATTACAACCCCATTTTACAGTTACAAACTGAGTTTTACAGTTACAAACTGAGGCAGAGGTTTAAGTGACTTGCCTGGGGTCACACAGGTAGTAAGCATCTGAGGCTGGGTTTGAACTCAGGTCTTCCTGACTCCAGTCCAGCATTCTATCCACAGAGCCACCAGGCTCCTTGAAAATGGAAAGAATACTAAAGAAGGACACAGGAGACGCAGGCCAGAGTCTTCAGGATGGTTGAGAAAATGAGATAAGGTTTGAGAAGACACTTTGGAAAGAAAAGTGCTATAAATACATCAGTTATTTAAAAAGCTGTGTAACATTAGGCACCTTGGGCATAAAATAAATGCTTAATAAATGCTACACACAAGTATTTTTGATGCTATTGAAAGAAATACTTAAGTTTAAGAGGTCCAGCTGCTTATGACATGGCTGGAAACAATAAATGCACATTTGTGCTTTCAGTCCTCATCATATTCAAATGCCCTGGAAAGCAGTAGTGCCCTGTGTAGGCAGTGGCTAGTAAGTGGGGAATAAGGGATACTACATTCTAAATTAAATAGAGAGGATCTCAACTAACTCATCTGTAACATGAAGGGACTAGACTCAGTCATCTTCAAGGTACTCTTTAAATACTTACAGTCTGTGACATTATACTTCCCGCCCCACTGATCTACCCAAATAGCCAAAAGCAAACAAACATTCCCAGTTCATTGGATTAGAGGATCGTAGATTTAGAGCTAAAGAGGCCTTACAAGACGCCAAATTCAATCTCCTTATTTTACAGATGAGGAAACTGAGGCCCAGAGCGTTTAAGGTCACACAAGTAGTAAGCATCAGAACCAGTATTCAAACTCAAGTCAGTCCTCTGACTCTAAATGCTGTCCTCGTTTGAATAATGAGTAATACAAGAAACATTAAACTGGTCAGTCATGATGGTTGGACTTTAAATATACATGGGAAAACATGAAGGCATAGAACTGATGAAATCCTGTGTATGGAAAGATGTTACTAAACAATTTTAGTTGAATGCAGCCTTTATTCTACAGGCCTCAAAACAGATATCAGGGAGGGAGGGAGAGAGACTGCAAATGAAGGCAGTAAATTGCTTACTTGAGACAAGATATATTAACTCAGGCTGCTACAGTGTAATACTAGAACCAAATTCCAAAATACATATTTTAAAAATCTGAAAGAAGTATCCTCTCTTAAGAGAAAGCAATAGTCTTCCCTCTAAAATAAAGGAGAAGGGAATTATTCTCATCCTACAGAGATAAAGTGACCTGACATGATATTATTTCATCTATTCATTTCCCTGGACATACAATTCACCAAGAGCCAATGACTTAAGAAGGAAGAGTCAGCTAAGTGGCTCCAGATGATGACTCAGTTTCCATAGTCAGCAACCTTGGGGCAGGGCATAGCCATACTCAACTATAAGTAGGGTATTGGGTTGGTTGGTTTGATTTACCTGTTGTATTTCTTAGTGGGAGGGTTGAATGAGAAAGGGAGGAGAGATCAGGAAGTGACAGTGGCATAAGAAAATAATAAGAAATAAATAAAATTAAGGATAGTAAGATTCCTTTAATGCAGGCACATATATCTTAATCTTTCACAGAATCACTGAATTTTAGGGTTGGAAGGAACCTCAGCAATGAACTAGCCTAGTCTACAGCCAAAAATCTATATCTCCAATACAAGATACAGGTCATTTAAGACTGCGTTTGAAAACATCCAGAGAAAAGGAAACCACTGCTTTCTAAGGCAACTCATTCTACTTTTGAATAGCACTAATTGTTGAGAAATTTTATGTTATATCAAGTCTAAATTTGTCTTACAAATATTTAAAGCAGTTATCATAATCCCTGAAATTTCTCTTCTCAAGGGCTAAACTTCCCCAGTTCCTTCAATTAATGCTTATATAACATGGACTCAAGAACCTTCACCATGTTGGTTTCTCTGGGATGCTCTCCAGTTTTCTCCCGGAGACGAGAATATCAGAGGAAGAAGAAGAGAAAAACTCTTCTCTCCTCTCTACCCAAGAAAACTCATAGCTAGAACTCTTAGGAAACTGGGAGAGACTAGAGTTCCATATGGGTAGGGATTCCTATCAATATTTTGAGAACCAGGAAGAAGATATTAATTTGTACCTTATGCATATAATTCATAATGGATGGTCTAATTAATTTAGCTTTATGTGTGTATGTAAGAGGAAATCAGAAAATAAAAATGATCCCTGAATTTCCAAACACTTCTATTAAATTTGGTACAGTCCATACCATTCCTTCCAATCACACTACAATGCAAACCCTGGGCAATAATTCAAGGTTAGGAAATGCACTGGATCATTAGAATATTGGGTAGCTCTTATGACTAACTCCAAGTAAGATAATGTGAGATGCCCTTCTTACCTTGTATGCCTGGTCACTGATGGCCTTAATATTGGCCTCCTTCCATTTCCCAGGTACTCCACCAATAACCTCACGATAGTTCACATAATAGCCAGTAATTTCAGCTCCACCTGTCTTTTCTGGTTGCTTCCATCCAAGAACCATTGAGTCACGGAAACTCTCAATACAAGTGATGTCATAGGGTGGAGATGGTGTAGCTGTTGCAAGATGAATGCCATATAAATGGACAGAAATAAGCAGACAGAAATACAATATCTATGGATATTGTATTTATTTAATTGGTACTGTTCATAAAGACGGACTGATAATATGAAATGTAAAATGTGATACATTAAAAAAATCATTTTTGTTTGGTTTAGTTTCCAGAAATCAAGCTGACATAATAGAAAATGTGTGTTGTAATTAGTTCTCAAAAGAGAAAATCACTATTTTCCCCTCAATTCTCCACCCCCAAGCACATAATTTTTTTTTTCTGTTTTCATCTTTGTTAGCAATCAAACAAGAATAGGAGATAAACACCACCTTTTACCTCTAGTTGCTTATTTTGGTGTTCATGTATTTCTAAATGCATATTATTTCACCGTTCCACCATACTTACCTTCATGAAAGGTAGACATCACAGCCATGGTGATTGGTCTGCAAGTAGAAGACAGCTGATACTGGAGCTTGGTTAAACACTCATCAGTAATGTTTCCCCCTCTTCATGGGAAGCAACATTTTTTAAACAAATATAATCACTATAATTTCTCCCTGGTATGTAATGTTTCTTTTAAAGGTAGCTAGGTGGTACAGTGGATAGAGGGCTGGATCTGTAGCCAAGAAGACCTGCGTTCAAATTTGGATTTGCATATTTACTATCTGTGTGACCCTGGACAAGTCACTTTACCTGTGCGTGCCTCAGTTTCCTGAATCATAAAATGCAGATTTTAATAGCACCTACCTCCCAGGGTTGTTGTGAGGATCAAAATGAGTTAATTATAAAGTGCTTTTGCAAACCTTAAAATGCTACATAAACACAGTGATTATAGTCTATCATAGTGGTGGAATCATTTTCAAATGGTTCCCATGATACAATTCAGCTGCTGAACATGCTTAATGTCAAACCTGAATAAAATTCAGAGGGTATTTTAAGTCTTCCCTGATTTAGAGTGCCCTTCCTCATTACCTTATCAGTCACTCATTGAAAATGTAATTTTAGATGATGATACCTGAGGAAAAATCATCTAGATATGAAGGATAATTTTCTTCATATTTAAAAGGATTATGGAAAGCGCCTCCAACAAAAGTTTTATTTTGAATTCTAGAAGGCTGTAGCGGCAAAGCCCTAGTTCTTTCAGATTCTATAGGATGGGGAAAGTTTTCGGTATACATCTAGCATCTGCAGTGTGTCTGTAGTGCAAAGACCAGCCCATCAAAGCACATTGAGGGACATCACCAGCAAGGTAGTGATGTTGAATTTTTTTCTGGCTACCATAACCCATGAAATTAATAAAAGCACTAAATGGTCCTCATTCCTCCATGATATGCCCCCTTCCACTTCTGCAGTGACAATGATAGAGTAGCAGAAAATGGGATAGAAGATCATCTATCATCTATAAAGATTCATCTAGCTATTGGTACTCCTAACATGTGATCTCTGTACAGTAACATACCAGTTGACACCCTACTGAAGCAACTGAACCAAATCTGAATAACACATTGGTACCTCCTCAAATATTTAAAGAACAAGAGGGAAGCCTCCACTGAGTAGAAGTGGATGGATCCTCTATGGGGGACTTATGGGAAGACATGAAAAAGAACTGCACAAAGTGAGATAGTGTGGAAGGGCTGTGACCTGCATCAGTGTGTCCTCACTGAAGATATCACAAATCCACCAAAGTACTATAGTAGAGAAGGTAAAGGAGCAGGTCCATTTGGATAAAGTGTTCTGTAGTCTGGGTAACTTTTGCCTAGCTAAACACCATATACTATTGAAATTTCCAATTTCTCCCAAATATTATAAACAAGCTAGTAAGATAATAACTAACTATTATAGCACTGGGATTTCAATTGCTGAAAGGTAGAGTACCATAAAATGGGAAAACAAATAAATAAAATTAGCCCTTCTTTCTTGGCAGCTTTCCAGATTTCAGCTTACTCTTCCCAGTTTAATACTGGAAAATGTCATATCATGTCTTTGACATGATGTAACAACATAACTGACTTTTAGCTGAAGTATCGGGTGAAAATTTGTGCATCAATCATCAAAAGATAATACCTAGGATGACAGCCAAACTTAATCTCATGTAATTATTCTTTTGTGAACACTTTTTCTTATACAATGAACAGAAATGTTATATAAGAACCCCACGTGGGCCACAAATGACAGTGAAGTCATTTCCATTATGATCCCATAGAATAAAATTCTTGAGGATAGTGACTGTTGATCTTGTCTCTTTGTACTCTAGTGCCCAGTGCAGTGATTGGCAGATAGTAGAGATTTAATAAATGCTTATTGAGTGAGTCACTCCTGATACAAATAAAGTCACCAAAGATGTTTCTAAACTACCAAATACTGGACAAGGAATTTGTTGACCTCATTATGAGATGATATGAAATGTTCTGCTGTTGATAAATGTAATGCATGATATACAAGTGAAGGAAATATATGAAATGGCTTTTATAGCCCATGCATAAATGTGCTCTATATGGAGACCAGAAGATGGATAGCTATCAGTCTAGGAGAAGAAATTAAACATCGATGAAAATGACAAATGGTTATGGCTTGAACAGTGAGATGAATGCATTGATGGAAACCATTGATGGATGGAGACTAGTAGAATGACTTGACTTTACAGGCTCTCACCTACGGCCTTCTTCTTTTTCCCTTTTTCCAAAGCTGCAGGGGCTTCAGGCTCAGACTTACTTTTCCCCTGGTCATCTGCTTTCTCAGGTTCTGCTGATGGCATATGATCCTCCTGAACTGTTTCACTTACTTCTTTTACTTCTGGTTTCTCCTTAGCAGCTCCCTTCTTCGGTGCTGGAGCAGGTGCCTGCTTATCCTGAACTCTTTCACTTACTTTACTGACTTCTGTTTTGTCCAGTCTATCAGAGCTACTGGGTGGTGTGTATTGGTTAAATTTATCACTGCTATCAAGCAAAGCAGCTTTCTTAAAGGTTGGTTGGGAGACTT
This sequence comes from Pseudochirops cupreus, assembly GCA_028627135.1. NCBI lineage: Eukaryota > Metazoa > Chordata > Mammalia > Diprotodontia > Pseudocheiridae > Pseudochirops > Pseudochirops cupreus. The sequence goes on from CM053580.1 coordinate 406,566,294, forward strand.
CATGCATGTCTCCCTTGTAGTCGGTTAGTCCACCAGCTTTATCATTCAGTTCAGGCCACACACCTTGAGACACTCCTCCCCCTACAAGTGCCAGAAAACAACAGAAAACACTTTGAACCTGAAAAGGTTATGGATCTGTCATTATTTAACAGACCAAAAAAGAAGAACATCAACAACAGCAAGAGACAGAACAGGAGTAATCTCGTTATTACAGAAATCAGAATACATTTGGATTGGCAAGAGATATGAATGCCATATGTCTCACACACTTTACACCAAAGAATATTCTAACATCTCTATTAACCAAGCAAATAAAGAAATACAGAGAACAGCACAGACAGAACATGAACAATTTTGATTTTCCAAAGACCAAAGTGCTTTTAAAATATGCAAAACATGTCTCATACATTACACACAAGAAAACATTTAATTTTCTCCATTATTCAACAGGATGAAGAAATGAACATAAAGAGCATAATAGACAGAACACAAGCAGCACTGTTTTATGGATGTTAGAATTCACATATATAAACAAGGAAGAGCACTGGAATGTACCTCCCATCCTTAATGGGTTCTGAAGAATGTAGTCTTGGGAGTTCACTGAGGTCACTGATATTAAATAGGGGATAGGGACTGAACCTGTAATTTCATTGATAAAGGGAACTCCCGGAAGAAGAAATTCTCTCTATCAATATGGCTGGAACTCTCTCTGCAACTTCAAGTCTTTGAGATTTGTCTATAGCACTGAGATATTCAGTGAATTGCCCAGGATCACACAGAAGTATGTCAGAACATCAGAGGCCAGATCTTTAAAACTTATACCATACTATGCATGGTGATTAAACAGTATCCCAAATATCTAATGCTTAGCCAGGTGGTATAGTGGATAGAGCACAGGAGTTAGAGTAAAAAAGACCTGTATTTTTAAATCCTGCCTGAAACACTTACTAGCTGTGTGGCCTTATGAAGGTCAAATGAGATAACGTGTAAAGTATTTTACAAACCTTCAAATGCTATAGAAATGTGGCCATTATTCTTAATATAATAACTAATATATTAATAACCAATAAGCATAAATATTTTGATATAGTACTACCATATCCTTTTACCTTTATAAAAATATATAAAAGGTTGGAAGTGCATTCAGATAGGATTAGAATGAAGAAAGCATACTAATGAGTGTCAGCAAACATGTATTTTAATTACTTTAGACTAGAAATACAGGTGGAGATGAAACAGAAATGAGCCAGCAGCTTTATATGACGTGCATGGAGTTTTAGAGGAATTAGTAGTGATAACAGTATGTAAGATCAGTAGCATGGAACAGGATGTATGATGATAGTAGAAGGATGAGGGATGGAGACAGACCAGGATCTTGAGATGATGAAGTGATTTTTTTTAGGCAGCAGGATGATGTGTATTATGGATGATATACCATATCATGGAGTCTGACCAGCCCTCCACAGTTCCCAGGATGAGCATGAAGTTAGAATGGAGTTTCACGCAAGGATTCATGAGAAACATCTGGGGGAAGCTTGGCCTTGTCAAGATGAAAAGGCTATAGGTACACAGAAACTGGATAAGTGATGGAAGGTCTGCATAATGACAGCTATGACATGTTAGAAGTCACCTAGAGCAAAGGATCCCCTGAGGATGGTACCATTAGGCTATATAAGAAGTTTAAAATATCATTTCTGGAAGGAAAAAACCACTTTACTTTATTCATTAGAAATACTAAAATTCATTTTTTCCTATTGACTTTAACACAGATAGAAGACCTACCAATAGCAGCTTTCACTTCAATTGCTTCTGAATCCTGTGAATATTCACTAAGTCCAGCTGCATTCACAGCTCTGACTCGGAAAATATAACTCTGACCATTAAGAAGTCCATGGCAGATAAACCTAAAAGAAGAAGCAAAAAAAAAAAAAGATATTTTTCTTTTTCCCTAAGAAAACTGATGGAGAAAAAGCTGAATTGGTGGGTTTCTAATCTAGCTTAATGCTTCTGATCTTGGGGAATGCGTTATTTTTTTAAAACCAGGTTATGTTTGGGTTTGAGATAATGAGAAAGTGAAGGCCCTAGGTGGCACAGTGAATACAGAACTGGGCCCAGAGTCAAGAAGATCTGAGTTCAAAACCTGCCCTCAGATACTTAATTAGCCATGTGACCCTGGGCAGATAATTTAACAATAACCCTTAAGCCCAGGGCTGTTGTAAGGATCACAACAGCACCTGGCAGGTAGTATGTATTATATAAATGTTGGCTGTTAATATTGCCATGATCCTGACTCATTCACAAACAGGGAAACCGACAGAAGATATCAGCTGTTTGTTCATAACCCCGAGGCACAGTCTCTGCTGTCTCTAAGCATCTCATGTGAAGTCCAATGACCAGGGAAGTTACACTGAGGCCTGAAAATGTGATTTTAGAAAACGAATTCCAAAACAAGAAGTTCTACTTTAAAGGGACAGACATCTCTTGTGCTGACATTGTCTCCACTAAGGTGGAATAACCAGGGAAGCTCTACCAAGAACTGAAAATGAGATGACAGAAAATGGATTTTAGAATTGTCACTGTGACTCCACACTATCACTTGCTGTGACATTTAGATAAAGACGTTGGTAATGAGCTACAAGGTCCTTGGGCAGCTTCCTACTTATCACATTTCCACTCCATTAGGCTAGAAATAGTTATCCTGTGAATCACTGTAACGTTCTATCCCATCGGTAAGGGCTGTCAAAGCGGGGGAAATAACAGCTATCTGCTAATGACCACTATTATCAAGAATATTAGGGTTGTACAATATTTATTACAAGAGCCTATCACCCAGCCCTTGAGAGGCCAATGTGTCAGCCTCGCCAGGGATCGAAGCACCTGAAAAGCTGCTTCCTGGGGTGGTCGTTTCAACACAGATGCAGCAAAATTTGGGAGAAGAGAATGAAAAAAATATAATGAGGAAATAGTGCCTTTGATCCAGGCTAAATTCACTACAGAAGTGTTAGTTAACAACTCTGTCTTCTCATCCAATTTACTTCCATTCTCTAGCGCCCAGTGATCTGAAAAATAACTAACCTATCCCTCATGGCATCCTCATTACTCAAAGCTGGTCCAAGACAGAAGTAGATCTTCTGAGAGAGCGAAATGTTGCTCAAGCCTACTTCAATTTAGTCCTGAGCCTTCAATCCTGAGGGCTTTCTCTAGGAAACTGAAAGTATCATTCACTGGTAAAATAGATGCAATAATAATAGCTGATGGTGGTCTATTATAAACATTTTCTCATGATTCTCAGAATAGTACTGTCAGTAGGTACCTGAGATATTATCATCCTCATTCTACATATGGGTAAACTGAGGCCCAGAGTGGTTAAATGACTTGCCCAGGGTCACACAGCTAGAAAGTGTCAGAGGCAGGATTTGAACAAGCTCTCTTCCGACTATGAACTTCTGTTCTCTTTCCACTATACCAACTGCCTCTGTAAGTCACAATAAAAAATATTTACACAGCACAGAAACTAACAAAAGCTAAGTTATGCCATCTCAGCAAATGTTGTCCCACCGGTTTTAATTATGTTGATGTTTAGAATCTTAAAAATATTATTACTTTCCTCTTCTGTTCAAATTGTATATGTAATCCTGCATAATTTATGTTGTTTGGCACCAACTGAGTCTTTATGTCCCAAAGACATATATATTGGTTATTGTATAAAGAAAGGGAATGTAAAAACCAGAGAGAGACAGAAAGAGGGAGAGAAAGAGAGAGAGAGGGAGAGAGAGAGAGAGAAAGAGAGAAAGAGAGAGAGAGAGAGAGAGAGAGAGAGAGAGAGAGAGAGAGAGAATGAGAGAGAGAGAAGAAGAATCAGAAAGATAATTTTGATTAAGCTGACACTTGACATTATGGGTACAAAAAACCTTTGTTTATAACATTTCAGGGAGCCACAGTCCATTTGTAAATAATTCATATTTCTCTTTGAATTTTTATAAATGCCTAATAAGTTTATTCTCTCTTAGAGGCAGAACTCTACTGCAGGATCACCAGCACCCGCCATATCCCACACTCTTCCTTCCGTTACCGTGAGCCTTTCACAGGGTTGTTGTTGCAGGGTTCCCACTGATCAGATCCAACAATGCTTGACTCAATGTAGTACCCAACCAACTCTTTAGCATCTTTTGATTCCTCCCAAGTAACAACCACAGAAGTATCTGTATTCCTGCTTGGAATAATTCGACCAGGGGCTTTGGGAATATCTGAGAAGAAGGAAAAGTAGGTTATTAATTCTTTGAAATCAAGTGTGCATTTCAGAAGACAGAACAATGAAATACTTGTCTGGTGTAGCTATAGGCATCATTTTGGATTCCATTTTGTGAGAAATATGTGAATATTACTACCTCTGGTGAGTTAGACACATCTCAAATGGCTCTTAAAATCAATGACCTGAATTCAAAATTTTTTAAAAATGAATGTTAAAAATTTTATATATAAATTGGAACTAGATAATGAAATAAATAAAAATGTATTTAAAAATGAAAAAAAATCAAATGCTATCCAAAGTTGTCATAAAATGCATACTTGGCTATGTACTTACCAAGTTTGTCCCCAACCACAGTAATATCAGTTGCCTCTGAGGGCTCACCAACTCCTGCTGAGTTAGAGCATCGAACTCGGAAACGGTAGGATTTCCCTTCAGCCAAATCAAACAGGGCAAAACGAGGAGACTTGACAGGGATCTCCGTGTTCACTCTCTGCCAGTTCTCTGTGTCTGCCACACACTGCATTCAAAGGAACAAAAGGCTTTCAGAAGAAAAGGGAAGATATCAACTGAGATTTGAGGCCCGGTTGGGCCACACAGCTTTGCCATGGGCTATTTATTGCTCATGTAAAATTGGAATGGGAATCTGGAAGGGGTGGATAGAATGCTAGATTTGGAGTCAGGAAGACCTGAGTCAGAATCCTGCTTCAGACAGTAACATTGTTACCCCAAGAGGGTGTCTTACCCTCTCTGGGCCTATTTTCCTCACATCTATAAAATGAAGGGGTTGGATCTGATGATCTCTAAATTTGTGATCCTCTGAGATGTCAGAGAGAGACAGAGACAGAGACAGAAAGAGATAGAGAAACACAGAGATAGAGAAACAGAGAGGGCTGGACTGAAGGCGAATAGGGTCCTGAGAGGCAGTGTTCTTGACCTGTTCCTTAGCACAGTGCCTGTCACTAGGTACTCAGTAAATACTTGCTGACTTCTTGACCGAAAAGATCACTATTGTGTCTCTAGGATTCTGTAAGTCACTTCATTACTTCATAATGTCACAATTACTGGTACTCTCTCCATTGGCATGGATCATAGATCCTTTGTCTTTTAATGGATGGTTTTATAAGTTGCTATGACTGGAAAAACTTAGTACCTCAAGGCCAGACTTGTCAGAATGAACCTATTCCACCATACTTAGCTATGCTGGTCCTTGGATGACAACCATGAAATCCATTGCTGAGATCACAGCATACTTAAAGCCAGAGCAGTAACTAAGAATCCTAATACCCACATGCATCTGGGTGGCTCAGTTGGATAGAGCACTAGGCCTGGAGTCAGGAAGACCTGGCGTCAAATCTTGCCTCAGACACTTAATAGATGTGTGACCCTGGAAAAGTCACTTAACCTTGTTTGCCTCAGTTTCCTCAATTGTTAAATGGGAATAATAACAGCACCTACTCCCTGGGGCTGTGAGGCTTAAATGAGATAATAATTGTAAAGCACTTACTTAGCACAATCCCTGGCACAGAGTAAGCAATATAAAAATGTTTGCTCTTATCATTAACATTTGGACCAGATTTAGAGGCAGCCGGGTGGCTCAGTAGATAATAGCCATGGGCTGCAGTCAGCAAGGCCTGAAGTCAAATCTGGCCTCAGACACTTGCTAACTGTATGACTCTGGGAAAGGCCCTTAACTGCTGTTTGCCTTAATCCATTGAAAAAGGAAATGGGAAACCACTCCAGTATCTTTGCCAAGAAAATCCCATGGACAGTACTGGACTGATATGGTCCATGGGGTCATGAAGAGATGGACATGACTGGAGAAATGAAGAACGACAACGGGGCTGGATTCAGTTGGGGAGGCAGAGATAGCACAGAGGACAGTCCAGTAAGGGAGACAATAGTGAGCGACCCATCTCTCACAGGATCCAAGCATGGAAGACTATGCTGATGGTGGAGGAATGATGCCAACTGGGAGAAGAAGCTCATGCCCATGGAGAGAAAACACGTCCTTGGATGTTGGTGTTCTTCAAAGGAAATTAAAGTAAAGCCCTGGTCACAACTTGCTTGTTATGGGTCTACTTGAAGCTTTTCTAGTTTGGTAGGACTTACCAAAGCTTGTGCTCTACTGACACAGTCTTCTAGGACAACTGTAAAATAACCTTAGGGAAGGTCTCGTGTGTGTGTGTGTGTGTGTGTGTGTGTGTATGGAAAAATAATATCTATATCCACATGAAGTGCTGAGATTTATTTTAAGGATAGGGCTGTGCTTTATACTTCCTTATATTCCCTTGGGCAGTTAGATGGTACAGTGCATAGAGCACTGGACCAGAAATCAGGAAGACTCATGTTCGTGAGTTCAAATCTGACCTTAGGTACTTACAAGCAGTGACCCTGAGCAAGTGACTTAACTCTCTTTCCCTCAGTCTCTCATTTACAAAATAAGCTGGAGAAGGAAAATGCAAACCAGGCCAATCTCTTTGCCAAGAAAACCCAAATGGGATTACAAAGAGTCAGATAGCACTGAAAAATGACTGAACAACAAAAATTATCTTCTTCTTCTCCAAACCCCACCCCTCCCCTAGCATCTAACACAGTACTAAGTATAGACGGTTTATAATTATCTGTTGAATTGAATTGAACTGAACTGAACCATTAAGAGTGTCCTACTTAAAATAATTTTCAATTAATGACTCTATAGAAAAATTCTTTCCTGGCTTAAGTTTCAGAATGAAAGAAGATTCAATGAGTGATTTTTACTTTTATCCTAGTCCACTTCATTGTACTAAAAGAATGTTGTATGACCTAGAGATCTTTGGATGAAAAGTGCTATATAAATTAAAAGGATTGCCATTATTTATACTTTTATCAGTAATAAAAGGTACCTGAAAGGCTCAAAGATTATCCTCTCCTTCCCTCTCCTATTTTCATTATGCCCAGGTTTTACAAATAATTCAGGAAGATTAAGGTTTGGAGTGTTATAAGTAACATCAGTTTGACTCATAGGACGAATGAATAACAATAAATGAGATGTTAGTTCAGAACATCCTTGTGCCTTGAAAACTCTGGCCCATAGTAGATGGCTGAGGTCTAGAATTCTATGCCTTAGATTTTCCCTTCATTTTAAGCCTTTGATACCCCTGGGTAACACTTTTTATCGTTATGAATCACTTATATCTTAGAATGATAAATGAATTGAGCTAGCATAGATTATATGCTACTTCCTTGTACTTTTTTGGGGGGGGTTGAGATTATGAAGGGGAGGCACAGACAGAAAAGCTGAGAAAATTAAGAGAACATTACAGGACGCTGGGATATGTTAGCATTTATATAGGACTTGTAGGTTGAAGTGCTTTAGACCCATTTAAACCATTTGGCAATAGAAGAACCCCGTTTTTAAGATATCAATAGCCCTTTCTGGAAAAATCTAAATTAAAATTAGTTTGAGAGTCTACAGTCAAAGAATATCTAGGTACCTGATATGTGATCTTCTTGTAATGGCAAACAAACAAAAGTTATTTTTCTATGCACCTACTAAAAGTTATGGTAAATGTTTGGGAGCTTGGTGGTACAGTGGATAGGGTGATGCACCTGGAGTCAGGAAGATCAGAGTTCCAATCTAACTTTAGATATTTACCCTGGCAAGTCACTTGACTGTGTTTACCTCAGTTTCCTCATCTGTAAAATGAGCTAGAGAAGGAAATGGCAAATCACTCCAGCAGGTTTGCCAAGGAAACCGCAAAGGGAGTCACAAAGAATTGGACGTGACTAAAAACCACAACAACATGTTTTGTGAGGAAGATATGCAAATACGCTCAAGCTTTGGTCTGATCTTTAAAGAATGGTCTATGAGAGGGGTGTGTGATCTCAAGGCCACAGGTGGCCCTCTAGGTCCTCAAGTGGGGCCTTCTGACTGAATCCAAACTTCACGGAACAAATCCCCTTAATAAAAGGATTTATTCTGTAAAACTTGAACTCCTTCAAAAGGCTGAACTCAAGGACTAAATGCTTCTTGTTTGACTCGCTCAAATCTGGGAACTGTACTGAACTATGTGTCTATTATCTGAGAACCTAACTAGCCCCTGCAAGGCATGAAGGAGCAGCAATCTGCACTGGCAAAGGGAGTACCTAAACGAATAAAATCATGGCTTTTTGAAATACTGGAGGAATTCTGTTATTCCTATTTTATCCTTATACCTCAAAGTATAGTTTTTGTAATGAGTTTTAACTTTTCTTGCCTTTCCCCATTTCCTTTACTCCCACCCTCATTATCTTTGAATGCCAGTGACTGCCCTTCTCTATATCAATTAGTCACAATGGCACAATGAACTATCTTAACCAGTTTTGCCAAAGGCCATCTATCAGAGCAAGAGATTACTCCCAGACTTTCCTAACCGTAGTTCCAACTCACCTATGCTTTTCTCTAATATCTTTTTTTGAGCTCCCCAATCTTTTTCTAATCCTCCTCAGAAGGTGCCTTAGCTGACTTTTTTCTTTCACTCAGCATGGCCAGCCTCTTCTCGATGACCTCTACAGACAGTGAACTGAGTCACAGCCTTACTATGCTGGCTGCTGTAAGAAGAGGCCAGTTAACTGCAATTTGCCTCACTCTTCTTTCTCAAAGGCTGCCTATCAAAGCAAGAGATTATCCTCAATCATTGCTAACCCTGACCCCAACTCATCTATACACATCTTGTATCAGCCCACATGTTTTTTAGCTCCGCCACCAAAATGGAGGCTCTTTGAAGTCAAAATGAACCCAAAGAGGTATATACAAGGGACTCTAATGGTGTAATCAAGGACAAGTCATTTCACTTTTTTAGCCTTAGTCTCATCACATCAAAGGATCACTGGTGAAAGAGATCATCTAGTCCAATTCCCAGATTTTTATGGATCATAGAGTTAGAGCTAGAAGGGGCCATAGAGGCCACTGAGTCTAACATCCTCATTTACAGGTGAAGAAACTGAGGTCTAGAGAGGTTAAGGACTTGCCTAAGATCACAAAAATAGTAAGAACTGGGATGTGAACCTGTCTCCTTGATTACTAAGCCAGGACTCTTTCCATCTGTATAGTATAGCTTTCACAAATAAAATGAGGGAGAGGGTTTGACTAGATGATCTCCAAATTCCTTCCAGCTTTACAATTCATGATTCTATGATTCTAACAGCATTCTAATAGGGTTAGGGCCCACACCAACAGAAAATATCTCTTTCCCCAATCTCCTGCTCCTTTTCCAGAGAACATATCCTTTGCCTTTGAGGCTATTAACTACCCCTTAAAATCGAGTACTCCTTCACTCCCAATTCTGACCTCCACCCTATGGCAACGAGGCCACAACATTCTTGTTATAACCGTTTCTCCAGCTCTGGACGATGGAAAAGCCATTGGCTGACCCATAAACTCCTCAAGCTGAAGGCTTCAGACCAGTGAGATTAGACAGAATACATGCAGCAGAAATAATTGGTTCAGATTTCAGGACTGGCTACCTTCTGAGTGCCTTTATGGACTAATAGGAATGAGTGAGTAGTTTTAGAAGCAGGAGTCAGCTGCCCTGCCTAAGAGAAGCACAGTGAATTTCCCAGCTAGTTTGCAGTAGACCTCTCAGGATTTCTGATAGAAATCAAATTGTTAGTTCGTTTTCATTCTCTGGGGAGTCTCCTTAGGCTGGGTCAAGGTACTCTTTGTGTAGGGGGTGTATTTCTTAAGATGTAGCTCCAGGGTCTCTGAGTATCTCTTCTCTAGCAACTGCCATTACTGGGACATTTCCAGTATAGTCAAGAGTCTTTCCAGGATCACACAGCCATTATCCTACATCTCTTCCTGCTTCACCCCTGCTCCAACTTCCAACCTTGGAAGTCATTTGCCTGCCTCTTCAGTTATTTGTTCCCAGACAGCTGATCTGGGTCATGTCACATAGGACATGTTTCAATAATGGGGGCTGCTAGGGAAATATTTCCCAGGGTCTCTGAGGTTGTACCACCACTAGACATGTCTCCTACATCTATAGTGACCCAACTATCAGGATAAGGCACAGGCTGGATTATTTCATTTCTCATTGGGAATAGATACCTATTGCATAAAGTGAACGGATTCATCTAGGAACTCAAGGAAACTTTTGAAACAACTTTGTTTTCTGAAATTTCTGGTCATTATTTTCATTGTCTTCACGTCATTCAGTGGTTTCAGTCATGTCCAATGTTTTTGTAGCTTTCAAATTTACGGTAAGAACTATATTAGCAATTTATGGGAGTAATTTTCTTTCTATCCCCAATAGCTACCATAGTACCCTGCATATGGATGTGGCTCATTAAATGCTTCTTGAATCACATTGTATTATATTGCATTTATATTTTTATAATAAGGATGGAAGTTTTCCATATGCTTATTATAATGAGGATAGAAGTTTTCCATGCGCTAGTGCTTATTAAATTTCTCTCCCTTTCTCTTAAACAGAACTCATTATTTATTCATGAGGGTTTTAATCTGCCAATCATCCCATCAATTCCTAAGAAAGAGTTCTGACTTTCTTTAAAAAACAGATTTTACATAGAAACTTGGGGAGTTCTCTTAATTTTTCTTTTTAAAAATTTTTTATTTATTTACTTATTTTTTTTTCTTTTTGGAGAGGGGGAAGGCAGGGCAATTGGGGTTAAGTGATTTATCCAAGGTCACACAGCTAGTAAGTGTTAAATGTCTGAGGTCATTTTTGAACTCAGATCCTCCTGACTCCAGGGCCGGTGCTCTATTTACTGCCCCACCTCGCCACCCCACTCTTAATATTTCTGATAAAGAAAACTGGGCAGTGATTGTCCTAGAATTTTTTTTAAAGCATAATTTAGAGGAAGCATTAATAGCACTTAGTGACTGAGTAGATGTGTATGTAGGTGGATGGGAATGAGTGAAGTAACTTGTTCATGCAAATATATTTCAAGACCAAGATTCAAATGCAGATTTCTTGACTCCCAAGTCAAAGGTCTTTCCCCTACAGCTCCTATGCCTTTGACCTCATTAACACTGGACTCTAATCTAGAGAGTTAACCAACCACAAACAAGAAGAGAGCAAGTTTTGTAGTTGGAGATTTTTATGAATAAATTAGAGAGGGGAAAGATATAGTTTAAATTTCCATCTCTCCCTATAGCTCCTAGAATCATGTTGGGCATGAAGTATGTATGAGTATGTGTCATGCTTACTGAGCTAAACTGAACATGTTCTAACCCTAATTCTCTATTCCTTTTTGCTCATCTATCATTACTGACATAGATTCAATTACTCAAAGTCTATGACAGAAGAGGTAAAAATAAACAGATCTAAGGAAAGAGAGACTAGGGGAGAGCCAATGGAAGTCTTTGCCAGATAGCTAATGGCCTGTGGGACAGCAAAAACCCTGAGGTTAGGAAAACTCTTTCCTTAGGGAAAGCCTTAAGAAATATCATTAGTGTAAAGATTGACACTGAAGCTTTACCTTTTCCACAAAGTACATAATGCCCTCATGACCTCGCTGACCAGGTGGCTTCCAACTAAGCACAACATAACTTCTGGTGGCTTCTGTCACCGAGAGGTCAGTAGGTGGCCCAGGAACAACACCCTCTGAAAAACAAAAACAAAACAAAACTAACATGAATAGAAGGATTCTGCATCTTGGATAATACCAGTGTCCCCAAGAGGTCACATGATACTTCTAAAAAACAATCCATTTGTCCCCACAGAACCCACCTTATCTTCATAGTCCTTCTGTAAGAGTCATTCATTTAGTGAACACAGCTTTATTGAGCACTCATTCTGGTAATACGGAAGATACAAAAAAGTATGTGAAACAGGGTCCCTGCCTTAGGGAGCTTACAGGAGCTCCCTAACAGGAGAGGTGATGCACTTCATTCTTATTTACAAGCACACTTGGGCACTTTGTAACTCTGGTTCATGGTAAGAATAGTATCCATTATATAGAGAAATAATTTTGATTTTCAAGGACTCTAAGCTCCTTGCGGGCAGGGATAGGGTATCCTTGTCTTTGCATCCTGGGCCTCAGCGCCTGTCACATAATGGGTACATAGTAAATAATCCTTGATTCAAAGATGTATGAGGCTAGATTTCTTTATATTGAGCTAGAACTTTCCCATGAAAATCCACCCCTCTAAACCCAATCTGATTAGAGGGATGATAATCATAGACTCACATGATAAATTGATTAATAAGAGAAGGTGGTATATAATAAGTGCCAAATGAGACAGGCAGGTAACACAGGGGATAAGAGTGAAGGATCAGGAAGACATGAATTTAAATTTGGCCTCAGATACTTGCTACTTTTGTGACCCTGGGCAAGTCACTTAACTGCTGTCTGCCTCAGTTTCCATATCTGTAAAATGGTGATAACCCATTACCTCCCAGGATTGTTGTGAGGATGGGATAATATCCATGAAGCACTTTTCCAGCCTTAAACTGCTAGCTATTATTAAATAAGTAGAGCAGAAAATAAGCACCATATAAGTTTGGAGGAATGGAAAAATCACTGTGAACTGAAGAGTTCAGGGAAAGATTAGAGCATTTATAGATTTAATACTGGAAAGGACCCCAGAGGGCACTGAATACAAATGCCTCATTTTATAAACTGAAGCTGAAGCGTACAGCAACTTAGCAGAAGTCACACATGCAATAAATGGCAGAGCTGGGATTTGAACCAAGGCCTTCTGATTCCACATCCAGTGTTCTTTCTGCTTCATGAAGAAAGCTGAACTCACCCTATGTGCCCAAGAACTATTACTCTGCAGACTGGCTGTGACTTTAATTATTTTCTGCCTTTGTAAGAAGTATATCATCAATCGTTTTGTTTTGTTTTGTTGTTCAGTCATTTCAGCAATGTTTACTCTTTAAAACCCCACTTGGGGTTTTCTTGGCAAAGATATCAGAGTGTTTTGCCATTTCCTTCTCCACCTTGTTTTACAGATGAGGAAACTGTGGCAAACAGGGCTAAGTGACTTGCTCAGGGTCACACAGCTAGTAAGTGTTTGAGGCCACAGCTGAACTCAAGGAGATGAGTCTTCCTGATCTCAGGACTGGCAGTCTATCCACTGTGCCACCTAGTTGCCCTAATCAATTAATTGATAAGAATGTATTAACCTTCTGCTATGGGCCAGGCACAGCGCTCAATGCTAGGGATACATACACAAAAGTTAAACAGTTACTACTCTCAAGGACCTTACATTCAAATGAGGGGTAGGAGAGAGAAAACAGACACACACGAGAGACATATACACACGCACACACACACATACAAACACATGTGTGTGGAATAAAGATAACGGAGTTTGGGAAGCATCTGGGAAAAGGAGAAGGAGCTTTCCGGCTTTGGCCCCAGGTTTCCTCTGTATCAAGGTCTCCTTGTTGGTCTCATCTCATGGGGGTTCCCTTGACTGCCTTGCTTTCCTTGCTCTTTAGGTTACTGTGAATTTCCTGGTTCTTTACGGTCATCCCCAATCTTTGACCCACTGTCCTCTAGAAAAATCTCTTCGTACTTCTTGTCTCCTCATTGGATGATTCTTTGCACTACCGCTATGTTGAGAACACAGTCCATTGTGCCTTTTGACTCCTGCTCACCTATTTTCAACTCACTGTCTTGCATACTGACTGAACTACTCACCTGGTTCCCCAGCTCTACCAGCTTCTAAGTACTTTCCCAGGCCTGGGTTGCTCCCACTCCTGACTCTACAACTATTTCCCACTTCTGCTCTGTTTCTACCAGTCTTTTCTTCAATTTTGTACCTCCTAAGTCCACTACCACCCAAATTCCCTGTACTGTCATTGGGTTTCATAGAAGAGGTAGGATTTAAATAAGTGGGGAGGAAGGGAGAAGGAATTCCAGGGATGGGAACAGGATGGTCAAAGGCCAAGATTTGGGAATTAGTAAGGCATATTTTGGAGGACAGTTGGAATGATTGCCCCAATGCCTAGGAAGTCTTTCAAATAGAACAGTCATAAATTTTCTGAGCACCGAATGGATCTATCTTCTATTTATCTATTTATCTGTCTATATATAGATATATGTATCTATATATCTATATATACACACATTATCTCCTTTGATCCTCACAACAATCCTGTGGGTTAAGAGCTTTTATTATGCCCATCTTGCAGTTGAAGAAACTAAAGCTGAGAATTTAATTGACTTGTCCAAAGTAACACAACTAATAATCTGTATATCTGTAGCTATATCCATATTTATATGTTTATCTACAGCTATATATAATGCTGATGAGGCAGCCCTCCTTAGGACAAACTATTGGGACATTTTAATATTTGAAAAGAATAATATTCATGAACTAAAATTTTCCCATTGACTGGATCCTTCACTCTAGAGGCTATAATGCTTGTTCCACAGTTGATGCTTGATAAATGTTCACTTGCTTGATTGATTAGGGACGTGCATTTCCCATTTCTATGTATCAGGTACCATTCCATTAATTAATGTCACTCTCTAAATACCTTGAGAACATACTCATACAATGATACATCACACTATTGCTGTATCGAATTATGCAAAGAACCTGAAAAACTTAACATTGCCTACCTTGATGACATGCATTAGTTTGCCTGTCAATAAAAGGAAAAGACAGGCACTGGGGAGAATTTAGCTCAGTAACAATGACCCTCTGAAGACCACTAACAAATGCTATTTATACAGCCAGTCAGTAATTTTCATTTACCAATACTTGCTTGACAGACATATAGATGTACAGTTACTATATTAATATCAATCTAAACTAGATACATCAGGTTAAGAATGCACACAGGAAAAATAATTTGGTTCCCAATTCAATATACTGGCCTGGGGTTTCCATTATTTAATCTTAAATCGTGATAGCGAAGGAATTATTTGTCTATAACTCTAAGGCAACCCATTTTAAATTGCCCTCATTTCTATATACCCTCCTTCCATTTCTGTTGTAGTAATGAGAACACTGCATAAAAAGGAACAGGGAGTGTAAAAAGTCACTCACTTTTTAGACCATCCATAAAAAATAATTTAACTTCTGGTGATCTATATGTAGGATCTTTATCCAATGACCAATAAGCACATGTACTATTAGAGGAATTAAATCATTTCAATATTGAAATTGTCTCTTTAAAAAAAAACCAACTGAAAGAAATATACAAGATCAAAATCCATTGCCAACAAAGTGGTCAAAGAATATTAGCCAACAGTTCTCAAAAGAATTATGAACTATAAACAACCATATGAAAGAATGCTCCAAATCACTAATAATAAAAACAATGCAAATCAGAACAACCCTGAAATTTCACCTTACACCCAGGTGACACCCAGAAAATTGGCACAGGTGACAAAAGAGGGGAATAGTTGATGTTGAAGAGACTGTGGAAAGATAGACATGCTCATTCATTGTTGGTGGAGCTGTGAATTAATATAACTATTATGGAGAGAAATCTGGAACTATGCAAACAAAGTGACCAAAACGTCTATACCCTTTGACTCAAAGATTCTACTGTTAGGTAAATACTCTCCAAGTAAGTAATTGATAAAGAAAGCCCTCTTAGACACACAAAATATTTATAGCAGCACTTTTTTTGAGGTAGCAAAGAACTAGAAACAAAGTAGATGCTCATCAATTGGGGAATGCCTAAAGAAATTGTGGTAAATGAATGCAGTGAAAATGAATTTTTTAATATGCAGTAAGAAACTATAGATATGATTAATATATAGAAGCACGGAAAGATCTACTTGAAATAATGCAGAGCCAGAAAACAACATATACAATGTAAATGGAAACAATGGCTACAAAACGATAATAAATAAATGGTGCAAAATATCAAAGAACAAGCTTAAATTAGCCCTGAAGAAGAGACATGAGAGGACATCTCCTCCTATTACTTTGCAAAAGTAGCAGGGTGGGGGTGAGGGTGTCTATAGGTATGAAACATTGCAAATATTTTCAGATTGTTTCAATGGATTAATCAGTTTTGCTCATCCCCCCCTTCCTCTTTTTCTTTTAAAAAATTATTTGCTTTATGGAATGACTTTTTGGAAGGGATAAAAAAGAAGAATACAAGGGGAAATTTATGGAGCATAAAAACAAAAGATATCAAAGTTTATTTTGAAAAAGAAATCAAAAGAGATATAAAAGTCACAACCAGGTGGGATATGGTTCATAGGCCATATGAAGAAGGTGGCAGGGGCAGCTAGGTGGCACAGCAAATAGAGCACCCGCCCTGGAGTCAGGAGGAACTGAGTTTGGATCTGGCCTCAGATACTTGACACTTACTAGCCATGTAACCTTGGGCAAGCCACTTAACCCCAATTGCCCTGGCTTCCCTCCTCCAAAAAGCAAAAAAAAAAAAAAAAAAGAAGGTGGCAGAATTGGTTTCATCATATATCCCAAGACAAATGTAATATGGCACTGTAGCAATCTCCCCTACCACTTTGCTCACAGTTCACTGGCATAAGAATGAAACAATTACATCAGCATAGGCAGACAGATGTGGAATCAGGCACCTTTCCTTGGACTGTATATCACTCCCATTAGAGTTAGCATTTGGCTTCTCCTCATTCCTTCTAGGGCTAGTACCTTCAGATAGGATAGCAGCAGCACCTTGTAGACATTTCAGTTTTACCATTTCCATGTGGGAAGCAATGGCTCTTCCCAGGTATTGAGATTTCAGCATTCCTACACCAAACAAACCCTCAATAGTCTTTCTGTTCCCTAGCTTGCCCTACTGTGCTGATGAGAGAGTAAAAGGAATAGAGATAAGTAGACTTACAGCCTCCCAGGACTAAAAATCTGGAGGGGATTTTTAGGAAACGGGTGATGGGAGTGTCTGCTGCTTATTTTAACTTCTTGTTTATCTTTCATTTGGTTTTGAGTAAAAGACCTTTTACCCTATGAGGGAATAGTGTGTTGAAGTCTAGCTAGATTGAAGAGATTTAATGGGGAAATGGGACTGATGAGCAGTGGCTTTGATGGGCCCAGATAGGTACTGGGAACCTGAATATGGCAGAGGAGGTAAGAAACATTTTTTTCTTGAGATGCTTGACTATCTTGTTTTGCAGTGCTCATGATGAGCATAAACAAAAAGTCTGTTATGAAGATAATTGCAGGATATATACCAACATCTACTGTAGAGGATGAAAGAGAAATTCTATCAAGAATTAAATACAACTTCCAAGTAAAATTATAACATACTTTTTTTAAGTTCAGTTACTTGAATGAAAAAGTGTGATGATAAAAATATGTTAGAAACTGTGAATCAGGATTCATTAGTGAAAAAAGCGAGTCCATCAACATCTTCTCGTTCTTCGTGATTTATAGCTTTGTTCTTCCACAAATGTACCATGGAGAATCCACCCAATATTCTGGATGCCTTCCTCTAAGTTTTGTTACATTTCTTAAATAAGAATGGAGGGTGTAGGATGTCTATCCACTAACTCCTGCTCTCACTGGTCCATTTCCTTTTCTGAACATACATTTCCTCAGCAATCTCCCCATGTGACTGCTTGGGTATAGGACATCATTGTTTATCAGTTAGGGAATGACTGAACAAGTTGTGGTATACAATTGGGATGGAATACTATTATGCTGTAAGAAATGATAAGGGGGATGGTTTCAGAAAAACCTGGAAAGACCTATATGAAATGACAAAAAGTGAGAAGAACCAGGGGAACACTGAACACAGTAATAGCAATATTGCATGATGATCTACTGTGAATAACTTCAGTACTCTCCGCAATATAAGAATCCAAGACAATTCCAAAAGACTCATGATGAAAAATGTTATCCTTCCAGAGAGGGAATTGATGAATTCTGAGAACAGAATGAAGCATACTTTTTTCATTTGCTTTTTCCTTGGCTACCATGAAAATGTTTTGCATGAATTTCCATGCATAATTATCATGATGTTGCTTGCCTTCTCAATAAATGAAGGAGGGGCTGGAGGAGAGAGAGAATTTATAAAATTAATGTTAATTAAATTTATAAAATTAATGTTAATTAAAAAAATAAAAGTATTGGTCATCATTGAAAGTATTCTGTAGCCTGACAACACCAGCCAATAATCTCCCCATTGTCCTTTACATCCTTTGATTCCTTGGAGATGATGGTGCTCTAAGAGTCACAAGACATGTGTGATGACAGAGCTGTGTTTCCTTGGTGATCATACAACTCCTTGTTTTATGCCTTACTTGACTTTACTGATCAGAGAGCTGTTGAACAGAAGTACCTCTGTGGTCATGTTTATGAAGGAATCTCATACAACCCTGGCATATACATAAGAGATTCCTTATTGGAAGACAATACTTAAGACTGCATCTTAGTCAGCTGACTAAAATAATAGTCAACAAACAATTAACATAGGGGAATGTTGTATTCTCTGTATCCTTCAATCAGGTAACTATAAAGATGTAGTCTGCTGAGGAGAATCATATGCAAAAGCCTGCCTATCACTTTTCACTTTCATTGAGCATACCTGATATGTGTGTGTACATATATTTATATATACATATATATAAAATTCATGTATATATTTAAAAATAATGCATCCTTATAAAGATTTTATAAATATGAGAAAATAGGTATATGGGATGAGAGTTATTGATGTTTTCCCTCTTTTTAATTTTAGTCAATAGCAACTGTGATTTTTAAAACATTTTTTGGCATCTGAGATATTTTGTAAAGTGATACTTAATGGATTTCCTTTGTGTATTTGGTTGGGTCCCAACTGTGTCTTCCTAAATGCTATTTTTCCTTTTTCATGTGGCATATTGGACATTGAGGTATTAGAATAAAAATGAGGTGGTTCCTCCATCACTGAAGATGAAAACAGAATGTTAGAGAAATACTGGCAATTTTCCTCCACTTACTCTCTATTTGTCATCCCCCTGCTAGTTTCACCTGTAAATGCTCTCGGAATGATGTGGTCTATTCAAGTCTAACAGTAAGTCTTCTAGGATGTTTTTCCCCTTCCTTTTGCTCTTTCTGAAGACAATACTTCTCATAATCTTCCAGAATCTTCCGTAGTACTTTATGAATAAGTTTGCATTCAAAAGTGGGTGTTATCTTTGGCTGTCTTTCTCTCTTTACTTTGCAAGGAGATCAAGTAATTGCTAACTAATGAGATTTCTGGACTCTTTAAGTCTCCTTGTTGTGGCAACTGTTTTATTTTGGTTATACTTTGGTTGTCATGAAGGTCAATATCTTTGCATTTTGCATTTCCCATGTTTTGGCACTGATAGTGTGATTGTCAGGTTTGAAGCTGTTATGGTTTCACAGTGGAAAATATGGGTTAGGTTTGAGGAAGAAAATGAGGCCAAAGGCTTGTAAATTACTCAGACGTTTCATGCCTATATATTATGAATACTTTCTTCCAAAATGGAAGCAGAAATTGCTAGAAAAGTCACAAAATTGACAAAATGAATTGACTATATCATTTCAGACAGGAAATGACTGAGCACCTATGTGAAAGTCATTTATGAATCAGTCATCTGTATTCAGTTAAAACCATCAACTTGTTAGAACAGAGATCAGAATCACCAGCAACACTGGGTTAGAATGAAAACTTATTTGAAAAGTCTTATGGAAAAAGAGGGTAAAAGATTATGAGCCACATCTTCAACTAGTAAAGAACTTTATAGGAAGAAAATGAATTTACAGAAAGTTTAGTGTGAGGCTGATCTAATTGGTCCATATTATCCCCAAAGAATTCAGAGATAAAACTGGAAAGACAACATATAGAGAAAAATGGGAAAGATCTGTCGACATTTCTGGCACAAGTTATTTGTTGCGTCAGTGATAGTGGAATCCCCATACATAGATTAATACATTTCATTACCTCCCAATGTACTATATAAAGAAGCAGAAATTACTCTAAGGATAATGAAAATAGAAAGAACAAGCAGACTAAATAAGACAGAAGAGGACTACGCTGGAGTGACATAATTTTGAAAACTCAAACCTTATCAATTCTCAGAATTTTTGAAAGATAGAAGATATTCAATGATTGAAAAAATTACAGATGACATTGCTACCCAAATGGAGAATTAAGAGGATAGACCATAAATTAAATAATTCTGATCCATATGCTTATTTTCTCATGTCTACAAAGCCTTTGTGAATATAGATATATATTAAAGGTACCGTTGATGAAAACATGAAAAAGGAACAGACAGACATTCTTAACCAATAGCCCACAGTAGACTACATCTTTATGGTCACACAACTGAATCAAAGACAGAGCAAATACTGTTCCCACTGCGCTATTTTTGTTGTTGTTGTTGGCTATAAAATAATATTTGATTTGGTAGACCATAATGTAGCTGTAAAGACTTTCTTCAAACAAGACTCCAGATATATCAGTATCTTTATAGATAGATAGGTAGCATGGTGGGGCAATGGATAGAACTCTGGATCTGGAGTTAGGAAGATCTGAGTTCAAATGTAGACACACACTTGCTAGCATTGTGACCTGGGCAAGTCACTTAACCTCTATCTGCCTCAATTTCCTCATCTGCAAAATAAGAATAATAATAAGAGGTCTCTCCCAGAGTTATTGTGAGGACAAAATGAGATAATATTGGTAAAGCACTTTGCAAATCTTAAAGTACTAGTTATATTATGATCAATAGATAATTTAAGATTCCTTCATGGATGCAGGGAGATAACTTTGTCCAATGATCCTTTGATTATTATTATTAGTAATAATAATCCTATTGGTTATTATTAACACCGAACAAGACATAAAACAAGATATGTCCCTTTCCTTGAAGAGCTTATGTGCTCCTGCGGCAAAACAACTTGTATACAAGTAAAGTGTACCCAAAATGATGTCAAGAGGGAGAGAGTGCTAATAACTATGGAAATCAGGAAAAGCTTCCTATGGCAGGAAGCAGCTAAGCTGCACTTTGAAGGAAACTAGAGTTTCAATAAGGTAGATGTAAGAAGGGAGGGTATTAAGCAAAGGCACAGTAATGGGAAAAGGAATGGTAAGTAGAGGGAACAGTTAACAAATCAGGTTTACTAGAATAGAGAACAGGGAAGCAGAGTAATACGAGGTAAAATTGGAAAAGTAGGCAAGAGCCAGACGGCAAAAGGCTTTAGATGCTATGGTGAAGAGTGCATTTTATCATAAATGTAATAGGGAGTCATTAGAAGTTTTTCAGTAGGGAGTAATATAGGCACATCTGGTTTTTATATCGATTCATTAACTGTATGGAGGATGCATCAGAAAGGGAGAGAAACTAGGTTACTGCTTCAGCCCAGATAATGAGAACCTGAACGAGAGTAAGGCAGTGTGTGTATGGAGTGAAGTGGGTCATAGAATAGAGATGTTATGGAAACAGCATTGCCAAGATTTAGCAACTGATTAGCTATGAGGTTTGAGGGAGAGGGAAAAGTCAAGGGTAACTCCATGGGATGTGAATCTATGGGACTGGAAGGAAGTTTGGAATCAGTCAGTTAGTCAACTAGCATTTATTAAGTGCCTATAATCTCAAGAAAGTCATAGTCTAATGGGAGAGACAACATGCAAACAACTATATGAATAAGATAGATTGACATGATATGATAAATATGGGTGAAGTCTCAGAGGGAAGGCACTAAGATGAAAGAGGATTGGGAAGGGCTTTTTGTAGAAGGTGGGACTTTGACTGAGACTGAAGGAATTCAGAGAAGAAGGATGGCTTTAGAGGGAAATGTGAGTTCCAAGACAGACATGTTGAATATGGGAGGCAGACTGGCATTGTGAAAAAAAATTGCTGACTCTGGACCTGCATCCAAATTGAGCTTCTGATGCTTACTACCTTTATGATCTTGAGCAATTAATTTACTTTAACTTCTTGAGTCTCAATTTCTTCATTTGTAAAATAAAGGAAATTTGACTAGATGGCCTCTGAGTACCTTACAGCTCTAAATCTCTGATCCTATGCCTACAAAAACATCTTAATTTGGGATACAGCACAAGCCCTGGAGTCAGGAAAACCTTAGTTCAAATCTGACCTTAGACACTTGTTATCTGTGTGGCCTTGGGCAAGTCACTTAACCCTGACTGCCTCTCCCCACCACCACCAAAAAACAAAACAAAACAAAACAAAACAACCCAAATACATCTTAATTTGTTGCTATAAACCTTCATATATCATGACCTTTACCTGCAGGTTCTTCTTCAGTGACAATGATCTGTCCAGTCCAGGGTGCAGAAGGCTGACCTAAATGAAGCAAAAACTAAAAATTAGAAACGGCTCCATATTGAAGACCGGCTACTATTGCACAATCATCTCAACTATTTTTATTACATGGGTGACTCATTTGGTCGATTTGGTTAAAGAACTGTTGGATGGATTTCCCTTCTCCACCTTCCACCCCCAAACTGTGACTAGTTCAGTCACTCCACACAACATTCACTGGGTTTCTTCTATGTGAAAGCCTCATGTTTGTAAAGGAAGTGGACATTGGAAGATATCTAAGATGTTTCACTTGCCTTCTAAGAGCTTAGTCTGGAAGGGGCAGTTAGATCTGAGCTCAAACAAATGGCCAAACAGGTGACTTCCAACAATGTTTCCCTGGTGCTTTATATATCCATATGTAAGTTATATAAATGTAGATCCATGGAGCTAGGTGGCACAGTAGATGGAGAACTGAAGCTACAGTCAGAAAAAGCTGAATTCATATCTAGCTTCAGACATTTACTAGCTGTCTGACCCTGGGTAAATTACTACTTCTATCTGCCTTAGTGTCCTCATTTGTAAAATGGGGATAACAATATTTCACCTTCCTAGCACTTATTTTCCAATGTAAGGATTAAATGGAAAGGTATCTATAATGCACTTTGCAAACCTTAAAAGTCTATGCAAAGGCGATCTACCTATCTATCAATATATCTATTTATCTATCAATATTTCTATCTATCCTCATTATTATTATTGGTATGCCATAGTTCAATGTCTCCCCATTTTCTGGGAGGCTAAGCATGTTCTTTTAAAACAAACCTGGGGGAAGGATGTATATACTAGGGCTTTATTTAATATTAAGGTTTAGTCAGTACATAAACAATGTAAATGTTTTTGATAGGTAAGGCCAAAGTGTCTCCAATCTAATTTGCAAAACTGTTTTGCTTGGAAATTGGGACATGCTATGTATGGGACTTTTGCCTCAAAGCCACTATTTCAAGGTAAAGAATTTCTCTGTTTAAAAAACAAACAAACCCAACACTTATTTTTGGGATGTGCTAGTATGATCATCAGAAATAGTTTTCAGCTCCTTGGATTCCATATCTTTGCAATAAAGTTAACAAAATAAAACTTTCCCATGGCAAACAAAACCAAATCTCATGAGAATAGGGAAGTCTGTGCACTGCAAGATTTCTTGGACTTGTATTTGTCTGGAAAAGATCTCTTACTCCTATCTCCCTCTAGTGGACGTGTGGAGGAATGAACACAAATACAACCCCTTCTAGGCCATCGAGTTTGTTAAATCTCGGGCTTAAGGAAGACGCTTGAAGACGCTTACTTTTAAACCTGGCTCTATCTACGGGGTCCAGTGCTGCCACAGGCTCGGAAACCCGGGACGGGATGCTTATTCCAGTTTTGTTCACAGCGCGGACACGAAATATGTAAGAACGACCTTCAATTAATCCAGTGACTGGGAAGCGAGCAAATTTGACGGGCGTGTCATTGCATTGGGACCAGTTGTCTGTGCCTACCTCGCACCTGAAGGAAAGAGAGCAGTGATTAGGAGGGATCCACAGAAAGTGGGGGTGGGAACCCAGTAGTGAGGCTGCACACAGCTGCCTGCAATCTGGGGCTCAAGCTCCAGTGACCTGGCCAGTAGCTGCACATAACATCATCATCTGCCCAAACAATCCAGATGAACAGAGGTCAGGCATCCTGTGACTGTTGCCACTGCAACCTTCCAGCTGTGTTGTCACTTCCTTAACAAGGAGAAGGAAATTTGAGTCTATTCCAAGTCCTCTGAACTCCTTAACATCAGACCAGTTGTTCAGTGCCACCTACATGTTATGGTTTGGGAGGCTGAGGCAGTCAGCAAGGTTGAGGTAGCTGTGTAGGAGAGGCCTGGGGAGCAAAGGAGGGGAATGTGACCATATCTAGCTCCAGTGGGCTCTGGCATTGGCTTACCTAGGAGCATCTGAGAAGAGCAAAGGAAGTATGGATCACTGAAAAAGGCACTAAAGCCTTTCACAACCTAGACCCCCTGCCCTTGCCAGTCTTCTTACAGAGACTATTCCCCTCCCATCCCCCAGCACACTTGGAGCCCGTGACACTGTAAGACACTCCACCTCCTGACTCAGGGCATTTTCTTTGGTTGCCCCCTATGCCTGGAATAGTCTCCCCTCTTCATTTTTGCCTCCTGGCTGCCCCGGCTTTTTTCAAGTCCCAGCTAAAATCCCTTCTCCTATAGGGAGCTTTTCTGGATCCCTCTAAATTCTAGTGACTTCCCTCTGCTGATTATCTCCAATTTATCCTATATGTAGCTTGTTTGTACATAGTTGTCTGAATGTTGTGAGTTTCTTAAGGACAGAGACTGTCTTTTGCCTTTCTTTGTATCCAAGGCACTTAGCACAATGCCGGACAGCAAGTGCTTAATAAATGCTTGTTGATGAACTACAGCTGGAATCAGAGGATCTGAGTTCAAATCTCTTACTGTTGGGCATGACCTTATACAAATCATTTGACCTCTCTGGGCTTCAGTTTCCTTATTTATAACAGAAAGGGTTAGACTAGCAGATTTCTGATGTCCCTTCCAATTCTAAATCCTATAACCATGTTTCCAAATAACTCTCCACCATCATGACACTTTAATTTGTACTACTAATATTTATTCCTGTATGTTAACCATTTTCATTTCCTGTTCCCCTATAAAGGTAGATAAATACAGGGAGTCCCTAACACCCTAGTGAGCTTGAAATTATCAAATTGTATTTCTCTGGAGAAAAAAAGGAATAGTATGAGAACCCTGGGTACCTGGAAATAGAAGAAAGTGAAATGTAGAAAAGCAGAAGGAAAGGGAAGGCCAGGGAAGCAAATATAAAATAGATATATTTCACAATAACAATCTTTTAGGATATTCAATATCAGATTTAATTATGTAGTGTCAGTGTTATTTAGTGTTAATTCTCTGGGGATAATAATAGACAGATAAAACATTTCCAACTCACACTTAACAGCTTTTGTTGTTCTGTTGTTTCAGTCATGTCTAACTATTTCTGACCCCATTTGGTGTTTTCTTGGCAGAGATACTGAAGTGGTTTGTCATTTCCTTCTCCTGCCGATTTTATAGATGAGGAAACTGAGGCAAATATGGTTAAGTGACTTGCCCAGGGTCACATAGCTACTAAGTGTCTGAGGCTGGATCTAACAGCTACCAGACCAAATTTTTTTATTTGGTTATAATAATAATAGTTCATATTTGTATTGTATTCAAAGGTTTGTAAAATGTTTAGCATAGATTATTTCATTTGGACTTCATAACAATCCCACAAGGCAGGTACGTTAATTATCATCCTCAATTTTTTAGAGAGAAACTAGAGCTGAGATACATGAAACAATTTGCTCAAGGTCACAGACCTAGGATAGGAAATAGCTGAGTCAGGATTCAGACTCAGATCTTCCAGTTTCCAAGTCTGGTGCTCTCTCCATTATACCAAACTGCTTCTAGAGAGACTGAGGTGGCATTCATTCAAAGACAGAACATTTTTCTCAATGTTCCTACAACTTCAAAAAGGAAACATAAGTCCTATGGGTACTACCTCTCGTTCTGTCTTCTTTTGGAAACACCGTGATTTAAATTTAATCTCTCACACAGCCAGAGTTTTTACAAAGGCTTTTAAACTTCATTCAGTATTGGTCCTAAACCATCCAATACCTCGACTGATGCTTGCTGTGAAACACAATTTCCTTGCCACCAGTAACTGAGATCTGGATCACTAGTGGGGAATGAAGATAATATATAAGCACAGAAAGTAAAGCAGTGATTAATAACTTGTCTGTAGTTTCAAGAGGCCAAGGGGTATGGGTGGGTGTTTGGGGAGGGCGGAGATCATCTTTTCTTTCATTTCACATAGTTTTGTAGTTTAGTAAAAGAACTGAGAAAACCAAAGAAATTGGGGGCCTTTTCCTATTGCCTGATGTCCAATCTGTGAAGTACTGGGGCTTTAGCAGCAATGACAAAGTCCATGCCAGAATGGCGTAGTGATAAAATGACTGGATTTGGTGCCTGAATTCCTGGGTTTGAATCCTGACTGTGTGACCCTAAGTAAGTAATTTAACTTTCCTGGACCTTAGTTTTCTCATCTGTAACATAAAGGGGGAGGATTGCTTTTGTTTAGTCATTCTTCAGTTTTCTGACTCTTGGTGACCACATTCAGGATTTTCTTAGCAAAGATATTGGAGTGGTTTGCCATCTCCTTCTCCAGCTCATTTTACAGATGAGGAAACTGAGACAAACAGGGTGAAGTGACTTGCCAGGGTCACACAGCCAATAAGTGTCTGAGCTCAGATTTGAATTCAGGAAGAAGAATCTTTCTGACTCCAGGTCCAGCACTCTATCCACTCACTGCCCATAAGGGGGGAAGATTAAATGTTGTTTGTGATCCCTTATAGTTTTAGCTCCTATGATCCTTACTTTAAGGTAGGCCATAACTAGGCTAATCTAGTTATTCCATTTTGGGGGTTAAAATA
The DNA here is from genome assembly GCA_028627135.1 of Pseudochirops cupreus. Classification (NCBI taxonomy): domain Eukaryota; kingdom Metazoa; phylum Chordata; class Mammalia; order Diprotodontia; family Pseudocheiridae; genus Pseudochirops; species Pseudochirops cupreus. The sequence goes on from CM053580.1 coordinate 406,593,235, forward strand.
CAGTCATAGGTATTGGTGGATCATAAAATGCCATTATATTAAAGTTGTTCTTGTTTTGGGCCCTCCTGATTCCTTTCCCCTTCTAGTCAACATAGTAAGTTTGTAAGTTGTCACTATAAAGGGGGCAATAGCTGGAAATAAGATTATAAAGGGGAACTTGGAAGTCACAAACAAACCATCTCAAAGATCAGAGAATTATATCCTATAATATCTATATTAACCAAAATTCACACCCTGATAGTATGTGCTGAATCAGCAGAAACCATCTAAGTGCATCTGTCTGGGTCTGGTTCTATGATATGTAAGTTCCAGTCAAATTCCAGACCTCCACAGCTCCAGACCAGCAAAACATCAAAAAGGTGCTGATAACTTTGAGACCACTTTGAAATTTTACTGATAACTTGGAAATGATTTGAATATGTGAGATGAGTTGGAGAAGGAAATGACAAATCACTCCATTATCTTTGCCAAGAAAATCCCAAATGGGGTCACCAAGGGTTGGACACGACTGAAATCACTGTACAACAGAAACAAATGAACTAACCTCAAAGTGGCACAAAGTTAGTTGGTTCATCCCCAAACCTTACAAAAATGAGATCTCAAACTCCTTCCCCCCAGAGGATTCTTCCATTTCCATTGGGTCCATGCCGCCTAGAGCTCCCAATTCTAATCCATGGTTATGTGAGTGATATTCTCTACCATTCTCCTTCCCCATCCTCTTCCTTACAGTCTTTGCCTCCCTTCACCATCCCATCCCCCTGTCCCGCCATCTGCCTCTATATCCCTTCCATGGCTTAGTAGTTCCATATCTTCTAAGTTTAAAGTGTGATTGCCACCCTTTTTCTCACTGTCAATCATGGTCTTTCCCAGAGAATCTAAATAACTGGGTGTGCCTACCCCCTATTTTGTAATTTTGTAAATTAATTATCAATTTGGCCATTAAAGCCAAACTAGTAAATCCTACTAGTAAAAGATTAGAGGACTGATTTTTGCAGTATACTCTGCTGTGTGTCCAGAATCAGCACAGCAGGAAGCCTTTTTCCAGAGGGCAGGAAGAAGTGAGGTGGAGCTTCTGATCATCATTCCTCTTCTGCCTCAAAGGGCAAAGTAGTCAACTTCCCTATCTGCTTAAGTTACCGGACCATCACATGTCACTGGAGCCAAGCAAGACCTGCTATCAAAAGCACCGAGTGGGGCTATCAGAGAAGGGTAATAAAAGCGAGTAGGGGCAAAAAGAAAAAGTCCTTGGTCACGTCATGTCAGGTGCAGACTCTCAATCTCTCAACAGGCATAGTGGGGCTGGCCATCCCTCCTCAGTGACAGCCAAAATCTTACTATAATCCCTGTGACAATTTCCTGCTCCTCCCTGAGAGGAAAAGGAAAGAGAAGGCCCTCTTATCCCGGAGGACACCAGTCATAAAACCAGGCTCTAGGAGTAAGGAGAGGCCCAGAGACTGGGGGGCGATGAGTAGAAGGGAATTCCTGGGTAGAGATAGTTGTAAAGGCCAAGAAGATGCTATAACTAAAGTAGGAGGAGGACAATATGTACGTAATGTTCTCAATTAACAAAGGTAAAAGTTGGCAACTACCAATGAAGTCAGGCCAAAGGTTGGTAACGCGCAGTTCCTGCTGTGTATGAGAGATTCTTAACTAACTTCAATTAACTAACTTAACTAATTAAACTAACTTCAGTTGTATGTAGGTCCAGAAGTTTCAGTGATGGCAGCACTTTTTACACATTAAGATAAAGATAGTATTTTATTTCCTTGGCATAAACCCTGACATATTCTATACATTCCTGGTTAAAAAAAAAAAGCCTGAATAATTATGGCTTTTAAAAATGGCAAAAAGAGGAGAAAAACAATCTTATTAGTTCTAAGAATCCAATTCTGCTATTTACATGAATCAAATTAATTAGATCATTTCTCAAATCTTCACTTGCCCTGCATAAATATAGCTATTGTATGATATAAGATCTATTACTAAACTCAAAAGATATCTAAGCATTTTAGACAGTAGTAGTTTAACATATTTCCCCTCTTGGGGTCAAATTAATATCACATATTGTACCAGGTATAGGGTTTTCTCTTTTTTTGTTCTTGTAAGGGGGAAGGCAAGGTTATTGGAGTTAAGTGACTTTCCCAAGATAACACAACTAGTAAGTGTGTCAAGTGTCTCAGGTCAAATTTGAACTCAGGTCCTCCTGACTCCAGGGCCCGTGCTCTATTCACTGTGCCACCTAGCTGCCTCCAGTATAGGGATTTCTTAGCAACTATAGAGTCTACATGTATAATATGAATATAGATTGATGCGTTTATTAAACTGAGATACAGAGAGGTTAGTGCCTTCCCATAGCCACACAGCAAACAATCCAGTTCTTCTCAAACTCAATCCAGATAATTAATTTTCAAAGTGGCTTCAATTAAATGTGTAGATTTATAGAATGTTTGCCAAATTACATGTCCAACTGAGGATATATGATTGGATAGGCAGCCAATTGAGATCATCTATCAGTATACATGTTTTGGACATGTGCTGTAGATGGACAATCAAATGGGTCCAGAACTGAATAAAAAGAAAAGGGTGGTTTGGATTTCATCTGGGAAAGTACACAGCTCTTTCAATGACTCCGAGCTGCTCCATGAAACCAAAGTTCATCCTTTTGAATCAATATTTTCCTGGCAATGTAATATGGATATAAACCATGGAAGACTGTGATATCTAAACAATAAAAACCGAGGGTCACTTGAAGGGCACTAGATAGACCAGTGGATGTGAATTATGACTTTGTGTAAAATACGATGTCCAAGAAATGTCTGATCAGAAAAAGGAAGCAGGCTAATCATGCAGCAATGGTGAATAATGGAGAGCCTGGGCACTACTCTGGTACTTGTAGAATGTTTAAAAAAAAAGACCTCAGGCAGGCCCCCAGCATGTTGAACTTAAGGATTTATAGGAGACTGTGCATAAAGGTCACATAGTACGAGGTCTTGAGAATGGGTGGTGATTGGTACTCTTTGAAGAGAGTACCTACACAGATGAGATCACCGATCTATTAAAGTAGGCATTCTTGACCTCTTTTTGTGTCATGAGCCTCTTTAGCAGTCTGTTGAAGCCTATGCAATAATTTTTTTTAATTCATAATTTAAAGAAATACTAAATAAAAAATATATTAAAAAAATACTAAGTACTAAAAAACTAAATTTCAGTTAAAAGCTTGTAAAAATAAAGATATATGTATCCGTGCATATATGTGTGTGTGCATACATGAGATTTATGTGCATATATTTCCCATCTGAATTCCTGGATCCCCTTGAAATCTATCTGCAGACCCCGTCAGCGAAGTAGTACAGTGTCTGCGGTTCAGGACTCGGAGTTAGGAAGATCCCATTTCAAATCTTGCCTCATATACTCTCTAACAAGGTGACAGTGGACAGAGTGATAGACCTGCAGACAGGAACGGGTAAGCGCTGACCCAGACTCAGACACTTACTAGCCGTATCAGTCTGGGCAAGTCACTTGACCTCTGTCTGTCTCAGTTTCCTCAACTTTAAAATAAAGATAATAATATTACCTACCTCCCAGGGCAGTTGTGAGAATACGATGAGATTACAGTCACAAAATGCTTTACAAACCTTGAAAGCACTTAAAATACCATACAAGCACTATTATTATCATTGTCATTAATTATCATTATTATTATTATTATTATTGCTATGTGACCCAGGGCAAGTCACTTAACTTCTCTGTGCCTCAGCTTCCTCATCTATAAAATGGGAGTAATAGTAGTACCAACCTCACTGAGTTCAAGTAATTAACATATATATATTAACTTATATATATATATATATAGTTAACACACACACACACACACATATATCATTACATAAACATTAGCTATCACTATCAACCCCAGGATATACACTTTTGTATTCAAATGTTGAAATAACTGGAATTGGGAATCAGAATCAAAGTCTGTCTTTAGAAAGCTTGACACTGGCTGTTTCCCTGACCAAGCCGTAGTCCAAAAACAATGCTTCCCACGCAGATGGTATAACCCATTACACATGAGTCTTCCGAGCCCTACGTAAGGCTGTAGATGACTTCATACTGAACTCTGACTTACTTGTCAATGAAATAGCCTAGGATTGGGCTCCCTCCGTCTACGGCAGGCTGTTTCCAAGAGATGATGACGTAATCCTTGTTGGCGTCTAAGCAGACCACGTCGAGGGGGGAAGCGGGAGCTCCTGCGATCTCAGCTTCAGCATCTGCATAGGAAAGGATATCATTTCTGTTCAAGTTCTCTCCAGGTTACTCTAAATCTAACTGAAAACATCAATTACAGATGGGTCCATTAACATGAATAATGAAACCCCTGAAGCGTCACATTATTCTAACTCATACTACAGACTTCCCCTGGAATGGAACCAATGACCATATTTTACATAATTACAGGGAAAATTCAAAAAATAACGATAATAATACCAGCTAACATTTATATAGCGTTTACTATATGCCAGGCACTGTGCCAAGCATTTTACAATATTATCTCATTTGGTCCTCACAACAAGCTTGGGAGGTAGGCATTGTTGTTATTGTCATTTCACAGGTGAGGAAATTTGAGGTAAACAGGTTAAGTGACTTGCCCAGGGTCACATAACTAGTAAGTGTCTGAGGCTGAATTTGAACTCAGGTCTTCCTGACTCCAGACTCACTGTGTCACTTATGACCACTTCAGGGGAGTCATTGTTGATGCTAATTGAAACCTATCTGTCATCAAAGTGCTTCTTCTTATGGGAATTTTTAATGCATTAACACATATACTGAAATTTCTTGTCCATATCCTGTCATACCAAGCTTTATCCTTGTAACCTTTTCACCTAAAGTGGAGAAGATCCCTGAGTAAGAGCTTTTACTCTTTCTTTCCTAGGAAGAAATGCTTACTTTAAATCAACATTTCATTCTTTCTTAGATACAGTCAATGAACAGGCATTTAATTAAGCAACTACTCTGTGCCATGCATTGAGATTACAAAGACAACAGTGAAATGGTCCCTGCCCTCAAAGACCTTTCATTCTGTCCAGAGAAACACACACACACACACATACACATATACACAAACACATCTATATGTATGTATAGTGTGTATGTGTATATGTATGTGTATGCACATAGATATATCCAGAACATATAAGGTACAGAAACACAGCCTGATGATGGCTCTCTTCAACCTAGCCTTGCCTGTCCAGGAAGCTTATTTTAATACTTAACTGATCTATAAGCTTGGAGATGATGCCTCCCCTCCAGCTGTGTTTGAGATTTGCGTGTCTGAAAGGCTCACTGTGTGGTCAACCTTTTGAAAAGCTTCTTTGAATCTAACCAGACTGGTTCTTATGAAATAGATCATAACCTAGCCAGAACTGAAGTGTTTCCACCTTGGCAAAGCCCACCAAATATTGTACTTCTTTGGAATAACATTCAGTGCCTTATAGCTCCTGTTAGATTATAACAAGGTAGTGGTGTAGGACTTCAGTGGAGTCCTGTAAATATTCAAGTAGATGAAAAGAATTCTCATTGGTCAATACAAGTTGAGGCATGCCCCAGAGTTGGATACAGTTTTGTAATTTTGATAACTCAGATGATAGGAATAAAAAAAAAAGGCAACTAAAACAACCCTATTGTGAGAAATATGCTCACAAAGAAATAAAGCCTTAACTCAGTGGTTCTCAACCTTCCTAATGCTGTGACCCTTTAATACAGTTCCTCATGCTGTGGTGACCCCCAACCATAAAATGATTTTCGTTGCTACTTCATAACTGTAATTTTGCTACTGTTATGAATCGTAATGTGAATATCTGATATGCAGGATGTATTTTCATTGTTACAAATTGAAAATAACCCACAAGTTGAGAACCGCTGACTTAACTGATAAAGCCAGGAAAGCAGTTTATTACATTCTTGCAAGAGTGGGTGCCCTAAGGTGTCCTAAGCATGCACACACTAAGTGCTGGGCACAGCCAGTTTTTAATTCCCATTCTTGACCATGAGATCCTTCCGTTGTTCCCCACAGATTGGATACAACTTCCTGAACCACCTATTCCATGTGTTCCCCCTCCCTTGTCATGCATTGCATGTGCATTTAAATTAGCTTGCTTCATCCTGCGGTGTGTTGGTTAATATTTAACAGTTAGTTAAGCATGTGTACAAGTTTCTGACTTTTTACTTGATTGGAAGCCTGGTTTTACCAAGTCATAGCTCTGTTACTTCTGACTTAGATTCTGTTTCCTATGAGGCTGGGAGGGTGTGTACGTGTCACTTCGGTGGAAACAGAAGTCCTTCCTCTGTTTCTCACACCTATTTTGCCTTCTGGAAGCATATGTAAATCAGGCTTTTGAACCTTGGAGTTTTGCCCATCCCTAAGACTGACATTTTGATTTTGGAAGATAAAATATGTACGTGTGCACACACACACATATGTACATTTGTGTGTGTGTGTGTGTTTTGAAATAAAATGTTTAAAAGCCAAGCATGGTTAAGAAAAGAGTTTTGAAGCACTGCCAACATCCAAGCTTATCTGATCTGATCAGAGTAAAAGTCTAGGACTGTATGAGGACCTGTAACTGTCTGTGAAATAGGATACTCCTGCCCAGACACTTATTCAGTGCTGAGTCCTGGCTCAGTTGAGGTCGTGAGCTAGGATTGTGTTTTCAGGGGAAGAGGAAATAGAAATGAAAACTTTGTAACCTTTCCAAAGAGTCTATGCAAAAAGCTTTAAGGCTTGAAGCCATGGTTTCTCTGGGGACCCATAGCCCTTTTGCCATTTTCTCCAGGCATTTGGTCATTCCCTTTACAAGCTACAAGTAGCTAAGACACCAAGGAGCCACACACCCAAGGGAGAACAATATTAGCTAAGCAAACATTTTCTTTTTCTCAGGTCTCTTTGCATTTGAGTGATTTTTTTTCTAAATTGGAAGAATGTTTGATAACGATTCAGAAATGTTCAAACTACCAGATATTAGAGAGCGTCCTAGTGGAAAAATCAGGAAAAACTAAATTCAGCTTCTAGGCTGCAACTTGCTACTTCCCAGTCATGTGACTGTGAGCAAATTATTTATATTCTCTGAGACTTAGTCCCCTCATCTGTAAACTAAGGAGGATTAGCTCTAAGATCCCTCCCATCTCTGAAAGTCTATGATCTAGTCCAAGCCCATCATTTTACACACGAAGAAAATAAAGCAAAATTTCAAATCAAGTTAATGGCAGAACCACGACCGAAATCTGTCTTTTTCCTCCCAGTTCTTTGATTTTTTTTTCATATTTCAGTATCATTTTAAGTTTAGTACAGGGGGCCATCTCCAGTCGTCCTGATCTATATCTTGCCACTGGACCCACATGGCTCCAGAGAAGAGTGTGAGGCTGGTGAGTTTGCACAGCTCTACCTCACCAAAATCCAATTCACTGATGTCATGGTCTTCTTTGAAAATGAAGGACAAGCCGTTTCGGCTAAATGTGTACCCTAAGAACTTCTGGCCATTGTTCTTCTTGCTCCACCAGCTGTACCCCTATGATTTCTGGATCTTTTCCTCTGCCCTAAAACTGAACTTTATTTCACGTGTCATCTCCTACAAATAAAATATGAGCTCCATGACAGCAAAAAAAAAAAAAAAGAAAGAAAGAAAATGAAGGACAAGGGCGGCTAGGTGGCGCAGTGAGTAGAGCACTGGCCCTGGAGTCAGGAGGACCTGAGTTCAAATTTGACCTCACATACTTAACACTTGCTAGCCATGTGACCTTGGGCAAGTCATTTGACCCCAATAGCCTTCAAAAAAAATGGACAAACAAGTTCAATACATCAGTATTCTAGTGCTTTGCCTAAAGATGGTAGTCATACAACAAAAACCTGTCGAATGAATGAATTCAATTAACTTCATAGGAGATTTGGCACCTCTCAATCTACTACATGATGAAGACCTGGAGTCGTCTTGCCTCCAACACATACTGGCCAAATATCCCAGAGCAAATTCCAACCTCTCAGTGCTTGAATAGAGAAGTCCATTGGCAGCCCAGTTTAGGCCTAGAAACCTTTAATATAATCAGCTTGTTACCTTCAAAATCACCAGATTCTTGGCTTCTCTTTGTGTGTTTGTACACTCACCCTCATTCACACTCTCCCACAACTTCTCTCCCAACACCCACTGTACTTGCTGCCCTCCTGGGGTAAATCCCCCTTCTCATTTATCATTTTTCCTCAACATAATCAAGTGCTAATGTAAAGTTGCTCGAATATACACCCTTGTTGTTCTTCTCTGTCTCAATGGCAAAGGCATTATATCCATTTACGTACTGTGAAATATACCTAGTTATGTACACTAACATTTGTTAATTCATTTCTTCTCTCAAATACCTTTTGATTATAAGACAAATGATATATATTATATTAGGATCTGGCAATTTTTTTGTAGGTAAGGAGTAGTTTGTAGTTTGACTACAAGAGTATTGAGGTACTAATGGCACACTTTGGATTTCAGATAATTATACAGAAATGCACATATTTAGATATTTGCAATTCAGGAAACTTTACTCCCAATGAAAATATAAAAATGGTCGTGTGGGACACATCTATTTTTTTCACTCCAATATTCCGAGTTGAAAAGGTGCCAATTTGTACTGGTAGAGAGAGCTTCTTCACCCGGGAATTAGACCTCACGCCAATTAAATTGCAGACACAATTTACATTCTTTTCCATAACATTTCTCGCCCAGGGAACAAGCCAGAACTTGTCCCAGTTAAATTTCTCAGGATTGAGGCTATCGTTAGATGACTGTGAGAGCAGTGGAGTTTAAATAACCTGCCAGAAAATAACCTCCCTGCAAATGTGACAGTTCTTAACACCCTAGATTAGGAGTATACATTCTCTACAAGGGAGAGCTATTTTTTCCTGAAATTTTGAGACTGATGGAGAGTGGAGTAAGGATTGTTAAATCTGAAGTTCTAATGTTACCACAGTCAGAAAGACAAGTCAATTATCTGTGGAACAGAAAGACAACAATAATTGCCAAAAGCACCAACAACATAGATATAGATACAGGTATAGATTATATAGATATATCCATATTGATGTAGATGTCAGTATAGATTTAGATTACATAGATATATTAAATAGTGATAGATGTTGATGTAGATACAGATCTAGATGCATAAATAGATTATATAGATCTGGATATAGGCATAGTTATAGATTCAGATGCAGATATATAGAAAAAATGATATAGATATAGTTATATCTACGTTGATAGAGATTATGGATACCGAGGTATGGATATAGATTTTATAAATATGATAGAAATGGATATAGATAGATACAAATACAGATATAGATGCTATAGATGGTACAGCTAGATTTCTAGGTCAAAGTTGCTATGGAGTTGACTAATTTGACAACAGGGCCAGATGAATAGGGAGCTTAGTTAAGGACCCACAAAGTTTACATTGGCTAAAACTGCATCAATAAAGACAATTTAGGAGAAACATTTCAAGTGGAGAAACTAGGTAATGAAGAACAATGTAAATTAAAGATTCTAATCATATTTCACTATAGCATGTCTAATAATTTTGTCTACTACTAATTATTAGTATTATCATCATTATGTAGTGCTTATGTATATTATCTCGTTTGGTCTTCCCAACAACTCTTATTAGGCAGGTGCTATTGTCTCCTTTTTTACATATGAGGAAACTAAAGCTCAGAATGACTTGTCTTGACTTGCCCAGGGTCACAAAGCTAATAAGAGTCTGACATGAGATTCAGACTCAGGTCTTTTTTAATCTAAGTTCATCACTACACCCACTGTACCCATAATTTATTTCCGTTTACAAGGCTCCTCCACCAACTTACTCCCTATCTGCCATAAAGACTAGTCCTTTAATGTTGATATACTGCCATCAAGTGGCTGGTGGTTCCAAGAACAAGAATATGGCCTTGTGGTTTGAATAGGCAAACTTCCCACAGGCATGATTAACAGAGAAAAAGATTAGCATTCTCTGGAACAGCATCCTGCTTTCCCCAATGGAAAAGAAGAAGAAGAAGAAGAAGAAGAAGAAGAAGAAGAAGAAGAAGAAGAAGAAGAAGAAGAAGAACAAGAGCAAGAACAAGAACAAGAAGAAGATCAAGTGAAGGAACTGGCCAAAAACAGAATTAATCAATCAATTAATTAATTAAGAATTCAAGTTCTATATCATTATTGCCTATCTACCACTACTACCAATAACTAGCATTTCTATAGGGCTTTATGTATGTTATCTCCAACACAGACTGATTTCTTTTAAAATAATTTGGAATCACTAAAATCTCATCCTATACCAGAATTTATCTATTTCTAACACATAAATAAAATACAAGGTTTTTAATCAAGCAAAAAACCAAAAAACATGATTTCAGCAGAGCACCATATTTGTTTAAAGTCTTTCCCAAATTGCCTGGCTTTTAAAGCCTTTCATAAGCAGGTCCCTTCCAACTTTTCCAATCTTCTTCATTCTTACTCCTCCCCACCTACTCTAACATCCAGGAAGGCCGGTCTCTCTGTTGTATCTCACACAAGAAACTCCGTGCTTGGAATCCTCTCCCTTCTCATCTCTGCCTCTTGGCTTCTCTGACTTTCTTCAAGAATCAGATAAAATCACCCCTTCTATAAGAAATCTCACATTAAGATCCTCCTTAATATTAATGCCTTACCTCCGAGATTATCTCTGATTTGTCCTGTATGTCTTGTTAGGCTGCGATTGTTCGCATTTTGTGCATTAGAATATAAACTCCTTGGGGCCGCGCAGTGAATAGAACACCGGCCCTGGAGTCAGGAGGTCGTAAGTTTAAATCCAGCCTGAGACACTTCACACACTTACTAGCCGTGTGACCTTGGGCAAGTCACTGAACCCCAAATTCCTTGAGGATAGGATTGCTTTTGTCTTCCTCTGTATCTCGTCTCCTCCCTTTAGCAAAGTTCCTAGTACGTAGTAAGTACTTCTTGTCGTTACTTTAATGTTTTGAGGCCTCAGTGGAACTATGTTGAAAGAAAAGATTACAATTTGGCATCGGGTGATTTTTTGGACACAGTCATGGCTTCTTAATTTACCACATATACTATAGGTCCAAACAAAGCTGTCTACCATTTGGGAGATTGAAGAGGTTAGCAGCAACTGCAACCCCCCCCACCCCTCCATCCCCGCCCCAGCCACCATTGGGAGGATTAGGAAAAAGGACCGGGCTGTGAGTCCTAGCTTTAAAGGTCACGGAAGCTCCTGACTGACTGATGACATTGTTCTGGGTTCTTTGCAGCTGCTCCAGAACCCTTTCTTGACCTGCCTTATTTCCTGTTTTGCTTATTTACTGCTTTGGTCCGTGACTCTAATTCATTCTCTCCTCTTGGAGCCTGCTGTTGCCCAACTCTGCAGCCCATTTCCCTTCCTTATACTGGGCGTCCCTAAAGTCTGGACACATAGGAAATCTCATTAACTATGCATATTTTCAAGAGACGAAATGAATGAAATTTTCAACAACATTTTATTTAATTAGCATAAATGAGATTTCATAGGAAGACATAGGAGACATAGGAAATCTCATTAATTAAATTAAATTAATCCCATTAATGTGGAAAACAGTCCCCAATAGCTAATGAAAGCTTTTATTCCATATGAAATTGTCCTAGTTGAAATTCATGCTAATTAAATAAAATGTTGTTGAAAATTTCATTCATTTCGTCTCTTGAAAATATGCATAGTTAATGAGATTTCCTATGTGTCCAGACTTTAAGGACACCCTTGTACAGACATCCCTTTCTGTCTCGGGTCTTTTCAGAATTTGATTTTGCTCATGTCTTTGCTACTGATAAATCTGGGCTTCTGCCCTGACCCAGATCTGTTGTCAGTCATCAGGCCTCCAACCCACAGGACAACATAGAGAGACTTCTTAACCTGAACCCTAGGGAACTTTTTAACTATCCTATGCTGTGAGCCTTGCCCTTGGATGGGGTAAGGATGGGCAGGACTTTGCATAAGAAAAAGAAATAATTGAAGATGTTTAGGGATTGCAGATGTGAATTTGAATTGCCCACCTTCATCTAGTCTTTTGGTTTTTCCAAAGACAAGTTGGTTAATGAGTAAGTAGAAGTAGTCTGTGTAAGCTCATGCTGCTGACACACACATACAGTACTGATGAATGTTAATCGTTTAAACTATAAACAGTGAAACTTTCCTATGAGTACCACTAAAATTGTAAAATCTCAGCCAAACCAATATTAATTAGATATTCTTACATATTCAGGAGTTGAACACAAATTTGCAGATGCTGCTCAGGGGAGCTCAGAAGCTATTTTGTAATTGACAAAAATATACAAGTTAAAAGCAAATTTAGTCACTAGATTCTGTCCCACTTTCTGTCAGGGAGTGAATGATTCAGATAAGATTGTCTCATGCAGCTCATTAGTTACAAAGTCTTAGAAAATTAGCTAACTTTCAAAATAAATCCTATGGAGAGAAAAACTTTTATCAAACCCTTAATCTTTTCGCTAAATTTACAATTAATGTGACTCCTGAAATTTTGGGCTGTTTGTGTCTTGAGTTACCTATATTAGCAACTGGTAAAAATGAGCAGGATACTCTTTTTAGAATGATCCTGGAATCGATGAGACTATGACTGATTTCGTTTTTTACTTTTTTGTGGATTTGCAAACTCATATTCATGGCTTCATTTCAAATTTCCATGATTCCTGCCTTACTTTTATTTTGCACACAGTGCAGGCCAGGCTGTTGTCAGTAACTTGTGAAGTTTGGCCTACCTTGGCGCCATTCTTGGTGTGGTCACAGATCCAAGAGAACAAGAATGTTTGGAATTAGTAACATAAGCCTCAGCTGCCTTAAACAGCTGAACCAGATTTAGTATTGATGAAAAATAATAGGCTAGAGTGTTTTTTTAAGAAAGAAAAAAATGTTTTTGGAAACATTCTATGAAGACAGAAGACAATTGGCTAGGCTTTTGCAATCGAGAAAGATACTTTGGCATAAACTAGGCTTTTTAGAGGAATATAGAAACTTTGGGGAAATAGGGAATTCTGGTAAGGCACAGAAGCAGAACATGGTACAAGTCCCGAAGTCTAAACAAGTAGAGCAGTGGTTCTCAACCTTCCTAATGCCGTGACCCTTTAATACTCGTATGTTGGTTGTATCTGCGTGTGGGCAGACCCGCCTGGAGACGGATAGAGGAGCGGTGTCTTGATTGCTAAGACCATCAGAAATATGTGTTTTCCGATGGTCTTAGGCGACCCCTGTGACCCCTGTGAAAGGGTCATTGGACCCCCAAAGGGGTTGCGACCCACAGGTTGAGAACCGCTGAAGTAGAGGAAAGAAGAAAAAAAAGGGGTGAGAATTTGGATTTACATGTAAGACCTCCCCGCCCCCAACAGCTGAGAACAGTTTCTTTTTGAAGTAGGGTTTTAGCAAGAAGATGCTAATGAAGAATACCTTGCTGCCAAGCAAGCAAAAAGTACCATCATGTCACGAGAGAGAATGGAAAAGCCTGCTTAGGATTAGGCCACTGTTAGCTGCAAGAGTCAACCACTAGGGCTAATGACAGTCATAGAGAGCTAAGAATCTCAGTTACAGCAATTACAAAAGGCAAGAGGAATTTTCCAGGGACCCATGCAGAGTATGCTGTGTTTTTATTTTTACCAGAGTTAGAAATAATTCTGATGAGGATGAAAAGGAGTTATCAAAATAAAATAACATGGATAAGCCCATAAGGAACTTGCCAAACAACTTAGATTTTCAAAATATATGTGCTGACGATGAAAACAGAATTGTTAAACTATTTGACAAGTCCACCAACAATGTAGAGCTGTGAACTGGTACAACCATTCTGGAAAGCAATTTGGAATTATGCAAAGAAATTGACTAAAATGTCCACATCTCTGACTGGATTGAGAGGGAAAGACAATGAGTTATATTTTGGACATGTTGAATTTTAGAGGCCTATAAATCATCCTGTTTGAGATGTGGGACTGGAGAGAGAGTAGAATTGGATATTTAGATCAGGAAATCACTTGTACAGCCATGATAATTGAACCCATGGAACTAATGAAATCATCAAGGAAGATATAGAAGAAGAGAACAGGGTCCAGGATAGATCCTTGGAAGACAACCATGGCTAGTGAGTAGGACCTGGATGAAGATCTAGCAAAGTGGATTGAGAAAAAAATGGCCAGATAGGTAGAAGAGAATCAAGGGAAAACAGCTGTGAAAATCTTGAGGGGACAATCCAGGAGAAGAAAGTGATTGACAGTTTCAAAAGCTCTAGAGATGTCAAGAAGGATGAGGATTGAGAAAAATTGTAAAGGTATGACCACTCCTGTGTGCGGTTGAGGTAGACTGGAAACAGAGTTCATAGGAGTTGAACAAGACAAGGAACTGGAAAGTCAGGTCATTAGAAGGGGTAGGACTATGATCCAGATTAAAAACTTTTTTGCAAGGAGGGGGAATGAACTGGAGGTCCTCAGATGTCAGCGATAAGGATCTGGAAGTAAACTTTAAGGCTGATGAGTAATGGTGGGAAAGGGCAGTCTGAATGTGACATTTTGGAGCCAGGAGGACACCAAATCCTTCTTCTAACTCTATGTGTTAGGAGATGTGACAGAAATAGCAGCCAACCTTTGAGAGTGCCAAGAGGTATAATGTCTTAAGAAGAAAGCTAGGTTTCAGGGAGCCACAGAAGATGGAAGGAATGTGGGAGGTAGAGATCTAGGATCAATGGAAAATTAATCAGAGGATTTCAAGAGGACACACAGTAGAAAAGGAAGAGAGAAGAGGTGAGGTAGACTGGAGAGGGCTAGGGCTGAGTTTCTTTTGGGGCTGAGGTGATAGCTACCAGAACCTACTGCCTTCCTTAGATGATCCTGTTTACTACGTGGAGAGAATGAGAAAGCAGCACTGTCATGTGTCCTTGCCTTCTTTCTTTTTCCCAATTCTTTTAAAACAATTTTTAATTTATGGAATAACACAATCATTTACATAACATAGTATAATAAAAAAAGATGATTGCACATGAAACTGCAGATCTATTATGTGTAACTTGATCTTCTTTCATGTAAATTTTTCCTTTTTCTCATCCCTGCCTCCCCTCCCTAGAGAAGGCTACCATTAGACACAAATGTGTGTGTGTGTGTGTGTGTCTAAAATCATTCTATAACACTTCTACTTATCAGTTCTTTCTCAGAATGCTGACAGCATCTTTATTCATATGTCCTTTATAGTTAATTTGGGTATTTATAATAGTCAATATAACTTAGTCACTCAAAGTTGTTCTTAAAACAATATTGCTGTTACTGTCTACAGTGGATAGATGGGACCCAGGAGAATAAAGGAAGGACATGAAACATTGTTGGGTGGCAAATGGTCTGGTAAAGGAGAGGAAAGACGGGCAAAGGTGTGGCTCTCCTGGGAGGGGGAAGTGTGAAATTGAATCATGCCTCCCCAACGTTGGTGCCTGGGGCAAAGACTCAGCTGTTCTATGTTAATTCTGGAAGAATTTGTTGTGGTATTTACAAGCTGACTTCTTTTTTCTCCTTAGTACTCATTATGTCACCAATGATCCTATAGGGAGCAGAACTAGTACTATAATTACTAGTTAGTTGGTGGATAAGAAAGGTCGTGATAAAAGCCATAAGAATCTGCCTTTGGGCAATGACTCAAGGGCTTTCCTTAGGTGATAGTGTGTTGTTGCAAGTCTTTCCATCTTTTCCATGTTCATATGTCCTGGTAATATTTTCAAAGAGCTCCTTAAAATACACCATCACCAGAATTCTACTGTAGCTTTGAGCATATGCAAGTTTCACTGACATCAGCAGCATTAACATTATCATCTCTTACCTCGAACAAAGACATATGCACTGTATTGCTCATAATATTCTCCCATCCGCACATGGAGGGTGTAGAGGCCTTCATCTTCTTTATTGAGATGGGAAAAGGTCAGTGTTGCTCGATCCCCACTCCATTGTGTTTGGACCCATTTTGATGGAGAGACAAGTGTCCCTGGAATACAAAAATGCAAGCAGAAAAGCTGATTTCTTTATGGTCACCTACTATTGGGTTTCTATAAGAATTCCCTAGGGAGAAGAGAAAGATGACCCCAGCTATGGAATATTGCATGTCCTACCAGACCTAGCTGATATATTGCTGAATCGTTTCCCTGGGACTTTCTCTACTATGCCATAGAAACCTCTTCACTCTGGAAGCTCACTCTGCCAGCAAGAGTGGTAAAATCTAACACATCTAGTCTTCAGGCAGTGGAGGCCAGGATGGTCAGCATCACTAATTCCATGACAGTGGCTTCACTGGTAATTCTTAATAAATCGTAGTTAGTTGGTTGGTTGATTGATTGATTGAACAAGTCTTTAACATCCTTCTTACCCAGTCAGAATAAGTGTCTAAGAATTTCACAGAAATCTCCAGAGATAAAAAGTTTTCATACTTTAAAATTAGAGAAAATCAACTAGTGCTATGTTCTTCTGATCTACTATTGCCCACTGTTACCTTGATTCCTGAACCTTCTGATTGTCTCAGAGTATCCACGGGATTCTCTCAGGTTTGCTCTCAATCTACATGCAAATTGAACTGGGTAGGGAGGACATTTTCCTGAAAGCCAATAATTTTTTCCCTGTCTAAACTGAAAGCAGAGAATATGAGCAGGTGGGGATTTTCCATTAGGTCTTTTGACTAGTAGAGATACATCCTCATGTATTTCAATATGATCTAAGATTTGTGATATCTGTTTTAAACATTAATCCTGAAGTTTGAATTAAATAACCTACTTTCATAACAATATTTTTCTACTTAATTTTTCAGACTTTAAAGAATTTGTCAAAAAATTATTTAGAAAAATAAAATCCTTACTTTCTTCTAGGCCTGAAATACTATGGCATTTAGGAGATTATTTAAAGCAGCAGTATCAAACTCAAATAGAAAGGATTCCTCAAAGTCCCTTATTGACTTAAAAAATTACCAATTACCAATGTTGTATTGCATTTTTTATTTATTTGTTAAACATTTTCTAATTATACTTTTATCTGGTTCAGGCCAGACTAGTTTTACTGGTTGCTTATAGCCCACTGGCTGTAAATCTCATGCCTCTGAAAAGGCATAGTTAGAAGAAAACACTTGAAAGAGATTGTTGGTTTTTTCCCCTCTTTTTCTTATGGCTCAAGATATAATGTGAACTGAAAGAAAAGACAGTTTAATATTTTTGCTGACCCTGACAGCCATCTTGCACAGTCATATATTGTACACAGACTATAGGGATGATTCAGATGCATTGACTAAGGCCCTGGTAAATTTGAATAAAACTAAAGCAGTTTAAAATCTTTTCTTAATCTATCTTCATGCTGATTAATTGATGTATCAAAACCAGATTTTAAAAATCAATTTCTTAAAATGACCTAAAAATAGGAAAAATACTTAAAGAAAAATATTACATAAAATCAAATTATAAAAAGAATACATTTATACTTTTAACTTACTACTTCTTTCCACTTATGTTATGGGAATCTGAAGATCTTCCCTGCCCCTAGGCCCTTTGCTAAAGTGTCTACGTGACTGAGGACCCTTGGATATTTGAAAGTATACTGTGTTCCCTAATAGGCTGAATGTGATCACGTGGAGCCTGTGGCGCCAGGC
>CM053580.1:406611449-406652250 GCA_028627135.1 Pseudochirops cupreus
CCCCCCTAAAACAAGAGCCTGAAAGACAGAGCATGCATGCTGAAGCCCAGGAAGATGAGCCAACGGCAGCAGGAATGACTTTCCTTTCCGTCCTTTCCCAGAGCTGGGACTAGAGGGTCGTCCCCCCCCTCCAGCCCTCAGGCTCCATTTCCCCTGACAATACAAGCAGCAGAGGAAGGAGCACAACACACCCCAACTATACAGGTTTTGATTCTATCCTAACATTTCTGCATCCCTTCAGAGAAGCAGCACTTTCCAGTGCCTTGCGAATATTTAGGGAGGGCGAATAATGAACTGGTTCAGAAGCAAATAAGAAACTGACCTACCCTTTATGTCTTCCCACAATGACCTGATGGGCTTTTCCTGGATCTAAATTAAGGCAGGAACTACAGGCCTCTACAAGCCACCTCCCTCTTCAGTTAACATGCTTGTGATTGCTTCCTTTTCCTTTCCTTTTCCTAACCTTCTAATGAGCAAAGGGGACAGATACCCCACTTAGCCTGGACTAATCCTTGTTTTTGACAGCCTGGACTGACCAGATTGGCCTCCTAAAAAATGTTTCAGGATAGCAGTCTTTACATAAATATATACATTATAGGTTGCATTGTGAACTTGTTCTGCCATGGTTAACTTTTCGTGACCTCATTTGGCAAAGGTACTGGAGGGGTTTGCCATTTCCTTCTCCAGCTCATTTTATGGATGAGGAAACTGGGGCAAACAGGGTTTGGTGACTTGCCCAGAGTCACACAGCTAGTAAGTGTCTGAGGCTGGATTTGAACTCAGGAGGATGAGTCTTCCTGACTCCAGGTCCAGCGCTCTTCCCTGAGTCACCTAGTGCCTTACTTTTGAATAATCCTAAAATAAAGTTCGGATAAAATAGTCGACAAAACATTTCCTTAACTCAGCACTTTATCAGTAGCTCAAAGCCAATTCCCAGCTAGGTAGCCCTGTGGATAAGAGTGCTGGACCTGGAGTTAGGAAGAGCATAGGTCAAATCCAGCTTCATCCACTGACCAGCAGTGTGGCCCTGGGCAAGTCACTTTACTATTGTTGGTCTCATTTTCTTAAATTGTAAGATAGGGGATAATAGCACCTACCTTCCAAAGTCATTGGGAGGATCAAATGAGCACCTAGCACACAGAAGGTACTTATTAAATGTTTGTTTCCTCCCTTCCCACTTTTGTAGAGAGGAAATCTAAGGAGTGTTAGAGGTGAAGGAGGTCACCAGAAACCTTTCCACAGTTACTGAGTCCTGCCTCAAAGCAGGGGAGGGGAAAGATATTCCCTGTCTTCTACAATGTCACTGCTTCTGCTCTTGCTCCACATTGGCTGATCTCAAACACGGTTCCCAAAGGGCGAGGCTGCACCAGACTCTCAGTTCTCTTTTGTCTAATTACAGCTCCAGGGAGTTATAGACCAATATTTCCCAACCCAAAATATACTGTAGCCTGGGAAAATGTCTAAATTCTCTATACTGTTTCCCTTCTATAGTTAAAATCTTTTGGAAGTCTGGAGGGAATAAAGAGGAAAGCAGGTAGCTTGAAAGAAAACATTGGAGTAGATGTTGCTATAGAATGGTCTTCTTATCATTGTGGCCCCCAGGGTTATCACCATACACACACACACACACACACACACACACACACACACACACACACACACACACAGAGTATTTGCTTTATCTCTGAATGGGAATAGGAATAAGGACAGTACATTTGTACATATACACAAATACATGTGGGAATATTGAGATTTTATCCGTGTGGGAACTCCTTTTACCAAAACAGATTGAGCTTGACTGACTTAAGTGAGGTTCCAGAGAATTGCCTGAGGGACATAAAGATTAAGTAACATGCAGAGGTAGTGTCAGAGGTAGAGTATGAACCCAAATCTTAAAGAGTTCATCATTCCATCCTATAGACAGCTTGGCCTAGTGTTTTAGGGCAGGATTTTTTTTGAAGTCCTTCTTTTTGTCCTCAGCACACAGCAAAGTTCCTGGCACATAATAGGTACTTATATAAGTGCTTTTTTGACTGTGATATATGTAATGTGATATATCACACTTTTCCTTATGTGCAAAGGTATTCTTAGTTGAGTTTTGCCAGTATAAAACAGGCTCTGGCTAAAATATTTCTGGCTTCAATAGTAAAGTACTTGAAAGCTGAGTAAATTGTACACAGTTTTCTCTTTCCATTTATTCAATAGCCACAGAGGATCCAGTATGTGCTGAGCCAGAGGTGACTAAAACAGCCCTGGAGCTCAGTGGAGCCATGAAGCTCTGTCTGGCCATCCCAGAAAATTTGTTATGACTTTGGTTCAGGATCAAGGCTGAGGGCAATCTCACAAGGTTCCAATTGGAGCCACATCTGAAACTTGCCAACTTATGCAAACTTGTTGATCTGAGAAAAAGACTGCAACTCTCCAGAGACTGGCCACATGCAAAATTTCTTTTGTCATCCCCGGATTTCCTGGGTTTATCTGAACTGAAAATGCCAGGACTTTGTTTAGCCTTTTTTGTCTACCATGCCAAGCTGCTTTTTTGAAACTGGTTAAATAGAATAAATGAACTCTGGGAGAAGAAACCTCAAAAGATTGAAAGGAATTCTGATTTCAAACTTTACACTGGGTTAATATATGACTTCAGTTTCATTTTTCCTGAAATGAGAGAATCTTAGAGATGGCAAGACCTCAGAGGACATTTCATCCAACCCTTGTGTTCTTTATGAGGAAACTGAATGAAGCCTGTGAGATGAAATGTTTCATTTTGTGGTACCATTGAGCATATACAGATATGGTCAATTCTGCATGGTTATGATCAAGCTAAAAGTTAGAGAGAGAGAGAATCTGCCAATCAGCTTTTTACCTCCCAAGCAAGACATTACTACCTTTTTAAAAAACTATTGATGGAAGGGAAGCAATGAAGTCATTTTGGAACCAGAAAAAGTATAATGAAATAAATGTCAATTTACACAATAACAATTGAGAAACTGCCTTTCTTGTTTATGCTCTTAAAAAAAAAGAAAGACAATGTGACATAAGAGAAAAAAGCAAGAGAAGTCTGCAGAGTCAGAAGACTTGGATTCCTATTGTGGTTATGCTAGAAATAAATCATGTGACCTTGAGTCATGCAGAAATTGGGTCTCTGTTTCCTCTTCTCAAAAATGAGAGGTTTAGGCTAGATGGGCTCAAAGGACCTGACTTTCTACAGCTCTAACTCCCTACAATTCTATAAAATCTTCAGGGAATATCAGATTGCTTGCTATCTTGGGAGGGGGGGAGAGAAGAAAGGGAAGGAGAAAAATTTGGAATTCAAAATATTATAAAAATGAATGTTGAAAACTCTTTACATGCAATTGGAAAAAAAATAAAAACTATTAAGGAAAAAATCTTCAGGGAACGCATAAAGAATAACTATTAACACATATCACACACATTTTAGAGTTTTCCTTTTTTTCTTCTCTTACATAAAAAAACCTGAGTAGTTTGTAACATGAATTTGGTATTATATAGCACTAATACCATATAATGCCAGCCATGTATCAGGAATCTGAATCACTAATATTCATACTTTTAGATACCCATTAAGAATTGGTAGAATTACATTTCTGAATGATTTTGCTTTCTATGTCTAAGTAAGACATGAGAAAATAAGTCTATGAAGGCAATGCAACTCTGCTTAGGCACTCAGAGCAGACTGAAGCTCTGAACCACACAACTGGACTTAGGGGTAGGTAGGGTAAATGGCTGCCTAGAGTACAGTTAGGGCAACCCAATGCAAGACATTTATTAACAGCACTTATTATAATTTTATATGCCAGAATATTCTACCCTCTGTCATCCATTGATGTCAAATCATTTATGTTCTGGTGAAAGCTCAAACCCTTTCTTCTGCACCGCCACCCCGCTTAAGTCAGGAAGGAGGGGATAGGGGTGGGAGAAGCTGTCACAGTTTTGAAACCTTACCTAGGGTATTGTCCTAGCTCTGCTCAGAATTTACAAGACTCATAAGAAACTGGATGCAAGGCACCTTCAAAATCATCTGCCCAGCCCAATCATTTTATAGACAGATGAGTGGGTTCAGGTAAAGCAATCTGTTCAAGGCCAGCCATCTCATATCCAACTTCGACTCAAACAGAGAGCTTTTTTTCTATCACCAAGTCAAAATGGAACGACTTAATTTATTTACATAAAGGACAAAAAGCCCTGGACAACTGGACTGAAGTATCAGGTCTACCACTAATAAGCTTTGTGATATTGGGTAAAGTCACTGATGCTCTCTGGGTCTCAATTTCTTAACATCTAAAGTACCTTCCAGCTCAGACAGTCCAGGCACCAGCTCCTTCAGAAGACCATTTTAAATACCTCTCACTCAGGAACACACACACACACACACACACACACACACACACACACATACACATCACTAAGTAATTCTTCAAGGACACACAAGGAAGTTTTGATTCTCTTACGCATTAATTTCCAGATAGTGCATTCCATATCGGCTCTCAATGATGTACTTTCCAGGGTTAGCTTGGACATTAATGGGCACGTGGTTTTTGTACCTATGGAACATAAAAATGGAATTAAGTACATGCTCAAATGCAAATCACTTGATAATCAAAAGAACAAAGTTTATAAGGGCCTTGCCAAAAAAGAAAATCTCTTCTGACTTTATCCCCAGGGGATGGCTCTCTGAGTAAAACATCACCTATTTTTTTAATTAGAAGTTAACAATTTTTGTTGTTATTCAGTCATGTCCCACTTTTTATGACCCCATTTGGGGTTTTCTTGGCAAAGATATTGGGGTAGTTTGCTATTTCCTTCTCCAGATGATTGTACAAATGAGGAAACTGAGGCAAACATGGCTAAGTGACTTGCCCAGGGTCACACAGCTAATAAGTGTCAAAGGCCAGATTTGAACTCAGGAAGATGAGTCTCCCAGATTGCAGGCCCAGTGTTCTATTCACTGAGCCACCCAGCTGCCCCATGTCAATGGTCTATTTGAAAAAAATTATGTCTGATTGATACACAAGGCTTTTATTGTCCCATTAAGATTGTCTCATCTAAAAAATTGAACCATATTGAGAGTGTACACATGATGAAGTTGTGTCAATTCCCTGTCAACAAATATTTATTAGGCACTTGCTATACTTAATGCAAAAGAGATTTTGTTGTTGACTGAGTTTAAGATAAAAACTTCCTCGCTGCTAACATGGTTGTATATTATGACAAATTATTGTTAAGAATTAATTGATAAATATTAATACAATTAAAATCGTTTATCACATACCTACTGTGTATAAGTTTGTTGGGCAACTAGGTGGTAGAGTGAGTAGAGTGCCAGGCCTGGAGTCAGGAAGACTCATCTTTCTGAGTTCAAATCTGATCTCAGGTACTTATGATAGCTGTGTGACCCTGGGCAAATCACTTAACCCTGTTTACCTCAGTTTACTCATCTGTAAAATGAGCTGGAGAAGGAAATGGCAAAACACTTGAGTATCTTTGCCAAGAAAACCCTAAATGAGGTCACAAAGAGTTGGACACAACTGAAAACCAATCAAAAACAAGTTTGTTATAATCATTAATGATAATTGTATTATTTGATGTTCTTATTAATCATTATAATAGCTACTTATTAATATATTGGATTATTGTCCAACACAATGGCATGACTTTTGCTTTTGAAGACTTCCTAATCTAAAACACATAAAAGACTTCTGAATAGACATAAAATGTTTCCTCTTTCTCCTGAGCAGCCATGGTCTGGCCTAGGAGGAGCAAGTTAATGGTATTAAAACTCTGATCTTTGATACTTCTGGCTAAGGTCTAAAATTCTGGGTTGGGGAACCTTCAGCCTCGTGGCCACAAGACACACACGGCCACAAGGCCTCAAGGCCTCTGGTTCCCCACCCCTGGACTCTCAATTATTCCTCTTAGGTACTGGAATGGTGCTGGCCTTCAGATAGGATTTTTCTTTTATATGTTTTCTACACATAATATTTGATTCAAATACTGAAGCTAAGTGATTCTTATGTTATTTATAAGTTGTATCATAAATTATTCATAATTATATTCTAATTCCATTGGCTCTCAATTTGCTGTGTTTTAGTTCTTTGAGAGTTTTGAAAATGTGGAAACAAAATGAAAGGCTTAGGGAGGAGAAGGCTCATTTGGTGACATTAAAGAAATAATTTCTTTCCTTTTGGCTTCAATTTTCCTCATCTGCAAAATGAAGACATTGAACTACTAAATGATCCCTAAGTTCCCTTTAGAGCTCTAAAAGCCATGATTTTATAATATAGGAAAGTGAAACGAGGGAATCAGAAGCAAGAGTGTGCTGGTAAATATTTAACAACCAGCTCTCAGGGGGAGGGGCAGGGGGACATCTATACAACACACATTTAACTTTAACATGCATTATTAACATTTTCTCCATCATTTTCCCAAGTTTAAATCAACACAACAATAAATCAAGGCTTAATTTGTAGTGTTTTCTAATTTCTGAGGTATAAATGTTCACACTGAAAAATTAACAATCTGGCATAAACCAGGTCCGGCAGACCCCTGAGTAGACTTGGGTTTTCACCTCAGCTCTCCCACTGATTTGCTATATGATCTTGGACAAATCACTCCATCTTTCTGAGACACAACTCTCTCTGCTATACAATGGGAGAGTCTAACGAGTTTGTCTTAAAGGTCCCCCTTTCCTCTTACATTCTATGGTTTTATTTATGCACATCACAAAAAGAAGCAGCAAGAGCCTTCCTCCAGCCCCAGCATAAACACTAATGCAATACAGAAGCCATCTGTTCCATTCAAGTACTCCTTACCACTTCTCAGGATTGTCGTTAGACTAAGTAATAAATTGGGAAGATGCTTTCAGTTCCCTGGAAGAAAGACTAACAACCCAAGTACTGCATTAGTGTTTGTAGTGTTGTTATATGGTGATATCTAATCTAGCATATGCAGAGAAACAGGGGATTCTGGTTAACTATAGATTAATGGGACATCTGTTTTGCTTTGACCTATGTTACTGAAAATCTTTCCTAAATCCACTAGTTCATATTGCTGCCTCACTAGTTACAATAGGTTACAGGAGAGATGATTACTTTTTGAAGGCTGTAGATGTAATCCAGTCTCAAGATCATCCTGCTGAATATGAGTTGTGACTGTGTTGTACTATACATGTTGATGGCATAGGGGTTGTGAATAGTAAGTGAACAACAAACCCTGAAAATTATGGGGTTTTGTTTTTGTTTTATTTTTTCTTTTACTTAATTCCTGAATTCCTGATATTAGCCTGTTTTCCTGCTTTTCTTATAGCTAAAATTTAGGGTGGTGGTGGTGGTGGTGGTGGTGGTGGTGGTGGTGTGTGTGTGTGTGTGTGTGTGTGTGTGTGTACAGTTTACTGAGAATTCCATTTAGGTTCCAGTTTTTGGTTATTCACAATAAAAGCTTCACTCTGATACATTTGCCATCTAATTTAAAGTCCTACACAATATGCCTCTTGATTTCATAATAAAAATTGCTGGGCAGCAAGGCTAGCTACAATATAAAATCTTTGGAAATACATAGAATCCGGACAAGTCTGTTCTATAAGAAACAGGCTGCCCAATAAATGAATGAGCATGTAAAAGAGAAAGCAAAATTGTTTTTCTACTTTACTGGACTGGGCTATTTCATACGTGATAGAGGAGTTCCCTGCCTTACTTTATTTTTTTCCAAGTACTAAAATGTCAGTCCTTCCCTTTTGGGATCAGGGGAGATTATAAGTAGGTGCTGCTGGAACAAAGAACCATGTGACAGTTACTTGGCTTCTAATTGAAAATGGTGATCAGCCTTCTATAAAGTTCTAGCTTAATCAGGGGTTCTTAGTTCCTCACATTCCCTCACCAAAGGCTTTTCTTTTCTGTTTGGCTTAATGATTTAATGCCATCCCCACAGCTGGGAGTTCCTGCCCTTTCAGTTGTGGGCTCATGGAGAATCAAAGCTGATTTTTTTAAAACCACAGACACAAAAGAGGAGGCAAGTTTCTCACTGAGCCCTGAGTGTCTTCTCCTTAGGTATTCTGTCTACCAAGAAAAGAAATCTTTATATTTTAAAGTGGCAGAAGTCAGGGAACCATTCAATTACATGCTGTAGGGAATCTGTCAGGGGAACATTTTACCAAACTGCTAGACCCAGGCATTCAAGTTGGGGTGGGAGTGGGGTCTAGGTGCCATCAGTGACTAGTCAGCCAAGAATAGAAGGATTTTTACCTGATCTGTAATACTTATTGATAGAAAGAATACACCCACAGTTTGCTATTTCTGGAAAGTGAAATTCTAAGCCAACCTAGTCAACAGCTAATGTTGGAGAGTGAATTGCCATGCTGCGGTTATATGCCAAAAGGTTTCTTAAATCCACCTAAAGGTCCCTGATGTACAAAGTCCTGCATATTTATTTGATCAATTGCCTATAAAGTAATATTAATGAATGAGGATAAGAATTTCTAAGGGGAAAACCTCAAGAGGCAGTTTATGCAGACCACAACCCAAATCTTCGTGGCTTATAGAAATGTCTTTTTGGACCAACTTCATATTTCAAAGAATCAGAGTTAGAAGAAGCCATTTAATCCAATTCCCTCATGTAACAAATAAGAAAACTGAGAGACAAAAGTAATTTGTACAGGGAGGAGAAAGGTGGACTAACATTGACAATTAAATAAAAGCTTCTAGGCACTAAGAAACATGCTCAAGAGAATAAAATTCTATGTTCTTTTTTTTTTTTGTATCATCAGAGAATGCCAGGCAAACCATCTTTCAACTCAAATTAACAGATGTTGGAATTCCCCCATCCCCCAATTTGACTGCTTCTTGTCATTAAACTCCTTTACTAATTCTGTTCTCATGTTTGAGTGGGTAGCTGTTACTGACAAGTCCTAATTCTCTGGGGGACACATGTCACACTAAAATATATTTTGGTATTAAATGAATAGCAATGATCTAAGAAGAATGTCAAAACATCTATTTGGAGGAAGTTATTATGAAATGTAAGTAATTGCTTGTAATCCTATTTTTAAAATAATTATTTCTCTGGTGTGACAGAATCATAACTGAATTGGACAATATAGTAAATGACTGTAATATAGTAAAGAAATACAATAATGATGATTTCCAACTCCAGTAGGATAGAATTTTTCCCAATGAGATATTCTCTCTTCCAAAGAGTGATGTTCCTATAATAGTCACATAATCATAGATTGTGTCATTAGCAGGGTTTGATATCAACTTCCTTTCTCTTTCTCTTTTCCGATGCCTTGGAGCTAACAGGAACCATCCCCATATTTGGAAAGAGAAAGAAAAGACTTAAGCATCCCTAAACATGTGTTTTAAACACTTTAATTAAGCCCATCCAATACCACCAATAACCATCTTGGTGAGGAAATGTGTCATTACTTATAGAGTGCTATCAAGACTTTCCATTTATAAAAATTATTCAGACCTGCAAGCCTAGGAACCTGATTAGGTCTGGTAATAGTATGCGTTTTAGGTATAATTAATAGCCTTTTTTCATTATTTACAAAAAACTTTTAGTATTATGGCAGGTAAATGACATAATGGATAGAGCACCCTGGCCTTAAATCAGGAAGACCTGTGCTGAAATCCAGCCTCAGGCATTTACTAGCTGTGTGATACTGAGCAAGTCACTTCACCCAGTTCGCCTCAATTTCCTCATCTGTAAAATGAACTAGAGAAGGAAATGGCAAAGCAGGCTTTGCCAAGAAAACCCCAAATGGGGTCACGAAGAGTCAGACATAACTGAAATGACCAAACAACAACAAAAACAAGAATATTAGAATTTGAAGGGATCATCTCATCCTTTTCTACCCCTTTTACAGATTTAGGAAACAGGCCCAGAGGAAAGAAAGTATCCTTACATTAAAATAAAGCCCCTCTTCATCTTTGCTGACATCAGTGCTGCATTTGCAACCATTCTCAGATTTTTGCACTCAGGAAGAGGCCTACGTAGTTCTAACAATTTGTGGAGTATACAGAACACACAGGTACTTAATAAAGAAAAACTTAATTATCCTGAAGGGGATACATTTTGCATTCCAGTCAAGCATACCTGCAATCTGGTCTTGAGGAATAATGGTTATTAGTTTCACTTAGTAATTCCAGGGTAAGCCCTGAACTTGATTGAAATAGATATGATGGACAATGGATGATTGGGCAGGAAAACAGCTGCTCTACAGCCATGCCATCTGCTAGGACCATGGGGACGCCTGAATTCTGATGATGCCTAGTGTAACTGTGAAACCCTATTCAGGAAGGCCAGCAATGCAAGCCCCACGTGCTTGTTAAGGATGGCAGAGAATTTGGTGGAGTTCGGTGATTAAGACCAGAAACAGTTGCAGCAAAATATTATGTATACAGGAGCACTAGGCAGAAGTGTGGTGTTATAAAGAGTCCACTGGACTAGAAATTCAACTTCCAGCATATATATGTGTGTGTGTGTGTGTGTGTGTGTGTGTGTGTGTGTGTGTGTGTGTGTGTGCGCGCACACACTAGCTGTTCATCCCTAGGAAAGTCACTTTCTCTAAATCTCAGTTTCTTCACTTGTACAATGGAGATAATAGAATTTGCCCTTCTTGGCTCTTAGGGATGCTAAAAGCAAAGTTTTTAATACCTAAACCGCTACAAAAATGAGTTATTATCAATTATCTTTGTTGAGCACTGAATGACATGACCTTGGGCCAGTCGCTTGACCTCTGAAATCCTTAGTTTCTTCCTCTTTAAAATTAGATGACTGGACCAGATGAGAGACTGCTAGGGTCTCTTCCAGCTCAGACTAGAATTCTATGATTGACTGCAGAACTGGGACATCCGTCTCATGTAGGTTCATAGCTCTCTATCTGGAAGGGGTTTCAGAGGCCATCTAGTCCAACTCGCTAATTTTATAGACAAGGGAGCGAAAGTCCAAGTAGAGATTAAGTGACATGTCCTAGGTAATGCCAACAGCAAGCATCAGAAGCAGGATTTGAATCCAGGTCCCCTGATGATAGGGCCAGTGCTGTTTTCACCATTAACACTTCCATCTCCAGTCTGTGGAGGGTGGTGCCTCTATTTCCTTACCCCTTTGTTTTCCTTCCTGTTCTCAAAAGAGAACAGAAGCAGGTGGTAAAAATGAAGAGGAGGAGCAGCCCCCCCCCAAAGGAAACTTTTTTCCTAAGTATAATAATGTATTTAAGTACTCTGCCTATGATGCTTGTTACTGAGATGTTCATCCCAAGAAAGGCAGGCTTTCTTAAGAAAGTCAATGTATTTGGAATTGGAGGGCCCAAGTTTAAATAGTGACTCTTTTACCACGTAGATGGATTTGAGGTTTATTGGTAAAACAAGGGGGTCACACAATATGGTCTATCTCTAAATAGTATTGTCCCCAAGATCCAGGAAAATACTTTGCAAAGTTGAATTGCAATGAAAATGCAATCTTGGCTTCTGAGAACAGAAGATGTGACCCATTTCTGCTCTGGACAGACAAGGCAGAGACTACTTGTGCAGGATGTAGCGTATGTCATCAGGCTCGGTTGCTTTGTCAGTCAGAAAGGAAACAAGCATTTTTTTAAGTGGCCACTATGTGCCAAGCACTGTACTAAGTGTTTTATTAATATTATTTCATTTGGTTCTTACAACAACCCTGGGTGGGAGATGCTATTACGATCTCTATTTTACAGTGGAGGTAACTTCAGTGGACCGAGGTAAGGTGACTTGCTCAGGGTCACATAGCTAATAAGTTTCTGAGGTCAAATTTTGACCTCACCTTGAAGCCAAGATTTCCTGACTCCAGGCTCAGGGCTCTCTATTCACTGGACAACCTACCTGCCTGTTAGCTCTGCTTAAATTCTATAACTAGGGGATGATCCGTGAACATATCAGGAAATAATTGTGATTTTTCTTTTTAAAAGGTGGTAAGGGGGCAGCTAGGTGGTGCAGTAAATTGACCTTGGAGTCAGGAGGACCTGAGTTCAAATCTAGCCTCAGACATCTAACATGTACTAGCTGTGTGACCTTGGGCAAGTCACTTAACTCCAATTGTCCTGCCTTTCCTCCACCAAAACAAAAAATAAACCAAAAAAAGTAGTAATATTTCAATGGAGTAAAAAAAAAATCTGCTAAACATAAACTCTAAATTTCCTTAGCTATTGTAAGAATGATATTTGTCTGAAAACTGCATTTTTATACATGCATATATAAATTAATATTTATATATGATATATATTACATATATAAATATGTACATACATATGTAAATTAAAATTATTTAGGGTATTTTTATAGTTTCTAAAAAGTCCACAGTCCAGGAAATTTAGGAATTCCATGCCAGGGAATCTAGGGAAATTAGAACTATACTTTATCATAGTTAAATACTATAGTCAAATCTTAGTTATGTTCCAGGGGATTATTCACATTTGGTTTATCAGAGGAAAATCTTTCTTTCAGATCTATTGATGCTATCTACAAAACTATTTAGTTACTAGTTTTGTTGACAACTGACTCTTAATTTCAGTTTTCCATGAAGTTTTCATATCAGTAGGTAAGACCTATGAAAGCCACATGCTTAGCTATCATCCTGACTCAAGGGAAAATTTCACAGAAGGTATCATAGTTTTGTTTAGATTGGTGCTAAGCCCAACATGGAGAAAGTTGTTACCTCCAGAGACAGATTTTCACTGTGTGGCTGCCAAAATAAATTTCCTAAAACATGTCTGCCATGGCAGTCTCCTACTCAAGAATCTTCAATGGCATAAAATAACTCTTTAACTTGGCATTCAAGGCCCATTGAAATTTAGCTCAGACTTATTTTCTCAACCTTATTTCATATGACTCCTTTTCTCTGCTCTACCTTCTAGAAAAATTGAAAAATTTTTCCCTGCACTTTATCTTGTACCCTTCTACCTCAGCATATTCACAAAGGCCTGGAAAGATACTCCTTCTTCATATCAACCTGGTGAAATCCTCTTGCTGTTCAAGGATCAGAATGGGAGCTGCCTTTTCTAAGAGGCTTTCCCTAGTACTCAAGCTAGAGGTGGCTTTCCCTTACTGTTTTTTTAGAGTAATTTGGTCTTTATTTCCCTTTTTCTCTTATCACTCAGATAACAGGAACTGGAGTCAAGAGACCTGGGCTCAGATTCAGATTCAGTTCTGACACTAACTAGATGTGTGACCTTTCACCATACTCTTTACCTCTCTGAGACTGTTTCCTCACCTTTTTTTTCTTTTCGTTTCTTTTTGCTTTTTGGAAGGGGGAGGGCAGGGCAATTGGGGTTAAGTGACTTGCCCAAGGTCACACACTTAGTGTTAAGTGTCTGAGGCTGGATTTGAACTCAGGTCCTCCTGACTCCAGAATAGAGAATGCTCTATTCACTGAGCCACCTAGCCACCCCTGTTTCCTCACCTTTAAAACTGGAATAATTCTTGGTCTGCCTACCTCACAGGGTTGTTGCAAGGAAATTTGTAATCCTACAAGAAACGTGTGGGCATTAATATCACTGCTACCCTATATCGGCACAGCTAGGCAGCGAGGTGGTATTGTGGACAGAGTTGGACTAAGGAGGACCTGAATTCCAATCCTGCCTTGGACATTTACAAGTTGTGTGCTCATGGACAAGTCACTTAACCCCCCTCAGCCTCAGCTTCCTCGTCTGTAAAATGGGGATGATAACAGTACCTGCCTCCTGGAGTTGTGATGATCAAATGAAATAACATCCATAAAGTGTTTTGCAAACTTGAAAGCCCATATAAATGCTGGCTATCATCATTATATCTATTTGGGGCACTTTGTACACAAATTTCGTGCCTTTTGTCTCTCAGCTGCTCTCTATTGGAATAAAAGTCCTGAAAGTCAAAGACTGTGGTTTTTCACCTTTATTTCCTCAGAGACCACATAGTACACAAAGCTTTAATCCTAATAGGTATTTAATACAGGTCTAATTGAATTGTTTGAAGGCCATGACCCACATTTGTATTCAAATGTGGGTGAAATAGACACACCAAAGTGAAGTCTTAAGATGCCCACACCTCTATGACTTGATTCACATGCCTAAGAGGAGGCTGACAATATGGTTGAAGTTCTATCATGGGCAGGTGTGTCAGGCAGTTCTGCTCCTGACAATTTCTAGATTTCCACCTCTACTTGAACTTATTTTGATTTTTAACAGACAGTCTGCATGGAATCTAAATGCAATTTAAGGAGGTCAGTCAGGGGTGGCTAGGTGGCACAGTGAATAGAGCACCCCCCTGGAGACAGGAGGACCTGAGTTCAAATTCGGGATCAGACACTTAACACTTACTAGCCATGTGACCTTGGGTAAGTCACTTAACCCCAATTGCCCTGCCTTCTCCACTGCAAAAAAAAAAAAAGAAAGAAAAACTCAATAGGTTCCCCCAGTACCCCAGTACCAGAGAGGAATGAAAAAAAAAAGAGGTCAGTCTTCCTTGTTGGTTATTGTTTCCCCTGAAACAATTATCACATTTGTCCTTGATCAAATTCAAATATAGCTGCTATGTTGCAAAAAGATTTATATTCCATTTGAGGAATAACCATTAGCAATATATCAACTTTGACAAAATATGTGCTCAAATCACGAAGATCATTTGGAGCACAGCAAATCATTGTTCTAACGAGACTGTGAAAATATGTAGAACAATGTGCAGTAAGTTCATTCCTCTCTAAGGAACCCCTAATACCCCATTTACTGAACTATTTTAGACTTTTTACAGTACTGTATATGCACTGTAGGGGGATGCTTTTTGTTAGCAATAGAGCACTTTTGAGACAAAAATGTGCCAAAAGTCATGTCCTCATGGCTTTTAATGAGAAAGATTGCACATAGTAAGAACCCTCCCTCCTTCCCTCTCTCTCTCTCTCTCTCTTTTTCTCTCTCTCTCTCTCTCTGTCCCTCTCTTTCATTTCAGTGACTACTACCTTCTTCGCCAAAAAGTCTTTCTCTTCTTCCCTAATACCCTCCACCGGAAAAGCTCAACATCCAACAACCAGGAAATGACTGTAATCTATACCAGGTAAACTGATGAGTTGTCCATTTCGATGGGAAGTGGAAGTGTTTTTGATTGCGCATCTTGCTACCAGGACGGGGAAGGATGAGGCATAGGGAGAATTTGTTCCTAACCATAGTTGGGCCTTTTATGAACTTAAGCCTGATGACTGAAAAAACTTTTTGTCTTCACTAGATGATGCCACTAAACGTCTAATTTCTGATCGATCTCACTGTTATTTGGCTTGATAATTGATAACTGACTTTGGTTTCCATTCTCTGGATTTCAACCTTTTGAGACTAATGAAATGGTTTATACAAAAGTAAGAAAACACAGTATATATCCAATTATAAATCCATAAATTGGATTTGTGTGTGTGTGTGTGTGTGTGTGTAATTACAAATTGCTCTTTAAGAAGTAACCTTGGAAAACTAAAGAAAAAATGAATGATTTCATCCATTTTCACTATTAGTGGTCAAAAGTGTTGACTATCATAGGAAAGAAAGGAAGAAATTCCACGGGTGAATATTCACTTTCATGTATCTTTTATTCTTTCAGCATGCATTGCTCTCCACATCACGTGTAAGGATAAAGGAAACACCACACAAAACACACAAGTCACCAGTGTCAAACGATTAAAAAGAAAAGGCTTCTTTTTAAATTGGCTTAATTCTTTCCAAGGCCTGCTGTCTGTGGCCAGAGCCCCAGTGCCTGTTATAGGTCACTTTGCAATCTAGGGCTTGGAAAGACATTAGACAACTATAGAAGAACACTAAAGGAAAAAAAAAGACCTTTTTCCTTTGTTGGGGGCAAAACAGATGATTTTGCCAACCCCTTTAATAAGTGATATTTTCAAACCTAATTATTTTCTGGTACATATGAGAAAACACAGTGGGATCAGAGATGACACACAGGAGTAGGCATGATGGGTAGCTATCTTTTTTAAGATTTACATTTTTTTTAAAAAAGGAAAAACAGTAGAGCATTGCTTCTAGTCAAAATGATTATGTATTTGCAAACCTTGTCATGAAAGGGTAAAGGGATTTTATTAGAGTTCTCAGACTCTCTCCTATTCTGGCTGTGGCCATAGATTTTGATTTTATTTAAGAGGTTTTCAATAACTTTCAATACTATATTTAAGATGTGGAAACAGTAATGTCCTCATCATAAAAGCATTCTCTTTCTCTTGCATAAGGTACATAGTCCAGCATCATAATCCTTCCTGACAATCCTTCAAACTAGAAACTGTCTTCATTGATTTTTACACACTGGTAGTCCAAATCAAGTCCATTGTTGGTAACTGCTAAATTAGAAGTCACATATATTGATTGTTTCTATCAATAATTCTTTTAAAGGTACAACCTACCATGTGAGCCGTGGTTCTGGCCAGCCTGACACAGAGCAGTGTAATCTGACATTCTGTTTCTCCCAGACAGTGTGGGAACGAGGCTTGATGACAAACTCAGGAGCATGGAGGAGGCTATCTTCATTCAACTTTCTATGAAATTCCTCAGTCTCTTCTAACTGAAAAAAACATGTTAACAAAACGATTCCAAAATCAAAATATTCTATCTCCCTAAAAAAACAAAGAATGGTGAATAAACTATAATTTTAAACTATTGGGGTTTGATTTTCATTCTGAGCCTCAAATTTGCTTCTAAAAGATTATAATTTGTTCTGACGATCTTTCATAGCCTTGGCAAATGATTTTTATGAGCCTTTAAAGCTTATTAAGGTTTTCTTAACCCTAATCTTGAGCAAGGGATTCTCCCTCCCTTCAATGGATTTCTCAATGCTCTTTAAAATGTTTCAGAGTTTAAAATGAGGTTGAGAAATGTTTAACTTGTCTCCTTTGATTTTCTGTTTTGCCTTTACTCCTGCTTCCCTTTACCCCTGCAGAATTTCACGTGTTTTAGCACTTAAAGAAAATCTTGTATCTAAACCAGATTGCATGCGTGTTCCCCTTCGGCAACATGACTTATATGTCCGCTCTTACTGTTTTTCTCAGTGCTAGGCGTTCTGCCTTCTCCCGTATGGCCACTTTCCTTGATTTCTTCTCAAAAACCTCTTCCTGCTGGGAAGATACAGTGGACTTGTTAGTGGTGGTGATACCTTCACCAGTGGCCAAAAGATTTCTCCTGGCAACGTATGCAGCAGCTTCTTTAATTCTTTCTTCTTCTGTATCAGTGATTCCATTGACATGTACCTGGCTAAAAATCAAATAAAAAATACAATGAGCACCCAAATCCCCATTTTTGCTTTAGATACCAAATTCCATATGCATACCACACAGAGATATTCATTTGCAAAATACATAGAGATTGTTATTCATATTATGCAAAGATTTTTCACCTTTCAAAGTGATCCACCAATATTGTTGTTGTTCAGTCCTGACTCATTATGACTCCATTTGGGGTTTTCTTGGCAAAGATACTGGATTAGTTTGCCATTTCCTTCTCCAGCTCATTTTTACAGATGAGGAAACTGACACAAACAGGGTTAAGTGATTTGCCCAGGATCACATAGTTAACAAGTGTCTGAGGCTGGATTTGAACTCAGGTCTTCCTGACTCTAGGCCTGGTACTCTATCCACTGTGCCACCTAGCCACCCACAAACTGATGATTTCTGCTAAAACATATGCTTCCTTGGTTTGTTGAAATATAATTTTATTTACATCCATATTTTCAAGAATATTGCAGTTAGGCAGCTAGGTGATAAAGTGGATAAAATGCTGGACCAGGAGTAAGGAAGACCTGCAATCAAATCTGGCCTTACATCCTTAGTAGCTCTGTGACCTTGGACAAGTTACTTAATTTTCATTTGCCTCAGTTGCTTCATCTGTAAAATGAGAATAATAATAGCCCTTACCTCTCAGGGTTATCAGGATTAAATTACATAGTATTTGTAAAGTGCTTTACAAATCTTAAAATTCCATAGAAATACTCACCATTATTATTAGTAAATTCTTCCCCCACACATACACATTTCACTGTATTTATTTTAATTTTCAACAGTCACTTCCACAAAATTTTGAGTTCCAAATTTTCTCCCCATCCCTTCTCTCCCCCTATCCCATGACAGCATGCATTCTGATTACCCCTCCCTTCTATCCCTACCCTCCCTTCTATCACCACCCCCTTCTCTTATCCCCTTCCCCTTCTATTTGCCTGTAGGGTAAACTAGATTTCTAAACCCCATTATCTGTTTATCTTATTTCCCAGTTGCCTGTAAAAACAATTTTTAATATTTGTTTTCTTAAAACTTTGAGTTCCAAATTCTTTTTCTTCCTCCCTCCCCAACACCCTTATTGCCCTCTGGCAAGCAATTTGATATAGGTTGTACATGTGTAGTCATGCAAAACACTTCCATAATAGTCATGTTGTGAAAGACTAACTGTATTTCCCTCCATCTAGTTAGACTTGGATTCTTAAAAACAAGCTGGTACAATATTCAGAGCAATTCCACAGAAAAATGAGCTCCAGACTTTATGCTAACTAAATCAACTGTGTGGCTCTGTCTAACTCTCTGACACAATGAAATGTGTGCACATTTTCAGCTTAACAGCTCTATTGTGTTTATTCATTTCCTGTTTGGGAAACTGATCAGTTCTGTAATAGTCTGTCTTGGTCGCAGAAAAGAGTAAAAGGTATGCGAGTTATTGTAGAGTGTGTTGAGCTGTCTCCTGGTGGGAAGATTATGGCATAAATTGTTGGAGGAAAGACTGAATAATATTCCTAGATTATCAAGACACTAAAAAAATTTCTATATTCCTAGACAAGTGGTTAATTTGCATGGTTCTTTCTTGCCTTTAAAAAATGCTCTTCAATCACTCCCCACTAGAGGGCTCCAAAAGTGCCAAATTGATAATACTGTCTAGCCCCAGCAGAAAAGCAGGAAACCATGAGGCAAAACATTCCCTAAATTGTCAGACGGGCCACTGTTTAGTTACTTTTGCTAAACAGTTTTCCATTAGGGGTGATGGAAGAGACCAGATCTCTAACCAGGAATGATCATGATATAAAACCCCCAAAGCATCAGCAAAACTTTTTTTTTTAATGGATCTATTTGGAATAAAAGATGTGCCACCAAATCCCTACATTTACTGAAAGCAAGGTCATTTCTAATAGCATCCTGTCAGAATGTTTGGGTTTTTTGGTTGACAGTTGTGGAAAGAGGAGAAAACAAAGTTCCATAAGAAGCACTGACCCCTTACAATCTGCATTTTGTAAAGCTAGATCTCTATTACCATGAATAATGTATACCATTAAGTAGTCACATTATTTGAGTTCACACTATTTGAAATTATAATTAGTTCCATGTAAAATAAGTATGGTATTGGTTCCAACCCAATGGAAATACTGCACTGTGAATTCAAATAATATAACCATTTCACAGGATTCATTGTTCATATTAATCATAATGATGCGGTGCTGAGGTGGCTTTGTAAATATTTGGGGTGACTTTGTAACTTTGTAACATTGTTACAAAGTTGTGTTCGGGTACCTATGTATGTAACATCAGTCTGGAACATCAGCCTGTGCAATTAAGTTGTAAAAGTCACACTTCCCCCCAGCCATAAAGCATTAACTCTGTCTCTCCCCTGCCCCCAGCCTAAAAGCATTTTCCCTGGAACCATTAACTCTATAACTATCTATAATAACAAGCCATACCTATGAATCCTTCAAAAGCATTCTATAAAAAAATCCTTAGTTAGAGAAATGTATACCTTCTTTGTTCTAGTGGCCAGCTACAAACTATGAATCCTTCAATGCTTTATCAGTAAGATAACTCCTCAATCAGACACATCCTGAATCCCCAACTTCCTAACATCCATCTTGTCAAAAGGGACTGTGATGGCTAACAGGCTGGGTACTTCTCATTCAAATCTGACCACTGGCTGACTTTGTGACATATCAAGGCAAAAACCACACCTCCCCCTTTTCCCCCCTCAAATTTCTCCCAGTGAATTATGGGTAATACTCATGTGCAGTTGATATAGAAAGTGCATGTTCCTTTAAGCACTGACCACTCCCAAACTCCTCCCTAACTCCACCTTTGCACACCTAGTTAGCATAATTGATATCAGATTTTGGTTTTATTACTATATAATCAGTATCCCTAATTCCTACACTTTGCAGGTTTTCTCTCTGACACCCCCCTGCCTGCTGCAAAGCATAACAATAGAACTTTATAACTCTGCCTTAAATCCCTGTCAGCTTGCAGGTCCCCTTACCCCCCCTGCCTACAGTATAGCAACAAACTTTTATAACTCTGCCAAAAGACAGCTGAGTCCAGTTATTCTTTTCAGATGATGAACCCCCAAAGGATTTCTACAGAAATCCCCCCTACTTATCCCTCTTCAATGATGGCCTCAAAATTATTTTTAAAATAAAAAAGCTGTATTTTTGGAATCTTTCTCAGTCTCTTTTTTGCAACTTCCTTGGACGTTACTTCTAGACAGGATACAGCCAATTTTAGTTACACTAAAAGGTCAGGGTTCAGAATTTAGAGTTTCTTCAGCCCTATTATAGTGGAGAAGTAACACAGAGCCAGCTGCTTTGTTATCCCCTTCTGAAGGACAATTAGCACCATGAACAGAGCACATGCAGATAACGTATTTACATATTTTTGACATCTTATTCTTTAAGGTTGGTAATATATGCATGCAGTGGCTGACTGTTGAAGAGAAAGATCCAGCTTTTCTTCCCTGTCCTAGAATTTAACAAACCCACATTGTGGCCTTGATGGACCTTATCTCTTATAAAATTCAAAGTAAGGCAATGAGAGGTAAAGTGACTTGCCCAGGGTCACACAGCTGGTGTCTGAGGTTGTAGGTGAATTCATGTTTTCCAGAATCCAGGTGCAGAGCTCTAGCCACTGTACCATCTAGCTGCCAAGAAAGGCACATTACCCCTAAAGGAAAGTGAAAGAGAAAGAAGACATCTAGCTCTACTCAATAAAACAAAAAGCAGTGGTATTTTGAGTTGTCTTCCAAAAAGAAATGCTTTTAGGGATGGCTAGGTGGTGCAATGAATAGAGTACTGGCCCTGGAATCAGGAGGACCTGTGTTCAAATCCT
The DNA here is from genome assembly GCA_028627135.1 of Pseudochirops cupreus. Lineage (NCBI taxonomy): Eukaryota > Metazoa > Chordata > Mammalia > Diprotodontia > Pseudocheiridae > Pseudochirops > Pseudochirops cupreus. The sequence goes on from CM053580.1 coordinate 406,632,567, forward strand.
GCCTTAGACACTTAACACTTACTAGCTGTGTGATCCTGGGCAAGTCACTTAACCCCAATTGCCCTGCCTTCCCCCGCCAAAAAAAAAATTGCTTTTTTAAAGGACAATAAAATTGCATATAAATTTTTAGAGAAGATTTTGGAGCATTTTAGAGATTATTCTGGCTTTGATGTACCTTGTGGTGTGCTTTTATTGAATTATTGAATAGAAATGAAAGGATTTAACACATCTCAGTCCTTGGCAGCACATGGGAAAAAAACAAAAACAAACAAACCAAAGTTTGCATAATCACTTTTTGGACTCTGCCTAACCTCACACACATTGCTTACAAAGTCAATCCTGGGGCCTCCTTTTCTGTTTTTGGGGGGATTGGGTGTGCCATTTAAGAGACAAGATGCTATAGAGCTGAAAGAGCAAGGAAAAGAGGCTTAATATAAAACACTTGGGAGCTTTATTGTGAAACATTTCATTAAATAAAATACAAACGTAGGATACTTTTAAAGTCGGCAGCTGATGATTTGCAGAGAGAAAAAATATGACAGGGAAAAAAAATTTAAGCCTTTTTTTGAAGGGACAGGAGGTATAACACATACCATATCAAATCCATATGTATTTTAGCTTGCATGAAGTTTTATTAAATATGAATAACTATTAAATTATCTTCAGTAGGCAGCAACATATTTAGAGAAAAAAATGTGATTATTTACCCAAAAAGTTCACTTAAAAAAGCAGAGAGTCGAAGTAATAAGCTAAAAATAGTATCTCACACAGAAGGAAGTGAAGGAAAGGATTTTATTTATTCCCGGAGTTCCACCCCAGGCACAGTTCCATTAGACGGTGGAACACTTCAAAAAGCAGGCCCTCTGTCAGAACAGGAAAGAACAACACACAAGTACAAATCTGGGATGGAAAAAATTCCTACTGACTTTCATCTAAGGCCCTGCTTTTCCATGACATTTCTTGATATCATTTGGCCTGAGAGGATGACATTTGGTCAGCCACCTTAAGATCATGAATCACTGATCCAGCAAAGAAAAACAAATAGGAAAGGACAGAAGGATTCTTCTAGCCCTTCATCTTGGCTCCTCGGTCAAGTTCCTTTCAAGCTTCGTTAGAACGCTATTGGAGTTCAAATGAAAATTACCACAAAAGTAATGAATACTACACTGAGCTGGAAGTTGATCCACTTCTCCTGTTTGTTGTTTGCCTTCATGAAATAAAAGGAAATAAGTTTTTTTCTGTCGGAACTCAAACCTTTGATGCTAAGGTTAAATGATGTAGTAAATTTTTCCGTGATTAAAGTCTATGAACCTATTAGATCATATTTGCAGCTGTCTTTTTTCTTCTTAATAAATAATAATTAAACAACCAAAGCACCAGTCAACAAAGCAGTTTTCAGGGTAACTAAGTAGTGGTGTATCATCCCACCCTTCCCATTTTCCTCATTTTATTTGGTGTTTTACTTAAACATTCCTTTCCTCTATTCTGTCTCTAGTAATCAGATCAATATCATCTCAAGCATGCTGTCCTTCCAAGTTCTAAGAAATTCTATAGAGGAAATGTGTTTTGAAAAATATTCTTTTTGGAGTGGCTAGGTGGTACAGTGAATAGAGCACTGGCCCTGGACTCAAGAGGACTTGAGTTCAAATTCGGCCTCAGACACTTAACACTTACTAGCTGTGTGACCTTGGGCAGGTCTTTTAACCCCAATTGCCTTGTCTTTCCCCCTCCAAAAAGCAAAAATGAAAATTCTTCCATATAGCATCTCCCTGTCTTCTGAGAGGACTAGTTTCAGAAAAAAAAAACTCCTAAAATACATGACAGCCTTCAAAATGTTTTTTAAAAAAATAATTTCCTTGATTTTTACTCCTGAGAAAGATGCCATTTCCAGAATAACTATTAAGCATAAAAACAGTAAACAAAAGAAGAGATTATACAGATCATGAATGAAAATAAGAACCTATTAATGATATAAGTTCAGGTTCATAGTATCATAGATCTAGGGCTGGAAGGCCATTTGGTATCATGACCTTTTTTATAGATAAGGAAACTTAGACCTAAGGACATTAAGTGTGTTGCCTAAGGTCATACATCAGAGACAGGTTTTAAACTCAGGCTCTCTGGCTCGTGAGCAATTTTGCATTATAATAGATTTCAGAAAGGTCTCCCCACCTTTCCTATCCACTCTTACAACCTTTCCTATCCTCTTATAAGCCTCAAAAGTACAAAAATAATGCAATGGTGGGAGTGGGGGAGGGGAGGCAAGCAAAAGGAGGGGAAGGGTCTGGTGAACATGCACAATTTGCTTGGTTGAGGCAATCTCCATGTGGAAGAGACTGCAAAGCCACCTTCAAGAAAGCCTGAAGTGTATATATTTATAGCTATAGAGAAACATATCTAAACTTTATTGTGGCTTTCTAGGGGGTAAGGGAGTAAGGGGAGGGAAAAAAAGAGCAAAGTAAAAAAGTGCACAGCAGAGAACAAAAGAAAATGCACAAGGAAGCAAAGAAAAGATGGACAATTCTCAACATGAGTATTATTTAACATACAGGCTTTCTTGAAATGAAAATTTATCGTTACATATTTTGAAACTATACTATGCACATGACATGCTTTTTTTTCCTTTCTAACTTTGTATTTAAGTTCCAATATTTAAGTTTATAATATGTTTTTGTTTCTTTTTTTTATTTTGTATTTGTGTTCTGGCATTTGAGTCTAAAATAAAATTTTAGAAAAAAAAAAAGCTGAAGTGACAGGTAATGGAAAGGGCCTGCTCTCCCATTTGGAGCAGGAGCAGATGTTCTGGACTGGTTCTGCTCAGCTAATTGTGAGGTGAAGAGATAGACTTTTGCTTGGCTATGGAACCAGAATTAGGATGCATTCAAAAGGCACCAACAAGGCAAAGTGAGGCTCTTATTCTGGTCATTTCCCTTTCCTGGGGGTTTTGGTTCAGCTCAGAGAGATATTCTGGAAGCTTCTGCTGTAAATGAGGAAAGGCATCAGACTCCCCACACCAGAGGCCAATATGTGACCCATGAATCAATGCCTTTCCTCTTTCCTGCTTTTAAGTGAAGGGAGTTTTGGCAAAAGTTATGACCTTAGGAGTTTCCAAAGGTTAGGATGACTATCCACCAGAGGTCCCTAGGCTGGATTTGGTAGTCAGCCTAGTACAAAAGAAGCGAGCCCAACGAGAGATCCTTAGGACACAGTCTAACAGTAGCTGAGACAGATTCACTTAGTAGCTGTATTATATTTAGAGGTGAACTTTATGGGGTAAACATTGGGTATAAACTTCTTTGGGTTTGGACCCACTCTCTAAAGGGACCAGGGTGGTTTGAAGAGAGTGTGCCCCCAGGAGGTGTGTGTGTGTGTGTGTGTGTGCGTGTGTGTGTGTGTGCGTGTATGTGTGTGCGCAGGTGAGCATGCGCAATATTTGTGCTTCTGCTCTGGCTGTATGCTGGTGGTAAGTATCCTTTTGTAAAGGCTAATCGATGTTGATTGGTTGGATGGAGCTAGGATGCTGATTCTGGGTAATCTGCAGTCAACAGCACACCAGAATGGGGGGGGGGGGTTGAGTTTGGAGCATCCAGAGAAGGCCACTCCCAGAACCTCAGGGGTACCCCTGGAAACCTGAGAAAATGATATAATCAACCTCCTTCTGCAAGAATGAGTCTAGAGTCTTACTACAATAATAATAATAATAATAATACCCAAAACAGAAAACATACATACCGCCCTGAGAAGATAGGTACCACATAGTCTTTTGGCTGGTTTTCTTTCTCCTCTCTAGAGACAAGGCTCTTTTTGGCCCTTTTGGTTTGGGGACTCAGCTTGGAGGAATAATCTTCTGTCATTAGAGAGGAATCTGTAAGTCTGAAATAAAACCCCTGAGGTTAGACTCTAATACTATGGAAAGATATATTCAGAACACACACACACAAAAGTTGAGATTTAACTTGGAAAACATTTCATAGCATCTTGGATCTTGAATAATTTTCTTTTTAATCTGGAGCCCATTAAATGTGGGTACATACAGAAGGAACTGAAAATAATGTTTCCATGTGCATATGAGAAAAGGATTTAGACTATATTTAAAACCAATAAGAGAATATCCTAGAAGAAGGCTTGAAGGTTAAAAAAATAAGTTTTTAAAAATAATTCCTTTTGCTTATTGCTCTCATAGTCAATGTTTAATATTTTTTCTTTTTTAAAATATTTTATTTTTCCCAATTATATGTAAAAACAAGTTTAACATCCTTTTCCCCCCCTAATTTTGAGTTCTAAATTCTCCCTCCCTCCTCTGCCCCTCCCCCACATTGAATATTTTTCCTCTTTTTAGTCAAAGGAGTCCATATCCCAGTCTAGATTGCATTTATTTGCATGGCTTCAGGTCCCCTTGTTGTCCTATATAGTAAATGCAGTCTGTAGGGGTTTGATGACTTGACAAAGAAATTCAATTTAATTAATATCAGTTTAATGCTTTGAATATAGCAGACACTTTGGGAGATCCAAAGAATAAGGCACATTTGCCACTCTCACTGAGTTTGTAATCTAATACAATCCCTTGTTCCCTTCCAAACTCTGCTCAGGTGCCATCTTCTACATGAAGTCGTTCCCTAATTCCCACAGATCTCTTCACATAAATGCATTTTGTGGGAGGCCATATTCATGGAACATGTGGCATAGTGCAGATGGAATCAGTCTCAGAGTCAGGAAGACCTGGGTTCAGATCCTGCCCCTGGCACACTGATTGTATAATCCTGGACAAGTCACTAAATCTCTCCATGCCCCAGGCAACTTTCTAAGACTATATTAAGTTACAGAGGAGGTACCAATCTGCATTGGTAAGAGGGAGTTTTCTCACTGGGAGGTCTCTGCACTGATGGTCTAGTCTAAAAAAGAAAAACTTGTATATATCTGTGTGTGTGTGTGTGTGTGTGTGTGTGTGTGTGTGTGTGTGTGTGTGAGATCTCCCACAAATAGAATGGAAGCTCCTTAGGAGTAGAGACTGTTTGATTTTGGTTTTTGTGTTGCTGGCACCTAACCCGATGCCTGGAATAAATTGAGCACCTGCTTTGGAAATGTTGGTTAGTTGATTGGTTGATGAAAGTAGGAACCCTATTGTGAAGGGTATGACTAATGTGAAGGTTTCTGAACAGGGGATTGATGTGCACAAAAATGGAAAGATGAATCTAGAAGTGATAATAGAATGGATTTGGGCATAGAGATAAGGAGGAGACTGGAGAGAGCCCTCTTTGTATCTCCATCAATATCTATTGCATACAAGGCACTCAACTGATTTTCATTGAACTGAATCTGTAGAATATTGTTGTTTGTCCTTTATGCTCAAAGAGGACCAAAATAACATCATAATATTAGGGTCAATGTATAGTGTGTCTGGCTTTGGCTGATCATACCAATAGGAGCTCAGAAAGTTCTACCACAGGTCAGGCACAATAGTCCATATGACCATTTGGGAGGGAGATATCTCTAAATTTTCACATCTCATGTATCTTTTAAGTTACCACAATTCTGCTTTGCTCATAGAGCACAACACCTTCTTTGATGAAAGACTTTAGGCCCCCTCATTGTCCTAACCAGTAATGCAGGGGTAGATGACCTGACAAAGAAATTCAATTTAATTCACTTCTGCAGAAAAGAGTTACTGGCAAAGGAATGATTGCAATTTTCCAAGTGTGAAGTGGAATATTAAGATAGTGAAAGTAGGAATTTCCTTTTGTTCTGTTACTAGAGGCATTAAAAGTCTTTAAAGTGGAATTTATGTGATTAAGTTATTTCTAATAATGAAAATCTAAGAGAGTACTTGCAGTGCAAGGAGGTGAGGAAAAAGGAAGAGTCAAAGGCAATGCCATTCATGGGTAATTGAGTGAGGGATGGTGCCATTGACAGATGTTAAGAAATCAGGATGAGGGGCAGCTAGGTGGCACAGTGAATAGAGCACCAGCCCTGGAGTCAGGAGGACCTGAGTTCAAATCTGGCCTCAGACAATTAATACTAGCCGTGTGACCCTGGGCAAGTCATTTAACCTCAATTGCCCTCCCTTCCCCCCTCCAAAAAATAAAAAATAAAAAAAGAAAGAAAGAAAGAAATCAGGAGGAAAAGTAGATTTTGGGGAAAAGATAATATATTAAATTTTGAATATTTGAGTCTGCTGTACTAATAGCATACCCATGTGGAGATGTCTAAAAGGCAGTAATCTTGCCAGTGAAAAGTCTATAGTGGCAACATGACAGCAGATTGAGTGCTGGTCTTTGAGTCAGAGTTCATCTCTGATGTTTATTGGGTGTGACCCTGGACAAGTCAAACAACCTCTATCTGACTGAGGCTTTAGCACTTATCTTCTGGACTTAAGTTCCCATCACTATCACTAAAATGAGGGAGTTGGACTACATGTCCTTTAAGGTCCCTTCCAGTTCTGACCCTATAATACATTAGTTCCTTATGTTGAGGAAATCACAGACACTTCACATATTTGTGCACACACAAATCTGATCATGCATGCTTCTTCTTTAAAAAACCCTTTTTTGGCTTATTAAGCGTCAAATAAAGCCCAAACTCACTATTTGGGGATTTCACAATCTAGGTACCACCCTAATTTTCCAGACTCATCTCTTAACACTCTTTCTTTCATGTACTCTATGTTCCAATCAAGCTCAATTACTTATACTTCCACTCTCCTGTCTCCTTGTCTTTGTCTATGCCATTCCTAATGCTAGGATGCCAATTCCTTTTTGAAATCAGTCCCCAATCCAATTTTTTTCTTCTTCCTTGAGCCTCTTATAGTATTTTATTATTATATTATATTTATATAACATTTTAATTTATAATCTATTTATTATTATATATAATATATACATTATTATGTCATAATATTTTGCTCAGTGCCTATTATGGTTTCAGTTCTATTATGACTATTTGTCAATACTTCCTACACACACACACACACACACACACACACACACACACACACACACACACACACACACACAGAGGCAGATTGTAAACTCTAGACAGGAAAGAATTATGTCTCATTAGAAGCGGTCTATTCCCCCACAGTCTACAATGTATGGGTGCTTCAAACAGAGCGAGCGCTCTAAAAAAAGGGTTGTCGAACTGGATTGAATGGCAAGTCTAATTTTAATGATTCATAACAATATAAAGATGTATCATTTGTTTATACCTCATACTTCTTCCCCACACCCCCACTGCATCCTGGGTCATCTCTACTTGTCCTGATCTGTATCTTGCCACTGGACCCAGATGGCTCTGGAGGAGAGAGTGAGGCTGGTGACTTTGCACAGCCCTGACTCACTTAAATCCAATTCACTGCAAGTCATGGCATCACTTCCCTGATGTCATGATCCTCTTTGAGAACAAAAGACTAACAACAACAATAACGTCACACTTCCAGCATAACAGTATGTTTAGCAAGAGTGCCTGCAATAGAGTAAATGCTTTATCTAGTCACCTGGCAATCTATCCTTCTCTTTTTTTCAGCATTTATATAGCACTTTAAGGCTTGCAAAGCATATTACAATTATTATCTTACTTTATTCTCACAACTGAGGCAGTGTAGGGTCACATAGTTATTAAGTGTCTGAGACTGGATTTGAACTCATTTTCCTGACTCTAAGTCTGACACTCTATCCATTGTGCCACCTAGCTGCCTGTCTAACATAGTACCATCACAAAGCACTCTCTAGAAAACATAAGTGATAAATCATGATCATGTTCTCAAAATTTTCTTCAAGCACTTGAATCCTAAAAAAAAATTTAAAAATTTAAAGACTTATTTCAATTGGGAAAACTTGTTATCAGGAGACTTAAATTTTTATGCTTTCAGAACATTCAAACTAGTTCTTTGGAAGTCCTTTACAAAAAAAAATTAACAACAACAAAAACAAAATACAAGTTTCCAAAGAAGCACATGAAAGACCTTGGAGTCAAGGACTTATGATCTCAAGTTAAAGAACAATCAAGAAGAGAAACAGCACTGGGGAAGCTGCCATTTTGAAGACAACTGACAATTTTATAATGATACGGCACCGATCATTTTAAAGAAAGCAAATTATTGGCTATATGTATCATATGCTCAATAAAATACAGAATCTGATGACTACTAATGTTTAAGGTTGAATTTTTTAGAATAGTTAAAATATTATGTAAATTTCAAATTCCTTTAAATTTTAATTCTTAGAGTCGTCTAAGATCTTTGAAACAATTTGGGCTTTACGTGTGAACTACTTAAAATTAAAACAACACACACACTACAGAAAACTCCAACAAAAAACCTTTTCATTTAATGGTAAGTCCCCTTCCCCTCAGTGGATTCTAACCTTGATGAAATTCTTCATTCAAGTTTTACATGGGATACTTAATTTTTTAAAAAGTCATATGCAGTGTTAGTTTTATCCCATTTAAGCTTTTTTTTTCTGTCTTTATCCTTTGAGTTTTAATTGTCAGAGATAATATGACTCTAGCAACTGAATATAGGATAGGGGAAATTCAGGATTACAGGAGTACCTATGTGCCCCTGACTCCATGTGTGTGAGTGTGCACGTGCTTGTGTATGTATGTATGTATGTGTGTATGTGTGTGTGTGTATGCATACATATTATGTGTATATGTTATATTTTTCCTGCACTATCATACTGTTTATGGTTCTGTTTCCTACATTGTAAAATTCCATAGTTGGCATGCACATGTTTGTTTCCAACAATGATGATCATGCTACCTTACCCTGCTTGGACATGCTTTGCCAGGAGTAGTCACAGGGAAAATATAGAAAAGCTATGGCTAATACCCTTTGGGGTCTCTCTTGATCCTTCCAGGGGGAAGGGAGTTTTTCCTTCTCTGAACTTTTATGACACTGCTTGTACCTCTCTTACACACATAACTACAAGACAAAATTGAATGTTACTTAAACTGTGAACTTCTTCAATGTAGACCTTTATCTTTTCAAATTTCCCTCAGTACTCAGTGCAGTGCTTTGCATATAGTAGGTGCTTAATAAGTATTAACTAAACCATATTTGTTGAATCTCCCTAGGAATTCTATGTAGTTATAATAGTCAACCAAATAATAGTAGTATAAGCAGTAGTACTAGCAGCAGCAATAGTAGTGGTAGTAATAAAAGCTAGTGTTAACATAGAGCTTTAAGGTTTGCAAAGGACTTTACATACATTATTTCATTTGATCCTCGTAACAAATATTAGAGTTAATGCTACTGCTATCCTGTTTTGCAGATTAGAAAGTAGCAGAAGGCCTCTCAGCTTATGGCAGAGTTTAAGGATCTTCCTCTTGCTAGCTCCTTGACCTTAGGAAAGTCGCTTAACCTCGGGAATCTTCAATTATCTTGTCAAGGTGCTGGCATTGGCATGAACAAAGAGCACCTCTAATGGAGTCTCCCCAAATGCAAACTAAGGGACTTAGTTTAAAGAGAGACATGATAATGTGTGATAGAAGTGCCTTGGAGTGGCTTTGGAACATGAAGAGTGATTCTATAACTGGTGCTAGGTTGCTAACCATAGGGTTAGGGGAAGACTTTTCAATTAGCCAGGACAAGGGGGAGTCTTCAAATAGGCAGTAGGCATCATAACCTCAGCCAATTTCTCTTTGGCTGCATTCTCTCTTTGGCTCTTCTGTCCTAATGGATCTCTGTCTGATGTGGTTTGATTCCTTCACTGACAATGAGAAACAATGCTATCAGAGAAGGCCTAGGTCCTGGCTTAACATGACCAATATCTGGCCCTGTGAAAATAGGCATTGGTCTTTTTGACTCTAAATTTGATCTTTTCCGTTTTAGGTGAGGGAGATTAATCTGGAGGCTCTAATTTGTAGGCTTGGAAAGGTCAAGAGGGTGAGCTTCCAGAAGTCTGGGAATGTGAACCCATGCTGGGTTTTATAGCCAGCCCAGCCTTGATGCTCTGAGGAGCAAGGAGTGACCTTTGGGGTCCTGCCTAGCTGAAGCTGAAATAAGAACTCATCCAGAAAATGACTGTTACATTTGGGAGTGAATACCAATATTATGCAGGAAGTGTACTAAGAGTGGATCTACTCTAAGAGACCAAGGTCAGATAAGGGAGAGCATGCCCTGAAGATATAAAGGGGAAATGGTTATACTTTGTTTTTGCTTTATCTTAGAAGTAAATATCCTGTTGTAAAAGCTTGTTGACATTAAGTGGATAAAAGGAATTGGGGGGTGCCAGTCACTGGCACTTAACACTGGGAGGAATACAACTTGGTGGGGGCTTGAACTGATGGTATTGGAAAGCAAAACTTGCAGAGTACCTCTAACCATGAGGGGCATAGATAGTGAGCCTGATGCTGTAACAGCATGCCAGAACACAATCACTATGTGCAGGGCCTCATCCAAGATAAAATTAGGCCCTTCACATTTTGGGAGGCTTTCAAGTTTGGGTACCTTAGTTTATTAAATCATAGAGAAATTGGGGGGAAATGTTTCTCTCTTTGTTTTAGGCTGTAATTCTGCAACTGATTTTTTTTTTTAATGTGTGTTTCCATTTGAAAATTCCTTTTTGGGCAGCTAGGTGATTTAGTGGATAGACCTGAATTCAAATCCAGCCTCAGACACTAGCTGTGTGACCCTGAGCAAGTCACTTAACCCTGTCTGCCTCAGTTTCCTCATCTATAAAATGAGCTGGAGAAGGAAATGGCGAACCACTCCAGTATCTTTGCCAAGAAAACCCCAAATGGGGTCATGAAGCATCAGACACGACTGAACAATGACAAACATTTGCATACATTTGCATTTGTTGCTTCATTGAATGTCTAAGTATTAGTTAGATTACTATATTTAATTACTATACTAATAATTACTATATTACTGAATCCTAAATAAGTACTGGTGTAAAAACTAATATGAGAAGTACATAATTCACATTATTAAAGTGCTGGTGCCCAGATGAGAAATGTTCCTATTTTCTTTTTGCATTAAAACAGAGTTAGACTGCTTGCCTTATTGTAGAGTTCTTATATACTACAATTCCACAGGGTTTGGTTGGCCTATGGGCCTCAGAACCGGAAGAAATCAACTCTTAGGGCTAAATTTCTTTTCTTGGCAGTTTCACCATTCTTCTGGGCTTATTTGACCTCATTTGATTTTCTCTATTGTCTCTGGGTCTGTTTCCTCATTTAAAATTTGGGAAAAATGATAATCTCACAATACATTTGTAAGGATCATATATAATGTACATAAACTCCTTTACTGCAAACTTTGTTACCTTATACATGAAGATAAAATCCTCTCATACCATAGACTATGATTTGCCATAGTCTGTGGTCACTGTGGTAATTTTGCCAGTCAGTGGTCACTGCATTTTCAACATCTGAGTTGGCTTTTCCTTCTCTTGTTTCATGTAGAAAGAGTGGCATAGAGAAGGTCAAAGCCCCTGTAGAGACTGCTTCAGATCTCAAACAGGCCCTGGGCCCCTGTGGGGAAGCTCAGTCACCCTGTGCTGCTGCCTAGCCAGTAGAAAGGTACAGACACCACAGGGACTCTAGCCCTGCAAAAATGGACCTGACATTTTAACTGAGAGGCACTGGAAAACACCAGCCCTGCTTCTCCTGGGCCTTCAGCTGATTCAATTCATATCATATAAAAGGAAATGCATTCCTTCTCCAGCACATGGTCCACTTATCTAAGCAAGGCTGCAATGGCCCTCTGGGCTCCTCATATTATCTCAACCTAAATTAAGCATGAATTTAATATACCAGAGGCAGCTAAGAAATAAGGACTTTTTTTTTTACATATAAGGAAACCCCAAAATGCAAAGAATACCTGCCAATTAATTTTATGGAATGAAAAGAGATCACTGAGTGCTACCTTTCTCCTCCAACACACAAGTCAAGAGAAACATGAGGTCAGAGTAGTGGGAGAGGATGCAAAGGGGGATTGGGACCATCCTTCTATTGTTCTTCCAGAATAAAGGATCCTTCTTGCAGTTTAATGGCTTTTAAGGAGGCAGTGTTGACTCTGGCCTCATTACGTCACCTGTTTCATCATTTTAATGGGCTAAATGATCTCAGGCACTTAATCCTGGTATCTCATGTTGATTCCTCATTACACAGTAACCAGGGCTGTGGTTTGGGTTTATTTGTTTTTTGTACTAAGACATGGATAATAATGTGATTTTCTTGGAGTAGAAGTTAAAAGATACTATCCCTCAGTCAGCAACCCTTGCAAAGGAGGCAAGAAAACATGGCCTTACTTCTCAGTCATTTTCAGACAAATCCAATTTCCCATAAAATCCTAGATCAATTTGGTTTTCACTAGTAAGATTTAACCACTTATGGCTTTGAATCAGTGTATAGATTTCAGGACTGATACAATTTCAGCACTAATTATTATGCAAAGAAGTATAATAAAGTAAAGGACTTTGTAGAATCTACCTACAGTCTGCCAGAAAGGAGACTACTCTCCTAGATTTATGATCCTCTAAAGCACATCTCCAAAGTCAATGGTTCTGGAATCCAATCAGATTGACTAAGATAACAAGAAAAGAAAATGACAAATGCTGGAGCAGCTGTGGGAAAATAGGTACACTAATGCACTGTTGGTGGAACTTTGAACTGGTCTAAGCATTCTGCAAAGTAATTTGGGACAATGCTCTAAAAGCTATTAAACTCTGCATACCTTTTGACCCAGAGATACTTATGCAAGGACTATACTCCAAAGAGGCCAAAGAGAAAGAAAAAGGACCCATACATACAAAAATATTTATAGTAGCTCTTTTTGTGGTAGTTAAGAATTAGGTACTAAGAGAAGGCTCATTAACTGGAGAATGGCTGGATAAATTGTAGTATATGAAAGTGATGGAATACTGTTGTGCTATAAGAGATGATGAAGGGGATGGTTTCAGAAAAACCTGGGAAGACTTATGTGAACTGATGCAGAATGAAGTGAGCAGAACCAGGAGAGTAACTGCTACAATAACAATAATATTGTAAAGACAATAACCTTTGAAAGACTCTAACTTTGATGAACACAATGAACAACCACAATTCCAAAAAACTCATGAAGAAACATGCTATCTACTCCAGATAGAATTTATGGATTCAGAGTACAGATGAAAGCTTATTTTCTTCTCTTTCCCTTGCTTTCTTCTTTCCTTTCTTTTTCTTTCTTTCTTTCCTTTTGGATAGGCTAAAGTAGAATTTTTTTTATTATTGCATAATTCTGATGGATTTTATTTTTTTCTCAATGAGTGGTGGAGGGAGAAGAAGGAGAAAGAGAATTTGGAAGTGAAAAGAAAATTAAATTAAAAACAGAAAAAATCAATTTGTTCAGAAACAAAGGAGTCAGCCTCTATGCTTGATTGATGGATGTTAAGGACTGAGATCTGACTCCCTAAGAGTACAAGAGGACACTGTAGAGATTCTGAGAGAACTGAACAAAGCCAGGGGAATGAGGTTTTGCCCTAGGACTCCAACATCTGTGCTTCCTTCAAACGAAGGAAGGCAAGCTTCTTCCAACAGGAATTGTGGCACCTCATGATCTTCTGTGCCAAGGCTAGATTTGGATTCAGGCACACCAGGACAGGACATGGTCCAATTCTCATTTCAGCAGGGGATTGGGTAGGCAGGATGCAGAATTCATTATCTTTCCCTCAAAACTCTTCTTTATTCACAACTTTCTGATGACTTTATTTTACTTTACTTTATTCACAACTTTCTGATTACTCTCAAGGGTATCACTTTCCTCTCAGGCACCCAGGCTCACAACTATGGATTCCTCCCTCTCATATGCCACTCCCCATTTCCAATTTATTGTCAAGTCTTGTTTTTTCTATCTTCATAGCATCTCTTATATCCATCTCCTTTTTTTCCATTCATATGGCAACCATCCCAGTACGGCTCTTACCACCTCACACCTAGAATATTTACAATAATCTTCTAATCGGTCTCTCCTACTTAAGACTTGTTTCTACCTTCACAACATCTGTAACTTTCTTTCCTTTGTAACTGCCTACAGCCTGGTACAGGGTTTCATCACCTCATACTTTGAGTATAACAATAACCTTGCCTCCAGTCTCTTCCGGCTCCAGTCTATCATCCATCCACTCAGCTGTCAAAGTGGTCTTCCTATAGAGCAAGCCTTACAATGCCATTCCCCTACTCAATAAACTCCATGACTCCCTATTACTTCCAAGATCAAATCTAAAGTTTTATTTGTCCTTCAAAGTCTTTACAATCTAATCCCTTCCTACTTTCACTTTACAAAGTTCCAAGTGCTCTATAATCTGTCTACACTAGCATGCTTGCTATTTCTCACACATAACCCTCCATCTCACTGCATCATGCATTTGCATTGATTATCCCCCAGACCTGAAATACTTTCCCTCCCTACCTCTGTCTCCAGGCTTCCCTTAAGATTCAACTCAAGTCCAATCTCCTTTAGGAGGCCTTGCCTCATCATCCCCCTACCTCCAAGCCCTTCTTCTACCTAACTACTTTCCATTTGCACAGTATATGTTCTGTATGTTCTTTATTATTTACATGTTGTCCACCAATTAGAATGTGAGCTTCTTTGAGAGCAGAGAATGTGTTTTTGCTTTTCTTTGTTTTGTCAGAATTGAATACATTTCCTGGCATATATCAAATACTTAATAAATGCTGATTGGCTGACTGACTGACTGACTGACTGAAAAGACTCTTATCCCCAGAGTCCTGACCCAGTGGAGGTCCCTCTGCATTCTTCCCGCTAAATCCTGGGGGGAAGGAGAGGTGACCTTCTCCAGAAGCTGGACTAACCTCCATGTCACTGCCATCTTACCCTTAGCCCCTGCCCAATTATTTTTGACTGAGGAGAAAAAATTCCTAGTTATAATTCTAGAATCTGGTTTTTACTCACTTAAAGGAACAAAGATGAAAAGATTGAACCACACAACCTCTAACATTCTATGATTCTAGGAAACAGATGGTGGGAAATATATTCCAAGGTGACTATCTGGGATGAATACAGGAAATGCTAGCAAGGCACCTGACTCCTTTGGGGAGCGAAGGTGAGGAAGGGCTTCAGCCTTGACATTAACTCAAGGTTCTTTCAGACCAAATTCTAGCCAACCTCAAAGTTAGAATTTGGACGTGGGGGCTTTCTGATCAGTGTTGTTCTGTGGCCAGCAAAGCCAGCAATACCACGGGTTGGGAACTGGGTATTGCTTTGCACAAAAGAGTAATTTCAAACGAGTCAGATACATGTTTTTACTAATATTACCATAGCAAGCTGCTTTAAAAAAAAAAAGATAAGTAGGAATGGAAAGAGTTGTGAGGGTTATCTTCGAAAAAGAATTCTCATTTCTCATGAGGTTTCCTATCTGGGTTTTGAAAATGGCTAAAAATTCCAGAGGCTGCTTACTTCCAAAAGGCTTCAAAAAAGTAAACAAATAAACATGTCAAAGGCACATTATTCGTGTCTAAGATAATAGCTAAACTGACAGATAAATATGATCTACTAGGTTTTCTCAAAGAATTTTCATTTTTACATGATATTGGGCCAAATGAAGAAGATATGCAATTTCATGAATGTTTAATACATAATATCCTCTGGGAATTCTTCAATGGCCGAGAAAGCAAATAAATCCTCTGAGTTACAGCTCTGATCTGACTTTCACATTATTAATGGTTGCACGTTATGGAAAATACCTATCTTCTTCAGGCTCCTGGAGCACAAGCAGTACAGGAAAATGGATATCTATGGTGTCTTCCTCCTTTAGGACACAACAGCTGTTTTCCTTATCAAGGGGAACCTTCTGGGTTTGGGCTTTTTTTGGCCACAGTCACAGGGCATTTTTTTAGGCAAACAACATGTTGCAACTAATTCTTTCCCAACTTCTCTTTCAAAGTGGTGAGTATTGTCAGCCAGGCCACTCGAAGCTGCTGCATATATTGCTACCCTGAATGTGGTTCTGAATTTGTGGCCAGCACTTATGAATATCCCAAGGCAGAATCTGACCCTGTGAAAAGAAGCCTGTAAAATAATCTTGTTCCATTTAACACTGAGATTCCAGAACCAGAGCCTCATAAATTCCAGGTCTACACTAACAGATCCTGGCTGAACATACCAGCAGCTGCCAAGAGTTCACTGACTGAGCTAAGAAAATGGCAGTCCTGTATCCTGGGCCATAGTCCAACAGCAAAGGGATTTCTGCCCTCAAGCATTCCAGTGAGTGCCTTCATCAAACCCATTTTTTTTCTTTCCAGAACATGTTTTAACTTCCCAGACACATATGGTGCTATATATTATGGGGCCAGATTTTGATGGAGTTAAGTTTTGTGAAAATTAAGGTGACAGGATAAGGGGGCTTGGTTGGGCTACCCCTCCCCTGTTTTAATAACTAATGTAGTGTATGCAAAAAGAGGGTTTTTATTTTAGTTATTCGCCTTAACTCTGAAATTATACTTCATAATGTATATGTAATATATCTGTTAAATGTAGATTTTTAGCATAATCTACGCTTATTCATAGGCAGAACTAAAACTAAACCATGAAACTATGAGGCCAAACTCCTTAATCTGGTATTTAAGGTCCTCCATAATTGGACCCCAGCCTACTCTGTCAGCATTGTCTCATAGCAACTTCTTCAGCTCCCTATGCTCTAGTCAATCGAGACTAGTCTTCATTCTCTGAATTCACCCTAAGCTTTCCTGCCCTCATGCTTTGACTCATGCTGTCTGCTCCCCTTGAATTCCTCATCTCTTCAGCCCCTACCCTGACCATCCAATTCCTAACCCATCCTTCAAGTCCTAATTCCCAGGCTGAACCTCACTCATCACCCCAAAAGGCCTTCTCTGATCTGGCAGACAGAAAGTGTCTCCGTTTTCTGAGTTCTCTAATGTTTGGTTGGTACCTTGCTTAATTGTTCTTTCACGTTCACCTGGCTATTCAAGCTATTCGTAGAGTATGACGAACTCTTTGAGGCTGAGAACTGTCTTCTTTTTGTCTTTGCTCAGCGCCTAGGACAGTGCCTTGCTGGGCAATTACAGTTAACATTTATATAGTACTTTAAGGTTTGCAAAGCACTTTACATACATTATGCCATTTGATTTAATCCCTAAAACAATTGTGGGCAGTAGGTATAGTTATTATGCCCACTTTACAGGTGGGGAAACTGAAGCTGAGAGAGTTTAAAAGTTAGCTGACTTGACCCAGGTCACACAGCTAATGGAGTACCTGAGGGAAGATCTGAATACAGATCTTCCTAACTCCAAGGCCAGGACTCTAGCCACCAAACCACCTAACTGCCAACTTAAACAACAACAATATGTTTACTGAATTATTTGATATGCTAAAAAGAGTACTGGATTTGTAGTCATTCAACTTGGAATAAAATCCTGGCTATGCTGCTTACTGCTTGTGTGACCTTGGATAATTTACTTCTTCCTCTAAATCATCAATTTCTTCATCTATAAAATGAGAGAGTTAAACTAGAAGACCTTTAAGGTCCCTTCTAGACAAATCTTTCTATTTGTCTTACTATCTATGAATTGAATTGATACTGTATTATCCCCTATCCTAAACTGTAAGATTCTCAAATATCTAACTCATCTTTGTACATCCTTTATGTCTACCAAAAGTCTGTTAACACAGCAGATTTTAGCTGATTTCTAAGGTCCTTACAATTGGACCCCAATGTACCCGTTAAGTCTCATCTCCTAGCACCTCTTCACCCCTTTATGCTCCAGTCAACCTGGAACATTTCCTGAATTCACTCTATGATTATGTTCCCTTAGAGCTTAAGTTGAGGGACTGAATATTTAAAAAAGGAAACACAAGTTTTTAAATCTAAAGGAAATGAGATAGCATATCTGATACTTGAATAAAGCCAGAGGAATCACCAGATTGCCTCTCTATTGATAAATGGAATAAATGACAGCTATGCTCCCTCCCTTCTCTTGCCAAGTGATTGTTCTAAGTGCTGTGCTGGACCTTGATTTAGACAGTAGCATTTCTAAAGCCAAGAAACCTATTATGAGAGTTTAAATCATGTTTTCTTTGTCTACTACTGCTGCTCTTCTAACATCTGTCAAATCTTCCCTGCTAAGAGAAATATCACAGTTTATAACTCAAGTAAAATCCCAGCATGCAAACATGGAAGATTCTGCACATTGTGACCCCAAAGGGAAATAGACAGATAGGAACAGAGGTCCAGCCATGGCCAGCATGTCCTTGACTCTCCACCCCAGGAGGCTGAGCCTTTGACAGGTTGATGTAGTCAGGCCTCCTAGAAAAAAGAATCCTCATCTCTATTCCATGTACCAAATAGCTACAATAACTGGGAAGGACAGAAATAATCATTTCAGAGAGTTATTTGAAATGTTATCTCTTTTCCCCAAACTCCTAAAGATCTGTTTTTACCTACCCAAGATTGTAGCCATAATCATAGGCTGAAGATGCTTTACTACTAACTTCAGATCCTAAGGAATAGGCTGAAGATCCAAGACTGTAGGCTTGGGAGCCCTGCCTATAGGCCGAGGAGCCATAGGCCTCTGAGGCCTGGTGGTGGGCCGAGGCCATGTGACTGTAGGCTGTTGAGCCATGAGTATAGATGGCAGAGCTCTTCTTTTCCTGCTGATATTGGCTCATGGTGGACCGAAGATCTTTGTTGCGGTAGCCTCGGTCATAGTGCTCATGGTACTTCTGGTAGAAAGGCAAAGACATGGCAGGCCACTACTTTGTACGGTTCTTTATAGAGGTCTGTTTTAATCAGGAGTCTGAGGGGACAGATGACCTACAAAAAAAGAAGAAGAAAAGAAAATGAAAAACACTTTAATAAATAGATGAGAAGCTAAATCCAGGAAACATCTTCCTATTGGCTGGGATATTATTCTTCAACTTTCTTCCTTAGATTCCCCTCCAATAAGAGGAAATCACCTCATTCATATTAGACATGGAAGATGGTACTCTTCTAGTTTTTATGGGACAATCAGAGTGGTCACATCTAAGGAAACTCTCTAAATAGTTGTCTGAATGACTAGCCTTTTGCCTCTTGGGGACAGCGGCAAAATCAAAACAAAGTAATCATTTAGGTGCAATGGTTCTCAACCTGTGGGTTATGTTCAATTTGTAACAATGAAAATTCATCCTGCATATCAGATAGATTCATAACAGTAGCAAAATTACAGTTATGAAGTAGCAACGAAAATAATTTTATGGTTGGGGGTCACCTCAACATGAGGAACTGTATTAAAGGGTCATGGCATTAGGAAGGTTGAGAACCACTGATTTAGGGAGTTAAATTTCATTAGGAAGAGGGGCATCAAGGTGGCTCGGTCAACAGAGCATTTGTTCTGGAGTTAGGAGGACCTCAGACTTCAGTTCAAATCCGACCTCAGATATTTGACGCTTACTACCTGCATGATGACCCTGGGCAAGTCATTTAACCCTCATGGCCTTGAAAAACAAACAAAAATCCCAATAAATTTCATCAAGAAACAGCTGCCTAACTTTATGCCATTAAAAAAGAGCTTCTTGGGGGCGGAGCCAAGATGGCGGCGTAGAAGCAGCAACACATCGCAGCTCTCACATAGCCACCCCAAAATACCCATAAAATAGGACTCTAAACCAATCCTGGAACTCCAAAACGCACACAAAGATACTTCCCACTAAAGTCAGCTCGGCTACGAGGAACCATATCAGCACTGC
>CM053580.1:406652750-406690364 GCA_028627135.1 Pseudochirops cupreus
GAGGAAGAGAAAGAATCTAGAATCTAAAGTTCCATAATCAAATGTTAAAAATATATATGTATATATATATATGCAATTATTATTATTATTATTATTAACTACATCCAACTGGAACTTGAGATACACAGGCACTGTGGTTGGGAGATCCATCCTGCCCTACCAAAAAGTCAGAGGGGTGAGGGGGGAAGACATAGGAGAGAATAGACTGGGGGAGGAGGGATACACTGGGATGGCTGTTTTGGAGTGGTGGGTAGGGGAAAGATGGGGAGAAAATATGTAACTCAAAATCTTGTGGAAATGAATGATGCAAACTAAAATAAAATTAAAAAAAAAGAAAAAAGAAAAAAATAAATAAATATTTGATTGAAAAAAAAATATCACAATATAATATTCACAACATTACATATCTTATCACAGAAAATGGCCACACAGTTTTCACTACAGTGGCCACAATATTGAGAACAAGAGACAATAGAATAATCAAACTTCCACTCATGGGGCAACCATTAACTTAATCAGTCACTATTCTAGATTCACAATTACTAAATATCATTGATCCCAAATACAATCATTAGAAAACCACACAAACTCTCCACCCCTCGATGTCGAGCAAACCTCAATTTCTTCCAAGGGGAGGCCTTTTCTTCATCTTGACTCCGGGTGGTCTCTCTGATGCCCTGGATCTCCTTCCATGGTCCCAGCTCCCTCCTGAATCCACCAGTCACCTGGATTCAGAAGCAGACAGCTCCAAGGTCCTCTTCCAATCCTCAGAGGTAGACAGCTCCCAAGTCTTTGTCCAGTCCTCAGGGCAGTCCCTGGCACACACTGAAGTTCATAGGGTCCAGCACATTTCAAACTCTTCACCACTTCTCTTGCCTGGAACTGAAGGATCAGCCAGGCCACAACCAAAGTCTTATCCTGGTCATGTTTCTTCAGTCCTCCAGCACTTCAGGTGGCCCTAGGATCCAGAAGGAATATCGGCCTTCCAGGCAAGGCCAGGCAAGCCCTCTAAGCCTTCCAGGCAAGCCCTCTAAGCCTTCCAGGCAAGCCCTCTCAGCCTTCCAGGTGGCCTTCACCAGATTCTGGTCTCATGAAAACTCCATCTCAGTTCTCAGCTTGCAGATGCTGGGAGGGAAACTCTCTCTAACTCTCTCTCTCTCTCTCTGTCTCTCTGTCTCTCTCTGTCTCTGTCTCTGTCTCTCTCTTTCTCTCCTGTCTTCAGTCTCCACGATTCCAATGCGATCTCTCCATCTCTAGATTCCACATCAACAAGGCCTCAGCCAATCCCCTTCGTCCACATCAACAGGGGAGTTCATGCCTTCTCAACAGTGGGACAGAGTTTGTACCTTCCACACTTAGCCCCAAGCTACTAAGTGCTAAGTATCTGCTAAACTGATTACTATTACACCCTGCAAGAAAAGATAATAATAGATACCCCATTTAAAACAACTATAAACAGTATAAAATATCCTGAAGTATACCTGTCAAAACTATATGAACAGGAACTATATAAACAAAATTATAAAAAGACCTTTTTATACAAATAAAATCAGATTTAAATAATTAGAGAAATATCAGTTGCTCACAAGTAAAATAAAAATGACAATTTTACTTAAACTAATTCATATATTCAATGCCATTCCAATTAAATTACCAAAAACTATTTTACTGAGTTAGAAAAAATAATAACAAAATTCATTTGGAAGAACAAAAGGTCAAGAACATAAAAGGAACTAATGAAAAATGTAAACGAAGGAAATTTATCAGTAATAGATCTTAAACTATATTATAAGGCAGTAACTATCAAAACTGTCTGATACTGGCTAAGAAATAGAAAAGCAGATCAGTAGAACAGAGTAGCCTTACAATTTATAGTAGCAAATAACGATAGTAACCTTGTGTTTGACTTGTATAAAGACAGTTTCTCAGATAAAAGTCTCATATCTCAAATATATAAAGAACTGTTTTAAAAATCTATTAAAATTTTCAAAAAAAAAAGCAAAAAAATTAAAAAAGAGTAAGGGGAGGCTAGGTGATACAGTAAGTAGAGCACTGGCCCTGGAGTCAGGAGGACCTGAGTTCAAATTTGGCCTCAGACACTTGACACACTTACTTAGCCACGTGACTTTGGGCAAGTCACTTAACCCCAATTGCCCTCAAAAAAAAAAAGAAGGAAAAAAAATATATTAAAGTTAAAGTCATTCCCCAATTGATAAATGGTCAAAGGATAGGAACAGGCAATTTTCTGATGAAGAAATCAAAACAGCTTATAGTCAAATAAAAATGTTCTAAATAGTTATTGATTAGAGAAATGCAAATTAAAACAACCTTGAGATATCATTTTACAATTATCAAATTGACTAAAATGATTGGAGGGGAAAGTGACAAATGTTGGAGGAGATATGGAAAAATTGGGATACTAATTTACTGTTGGTAGAACTGTGAACTGATCTAACCATTTTGGAGAGCAATCTGGAATTACTTCCAAAGAGTTATTAAAATATCTATACCCAGGGTGGGATAGGTGGCATAGTGAATAGAGCACTGGCCCTGGAGTCAGGAGGACCTGAGTTCAAATCCAGCCTCAGACACTTAACACAAAACTATCCATGTGACCTTGGGCGAGTCACTTAACCCCAATTGCCCTACCTTTCCCCCTCCAAAAAGCAAAAAAATCTATACCCTTTGATCCAGCAATACCACTACTTTGTCTGTTTCCAAAGATGACCAGGGAAAAAGGAAAAGAACTTAAACATTCTAAAATATTTATAGTGGCTCTCTTTGTGGTAGCAAAGAATCAGAAATTGCAGGGACACCCATCAATTGGGTAATGGATAAGCAAGTTGTGGTATATGATCATGATGGAATACTACTGTGCTATAAGAAATGATGAGCTCAATGATTTTAGAAAAATATGGATAGACTTGCACAAAATAATGAAGAGTGAAATAAGCAGAACCAAGAGAATGTTATATATTGTAAAAGCAATATTGTTTTAAGAACAAGTTTGAGTGACTAAGTCATTTTGCCTATTATAAATACCCAGATTAACTACAAAGGACCTATGAAGGAAGATGCTATTTGCATCCAGAGAAAGATATGATAAATAGATGTATAGAATGATTTTACATATACATGTGTGTATATATATATATATGAAGGGAGCCAAAACATCCGATCCAGGAATCAGGCTGGTCCTAGATAAGTTAGCTACAGGTTTTTACTATGGCCAGTCCTAGTGACTGATCCTGGTTTTTCCCTTGAGAAGCGGCCGTAAATCAGAGCCTTTTTGATATCCTGTGATCCAGGGCGAAGCCCTGTTCTGGGATTACTGCCAGAAGATGTTAGCTGCCTTCTCTTTGTATGATTATACATTTTTAGATATCATTTCTTTGAAGTCTTTGGGTATTGGAATCAAGGATATGGTTATCTTCAAGGCCTAAAAAAATGGACATTACTGTCTGACATCTTGAAACTGAACAAAGGAAACCAAGTGACCTATAATTATCTTTTTTGTTTTATTTCTCGTTAAAAACCTTGCTCATGCTATCAATAAATGGATTGCTTGACAATCACGCCTGGACCACGATGTTTGGCACTTTCATGGGCTAGTGTGTCAGTTTAGAGCTGCCTTAAGAAACCATATATCCATATATATATATATGTATGCCTAATCATAGGCATTTGGGTGAAGGAGAGAAGAAAAACACATGATAACTTTATTATATATTTAAAAGGAATAGCAAGTTGTACTTAATAAGATTTGCAGTTTCATGTGCAAACATCTTTTTTTTCCTTTCCCATTTCCTATTCCTATTATGAAGAGTGAAATGAGTATATGTCTTAAAACAATATTGCTTTTTACTATATACAGTATTCTCTTGGTTCTGCTCATATGTTATGGAAATGCTTTTTTAAACTTTTTAAATTCAGAATAAAATAAAATTTTAAAACAGTCTATTGGAGAGACACATAGATAAAGAATCCAGGGAAGTGGTAGAAAGGAAGACTTTTGAAGGGCAGACATGTGTAGGAAGTTGAATCCATCATATCCTCAGACTTACTTAAATTCTAGAGACTGATGAGAACAGACATCCTTTGAGGGAAATTATTTTCTCTTTCCTGGTTTGAGTTGAAATCTTATCACTCCTAGCTGACGAGCTCACTCATTCTTGGGAACATTTTAATATGTTCTTATCTGTATAAATTCTCCATTTGCAGTTTGCCGTTTTGCTTGGATATGTGAGTTGACTTAATATTTGCTATTTATAATGATCTTCTGTGTAACCAGCAATTGATGAGAAGGAGCTAAACTGGTGAATGTGAGCTATGGGCTACCTTCACCATTAAGAGTAATCAGGGAATCACCCTCCCTCTCCAAGCCACCCCCGCCCCACAGAATTTTTTTTATCTCCTAGATTACCATTATTTGAGATAGGTGAGGGAGAGGTATGTTTTTAGCTCAATATCCTTCTCAAACTAGAGGAAAGAATGTCTAGTGTCATCCTTATTTCTGGAGTGTGCCTGCCCTTCCCAGTGCCCATCTCCATTTGCTAACCCAGTCCTTGGCTCTCATCCAGGGTCATTTCCTGTTGTCCTAATCTATCTCTTGCCACTAGACCCAGATGGCTCTAGAGGAGAAAGTGAGGTTGGTAACTTTGCATAGCTCTCCCTCCCTTAAATCCAATTCACTTGCATGTGATGGCATCACCTCCCTGATACCGAGGTTCTCTTCCAGAACTAAGGACAAACAACAAGAACAAACTCCTTAGAGGTGAGCCAGATCTCAGATCATATCTATCCATTGTACCTATAAGCTGTATTGACTTACTTAGAAAACTCATGTGGATACTTATATGAAACAAAAAAAGTAAATATGGAGCAGATTGGGGAGGTCCTTTAATGCTAGACTAAACAGTGTCTACTTTAGAGGCCATGTGGTACGAGGGAATGGATGCTAGATCTTGAGTTAGGAGAAACACAGATTCAAATCTTACCTCTAATACTTAGGGCATAATTTTTCTCTATGCTTTCATTTCCTCATCACTAAAATGAGGACAACAATTCCTTTCCTAGTTCTATTTTAGAATTGTAAGCATCAAACAAGACAGTATAAAGCTTTACAAACCCTTAGATGCTGTGTAAATGTTATCTATCATTATTAGTATTATTATCTATTTGTAACACAAATTACCCTGGCCCCCTCCACCTGATGGCCAAGTAGTTTAGATTTCTTTCCTCCCCCAGGGTTCTTCAGTTACCTGTAAGGGGATTGGGGCATATCTAGACTCTCAGAAAATGACTCCAGCTGCCACTGATAGTGTTATACCAAGTGTGGGGGGTGAGTCCCCTGCATCCCAGTTCCATTTAGCTACTAACCTTCAGATTAGTTTTTACACATAAATATTTACTTCAGAAGGCACAATCACAAATGTACAAACTTATTCTCTCCAATACATGGGAGGCAAAATCCTCCTCTGCCTCTACACTGCTTCAATTTCTGTGGAGGGTAAGGGGATTAGGTTCGCAGTTTAGCTCAGTTCCCACAGTGTACAGTCCTAGTTCCGAGTCCAAACCCACCTTGTGCATACTGGTTTCTCAGTGCTTTGTTGTCAGGCTGCTTGGTGTCCCACCACCTTTCACTATCCAGGCTCCAAGGTCATCATGGTCAAACTCCTAGTCCCATGAGGATCACCTCCAGCACATAAAACTGAAGACAACACAAAACAGAAACAAATATCCTCAGGCCTATTTCTCAATGCCTGGTAAAAGAGAGGAAACATGGGAAGGAGAGTTCTTCCCCTCTCTCTTATTCAGTTCATGGTATTCATGCTGAACACAGAAGATAAGAATTTCTGAAAAGAGAGCAGCAGAAAGAGGGTGGAAGAGCAGAGCCAAAAAAGATATCAAACAGCTTAGTCTTACTAGTTTTAAAGACAAAGGCAGCTACTCAAAGAAGGGTACCCCCAAACACATGGCAGGAGATGAAGAGACCTCCATTTTAGGCAACCTAGACATGCTTCAAAGGCTCCTCAAGGGCACCTACCTCCATTAGTTGATCTAGGCATGCCCAGACTGGCTCAGGTTATATATCCCATGTGTAATGAGGCAGCCTTTGAAAGCTTTTGAGTAGGAAAAGAGTCTTGTTCAAAGCTATGCCTGCAGGAAAACTAACCTGGTGACTTTCTCTGTAGGATGGACTGGAGAGGGAAAGAGTATGAAGACAGGGAGCCTACTTAGAGAGCTGAGCTACTTAAATTTACTTTTCATGGGTATTCAATATATACTAAAATAGTTTTTATAATTATGTGCTTTGTAAGTTATTTAACAAAACTAATTTTAACATGTTA
Source organism: Pseudochirops cupreus (assembly GCA_028627135.1). Classification (NCBI taxonomy): domain Eukaryota; kingdom Metazoa; phylum Chordata; class Mammalia; order Diprotodontia; family Pseudocheiridae; genus Pseudochirops; species Pseudochirops cupreus. Next base: position 406,659,101 of record CM053580.1, read on the forward strand.
GAATGCTTACCTATTTGATGAGAATTTCTCTTATTTGATTAAAAGAAAGTAAGGAGTCTCTCCTAACATCCTCTTGATGTTAGTTGTTATATCATATTCCACATATAATATAGTAAAACAACATTTGTTTATCCAAACATAGCACAATTAGAATGACCTAATGATGGGTTACAGGTTCTATTCTTGAACTCCTGAACTCTGATTGAATCTTTCCATTTGATGAGGCATTTGCCTGAGGCCACAAGCCTTCCATTATTGCTAGACCCAAATCTTTGTTACTCTAACCTAACCTAGGCTAGCGCTCCATTGTCCAGCTACTTCCCACCCTTGATCCTGTCAAAATATCTATACCCAAATCTGTTACCCTTAAACTAGCCTAGCCCTCCTTCTCTGTCTGTCATCTCTGGTAGCCTTCACCTATTTCCCACCCTTAATCCCATTCCTGGAGTCTGACCTCAGTTCCGTCAAAGATCCTCCTTTGACTTCTCCTCAAGACCCTCCCCAAACTCCTCCTCTAGACCACCCCTAAATCCTCCTACAATCTTTCTGTATGTAAGATCCATCTTGCCTCCATGAACGGGCTGAGAGCAATCTAGCACAGACTCACTCTGTGTCAGATCATTCTGGCCTGCTGGACAATATAAGCTTCGCAGATACTCAGGCTCCTTAAGAGTCTTTATGGCAAATCTTTAATAAACTTGTCTTTACTTTGGCTGAGAGAAGACTTGAGTTGAATTCATTCAGTAGGATCCAGTGTGTTGATATTTTGGGGTCTTGAGCAACCCTAAACCTCAACACTATGATTGCCTTCACATAGATACTCCTTTCACTGATGCGGATCACAACTTCCAAGAAAAAAGACAGAACTCCTAGCCAAAATGACTCTCTGAATAAAGGGCAGGCTTCCCAGTTCCCTCTGAAAAAAAAACCTGAAATTCCCACCAGACTGAATAATGATTTTTAAAAGTCCAAAAACAAACTAAACTAAGTTACTTATTTCACTCCAGAACTGCATAAACTGTCAGTCAGAAGCTAGATAGCAATAGGAAAGGTAGTCACCAGCAAAGCCAATACCAGCTCAAGGCAGCCTTCCAGCATGACCAAACCTGCAGAGCTCTGTGTCCAAAGGCAGCAATATTGGAGGGCCCCTCAAGAAATCCTCAAGGGGGTCAGAAGGACCCCAAGGTTGGGACTTTAGAATGAGAGTGGAAGAAGACAGTAATCAAAATGGATCTGCAGAGACTTGATCTGAATAGCCCAGATCAGGGGATCTGAAGTCCCTAACTCACTATCCTAAAACACCAGAGGATCCTATTTCAATATTCTGAACATCAAAGATGGAGGGGGATCCTAAACACAGGAGGAGTGAGTCATTGCAAGAACTTGGGGGATCCCAGGTAAGACCAAGCAGGATGAACTGCCCAAAATTGTATTGGGGAAAATCCTGGCCCTAGGTTCAAAGAAATTAAAGCCCTAATTCAGGAATTAAAGAAAATGCTAGCCAGTATCACAAATTATTATAAATCCAGAAATCTCCAAAGAAAAGGAGCAAGTAACTTCATAACAACTGAAAGTAGAGGTTTAAAAAAAAAAAGAACTTTCCATGAACTATACAAACACATAGGAAAAATTAAGTAATAGATAAAAAATGAAATAAAGGCCCTGGAGTAAAGAATTAGGAGAAAAAATAGCTTAAAAGAGAAAGTGGTAACAAACTCTAAAAATCAAAATAGACAAAACAAAAATCAATGGCTCAATGAGCCAGCACGAAATATTAGGACAAAATCAAAAGGCTGAAAAATAGAGGAAAATGTAGACTCTCTGATATCAGAAACAACTGACCCAGAAAACAAGTGACAGAGAAAGAATTCAAGAATCATTAGACTCCCTGAAAACTATAATTAAAAAAAACCTAAGGTACTATATTTTAAGAAATCATAAAAGAAAACCATCCAGATTTATAAGAATAATAGAGAAAAATCACTGATCACTTCTTGAAAGATGCACAAAAAGGAAAAGTCCTAGGAATATCATGGCCAGAGTTCCCACATTAAAAATAAAATTCTGTAAGCATCCAGAAGTTCAAGTATCAAGGGATGATAGTCAAGATCATAAAGGACTAGTAAGTTTTTGCTATACTGAGAAGAGTTTCTGAAAAATAATTTTCCAAAAGGTAAACAATAATAGGCTTAAACCCAAGGATATTTTGCCCTGCAAAGATGAGTATAATTCAAGAAAGGAAAGAGGGCAGGAAGAATGGGAATGTACCTTCGATGAAACGGACTTTTAAGCATTTCTGATGAAAAGACCAGAGCTGAGTAGGAACTTTGAAATATAAACATATGAATATAATTTGTTTAATAGTAATAATAAATATGCTTTACATTACATAAAAAATGTAATAAATACAAATTATATGAAACCTAGAAAAATTATCAGGCAATTGGGAAGAGTTATATAATTTTAGGGGCTAACATTAGTAGGACTAAAATTCCAATAAGAGGAAAAAAAAATGTGTCTGTTCTGAACTTTAATATCTTCAAAAGGCATTTAGGGAATTTTACAAAAAAAACAGAGGTCCTGAGAGTAGATTGGTTCTGTTTTTAAGGTCTGAAGAGGGGAAAGAAAAGGAAGGGCAAAAGGAACACACTAGTGTAGAAAGGATAAAGATGCGATTAGATCTCATAATTGGAAGGAATGAGAAGAAGAATATTTAAATGTAGATAAAGGGGTAGGGAAGTGGAGAGTCAATGAATCTTGCTCTTACCTGAAACAAAGATGTTTCAACATGCACACACATACACACCCAAAGAGTTTTTTATAGAAATATAGCAAACTCAACAGGAAAATAAGTGGGGATGAGGTTTGGACAGATTAAAAAGGAGGATAATCCTGGAGAGGGAAGAGCTACAAACCAACAAATTTCCTGATCCTAAAAAGGTGAGTAAAAAGGGAAACAAAAGAATTAGAATCCAAGGGGAGGTCTTAAATTGGCTCTTAGGACAATTAGGATATGACTGAACAAATTCTAATATATGAATGTAATCGAATATTATTGCTCTGTTTGAAATGACAAAAGATGATTTTTGAGAAACCTGAGTAGTGAGAACTGATTCAGAATTAAGTGAGTTGAACCAGGAGGACAATTTATACAAGGTCAGAACATTGTAAAGAAAAACAGCTTTGACAGAAAGGATTTTTTCTCTTCCTATTTCCTCATTTGGGGAGTTCTCTGAAGTGCAGGACTAATAATGAGATGAAATCTCTGGGAAGACTTACCCAATTGGGAAAGTTTAGAACTGATAAAAAATTAAAGAGATTCTAGTCTAGGTGAATTCTGATCCATTTGTGTTTTAGTCAGACAGGTCTGAGTGGAGGTGGACCCCCTTTGTCTAGATTGCCCTAGGAGGGAGTGGTCTAAGTAGAGATAAATCTCTTTGTCCAAGTCTTAGTGATCAATCAAGGCCCCCAGCCCCTCATTAGACTAGGTCCACTTCTCATTATAATATTCTTTCTCTCATTAATCGTTAACCAATCAGAGTTGATTGCCACCTCTTGGGAACACCCACTCTTCCAAGGGTATGTAAGAGTCAAGAGGCCTCCTCCAGGAGGGGCCTTTGGTTTAGAAGAGAAGCCCAAATGGTCATTTTTTATCAATTATTTGCTAGCCATAATGAATAACATGATTAATTACCCAGAAATTATGTCTCTCAGACTTTTCATACATTATAAGACCCTGCCCTGCATGCACCTCTTCAGGGTTCTCTCTTGGGACTCTCCAAGTGAGAGTTCTCTTTGATTCTCCCCAGGACTAGTCAGGGCCAGTCCTCCGTTGGGACAGGTTGCAGTGTTAATAGATCTAAGATCTTCCCCGCCATCTCTATGCAGAGTTCTTCCCGAGGAGTAAATCCCTTAACCTGAAGCACAGTGGGGATGAAACTGCCCTTTTTCCTAATGCCTCCCACTGCGAGTATCTGCCCTCCCAAGATACTGCTCAATCTCTGTGTAGTTTGTATCTAGTTATCTCGACACATATTGTTTCCCGTATTTCATTTTTGTCATTGTATACTCAGCATCTGCCACAGAGCCTATAACAAAACAGATTATGAGACACAATATCCTTCAATATAGATTATCTGCTTTACTTATCAACTTTATGTAAGCCCTAGCCTTCTGGGCTCACATGAACCAGGTCTGATTTGGGGGCTTACCCTAAAAGACCAACGTCTCTTTGGTTTATTATCCTTCCCCCCACCTCTCACCCTCATTCTGCTCTGAGAAGATCACAAAACAAAGCCCTATCCCTTTTTCTGGCTGGCCTTCATGCCTGAAATGCTCCACCCTCTCATCCTGCGGGTTTCCTGCCTTCCTTCCTCAGCTCAAGTTCCACCTTCTGCTGAAAGCCTTTTCTTGTCTCCCTCTTGTGGTACCAGTGTATCTACTTAATCAAGATCGAAGGCATGTCTCAAGAAAAGCTCTGCTCTCTTTTCTCCAACTCCCTCTAACAAAAATTACTATAACATAATCTGTTATTTCATTACACAAACATTTCTTGTAACCTTGGTAGTCCCTCGGTCAAAAAGAAGTGAGGGAGGGGCGGTTAGGTAGCCCATTGAATAGAACACCAGCCTTGGAGTCATGAGGACCTGAGTTCAAATCCAGCCTCAAACACTTAACATTTACTAGCCTTGTGACCTTGGGCAAATAACTTAACACCCATTGCTCTGCCTTCCCCCTTCCAAAAAGCAAAATTAAATAAATAAATAAATGAAAGAATTGGGGGCTTAACTAAAGATTCATTATAAACATACATTAAGAGAGTCTGATATCCTACATGTTAGGAACTTCTTATCCAATTCTAGGATATCTCTATTCTAGATTATTTTTATTCTAGGCTTGGAGCAACTGTGATTGTAATAAACTCCCTAAAGCCTGAGAAGGGGGAACCAATGGACCATACACACACAACACACACCCACACACACACACCCACTCACACACCCACACACTTATTAAACATCATTAGGGGTTTGGCTTTAATTGGGGTTAAGGTATATCTTGACTCTTACTACTTGGGTTGAGGGTTGTGATAGCATTAAATGTCCACCAAAGGTAGAGGCAAGGCCAATACTAGGGAATAAATCAATTCAAGGCAGAGATCTTTTAGGGTACCAAAGTGAAGAGATCTCAAGAAAAGCAGATACTTAAGTAGAGAGATGAGGCTTAGGGCTGTGACAGGGTAATGATGTGATCTTATCATCACACGTCAGAGGTTTTCTGGATGTTGCAACTTGTGGGACCAGCCTGAAAAAAGACCTGAATATAAGGGTCAGGTTACCAACAACAATTGCTTCTCCTGGCACATTTTTAAAAATTAACTCTCAGGATCAAGGCATTCTATTAGCCTTTTTCCTTAGCTTTGAGCCAACAAGGGAGTTGTTCTGGTCTGTGTATTACTTAGGTTGAACAAGATTTTTTTTTTTGTAGCCACCATGGACTTTGTGAGGAAACTACATTATTCGTTTTTACAATGTATTTTACCCCAGATCCAGTTCCTATAGCAAGTTTGCCATTAGAGTACTCTGTAGTATGTCGCCACTCAGTGGATACATATGTGTATTGCATTGTTCAAATATTGCTTGTCCTGTCCACCAAATTAAATTCCTAGAAGATGCTGCTTCCTCCTCCTTTGTTTTTGGCTTATTTTTGGATTTTTTTTTTTACTAGGTAAAACAGGTCATTCTTTGCCTCATTTCTTACCAAGGCTTAATCACTGAATGGGTGTTTACTCAGTCAAATTGAGACCTGGGAAAGACCTTCGTTTAAAAGGGCCAAGGTCTCCCACTGCATCTAAGGTCACCCACCACATCTAGGACACCTCTAGTTGTCCTGATCTATATCTGGTCACTGGACCCAGATGGCTCCAGAGGAGAGAGTGAGGCTGGTGACTTTTCACAGCCCTCTCTCACTTAAATCCAATTTACTGGTAAGTCATGGACATCACCTTCCTGATGTCATGGTCCTCTTTGAGGACAAACAACATCTTTGGTTTATCAGTCATTTCTCAAGACCCCCAAATTATGGTGTGATTGTAGTCACTACAGGATAGTCAAGGAATGGCATTTGCTTCGTTTCTTTCAATCTTGGCCTGAATTTAAGTATTACAATTTGACATCAAAACATTTTAGAAGGAAAGCTCCTGGGAGGAAGGTGCTGGATTTTATCATGTATTTTCCCTCTGATCTCTAACATAGTGCCTTGGGTTCGCTTGCTTTCTTGACAGCGAGCATTTACTAAGTGCTTCCTATATACAAGGCACTGTGCTAAGTGCTAGGGATACGAAGAAAGACAAAAAAAAGAGTTGGCCACATTCTAACATTCTATTTGGAGGGGAGACAAGATGCAAACAACAACGTACATTCAAGATATATACCCGGGGAAATGGATGGTAATCTAGAAGAAGGGAGGTGAAGGGGAAACCCCTCTTGGAGAAGGAATTTGAGCTTTGTTTTGAAAGAAGCTAGGGAAAGCCTAGAGACAGAAGGTGAGGAGGGAGAGTGTCTTAAGCATGGGGGGAGGGAGGGAGAGATGAGTCTGTGAAAAGACACGGAGAAAAGCAAAGCCAAGACAGAACTCTCAGCTATGCTTCAGCCCTTAGCCTGGGTTGTATTCTCTAGTCTTTGGATAAGTTGATAGATGCACAAAGATAAAAAATCAGGTTCAACCCGTTTGACCTGGCTCTTAACAGAAAGGGAGCTTGGTATGGTGAGAAGCACTGCGTTAAAACCTAGGTTCAAATTCAAACTCCCATACTCACTGTGTGACCCCAAGGCAAGCCACAATTCATCAGAGCTGAAAGAAAACTCAGAATTATAAGCGACCTAGGGTCGTTAAACCAAGTGACTATAATTAAAGGAATTCAAGAGGAATCCTGTTTCCTGGAAGCAATCTGATGTCATTAGTACGGGAGGTCTAGGGTGACTCAGGATGTAGGTGGCACGTTTTGGAATTTTAGGGGAAGCGTGGAGGGAGAGGGTTGGCTAAGGAGACGGCCTTCACATGCCCAGGCAGTGGACAGGACTTCCTCCGTGTAAAGGAAAGGACTTCTAGTTTTCTAAAAGCAATGAGAATCAATAACTAAAGGGGAATTAAACTTTTCGTGAAAACTCTCCATCCTGCGATAGCTCTTCCATTTTGAAGAAAGAGAAGAAGTAAATTACGATTGATAAAGAAGTATTTGCTGAGATGTATAGTGTTTTAAGGTTGGCAAAGGCAATGATGATCTCATTGAAGATGGAGTAGTAAACAAATTTAACACACATTCCAGAGCTCCAAGAGCTTTTTCTGCCCCAAACAGCTCTACCGCAGGAGGCTTAAAAGGGCCGGGGGAAAGGAAAGAAAAGCAGCTCTGCGCCTGCGCAAGACCACCTGTGAGGTAATAAGATGAGATTTAGAAGAGGATCACGTGTAGCTCTATGCAAACATTCTCTTCTATTTCCCTACAAGGACATAGACTGCAAGGCCCAGCCCTTTGTCGAGCTTTGGAATGTGAGGTAAGGCCAATGCCTGAGGCCAGACTCGACCATCTTCGCAAACGACGAGGGGAGAACCAGAACTAAATTATGACGGCTTACCCTGAGGAACAAAAGAATTTCACTTAAAAGTAATGTCACCAAGCACCGTTATTTATTGCTCTGCATCATGTGCCATGTTTATTATTTTCCCTCAATCCACTGGCTCTCTTTATAGCTTGATGCCGTCTATTCCTCCCCTCCCTTTTCTCATTAGAAGGGCCCCACTAGTCGGCTGAAAAATGGAGCCCAGCCCGAAGTTCCTTCCGGTTTCTGAGTTGGGGCCGGAAGTGCCGGGCTCGGCGGCTAATTCCTGGGCGGTAGTGAGCTGGGTTTACTGCAGAGTAGAGTAGCCGCCTCCTCCTCCCTCATCTCAAGCAGTATTTGGGGGGCCTTGTCGTTTGTCGCCACCGTTGTTCTCGGGCTCTCTGCCGCCACAGGTGAGTGGTCCTCGCAGCCCCGGCAGCATCTCCGTTCCGCCAGAGACCCTCCTAGAGCCCCCGCCCCGCACCTTCCCTTGGGAAGACGAGGGGTGCAGACCGCGGGAAGATTGCAGCCGGAAGCTAGGTTAGGCTCTCCCCGTTCCAAACTTGGTGCTGAGGGGGCTCAGTGCCGAAGGAGTGCATGATATAAGAGGGTCCCGAGAAGCCCTAGCCCCTTCCTCCGGGGCTGACCCTGTGGGACTCTCTGCAGTGGCCGGCCCGAGCTCCCTTCTAGACTGCAGACTTGTGCATGAACTCGGGGGTTCTGAACCCGTCTGAAAACTTCTCGATAATAGCATTTCAGTGTAGTTTTTTTCACTTGGAATTTTGTGTACTGTATTTTGTGCATTTGCACACATTCTGACGAGGGCTCCTCATGCTAAAGCGGCAGAGGGCGAGAGAGAGGTGGTTCTTGAAACAAAAAAGTTTTAAGAACCCCGAATAATTATTACACATTCAGAAGTCAGCCAATTCTATAGTTTGCGTGCTTTTAGAGACATAGTAATTGAGGGCGCTCTGCAGATTATGACTTGGTACGACTGCTTAAGCTCTTAAAGAGCAGGTTTAAAAATATTGCGGTTGCGTCTGGGATTTTCGACAGAGCCCGTATTCAACAAACATTTGTTATAGGCTAGGTTGTTTGCTTTTAAAAATTAGGCTGGGAGTTAGTTACATTTTTTAAAAAAAACGCACATTTGTAGCAACCGAAATACAAGAGCGACTTGGGTTCTTTTTTTCATCTCTTAAAATGCGTAAGGAACAGGGTAAAACTGCAAAGAGAATGGAGATTTTTCTTAGTGAGATTTGTTTTAAAAAAAATTTTGGACCTGGGCACATTTTATTCGCAAACTCACATGTTAAAGGTGGTGTTGAAGTAATGACTTTTGCTTTAGTAACAGTTCCAGTTCTGTAAACTGCTGTAAACTGCCAAAGTACTTTTAAGATAAACTGAACCACTGGTGGGGTGTGGCAGTCAAACTCATTCTGCGTTCAAAACAGGAAGCTAAAGTAGAGTAGTATTGTTGGAAAAGAGTAGTATTGTTGGAAACCGAGCAGGTATTTAATTTTTGGAAAATGAGACTTAAAAAATACTTTCACAGCAAAGTTGAAAATTAGTCAGCAACAAAGTAAGAACATATGTAGACTAGTTTGAAATGTCAAAGATGGTAAAAAAAATGTTTCTCATTTTTCTACCATATAAATTTTTTAAAAGGTATATAACTTATAGATTTTTGTGTACAATAATATTTATCATGGTGTAGCAAAAGAAAACACTGTAGTGAGTTGTTTTTTTTTTAAGGTGGCAATTTTGGCTTTAGGAAAATGCACTTTGTACCTTGGCAAAATAATGCTAGATATAGAAAATATAATTTTAAGTAGGCCATTTTCCATTTATATATTGCAGTTTGTAATCACTTCATAGTTCTTTGTGGCTACTTCTGGCAAACTGAGGGAAAAGGTGGCATAATTTTACTTTAGGGATGAAATTCCCTGTGATTACTTGAGCTGTTCAGGTAGACTCCCTGTAGGCTTGTTAGATTCTGGGTTGTATTCACATCCTAAATAGTGTTACAAAACCTTTTGGATTTAGAGATTAGAATCATTGAATCCAGATCCCTCATTTTATAGATAAATGATATGGGTTTGTGGAGATTGATATATTTCCACTAACATCCCTCCCCTTCTGTGAGGGCAACATGGAATCCCCTGAGTAAGGAGGGAAGCTTGTAAAAGCATCCTTAATCTAGTTATGCCTAATTTAGAATGTCTCCATAAAAACTCTTTTAAAATGTTCAAAATTCACTTGTATGAATTGTACAAAAAGATTCTGAACTTCAACTTAGAGTAGGGGAGCAATGTGTTCAAAATTTGGGGACACTAGGTGGCACAGGGGATAGAACACTGGACCTAGAGTCAAGAATACCTGAGTTCAAATCCTAGTTTAAGACACTTGATAATTAATTGTGTGACCATAAGCAAGTCACTTAACCTCTTTTTGCCTCACTTTTCTCACCTGTGAAATGGGCATAAAAATAGCAACTGCCTCCCAGGGAGGACCAAATGAGATAATAATTGTAAGTGGCTTGCTTAGAACTGTGCCTGGCACATAGTAAGCACTATTTAAATGTTAGCTGTTGTTATTATTCATTTTTCTGGTTATTTTTAATTAGCCTTTCGTTATTCACGACTTTTTAAAAGCCAAGGGATGGCTAATAGCCAAGCAATCCTTTATATGATAGCTGTGGGTTGTTGAAATTTCCCAATCCCATCCTACCAGAAAAGGAATGCTTTCAGATTAAATGTGGCCTTTAAAGCTATGTTTACAAATGATAAGGAAGCTAAAGAGACATAGTAGACGAAGCTTTGGGCCTGGAGTCTAGAAGACGAGTTCAAATCCATTCTCACACTTTGTGGCTTTGTGACCCTGGGCAAGTCACTTTACCTGTTTGTCTCAGGTTCCTCATCTGTGAGATGGGAATAATAATAGTACCTACTTTGAAAGGGGTATTATGAATATCAGATACTTGCTTGTTAAAGACTTTAGCTTAACTTGCAGAGTTGTGCCTATGGCAGGAAGAATGCAGGAAGATCCCAGAGAGTATAAACTGGATTTTAAAATGAAATCCAGAGTGACAGGGGAGAGACAATTGATTTGAGCTTTTGAACTTGGTATAAGAGGCATTTATGAGCCATTTACTTTGTTGGAGGTAAATATGGGACCCTGATTGGCATGGGGAGACTAAACATGGCAAGGGACATACATGAACATCACTCAAGTACCTTTGGAGAAAAATGGTTTTTTTATTGATAAATATGATTGCAAATTTTTTTCTTAAATTTTTGCTTGGAGCTTCAAAAAAGCTAAACAGAAGTGTTTCAGATTTCATTATCAAGTGTACTTATTTGCATGTGGGCATAAAAAATACATTCTAATTAAGGTACAGATAACTTTTTCTGAGAAATCCTAGTTAACCTTTCAGGTCTACACAGGAAAGAAGTTTTCTAACTATACTTGTATGACAGGAAGCATTCTGCTTTGTAAAGTTATTAGTTATTGGATAGTCATGCATTGGCTAAAGGGATTTTAGAGCAAGAAAGAGACTTTAGCAACCTAACTTTTTTAGTTTATAGAAAAGATGGCATTCAAAGACATGAAGTGACTTCACGAAAGTCTAAATAGCTAGTTTGTAGGAGAGCTGGAACTAGTTCCAAGAACTTTTCAGTAAACCACAATAGATATATAAAGTACTCTCTTCCAAATCTGAAATACTTTATATCTCAGTTAAGAACTAGTTGAAGCCCCTCTACTATAAAGCTTTCCTGGTTCAAGATGACTTCTCTCTCCTCTAAACTAAATAACATTCATTTGACAGTCTCGTTTTTGTCACCTTTTAAATTTTTCACATAATTGGCCTGGTTATAAAGTAATGCAAAAATAATATTCTTTTATAATTACATACAAATTTACACCTGTTTCAATAGCTGTTAGGTAAATTTTTTTATTCTAAGACCATGTCTTATATCTGTTAATTTAATATAGTATGTGAATGAGGATTCAATGGGAGGTAAAAAACAAAACAAAACAAAACCTTTTCATGTGAAACTTGCTCAGTTCTGATAGTTTTCAAACCACTTAAGTTTCTTTATTACTTGTTCTTGGAGTAGCAGACTAAAATAGAGGAATAAAGTAAAAACTTAATTACTGTTCCATCTTCAACAGGTAGTGAGTTGTGTTCCACCAAATTTGCTCATATCTAGACTTAATATACAAAAGATCATTCAGTTTTAGTTTTTCATAATTTTCATCATTATTTTAAAATAATTTTTAGTTCTAAAACAGGCAACTAGGTGGCACAGTGGATAGAGTGCCTGGGCAAGGCATTCAGCCTGTTTTCCTCATCTGTGAAGTGGGTAATAATAGTACCTACCTTCTAGGATTATTATGAGGATCAAATGAAATAGTAATTGTAATGTGTTTATCACAGTGTCTGGTAACATAATAAAAATGCTATATTAATGTTAGCTATTATATTGCTACTTCGTGTTTTTACAACACCTATATTTCCCAATATAGCTCTCCCTCAAACCTCAGACAACAATCTCTTACCAAGAAGGAAAGAGGGGGGAAATATAACAATCCAGAAAAATTAACCAAATATAGAAAAAGTCTGACATTACATGTGGTACATTCCCTTACAAGTATTTCATCATTATGTGGAGGTAATCCTCATGCCAGAAGAGCAGAAATGTGTATCTAGAAACACCCTAGTTAATTTAATGTCTCCAAAAAATTGATTTTTTAAAAAGTTTTTTTTAATTAAGCTTAGTTAAGTTCTAGGGTTTTGCTTTGTTTGATGAATAAAAGTAGTGTCCTTTGTGACTGAATATTTCATAAATATTTCTCTTAGAAAATACACATACCTTGGTTGCATAACCTAATGAAACGTGCTGCTCACCCCGGTGATCTGGGATTAGATTGTATTATCTCTTGTCAGAGCAGCAGCATAACTACGTTCAGGAACTTAAAAGAAACAGTATCACAACACTTTTTGGTCTAGAACAGGAATGGGGACCCTGTAGCCTTGAGGCCACATGTGGCCGTCTAGCTCCTCAAGTGCAGCCCTTTGACTGATTTCATACCTGACAGAACAAATCCTCTAATAAAAAGATTTGTTCTGTAAAACTTGGGCTCAGTCAAAAGACTGAAGGTTCCCTACCCCTGGTCTAGAAAGATTGCTGTGCGTACTCTGAAAAGCATGCTGGTTATGGATTAAATCAACAGACAAATCTTGGAATATTTGAAATAGGAAGCACCTCTTAAGGCTTCAGATAAGCAAAATTAAGGTAGATAATACTGCTCTAATACATATGGGTATAAAAAGTAAAGTGCGGGCTGGAAATACAGCTTCAGTTATAGATAAATTTTCTGAACAGATTAGGGACAACTAGAGGTCTGAGGATGAGTAATGGATAAATTTAGCACTTAGCTTTTCAGCCTGTCATACCATACTTTACCACAACATTAACCCTTGGTATGTATGGTGTTTCGTTTTATGGTATTTTTGTGTTAAGACTCTATAATAAGAATCTAAGAAAACAGTGAGCCTCGTACTTTTATGAATGTTGTGATGCAACTGTAATAGGGCATGTAAGTAACCAAAAAGAGGAATAATTGATATGAGTCAGTCATGGGAACCATCTGTTCAAAGCCAACATAATAAATAAAAATTTTTCACTGCTATTCTAAATACTTCATTTATAGAAGGAAATTTATGGCACAGAGATCTAGGTGATAGTTCATGATAGTTCATTCTTTGGAGTCCAGGGATTTATTTTTAGTACAGAGGATGGTGTTTTTCAGTGTCATAGATGAATGTTGTATATGGAATGTAAGTTTTAAAATTGTTATACTAGTCAGTGGATGAAATCAGTAGTGGCTATTTGTAGATGTGACTAGAAGAATATAAATCATTACAGAGTCCCATTCTTTTTAGCTGGAGCTTTTGCAGATTACTAGCCGGATCTCAGCTCAGCAATGGTATAGTAAAATATTTTATTGTGAAGTGGTTATGGGGCTTGTAATAATTATGTAAGCCAATTTTAGGTCTTTGAGAGGCAGAATATTTTCAAGGAATTATTATTGCTTCTGTTGCTAAAGGACAAACATTTGTCTGTATTTTTTTATTCCTGGACACTTAAATTTTAATTATAATATTTCACAGTGTATTTCAGTTAAGAATGGTAATTATTTTCATATCTATTTTTATCAACAATTTGCATAAAAAAATTTTTTACCGTGTGTATTTGTTTATTTTTTTAAAATCAAGTACTTAGCTAGCGATTTCCTATACTGGAAGTGGAAATTCATCAATTCAGGCTTGAGGGTATTTGGCAGTAGGAAGTACTAGATGAAAAAACCTATTCCTATAGTTCTAGTTCACAGCTATTCTATTCCCTTACCTTTCTACCTGCCCTATAAAGCAGCACCTAGCTTAACTTTCAAAAGTGTAATACTGGCACTGATTCCCTGGTAGTTAGGTAACAGATTTCTTTACATCCATTATACACAGTTTATTTATTGAATTTATCACTCTGGTGGCTTGTTAAATGTTTGGTTTGTTGGTTTTTGTTTTTGTTTTAAATTCAGGAAATTGGGATGTCATTGCTGTTAAAAGTTTACAGTAGTGCTGTGTGTGTCATGTATGTCTCATTGGTTTGATGTCAGCTTTGAATTTGTCAGTTTGGAGGTTACGAATTATAGAGCATAGGCCTTTTGGAACCTAGCTAGAGGCCAGTCTAAAAAAAAAACAACACAATTTTTTTTCTCAATTCTTTAACATTTTTATTTAAAGTTTTGAGTTCCAGATTCTATCTTTCCCTTCCCTCCTCCCTCCCTGAGATGGTAAGCAGTCAGTTATAAGTTATAGATGTACAATTATGTAAAATATTTCCATGTTAGTCATTTTAAAAAACTTTCTTAAACATTAAGGGTAACTGGTCTCAAAAACATGAGTTGTGATTTCTCCCTCAGCACAAATGCATAACTAATAATAAGTATATAGGTTGTAGAAGAAAAGGGCCTTAGTGATAGTGACTTTAAGTGAAGCTATCTTGCTAATCAAGGCATGAATATAATAGTATAGTCTTCATATTCTTTACTTTTTGGAAGTTACTTATTTTTAACATGTTACAGCCTCTTCACACCCACCACCAGGTGCTTCTTCATTGCCCTTTCCATGATTGATAGAATAGTGGTGTTAAAAAAGGTCATAGGAACATAAATTTAGAATTGGAAGGGACCAGAGGGCGTCTAGTCCAACTCCTCTCTTCCCATCCTCCCCTTCTGAGTCATTAAAGGGGCTTTGCAGTAACCAGAAAGTAATCCATACTGCTAACCCTCCTATTTAGTTCTGCAGCCAACAGTGTACTTGTTCATTTATGCAGGAGAATGTATGACAATATATATAATTTTTTTTTAATGGACAGGTTATATAGCTAGGGATTACAGGTGGGCTACTCATATACTCCTCTGATGTTAGGAAAGCCTCCCTCCCTTTCCTTCCCAAACCTCCCCCTTCCCAATTATGGGAGAACATGGACAAGAGTCATACATAATGGGTAAATATGGATGGGTTGCAATCTTAAATCACTGGAGAAATATCCAATTTGATGAGATCACAGATCCATTTGAGTCTAGATGAATCTACCAGTAAAGTGGCTCAGCTTTTAAATTCTTTTAATTTGGGTTGTGTTCTTGTATTTTTAATTTTTTTTTAATTTCTCTTTCCTCACTAGGATTTAACAGTCAACATGTCGAGCAAAAGGGCAAAGACAAAGACCACCAAGAAGCGCCCTCAGCGCGCAACTTCAAATGTATTTGCTATGTTTGATCAGTCACAGATTCAGGAATTCAAAGAAGCCTTCAATATGATTGATCAGAATAGAGATGGTTTCATTGACAAGGAAGATTTACATGATATGCTTGCTTCCTTAGGTAACCATGGATTTATAACATTTTACATGCACATATTATAGACACATATAAACTATAAATTAGAATGTAATAAATGCAAAGGTTCGACTTGAGGATAGTAGATGAGGCAGCTAGCTAGGAAGACTGGATAAACCCTACATAAAAGATTTGAGGTATTTAATAAAGAGCTGAGATTCAACCCATATCTAGACTTATAATCAAATGTTCAGTACGTTCAGAATACCAACCATTAGACACTTTTGGCATTTTAAAACCAAAGATCTGGTGAAATAACCAATATCGTATTTTAAAAAGTAGTAGGACTTATGTTTCATTTGAAAAGGCTTCATAAATATGAGTTAATTCTTTTTAAATGTGGACATTTTTATAGGAAAGAATCCAACTGATGAGTACCTAGATGCCATGATGAATGAAGCTCCAGGTCCTATAAATTTTACTATGTTTCTCACAATGTTTGGGGAAAAGTTAAATGGAACAGATCCAGAAGATGTCATCAGAAATGCTTTTGCTTGCTTTGATGAAGAAGCTACAGGTGAGAGATTCCTTCTAAGATGGCTGTACAGAAGTCTACATTGTAATCCTTTTATAGAATACCTTTTTAGTGGATACTTCTTGAAAGACTCTATTTCTCAGTAATTATGGCAAGACAATATAAAGTGCTCTCAATTCTGACACATCCTGTTTCTAGAAAAGGAGAGCAGTTTAAACTGTTGGTTACTTTTATTATTAATAACAAAGTATTGTTACATGAACCATCATTTTTATTTTGATATGAAAACCCTTCAATTTTTACTTTTGAATTCTTTTATGTGTAATTATAGGGAACTTAATTTTCAGTGGACATTTTTTTTAACCCTTTTTCTTTTACTACATAACATTTCTTGGCCTCCTTACACTTAGATCATGTGGCTTCTGGCTTTTAGGGTCACTTAAGCAAAAATAATCTGCCCCCAAATTTTGTCATCTCAAGCCATTTTAGAAAATTATTTTTTGGATTATCCTTACTATTCATTGACTTTAGTGTTAATTTTCACCTACCCCATTTAACCAAAGAGTGAAAAGTTTAGAGCATGCCTACAGAAAATAGGTTAGTAAAGATGGATCATTCAGAGGACAGAGAGAGCATTGGAAACAGAAATGATGTTCGGCAGCTCTAAATCTTCTAAGTACCACAAACCTAACACAATTTTACTATTTTGATATATAAGGTGTCTTAAATTTCTAGAAATAGAATTCCAGAAGTATATATCTTTGTAAACTGTTTAGTAAGATATGCTTATTTAACCTATCAAAGAAATTTTGCTTGATAAAAGATTCTCAGAATAGCCTTTCCCCCCTAATCTTTTTATCTTGTATTTTATAGGTACCATTCAGGAAGATTACTTGAGAGAATTGCTGACAACAATGGGAGACAGATTCACAGATGAAGAAGTAGATGAGCTATATAGAGAAGCACCTATTGATAAGAAGGGAAATTTCAATTATATAGAGTTCACACGCATTCTTAAACATGGAGCAAAAGACAAAGATGACTAAAAGGAAATGTCAAATTCATGCCAACAGTTCTTATTTTCACTTTGTTTATTTCTGAGACTTTCTGATACTGTTTGCATGCACTCAGTTTTTACAGCTTTTGCCTCTTAGGTATTTATTCCAAGCCGTTTGGTGTACACTTGCACCTCTGTAATCAGACTGGAAAAAGGGGGTTATAACTTTTTAAAAATAGAATTGGAGAAATGATCATTGACTTGTGAAAGCCTAAAGGAAAAAAAATCTCAAATTTCTGGTTTAGCTGGATTTTTTACACTTTTTGTAATAAATACTTTTAAAATAAAGGTTGTGAAAAAAGTATTTCCACTAAATACAGATGTTAGGTGTATTGAAGTAATTTCTGAAAATAAAAAACCTAGTGTTTTTAAATCTCAGTGGCCAAACACTTAAGTTATAGCTTATGGTTGAATCAGAAATTTCTTCCTCAGGAAGAGGTGTTAACTCCTCTATTCTTTATTCTTGTGCCAGATTAAAAACATTTCTGAGATGAAGTACAGTGGATGGCAGCATGGGCATTTATTTAGTACTATTCACTGCTTACAGAGAATATATGAAGTAAACTGTAGAAAAAAATGGGACTACTACTAGTTTTCTCACCATTTACAGCTTTCTGTCTACCTCCACTGTCTTTGTATTCCCAGTGCCTCTTAGCATACTGGACACTGAATAACTAACTCTGTTGAACCAAAAGTTAAACGAGTGCCATAATCTCATTTGTATGAGCAGGTTTCCTTTGCTGTCTTCCAATTTTGATTTATATTTGCATAGTTAATTTGTAGTGCTTGGATAGCTTTAATCCTAACTAAACTATACCTTGCCTCATCTATTTTGAATATTTGAGCACTGCTTAAGTTCATAAAACAAGATTATTCCATGTTTAATTCCAAATTTATAAGAATTTTTGTTAGATCAGTTGCCTAAATTTATAAAATTATTTCAATAGAGAGGTGATTCCAAGTGCCTTAAATTGGAAGTTTGCCTTTTTAAAAAAAATTGTTTGTGGCTGTTAGATTTCTTAAGAGGAATTTCCATATATATCTTTATTGAACTATCTGTGCCTTTTGAATGGAAAGTCTTTAAAGGTATATTTCATTTTATCTAATACTGCACAAGACATTGCACTGAATTATATAATGAATTCTAGGCCTTACACGGTCCCTTCATCTCTACTGCACTGAACAAAATACATATCCCTTAGGTAAAAGTTATATAAAAGTTATTTTTAGCTCTAGCATATTGCAAGATATAGCAGAGTCCTGCATAAGTGTTGTTTAAAATAAACCATAGTTTGCTTTTAGGGATATTGCTTCATAATTGAATTTGGCATGTCATATATACCACAGGTGTGTTCTATTTAAGCACAAATATTTGTATTTTGATAAAATGAGGATTCTTTAAAGCCAGTGAGTTTGAAGCAAACAAGTCTCTGTGTCTACTCCTAAGTTTTGCTTTAAACTTTTGAAATCATGAAATAAAATTATCTGTTAGAAGAAACGGGCCTGGGTGTTGTGGTGCACTCCTGTAATCCTGCTCCTGAAAGAGGCAAAGACAGATGGATCCTTTGAGCTCAGAAGTTCTGAGCTACAGTAGGGTGGAAGTAGATCAGGCAGTCCTGCTATATTCATTGCCCATGTGGTGAGCTCTCTGGGAGCACACCAGGGTGCCTAAGGAGGAGTGAATCAGCACAGGCCATAAACAGCTGGTTAACACTTCTGTGTCAAATCATTGATGCCCATGGGTGGCTGCTACACTTCTAGCCCATTAAAATCAAAATAAAGAGTTGCCAGTCTTCAGCCCCCAAAAAAAACAAAACAAAAAAAGTACTATTCTAACCTCACAGTATCAAGATCATGTAGGAACTGGTTGATTTTTTCCTCTCTGTTCTAGTCTTTGATGGCAGTAGGGTCATTTACTTGCTTCAGCGTCCTTATGTTTTGCACTTAATTTGAATATTGTATAAGTGGAGTCCTTTTTAGTCACCAACTGTATCAAGCAGAAGTTAGATAAAAACCATGGGATTCTAGATGAGACTAATCACATTTGGACAAATTCATAATTTCTTTAGATTACCGATGCATATTTTTGAGCCATGTCACCATCTTTTAGTGGTCATTCAGGGTTGTGCAAAGCAGGAAGCTGAAGCACTGGCAAGATTTCTGTGGTCAGTATCTGTATACTCACTGTTCTGCTTAGTAGAAGTTTGATGCTTAATAAAAATTCCTTGAATTCTCCACTCATAAAATCCAGAGCCCATACAGTGTGTATAAGTGAAGGATGCTAAGAATGGTATCAAATGGAAAAAAAAAAAAACGTCCTCCCTTACAAAATCAGTGGCACCAGCTTCGGTGATTCTGAAAGACCAATAGCACTATTAGTCTCTATAAGGAGGGATGGGAAGGTTGGGAGGTATATCAGCTTTGTCTACAACAAATGTCAGCAGCAAAAGCTTCTCCATCAGTCATTTCCATTTCAGAAAGCATTCTCCATTAGAGAAATAAATGCTTGATTTAGCAACAGTGATCACCGATGAAACAGCAGCTCCGAATTTAGCAACCACAATCACTACAGAGAAATAATTTGACTGACAACCAACAGCTTCCATGGTAAATTCCAAACCCTCTTTAGTAACAATCTCCAGTGGAAAATCGTCAGCTTAAAAAAATTCCATTGGAATAGACAAGCTTTCTTAGTCTAATGAAGCTTCAGGGTTTCGGCCTCATATGCCTGGCTACAAATATAACAGCTTAGATTCTGTATAGGGATCAACTTTTGCCTAAATAAGTAGCCTGATGAGTCCTTGACACTAGAAATTGAGTGGGATTTAGGCAATGAAAGCCAGCTAAGTGGCTCAGTGGATAGAGCACTGGGCCTGAAGTCAGAAGTTGTTGAGTCGTTTCTAACTTGTAACCCCGTTTTGGGTTTTCTTGGCAATGATGCTGTGGAGTGGTTTGTCATTTCCTTCTCCAGCTCGTTTTACAGATGAGGAACTGAGGCAAAAAAGGGTTAATTCACACAACTAGAACTGTATGAGGCAGAATTTGAACTTGGGTCCTCCAGACTGGTGTTTTATCCATCTAGCTGACCCAAGGACTCGAGTCAGGAAGACCTGAATTGAAATAAATTGGAAAAGGAAATGACAAACTATTTCATTAAATTAGGCAAAAAAAGGTTTGAGTGAGGGCCTAGGAGGAGTAAAATCCAATGAGTTCTCTACACAGAAAGGAAAAAGCCATGGAATCTGACAAATGTGGAAAGACAAACGGGATGTGGGTGAGAAGAGGGAAGAAAAGGAAGATAAAATGAGAAATGGAGTCAGTTGTGGTAGGGCTTTTGTCATGGAAAGAAATCTGGGAAGTGTCAGATGAGCAATGATGTTAAATATGTTATGCAAGATGAGAAAGGGAAAAGCTTTAAGACAAATCATAAGACTCATTTTTGACATGTATTCCTCACATATCTTCATTAACCCTCACATACTCATTTATGGACTCATGAATTCATCCTAGTTCACTTCCCTAAATGGTCATTAGATATGAACAGGCAGCTCTGGGGTAGAAACCCAAGCTATCAATAACCCACAGGAAAAAAAAATAGTTCCAAATCACTAAAAATTGTTCAGTTGAGTCAGACTCTTCATGACCCCATGGACCATACTGTCCATGGGGTTGTCTTGGCAAAGATACTAGGGTGGTTTACCATTTACTTCTCCAGTGATTTAAGGCAAGAGGTTAAGTGATTTGCCCAGGATCACACAGCTAGTGACTTCATCTGAGGCCACATTTGAACTGGGTCTTCTTGACTTCAGGCTCAGTATTCTAACCACTGAGCCACCTAGCTGCCTCCTCATCAAAAATAAGAGAACTGCCAAGTCAGAGTGGCCAAATAAATTGGGATAGATTAATGTTAATGGAATATTATGCTGTAACAATGAAAGGGCTGGATTCAGAGAAACAGGAATTGTATGAATGAGAATGAGCAGATAGCTCTAACAGAGAATAACCTGTATGCCATGACATCATTGTAAAAAAAACAATTCTGCAAGATAAAAGAACTCCTTCAATGGCCAATTTTAACTCCAGAAGAACAACAATGAAGCATTTTACAGACAGGAGAAATACATTTCTGGATGTGTGGAACTGTTTTGCTTCAGGAGGTTATTTGACAAAAGGAAGGATTTTGTTTTTTTAATTGTAGGAGGGATCTGAAGGTGGAGAAATGATGAAACATTTTTAAAAAACAGAACAAAAGGAGGTTCAAAAGGAGACAAACAGGCAGGACTGTTCTGAAACTAAATTGTTAAATCCATTATATATATATATATATATATATATATATTTTTTTTTTAAAGGTCAGTTGTTTTGGTAGAGATTGAGTTTAATATGTAATCCCCTTTGTTCTATTCTTTGTATGCAGAAAAAAAAAGCTCATGTTAATTGATGTTTAAATATAAAATAACAAAAAATTATTTTTAAATTTAAAATTAAAATTAAAAAAAAATTTAATTGTTCATTTACTATCAATGGTGATAATGGAAGTGCTGCTCTCCTCCCCTAACCAGTTCCTCCTTTTCTGTCTCAGGTTCCAAGCTAATATCTAGGTTCTCCTCTGATCTTCAGGTGCTTGGGACCCCTTACTAATGTATATTCCCCAGGCATTTTTTCCTTCCGCATTTACAAGCTCTAGAGAGGAACATCTGGCACAGACACAAGAAGGTAGCAACCTGTTCCCCCTACACTTACAAGTTCAACCACTGAGAGTTTTTTCTCAGACTCAATAAAGGTTACTTGCAAGCCTTACGTACTTTCAGTTAATGTTTTTTTTTCCCCCTACAAAGAAAGTAACCAAGATTCTTCTGTGTTCCCTACAAGCAATCTCCTTCCCTCCCTCTCATTACCTGGAGGCTCTCTGCTATGACAAGACTGATTCCTGGCCACCTGCTTTCTAATTTTGCCATTTCCAAATCCAAAAGAACTGTGGATTCTATGACCTGGGGTACTATAGTAGGAAAGAATCCAGCTTTCTGCACTGCCTCACAAGGAATTGTTTTTGCAGCCTCAATGAAGTCTAGTCTGGAGAGAAGCAAGTTAACGTCCCGGTTCCATAACTGAATCTGTCCCTGAACCAAGTGGAGCTATACCAAGCCACATAATATCCATGACTACTACTGACAACACCTAGAGGCAACTGTAGTAATACCAAGTCACCTCCTTAAGGCAGAGTCCCAGTGATGCTGAGAGCAACTGTCTCTCCAGGAGGGAGTCTGAGAATTAAGTATCTCAGTTATTGTTGCTTATCAGGTTCTATGGATTCTGTCTAGGTTTCTACTGGAACCGATTTGGAAAATGACTTTTAGTGATAGTTCCAGAGTAGGAACCACAAATGAGTGTGACTATTGGTCATGGGGACACAAATTGTGACAACTTAAGTTCATTTATTGTGGCAGTGCTCGAGTTCACACTACCTGAAATCAAGGTGTCTCTCTCTCTCTCTCTCTCTCTCTCTCTCTCTCTCTCTCTCTCTCTCTCACACACACACACACACACACACACACACACACACACACACACACAACCCCCCCACACACACCAGTACTGGAATAATGTCAAACATTTCAAGGGGCCAATAAAAGTAAGAAGGCAGATTCTCGGGTTCCTTATTCTTCTTGCCCTCTCTACAGGATATGACATAGTTGATCATTCCCCTCTGGAAAGACTACTCTCTCTTCCTGGATTTTCAAGACTGCCGTTTCCTGTTTCTCCTACTCATTTGATTACTTTTCAGTCTCCTTTATTGGCCTATGAGCTGAGTCCCTATTTCAACTCTTTGTCCTGGGCTTTCACCTCTTCTCTATATTGTCAGTGAGTTCATTAGCTCCTATGAGTTAAACTATCATCTCCATACTGATGACTCAAAATTTCATATCCAGTCCTCACCTCTTTCCTGAACTTCCACCCCAAATCAGAATCACCAACCACTGGCTGGATGTCTCTACCCAGATGTCCCATAGGCATCACCAATTCAAATCCAAAACAGTATTCATTATTTTTCATCTTAAGCTCACCCCTTTGCCAAACTTCTCTACATTTAGGGCACAAGTAGCCTTCTAATCACACATTTGGAAGCTCAACTCTATTCTCTTTCAACTCATAAAATCTTCGGCCAAGTCTACCTCTACATCTTTCTCATTCATTCCTTTCCACCATCACCCTAGGTAAGGCCCTCATCATCCTCTTTGCCTAGACTGTGTTCAAGAATCTCTAGTGGCTCCCAGTAATTTCCAAGATAAAATACCACCTTCTTTCTTTGACATCTAAAACCTTTCATAACCTGGTTCCAATGGATCTTTCAGGATGGATGACTTTATATTACTCCCACTTGCATTCTCCACTCCAACCAAACTGGCCAGCCATTCCCACTTCCATGCCCTCAAACAGGCTAACCCTTTCCATGACTCCATTTGAATGTAAGCTCATTTCCAGTAGGGATTGTTTCAGTCTATGTTCTTGTATCCACAACTCTCAGTTAAGTGCCTGGCACACCGTAAGCACCCAAGAAATGTTTGTTGGCCAAAGGCATACATATACTGGTAGCATGCCTAGAATGCTCTCCCTCACCTCTGCTTCTTGGAGTCTCTATCTCCATTTACAGCCCAGCTGATGTGCCACCTCCAATTCAAGTCCTTTCCTGATGTCCCTGGTTGTCAGCATCCCAGAAATCACTTTATGTTTACTTCTCTCTGCATATATATAGCACAGTGGAAAGAGAGCTAAGCCGTTTTGAAATTCCTGCTCTGCCACTTATCAATTATTCAACATGTATTTATTAAGGGCCCTATGTGCCAGGCTCTAGGGATACAAGTACAAAGAATGAAAAAATTCCAACTCAAAATTTGTTGTTGTTGAGATGTTTTTCAGTTCTGTCCAACTCTTCGTGACACCATTTGGAGTTTTCTTGACAAAGATACTGGAGTGATTTGACATTTCCTTCTCCAGCTCATTTTGCAGATGAGGAAACTAAGGCAAACAGGAAGACTTGGCCGGGGTCATACTGCTAGTAAGAGTCTGAGGCCAGATTTGAACTCAGAAAGATGAGTCCTCCTGATTGCAGGGCTGATACTCTACAAACTACTCAAAACATATCCTTAATGGAGAAGACAAGTATACATAAAAGGATTTCGGCACAGCATAAAGTTAATAAACAGATACTGCACAAAGTGGTTGAATACAAGGTAGTTTGGAAGGGAGGGCACTAAGCAGTTGGTGGGGAAGGGAAGGAAGGTGTATATCAGGAAAGGCTTCATGCAGAACACAGTGCCTGAACCATATCTGAAAGGAAAAGGACAAAGAGGGAAGGAAAAGAAGGCAGTATATCAAGGGCATGCGGGGTGGCCAGCACAAACGCACAGACACAGTGTCAGGAGGAATGTCAGTATTATGACACTGGACAAGTCACAACCTCTCTGGACTTTAGCTTTCTAGCTGTACAATGAGGGGCTTGGATTAGATGATTTCTAAGGTGCCTTCAAATTCTAGACCTGTGATCTTATTTTGCCAGCTGACCGTGATTACAGATGTGGTTTTTCTTTCTGTCTTCATACAGCTAATCACCTAGCACAGTACCTGGCAGGAAACAAGATACTTAACAAATGCTTGCTGAATTGAACTGAATTATATTTGCTAAAGATACTGTAAATATTCACAAAGTTTGGCTATGAAGAGGTAAGAGTACAGTGCTTGGACTTTGGCCTGCTCTGTGAGCTGTTCAAGAGTTGCTTTCAAACCGAAGTTCCCTGGATTTATTTCCTCACAGACCCTCCTATAACAACTGATGCCGCAAGGCACTCAACTCCATGTGCTCAGTGTATAATCTTCTGGATTGAACAAAAGGAGCTGGCAGGGCCACTGTTTCATTAAAGCAGCCTCTGTGGGAGTTCTTCTTGTTTGTCCAATTTTTCTTCTGGGTCATAGCCAGGATGACAGAGATGGTCAGCATCACAAATTGGGGGATGAAATATTGTGCCAACTTCATACATGGTTTTGAAGTTAATCATGAACTTTATCAATGAGAGAGAGAATATTTAATTAAACATTCATTACGTGCCTATTATATGCAAGGCATTGTGCTAGGAATATTTTTTGACCCAGAACCATAATTTCATCGCTATAGGGAACACTCAGTGAGGAAACTCCTCTATAAATGCAGAGTGGCATCTACTTGGCAACGGAGTCTTAGGGACTTGCCCTGAATCACACAGCTAGCATGTGGAAGAGGCGGCACTCAAATCCAGATCTTCCTAACTTCAAGGCCAGTTCTCTACCCTCTACTCTTCACTGCTCCTCTGTGCTAGGACTATCCGGACAAATGGAAAAAAATCTCTGCCTGAAAGGAGTTTAGTTTCTATTGGGGAACTGAAACACATAAACTAATAAATACAAAGCAATTGGAAGAGGAAGAGAGAGCACAAATGAGTTGAGAGGGATCAAGGGCTTCCCAGAGAAAATGGTACCTTTGGAAAACCTTGAAAGATGATTAGGGTAAGAGTAATAGGATGGGAATAGATTAATTTTTTTTAAGACTGATGCTAAACAAGTTGTGGTATATAATTCTGATAGAATGCTACTGTGCTGTAAGAAATGATGAGCTGGTTGATTTTAGAAAAAACACGGAAAGACTTCTATAAAATAATGAAGTAAAATGAACAGAACCAAGAGAATCTTGTATACAGTAACAGCAATATTATTTGAAGAATAAGTTATTCTGAGTATCATAAGTACTCAAATTAACTACAAAGCACCTATGGAGGAAGATACTATCTACCTCCAGAGGAAAAAAACCTGATAAATAGAAGCATGAATAATACGGTTTTATATATATTTATATAACTGTGTCAAATGGTGGCCTTTTCTAGTGTGGGGTGGGGAGGGAGGGACAGTTTGGAACTTAAACTGGAACCAAAAAATAAATTAAATTTTAAAAAATGACTGATAGCAAAGTATGTCTCCTGAGAGATGGGAGACCATAGGTGTGGAATTAGGTATACATTTTCAGAAATGACCAATGTGTTCATTCATATGCTTGCTTTATTATATTTGTTTGTTGGGAGGATTGGGGAGAGGTCTATGGCAGTGAAAGTGAAGCATCTAAATAGAGCATTTAAACATTAAAAACAATGTATGGGAAATCAACACCATCTTAAGGTATTTATTATGCAGGGATATTGTAACAAGAAATTATGCATAGGTTTTATAGGATTCAATGTTAGAAGCAACAACTTGCTTATTTTTCATATGAGGAAACTGAGGCCCAAAGGGGCAAAGTATTTTTTTGAAAATCATACAGATAATAAGTAGCAGAACTTAATCATGAAATCCAGGTCTACTGACTACTTTACAAAATACATGGTTCCTGTCCCCTATAAACAAACCCATATTCTCTCTCTTCTGTACCTTACATACTAAATTATTTTGAGGAACAGTCGTTCTGTTATTATGGTTATAATCACCACAGCAACATACCAAAAGAAAAACTTTAACTTTTAAAAATGTTAGTTTTAACTAAAAATTTAAAATTAAAAATAAAATTAAGTTTCTTTGGGAGTTCTCTTTCATCATTTTCAGTGCCTGAAACTGATGTCTGTGACGTTAAATATAATCCTTTAGTCTCAAGAAGAAATGGATAGCTTGATTTTTTTTTTAAGTAAAAACCATGAGGGTTCCGAGCCGAGAGGCCAGCACATAACGTTCTCTGTAAGGCTACGTACCGGTCGAAGGTAAGACAACTAAAGGACACCAGAGGAGCGCGGCGGGGGCCAGCGGGTGAAGGTGTCCGTGCACAGCCAGGGACCCAAGCAGCAGCTGTCCCGGCTGGCAGCTCGGACTCTTACCTTCCCTGTGGCAATAGCAGCCAGCCGGCTTCTGAGGCCAGACCAGGTGGAGGAAAGTGCCACTACCAGCGCCTAACGACAGGGCGGGCCTACGTCCCCCCCTCCCGCCCCCCCATTTCCACCAGACCCAGTTTACAGAATTCCAGGCCGCTCGGGCCCCGCCCTGCCCAGGGTCCAAATTCCGCGCTCGGCTCAACCCGGCCCAGCTCTGCACTCCCCTTTCTCTCTTTCCGGATCTGTGTCAATGCCAAGACCTGGTAACTTGGAATGCGGAACAGCCACAGGAATCTACCACCTTAAGGAACCGAGGGGGTGGGTGTCATGAGGGTAAGAATTATGCCTGCCAATAAAAACCGAAAAATGCCACTAAGGAGTGGCCACAAAGCACAGAAGAAGGTCTCCTCTTTACGGAGTAAAAACGTTCTCTAATCTGTCCATTTGGCAGGGGGTCGCAGAGACAACTTTCCTAAACACTACCCTCATTCCCTCCGAGTTGGACGCTGCCACTTCCGGAAGTGGCGGAGTCGAGACACCCCGCTGCTTTTCCTGTACCGTGAGTAAGCTGGTCGCTGTCACCTCGCAGCTGGTGGGCTCTGGTCTCGCGCCGAAGGGGCAAATCTAGATTCTCTTGGTTCTCTGAGGAGGAGGGTGAGTGGCGCCCGCGCCTTTGGAGCATGACACCTGCCGCCTCTCTCGGTTCCCGAGCTCCCGGCGCAGCTTCCGGGCGGACCCCACCCCAGCCGGCGGCCGTTGTGGGGGAGGGAAAGCGGTCCCAGCGGGGGGTGGGAGTGGGGGTGCCGCGGACTGGAAGGACCGGGAGTCTTTTTTCCCGAGTGACAGAATCAGCCTTGGGGGAGCGGGGAGTGGGTCTCTCTTGGGGAGGCGGATGCAGGGAGTGGGGTCTGTTGTCTGTGGTTGCCCCGCCCCTGATGGGCTTCCCTGGGGACTCGGTCTCTGTCCCGGGGGATGGGAGATGGGATGGGGTGAGATGCGGTAGAGTGGGGGTGGAGAGAGCAGCCGAACCCCGGCAGGGATGGAAGGAGGGCTGCTGCCCTCGGACCCACCCTGGAAACCTTGGCAGGGTGGAGCAGGGTGGGGCGGGGCGGGGGATTGGAATAGAAGAAAGCAGAAAGACTAGGATGCCCAACCCTGGAGCCTCAGGAATGACGCCCCGGATGCCCGCTGGCCGCTTTGCCCCCTGAGACTCCTGTGTCCCAACTAGCCATTCCCAGCTTGTAAGGGCAGGATTGTTGGCTGGGTCCAGAGAGGCTGAGCAGCAGCTTCAGGTGTGCATAACTTAGAGTAAAGGAAATATTCTTTGAGCATCACTATGTACCCCAGGGTTTTGGGGAGCATGAGAAGAAGTATGTATAGAGATAGGAATTCCAAAGAAACAATGTCTTGGCCGGGGCGGGGAGGGGGATAATAAATATAAAATACTTACATTTTTGTGTATAAAAACAATAGATATAAAATACAAGAATAGTGAAAAAAAGGAAGATACAAGTCTGACGAACAGAGGGTTTGGATTTGGAAGAAGAGGAATAAATAAGGTTGGGTAGGGTGTGACTAGTTTATGGAAAGTTTTTTAAAGATAGATTACAGGAGTTTAAATTTGATATAGAAAGCATTAAGGAGTCATTGTAAATTCTGGAACATAGGAGTACCGTGAGAAAAGCCTGCTGTAAGATGATTAGTCTGGCAGCATTTATGTATTGGAGGGAGGGGAGAGATAAAGATCAGCCTGTTATAATTATAGAACTTAGAGTGTAGAATTTAAGAGCTGGAAAGGACCTCGTTCACCCCACCCCCATTTTATAGATGAAGAAACTGGGGCATGGAGTGAAATAACTTTTGCAACATGACCCAGCTACAGAGTAGTAAAGCAAGGTGCCCCAGTTATCTATAGCAAGGTTATCTATCTCTCCACAGTTTTGCCTAGAATAAAATAGCTGTTACTGAGACACAAACCTTACAGATCTGTGCTTTTTCATTGGCTGTCCTCCACAATTGGAATGTACTCATTTCTCATTTCTGTCTCTTCTAATCCCTAATTTCCTTAAAGATGCAACTTAAACATCACTTCAGGGAAAGCCTGCCCTTCCTACTTTCTATTTATTATATTACAGAGAACTTTAAAAAACGAGAGGAGTTTGTATTTGATCCTTTGGGCAATAGGGAACCACTGGAGTTTATTGAGTAGGGGAGTTTACATGGTCAAGGCTAGTCGTTTGGGAAACTGTATCATAAATGGCTAATTATTGTGAGATCCAAGAACAATTATGTATATCGTTAAACTTGTTAGATTTACTTTGTTGTAAGTTTTATTTGATTATAGCACTAAATTCTTTTTGTGTGCATTATTCATAGTTTATTGCTCATTTAATGTGACCATTTGCTGGTGACTTAAAATGTAGAGAAAACATTGATCATGACTACTGTAGAAAGAAGTGGGAATGAAGAGAAATGGGGAATATGTGGGAAACATTTCAGAGAATTGACAGGAAAATTGACATTCATTCTTTTCCTCAATTTCTTCCATATTCAAAGGTTTTAGGTGAGGGCTTTATTCCTCTTGGCTCTCTTTGCTTTATGTTACTGTCTAGGAATTCTTTTAAATGGAGTCAGCTGTCATTTCTGTGCTGATCTGAACTCCTATCCCATGTTTGCAAACCACTATTACTTAAATGAGAGACAGCATGACATGGAAAGAGCACTAGATTTTGGAGTTATTGAATCTGGGTTTAAATTCTTTCTCTGTTCCCTATGCTGTGTGCCTTTGAACAGGCATTTCATTTTTCTGACTTTGTTTCCTTTACAAAATGAATAAATTGATGTGGATATTCTCAACGATCTTTTTTCATATTTTAGTCCTACGATCCTATGTGCCATAGTTGCCTCAGATTTATCAAGTTTAAAATAATTGGTTTTCCCAAGTCTCTTCTCTCCCCACCTCTCTCCCAGTTCACCTCCACCAAAAAAGAAAACCATCTTTTTATACAACTATCTCATTTCGTTCAGGATATCACTGTTCTTTCAGCAACTAACACAGGGGTTTATTTCCATCCCATCCTTTACATGTGCAAAGTACATAAAACATTTAATAAATGTTTGTAGTAAATGTTTGAATTGAATTAAACCATTCAAGAACAAAAGACCAAGAAGAGTTTTCATTTTAATTAAACAAGCATTTATTAAATTTATTTTTTATGTTTTAATTAAACAAGCATTTATGAAATTTATTATTAAATATCTACAACTCTCCAAGACACTGTGCTAGGTACTGAAAGAATTGTGCTACCCTGACAGTAATACAATAGTTGCAAAGAGAAGCTGAGTTTTGTTTTTTTATTTTTGGGGGAGATAGAAGAAAATAGGGAGTGGACAGTAATGGTGCTATGTAGGTGTTTGAAATTGAAAGATATAAACTAAACATTTCTTTGAGGAGCTTACATTGCACTGGGGGATACAAATGTATACCATAAGTAAATGAAAATTTTGTACAAAGTAGATTTGTAAGTGGTAAATTGGGGGAGCAGTAGTAAGCTATATTTAGCTGAGCCTTGAAAGGGGCCAAGAATTCCAAAGGTGGAGGTGAGCAAGGAGAGATTCTACAAATGAAGGACAACCTGTGCAAAAGTATGGAGGTGAGATATCATGTATGGGCTACAGCAAGTTGTAAATTATGAGAGGGAGAATAATATGAACCTGCTATGGAAAGCTAGATTGGAGCTGTAATGTGGAGGATTTTTTTTTTCTTTTTGGAGGGGGGAAGGCAGAGCAGTTGGGGTTAAGTGAGTTAAGAGCCCAAGGTCACACAGCTAGTAAGTATTAAGTGTCTGTATTTGAACTCAGGTCCTCCTGACTCCAGGGCTGGTGCTCTATTCACTGTGCCACCTAGCCGCCCTGAAGGATTTTTAAATAGTTGACAAAAAAGTTTCTATTTTATCCTTTGGGCAATGGGGAGTCAGTGATATAACCAAACCTATGCTTCAGTATATCAATTTGACAGCCGAATTTAGGATGGGTTACAAAGGGGAAAGACTGGAATTAACACCAGAGGTTCCCAAACTTATTTGGCATACTGCCCCCTTAAAAAAAATCATTCACTCAGTGCCCCACTGTTGAGGTTTGGGGGCATAGGGGTGTAACAGCAAGCACCCTAGCACACCCAGGGCGGCTACTAGCACAGGTTCTTAGATCTGCTTTTCTAAAGGAAAGCAACTCAAAGTGGGTTAACAATCTTACTTTAATCAATCAAATACCATTTACCTAGTTCAGG
>CM053580.1:406690864-406709325 GCA_028627135.1 Pseudochirops cupreus
GGGAAGCTGCAAAATGGAGACGGGTGCAGAACCTCTGCCTTTTGCTTTCCCGCCCTGGAGGCGTTTTGGCCAGACCGCTTTTCTCCCAAGACCTCTCAATTCTCCCAAGACCTCTCAAGCCCCGGTGACCTAGTTCTCAACACTGCTCGCAGCTGCCGCTAATCCGCTCACTGCTCCTCTTGTCCGGCCGCCCCCGGGGCTCAGCAGCGACTTCAGGCCAGGCTGGTTTCTGTTCGCAGTGTTGATATGGTTCCTCGTAGCCAAGCTGACTTTAGTGGAAGGTATATTTGTGTGTGTTTTGGAGTTCTAGGATTAGTTTAGAGTCCTATTTTATGGGTATTTTGGGGTGGCTGTGTGAGAGCTGCGATATGTTGCTGCTGCTACGCTGCCATCTTGGCTCCGCCCCCCCTTAGTACTTCTTCGTGTAATTTGAGGCCTAGAGGTACTATTCCTTTTTCATTTCTACCTTTCTTTTTCAATTATTTCATTATTCTCCTGGATATTCTAGATCTTTTGTTCCTCTAAATGATATTGTTATTATTTTGTCTAACTCTATAAAATTTTCCTTTGGTAGTTTGATTGGTATACCACTCAATTTGTACGTGAAATTTGGTAGGTATTGGGATTATTATGTTGGCTAGACTCAACTATGAGCAATGAATATTCCTTCAGTTATTTAACTTGTTCTTTATTTCTTTACGGAATATTTTTTAATTTACCTCCATGGGTCCTATGTTGCTTTGGTCGAGTGCGTACCAGATATTTTAAGCATCATTTCATTAATTTGAATACAAATTCTCTATTATTGCTGCCTAGATTTTTGCAGCCTGCAATTTTACTGAAGCTGTTTATTGTCTCAATTAGTTTCTTCGCTAATTGCCTAGGATTTTCTAAGCAAACCATCAAGTAAACCATAGCAGCAACTGGGAATAGCTTTATCTCTTTGTCTTTATGCCTTTAATTTCTCTCCCTTATCTTTGTGCTATTGCTAGCATTTTTTGGACCATGTCAAATAACAGAGTGCTTATGGTACTATATATATTGAGAAAACTTCTAGTGTTTTACCATTGAGTAGAATGCTAACTTTTGGGTTTAGATAGATATTTTTTTTCTTATTAAAAAAATCCTTCTATACCTATGTTTTTTAGGGCAGGGTGTGGGGGGGGCATAAATGAGTTTTGTTCTTTGTGAAATGTTTTTTCTGCGTCTATTGCTATAACTATGTGCTTTTGAATATTTTTGTTTCTAATGTGATAAATTGTGTTATTTGTTTTTTCTAAGGTTGAGCCACTCTTATGTCCAGATGGAAATCTGAGCACTCTCAAAGGATCTAGGTTGGAATTCCATTTTTGTTACTTACTATATGAGTTACTCTGAACAAGTCACTTAACCTCTCCAGACCTCAGTTTCCTCATCTGTAAAATCAGAGTGGTGGACTAGATGAACTCTAAAGCTCTATCTAGCTCTAATACTATGACACCATGAATGATTTTTAAAAAAATAAATTTCAAATATGTTTTACCAGGATTTAAAATTTTTTATGTTGATGTTTATTACTGATATTAGCTTATAGTTTTCTTTTTTTGCTTTCTGTCTTTCTATGACTTAGGCACTGGGACTATATTTGTTTCATGAAAGGAGTTAGTAGAATGTTTCTCAATTTTTGAGGTTAATTTCTGCTATATAGGCACTAAATATTCTTTAAGAATTTGATAGAATTCTCCTGGTCCATCTATACTTATCTATCTATCTATCTATCTATCTATAGATAGATAGATAGATAGATAGATATAGATAGATAGATAGATAGATAGATATACACTTATATACATCTGTACTAGGCTTATGGTTTGTTTGGTTTTTTTGTTGTTGTTTTTCATTTTGGTAATTCTTTTACAGCTAGTTCAATTTCTGAAATGTGATCATTTAAGATCTTTATTTGTTGTGAAGTTAATTTGGACATTTTATATTCTTATAGAGAATATTTGTCTATTTCATTTGAATTTTCAGTTTTGTTGGTATATTTCTTTGCATAGTAGATTCTGATAATTCAGTTAGTTAATCATTCCTTTCTCTCTCTTCTCTCTTTCTCTCTCTGGTTTCAGGATTACAAATTTTCTTCTGAGGACTGCTTTAGATACATTCCAGACATTTGAGTGTGTTGTCTCATCTTTATCATTCTT
The DNA here is from genome assembly GCA_028627135.1 of Pseudochirops cupreus. Lineage (NCBI taxonomy): Eukaryota > Metazoa > Chordata > Mammalia > Diprotodontia > Pseudocheiridae > Pseudochirops > Pseudochirops cupreus. The sequence continues at coordinate 406,693,048 of CM053580.1, forward strand.
TTTAACATAGTCACTAATTGTTTCTATGGTTTGTTTTTTGACCCACTCATTAGTATTTCATTATTAATTATCCATTCAAGTCTTTTTTTTTTGCTTGTTCTCTCTGAATTGATTGCAATTTTTACTATGCTATGGTCTGTAAAGAATGCATTTAGTATTCCTGTTTTTCTACATTTATTTGCAATTTTTGGAGCCTGAATACCTGGTCCATTTTAAGGAAACATATATATGTGTGTATGTATATGTATACATACATATATATACATATGTAATATATATGCACATGCACACAGCTACACACACACACACACACACACACACACACACACACACACACATGTTCTTTAACAGTCCCGTTCAGATCTCCAAGAGTTTGTCAGGCCATAGTTTGCCTTTTGTTTACTTTTCTCTTACATTTGTCCAGCTCTGAGAGAGAAGCTTTAAAGTCTCCTATTTTGTGTCATTATCTTTATCTTTTCACAATTTTTATTTGATTTTTTAACTTTATAAATTTAGATGCTATGCCATTTGGTAAATAAATATTTAATATTGATATTGAGTTTTTGCCTTTAAAAAAATTATAATTTTCTTATTTATCTCTATTGACAGCTAAGTGACAGCATTGGACAAAGAACAAGGTCTGAAGTCAGAAAGATCTGATTTCAAATCTACCCTCAGATGCTTACTAGCTCTGTGACACTGGGCAAGTCACCTAACCTCTATCTGCCTCAGTTTCCCCATCTACAAAATGGGAGTAATAATGGCTCCTACTTCCCCAGGAACGTTATAAGGATCAAATTAAATAATATTTGTAAAACACTTAGCACAGTGCCTAGCACATAGCTGTAGTTGTACTCTCAAAAAGGACCATGACATCAGGAAGATGATGCCATGACTTGCAAGTGAATTTGATTTAAGTGAGGGAGGGTTATGCAAGGTCACCAGCTTCACTTTCTCTTCTGGAGCCATCTGGATCCAATGGCAAGAGATAGATCAGGACTTTTGGAGATCCCTTCCTGGCAGCACCCTCCTACCCCCTAGGCACATGGTAAATCAATAAATGCAGGTTCATTCATTGATTTTAAACTGTTCTCAAACTAGTGACGTTTGTTGTAAATGTTTGTTTTTGCTTTGTCTGATGCCACGATTGCAACTCATTTTTTAGATTCACCTGATGCATGATAAATTTTGTTCCAACCTCTCATTTTGATTCTGTGTAGGTTTTTGCTTTTCAGTTGTGTTTCTTATAAGCAACAAAATGTGAGGTCTTATTTTCTTCTCTATTCTACTACTATCTTCCAATTTATTGAATTATTTAGTCCATTCACATTTAAGTTGTGATACTAAAGTTTATGGTTCCCTCCATTTATATCTCTAGTATTTTTTTAAGAGTTTTTCTTCTCTTTTAAGTTACCACTTTGTCTCTACAACTGGTTTACCTTAAATTTCTTTGATGCAATCCCTTTACCCGGACCCCACTTCCACCCTGGCCTTGCCTTTGCTTCCATTTGTGCATCCCTATTTTTGGCATTTTTGTTGGCTTTTTTCCTTTCTTTTATTTATTTAACACGGAGGACTGGCCAATGGGAAGTCAGTCCCTAGAGCATAGGCAATATACTCTGCTTGGTGAGGAAATTGATGGGATTAAAATTGATGGGTTGATTGCTTTCTTTTAATTAATTGGTCTTATTTGCTTAATTGTGATAGTGGTAGTGGATATTGAGTGGACCACACTGACTCCATCTTGTGACTCTACTCCAGAACTAGCCAAGTTCCCTTTCTACTTAATTTCTATCTTGTGAGATAACTTTATTTAATTGTGGAAATTGTAAGAGGACTTTGCTGCATTGTTTAAATCTAGCCCTGCATAGCTGGGAAGCTGGACCAACTCTACCTGTTGCTTAGAGACCCTTAACTAAGGGCTTGGGTTATGCTGACCAGAAACCCAATCAGATCTGAAGACTGATGCAAGGTGTTTTCTCACAATTTTACTTCTCAAGCAACCCATATGTCTTATCTGAAAACTGGGCCTGTGCTGATCAATTGGTTATTGTTTCCCTGTTCCTTTGATTGAATTCAGACACCTGACGGAAGCAGGTTCTCTCTTTTTCTGATTTCAGGAACTGCGCCTCTTTCCTCTCCCCCTCCCAGCTTGCATAGTTTCTAATCTTTCCTCCAATTAGAAATCAAATTACTTAATTTTGTATCCAGGTTGATTGCTTTCTTTTAATTAATTGGTCTTATTTGCTTAATTGTTTTTTAATGCAAAATACTGTATTTAGGGCACAATGTCAAAGCTGAAGAAAGCAGTTGATCTGGATTTGTTATGCAATTGGCGTACATTGCTTGGGGACATGTCCAGTTGTCCTGATGTGTATCTGGCCATTGGACTCAGATGGCTCCAGAGGAGAAAGTGAGGCTGGTGAGTTTGCACAGCACTCCCTCACTTTAATCCAATTCACTTGCATGCCATGGCATCACCTCCTTGATGTTACAATCCTCTTCAAGAATGAAGGAAAAATAGCAACTTTGTCGCTGGGAACCCAGCTGGAGGAACTGACTAGTTTCTTTCTTTCTTTTTTTCTCTTTCTTTCTTCCTCTTTCCTTTCTCTCTCTTTCTCTTTCTCTTCCTTCATTCCTTTCTTTCCTCTATCTTCCTTCCTTCCTCCCTCCCTTCCTTCCTTTCTCCCTTCCTTCCTTCCTTCCTTCCTTCCTTCTTTCCTTCCTCACTTCCTTCCTTCCTTTCCTACTCACTTCCTTCCTTCCTTCCTTCCTTCCTCCTCCATTCCTTCCTTCCTTCCTCCCTTCCTTCCTTCCTCCCTTCCTTCCTTTCTCCCTTCCTTCCTTCCTTGCTTCCTTCCTTCCTTTCTTCCTTCCTTGTTTCCTTCCTTCCTTTTAAATCTTGTGGTTTATAGTCTACATTTCTTTCTTAAAGACCAAACCTTAAACCCAAATTACTCTGGCTCTCATCGATTGACCAACGATAGGTCCCAGACCAAACCTCACTTGGTCATTGTTTGGGCCCTGGATGACTCAGAATAAATGTAAATAGAAATTGTTTTGGCCAGAAACTGAGGCTCTTCCCCTCCCAGTTTGATTTTTTTTTCTAACTATATTAGAGTCCATTCACTGCCTCATTTTTTTTTAACCTAGCCTTAATCACTGGATGACAGTTGCCTCAGTCAAACTGAGACCTTAGCTTTGAAAGGCCTAGGTCTTTCACTGCATCTGGGGCCATCTCCTGTTGTCTGATGTGTATCTTGCCCGTGGACACAGATGGTTCTGGAACAGAAGTGAGGCTGGTGACTTTGCACAGCCCTGACTCACTTAAATCCCATTCATTTGCCTGTCATGGCATCACCTCCCTGATGTCATGGTCTTCTTCAAGAACAAAGGACAAACAGCAGCAGTATGCATTACTTAATAAATCAATGTGCTTGAAAACCCAGTCATTTCATCTTTTACCTGCCTTACTGGTGTCAATGTACATAGAGAGTTTGGTGAGCCTGCTTCTAAAAACTTATGATGTTATATAATGGAGGAGCCTTTTCTCTACTTCAGAGCGTGTGCAGTTATTATTTGCCTTTCCTTTCAGTTTACTTGGTAGCGACAAAAATCTTTTTAGTCGGCAGCTATGCAAGAATTATGTCTTTCTCCCTTTCCTGCCCCACCTTGCTCTCTAGTTCCTTCTTTCTTCTTCTTCTTCTTCTCTTCATTCTTCTCTCCCCTCTCTCTCTTGTCTGTCCCCAGCTCTTCCTTCCTCTTCTTCTTTCCTTCCTTCCTTTCTTCCTTCCTTCCTTCCTTTCTTTCCTTCCTGTTCTTTCATCTCTCTCTCCTCTTTCTCTCACCATGAAATTGTGAACACATTATGCTGTTATTTTTCTCTCTGTTGTACTCCATTCTTTCCTGTTCTTAGGTGAATGAGTATAGAAGAGTTTAGTTTTTAAAATCTCCTATTTTTTCCCTACCCTATAAATTTTGTTTTCAAGGTTTTATTCTGCACCTTTTCCTAAGAAGAATTTCTTTTCTTATTCTTAATGGTTAGGTTTAAGTTGACAATATACAGGCCTAAGTTGTATCTTGAGCTCCTTTGCTTTTTGAAATATGCTATACATTTCTTCTGGCAAAATCTAGTGGTTGCATAAAATTCTTGTGTATTCAGATTTTCTTTCCTTCATATTTAAAGATCTTTCTCCTAGCCATCTGCAAAATTTGTTGGTTTTCATTGGAATTATTAAGTTTAATGATTTGCGTAAAGTAATTCTAAGACATAATTTGATGTGTCTTGAAATTTGAAATAACCATCCTTTTTTGGAGGCTATGTATGGATTCATTCCATTGGTGCTTGGTTTTCTATATGCAGAGGTTCTGGGAAGTTTCTTTGTGCTATTTACCACATTAGGAGGCGTTTTTTTTTTTCAATTTATTATTTGTTTTCAGTTTTCAACATTCACTTCCATGAGTTTTAAATTTTCTCCCCCTTCCTCCCCTTTCCTCCCCAAGGTGGCATGCAATCTGATATAGGCTCTATACATACATTCCTATTAAACGCATTTTCACATTAGTCATGTTGCATAGAATTATAACAAATGGGAAAAACCATGGGAAAGAAAACAAAACATAACAAAACAAAACAAAAGAGAAAACAGTCTGCTTTGCTCTGCATTCTAATTTCATAGCTCTTTCTCTGGATATGGATGGCATTTTCCATCACGAGTCCTTTGGAAATGTTTTAGGTTCTTGCATTACTGAGAAGGGCTAAATCTATCAAAATCAGTCCTCGCACACTGTGGCTATTAACGTGTTCTCCTGGTTCTGCTCACTTCACTCAACATCAGTTCATATAAGTCTTTCAGGTTTTTCTGAAGTCTTCCTGCTCATCATTTTTTGTAGCATGATAGTATTTCATTACATTCATATGTCACAACTTGTTTAGCCGTTCCCCAATTGATGGGTATCCCCTCAATTTTCAGTTCTTGGCCACCACAAAAAGAGCTGCTGTAAATATTTTTGTACGTGTGGGTCCTTTTCCCATCTTTATGATCTCTTTGGAATACAGCCCTAGAAGGGGTATTGCTTGGTCAAAGGGTATGCACATTTTTATAGCCTTTTGGGTATAGTTCTAAATTGCTCTCCAGAATGGTTGGATCAGCTCACAGCTCCACCAACAATGAATTAGTGTTCCAACTTTCCCACATCTTCTCCAATATTTATCATTTTCCTGTTTTGTCATGTTAGCTAATCTGATAGGTATGATGTGGTATCTCAGAGCTGTTTTGATTTGTACCTGTCTAATCAACAGTGATTTAGAGCATTTTTTCATATGACTAGAGATAGCTTTAATTTCTTCCTCTGAAAACTGCCTGTTTTTGACCATTTATTAATTGGGGAATGACTTGTATTTTTATAAATTTGACTCAGGTCTCTATACATTTTAGAAATGAAGCCTTCACATTAGGAGTTTTTATGAATTATTCTTGGAACGTTCTTCTGGAAGACCTGTGATTTCTTAAGTTTTTTCTATACATCTTATCTTCAAGGTTAATGGATTTGGCTTGTGTAGAAATCGTATATTCTTTTTTCATATATTCTTTTAATGCTACTGCCTTTGTCTTCTCTTCTACCACATTTTCCTCCACTGTAGTATTTTCATTTTCTTTTTTTCTGGAGGGGGTAAGGCAGAGCAATTGGGGTTTAAGTGACTTGCCCAAGGTCACATAGTAAGTGTTCGGTGTCTGAGACTGGATTTGAACTCAGATCCTCCTGACTCCAGGGCCAGTGGTCTATTCACCGTGCCACCTAACTGCTCCTAGGTATTTTCATTTTTCCATATATATTAATTTCTCTTTTGCTTTTTTAAAGATATTTTCCACAGGGGATTCAATTTTTCTGATCATATCATTGAAGTTTCTATTTTTGTTTTGAATCATTACACTGAAAGCTATGAGTTCCTGACACATTTATTAATTGCCTCTCATAGACTTAATTTCTTTTAACCATTCTGAAATTTCTTCTTGTCCCATGAGCTCTTAAGATTCTATAGAATTTTGTGTTTCATCGGGAATTGATTTACTTTTCTTTGCCTTGTAATACTTGTTAAGAGAGTTGCATAATCTCTTTGAGCATTTAATATTTATCCTATTTTTAGGTCTCCTCTTGATGATATTTGTTTGTATTCTGAGTTATTATTGAGTTTTCTTCCTCTTGACATAGTTGCTGTTTCAGCTTTTTTTTCTTATATTCTCTCTGTTCCTATCACTTATTTTCTGATTCCTCTCATTTTGATGATGGATATACCCCTGACAGTGGACTAAAAATCTGACTTAGTTTTTTCCCATTTGGTGAGATTTAGGGTTCGCCACTCTGGATCACTGCCTAGATGTGTTCTGAGGAAAGAAGACTACCTTTCAGCTTCATTTCCTTTGGTCAAAGTAGAGCTACTCACCCTGGACCCTTTTCAAGTTCTTCCCTTTGCTCTTGTTCTTTCTTTTTCTGACTGGGCTGAATTATCATTTACTGCTTTTTTTCCTTTTTTCTTTCTTTCTTTTTTTTTTCCTGCAGGGTTGAGGAAGGGTTTCCAGACAAATTCTCTCCAAGGGCAGAAGTCAACCTACTTTTGCTCCTCCTCCTTCCTTCCATGCCTGGGAAGAAGCAGTGTCTGGAACCAGTGGGTAATAAGAAGGGGATGAGCTGTACCAATGAATTCTACCACAGGAGGAAATAGAGTGCATTTCAGGCACAAGCTTCTGGGTCAGCTTGTGTCAATCTGTGCATTTCTGCTGGGATCATGGAAGCTGGCAGGAGAGATGTTTCGAGTCAGCACTTTAAGGATTAGTGATCTCCAGCATTAATTCACAAAATTTTACCTTGTTAGAGCTTTCCCTTCTTATTTGTCTTGCAGTTTCAGTTATGATTGCATAATTCCTCTTTTGCGGGTTTTTGAGAATTAGTGAGAACTGGGGTAAGTGTCTTGTCTGTTATTTTGTTGGTCTCATGACTCAGAAAGCATTACATCCTTCTTGATTCTATCGCTTTCCTTGAATTCCATGAGACTGCTCTCTCCTGGTTTTCCTTTTCTGTTCCTATAGTTCACTAACTTCATTAACTCCTCATTCTCTTCCCACCCCTTAAATATGAGCATACCTCAATCTTAGACTGTTTCTTCTTCTCTCTATGCTTTCTTCTTCCCAATAACTAAAAAAACCACTATCAGTGGCTTTATTTATCTGAATGATTCTCAAGCATGTGTTTTCCAATCTTCAACTCTCTTGGAACTCCAGGTCCAAACCTCCACCTGGGTAGCTTAAGTCCAAACAATTTTAGCTGATTTTTGAGACTTGCAGATTCCCATAGAAAATAACACCTATCCAGTAAGACTAAGATCAACAAGACTTTATTATGGGTACATTTTAATTCATGCAAGGAAAAGCTTATTGCTTAAGTTGAGTAATCCAGGTGCTGAAGGAAGAGGGCATGGGAAAAGGGTTTCAGAGCAAATATATGACCAGAAAATAGTCACCAGAGAGACAAGGTAGGTACAATTGGGATGCCAGACATTGTCAAGTAGCAAGTGGAGGGATATTCAGTGAGATGAGCTTCAGACTATGATGAAGGGTGGCTATGATCCTGAGGAGAAACCTGGTACTCTTCACTCCTCCTAGTTGGTACAGAAATATCTGAGTCATATTCCACCACAGTGCAAGTCAGAGAGGCAGATGGTCTCACAAAAGACAAATCTGATTACTTTCTTGCCTCATGACGCAAGCAGGAAGGCACCAGAGATAGCACAGCATGGGAATGGAAGTTGCAAGTATGGAAGGTTTCAGGTATAGAAGGGTCCAGAAAAGAGGTTCTAGGCAGGATGAAAAGCCAATGAAAGATCAGAAGCAGCCTGTTGCATACAACCTTATGGATCTTAAAGAGTGCTACCCTCACCCCCAGCAAAGGTTTTTTCAGACTATTATATCCTGCTAGTACAACAAACTTAATGCCAAAAAATCAAACTTATTATCTTTTCTCAAACCCAGTTCCTCTTCCTTATTTCTCTGTTTCGGTGCATGTATCTTCTTCCTCCCATGTTTTAGTCACTAAGCTGAATCAAGGATGAGTTGAATCAAGACTGGGCACTGTCAACCTCAACTCCTCCATTTCTCTGACTGCCCACATATGAACAGTTGTCAAATCCTAATGAGCCATTTCCAAATATTTTTTTGTGTCTGTTCCCTCTTTTTCCTTGATAATGTTACCATACTAGTCCAGGCCCTCCTTACTTCTAACTTGAACTAATGCAGTAGTTCTGAACTAGTCTTTGCCAGAGAATCATAGAATTTCAGAACTGTACGACACCTCAGCAGTTGTCTAGCCCAATCCATATTCAAAATAAGATTCCCCAGTTGTGGCCATCTCACCTTTGCTTAAAGCCAGGAATGTGCTGGTAAATATTTAACAATTAGCTCTCTAAAAGAAAAAAAAATTACATGTATGTATGTATGTGAGACACACTTTTAAGTTTAATCTGCATTAACATTTTCTCCATAACTTTTCTAATTCTAGACAGTCAACAAAACAATAAATAAAGCTCTTTTGGTAACATCTACTGATTTCTGAGGTGCTCTCATGGAAAGTTTAACAATACAATCTATGGAACTGGTAGGAGCTGGTTTTAGTAGAACCCTGCTTATAGCACATTGATGAAGTGAAATCCACTCCTACCTGTCCATTCCACTTTTGGATAACTCGAAATAGAAGAAGGATTTTCCTCTTCTAACCATGAAGAGCTACTGCTGGGCTGACGAGGACTAGAGGATGGTGCTCACTCCATTTTCTGTACACAGCTCTGAAGTTTGGGTTGGGTTCAGTCCTTGGAAGTTTGTCTCTAATGAGAAGTTGGGTTCCTTTTTCTTATACTCATTAAACCCCCAAATCAGCACCCCAGAGACAATATCTAAGGTTTCTCCAAAAAGGGAAGGTATATACAATATAAATCAGGAATGGGACAGGTCATTTATCCATAAAAGACATGCCAAACATTAAAAAATCATAGCATACATTAATAGCACAAACTCAAAAGAGGATCCAGTAACTTAACTTATGACTACTGTTACAGTTTGTTGAGAGGTTGATATTCAACCCTCATCAGAACATTTAAAAAATTTGTTGGACTATTAATCAAGCATTTTACATTTCACCTCTACTTTGCACTGTCCAAACACTCCTGGGATATGTCTGCTGGTAAAAGAGCCAGGCTTGAGTCATTCCTCTTGTTCAAGGCCATGCTGTCCAAGACCATGAGAGTACTTTCAAGGACTCTTCCCCGGTAGACATTCAGTTTGAACCCACTGAGACCCAGGACCTTCAAAACTCACAAGGTTTCCTCTAACCGTGGACTTGGGCATCTGAAGATAAATATTCATTCTCTTGAAGTCAGGAAAAGAATAAACACAAAAGAGAAAAAGGCAACCAGGGACCCAAGTGCAAGGATGCCCAATTGAATTCCCTTGTACTCATTGCCACATAGGTCCAGTCACCGTCATGGTGGGAAAGACAAAAGACAGTCCTTCCCCCTCCCTCACTGAAATTCTCCAAGTTACATGATACCAACTGGAGAATCAAAGGAAAAATTGCCAACTAGAAGCAGTATGTTTTTAAAAATTGATGCAGCACACTACCCTAATATTATTATCCTGGGGCAAGGGAAGACCAAGGGACTAGTCAGAGTTTGACACTTCTGATTAACACATCAAATAGAAACAGGTCACAAAATTCTCATGTGGTTGACTGGAGCCAAGAAAGGCAACTCTAAGCATGTTCTATATGATGGCCCTTGTTACACTTGCATCATGCTTAAAACTTCTGTCCTCTCCATTTTACCCTACACAAAGTGACTAACTACTCTTTCTCTTCATAGTTCTGGAAATGTTTTTCCCTATTGTCTCCTGAATAAAATCCAAACTCCTTAACTTGGTTTTCAGGGATATCCACAATCTGATTTCAGTTTTATGTTACATCATTCCATAGTAAGGACTCTATGCTATAGCCAAATTGGGCTTTTTAAAAAAATCATTTCACAAGCACATCATGAAATTTCCTGTCTCCATCTCTTTGCTCTCACCATTCCTTTTGATCCTAGGAAGTGACTTTCTTAATAGGTATGGAAAGTCCCATCCCAGTTGTCTTTACCTAGTAATATTTTGTATGTTTCAAAACCTGGCTCAAGTGTCATTTTCTCTGTGAAGACTTCCTTGAATCTCCCCATCAAAATGTTCTCTCTTTGAAGCTCTAATAGCATTTTGTTCCTTTCTTGTGCATTTATCATTATGCATTATTATACCTTTTTATCATAGTTATTTGTGTACACATATTATCTTCCCTCATTAATTATAAGCCCCTTGAGAGGAAGGATCACAATTTTTCCCCTTAGGCTCTCTCCCAGTACCTAGCATCAGGATCTGCACGAAGTAGACATTGGACAAATGTGTATTATTGTTGTTGAACGAATGTCTTTGGAACACATATTGTTCATGTGTCGCCTGAGTAATAAAAAAAGAGAAAGATTTTAAAGGTCTCTTTTAGCTCCCCTATTGATGCTCCTTTCTCCAATTTTGGTGCCCTTTCCAGGTAGCCAGTACACACATGTCTCTTGGAATAAACAGATCCTAGATTTAGGGCTAGAAAAAACTTCAGAGTACATCTAGTCCATTTTACAAATAAGAGTGGAGGCCCAAAGAGGTTAAGTAACTTTCCTGATGTTGCACAGCTAGTAAATGACTGAGGTGGGATTTGAACCCAGGACTTAATCCTATTTGCCTCAGTTTCCTCATTTGTAAGGAAATACCAAACCACTTCATTATCTATGCCAAGAAAACCCCAAATAGTGTCACAAAGAATTGGACATGACTGAAAAATGACTGAACAACACGTCCTAACTCCACATCCTTTCCACTGTGGTATCTTACTTTAAAACTATCTGCCGTTGTGTCCAATTCCTTTAGAAATTGGGAGTTAGCGTGGTACAGTGGAAAGAACACTGTCCTTGGGGAGTTCTCACTTTTTGACTTACTATTTAAGTGACCATAAGCAAGTCACTTAACCTCTGTGGCCTCTGGGTACCTCAAGATCAAGAAAGTAATCAATCAACTAATCAAGCATTTACTGAGTACCTACTTACCATATGGTAGGCAATGGATTAGGCTTTGGTTATGGAAAGACAGAAATGAAGCAGTTTCTGCTCTCAAAAAACTTAGATACTCAAAAGAAGGGGTTGGATCTGTCTGTCCTCCCTCATCTCCCAGCCTCCATTTTGCTACTTTACAGGTATAATAGTTTCAAGACAAAAATCTGCCCTGCTGATCCCGCTTCAGGGCCGAGGGTAATCCTTAGCAGGGGTACACTGGCCTCTTTGGTCTCTCCCCACAGAATCACTGCTACGCGAAGGACCATCACAAACAGCAAACTGTAAGTAAACCCATTTATTAAAGCAAAATATCAAACAGAAATTGAAGAAGTTAAACAGATTGGGATATACCAGAAAATACACAGAGTGAATGGAATTTTTTAGATGGGAGATGAGGCCTCAGAGACTTTAATGCCCTGTTGTCTCTAGGGAGCTAATGGGCTGGTACATGTGAAGAAGCCAGCTTCACCTACTTGTCTGTAGCTTCTAATATCTTTTTCTCACTCTCCGTGTCTGGGGTCAGTCTCTAAGTGAGTCTGCAACCACATATGTCTCCAGAAGAAGAAAAGGAAGAATGTTTCTCCTCTCCAAAGCTCTAGGACCAGCTCTGCCCCCAAGCAGGCAGGCATCTGCATTTTATCTTCCCATCTAGTCAAGCCTAAAGCAGCAGCCCATAAAATGCACTATGCTTAGAAACTGGGGCTATATAATAGTGGTGATTCCAGGTGCTCTGGCAGGCTGGTCAAGGTCCCTACCTAGATGGTAGGGAAGTGTTTGGGGGGTTATTATGAAAACACATTTACTAAGGTCTGTCTCCCTACAGACAGCTATGGCCCTGGTTTTCCTATCTTTCCTGTTGAAGCAAAGAGTTCGCTTTTAGCTTGAGCTTCAATTGAAGTTTGTCTATTTGTTTGGGGGAAGCCAGTGGAATACCCCAGACTTTGAGGTGGGAAACAAAGGCACAAAGATATTACTTCTCCTTTTATCTGTTAGGGCCCCCTAACCTTCTACCTCATCAACAAACTGTAATCCTGTGCATATCATAACCAGGAAATTTTTCAGACTTTCTTCTAGTACTTTCATTTAAATTGAAGCCTTCTGCTAGTCCTCCCATCCTTAGTTTGCCTCTCTGTCTTCTTTATTTCCCTTCCTATACTCTTTTCATTGCAGTCAGGTTAAATCTTTTTGTAATCTTAATTCCCGTTACCCACTCCCAAGCCTGGGCCTTTATCCAGGTCCTGTTAGAATGTCCTCCCACTTAACACCCACCAAAAATATTTCCTTCCTCGCCTTCCCCTGTACAAAAGAAAAAAAAAAACCTATGAGGATTAGGATTCCAGGGTTTTAGAACTAAAAGGAACCTTAGATATAATTTAGTCCAATATTTTAGTCCTTTATTTTACAGACAAGGAGATGATGGTCCTTCCCATATTGCATGGTGTGACTGGGGAAAAAAAGTTGGATTTTTAAGTGAGAGGACTAAGGTTCAAATGTTTTTGTTTTTTGTTTTTTACTGAGCAAGTCAGCTCTCTTCAGGCCTCAGCCACTCCTTTTTCCAAGGTGCTTTCTAGTTCTAAATCTATAATCTTGAAAGATAACTTCCCTGAGCTGACAAAGTGGAGGTCCAACTAAGTGGAGAGGGTTCCAGCACAGATCTTCTACCTCCACTCCTGGGCTCTTTAGCTGTCATTGGGATGATTTTATTCTAAATTTTAAACTGGTCATCTCCAGAATTGGGAAGAGCTGAGGCTACTGCTTGAAAAGAGGGTATAAGAGTGTATACATAGGTACTGAATAGTACCTATAGTACTGTGGCACAGGGTCTCCCAAGAGACTTAACAAGCATTTAATGAGCAGCTGCATGGACAGGATTTGTGGCCCATGTTTGTATTTCCATCTTGAAAGAGGAATTAAAACAATATACACGAAATAACTTAGCAGTAAAACCTGTTTTCATATGAAAAGCATAACTTTTTTTAAAAAAAAACTTTCAAGTAAAATATCACCTATTTTCTATTCCATTGTTGCTTTTTTAAAGTATACACAAGAAAGAAAGAAGAAGTTCCCCAGAGGGGGTGGGGGAAGGCAGAGTCTTATAGTCCACCACCAAGCCTGGCTGCCCAGGAGACTGGACCCAGCACACACACACACACACACACACACACACACACACACACACACACACACACACACACACACACACACACACACACACAGCAGCTCTTTGTTTCACTCTAGCCCTTAGTGGTTAGAGGAGCTTCAAGCAGAGGGTTAGTCATCCAGTGCCAGGAGAGGCTGAGGAGGATTATAGCAGCTCACATTACAGTTCACAGAGTTAGAGATGGAAGGGAGCTCGGAAGCCATCCAGTCCAGTCCCCTTATTTTACAGATGAGGAAACTAAAGTCTGGCAAAGAGAAATGACCTGCCCAGTGTCACTCATCAGTAAAGATCAGGGGTAAGTTTTGAACTCAGAGCCCACAGTCCAAAACCAGTGCTCTTTCTACTCTATGTATTACCATGTCCCCACTAGAGGCAGTATGGTATAATGGGGATGGTACTAGACTTGGAATCAAGACGACTAGAGTTCAAATCTTGTTGACAATGGTCAAATCATTTCATCTCTTTGAAACTCAGTTTCCACATCTAGAAGGTGGGGATGATGATATGTGTATTATATTCCTTGATTGTAAGGATCAAGTGAGATAATGTATATGAAGCTTAAAGTGGTATATAAATATTAATTCTATTTCTAGATTGTAAACTCCATGAGGGTAAAAAAGGTCTCCCAATGCTTAGTATGGTTCTCTACACACAGTAAATACTTCTAAATTGAATTTATGACAAGTGTCACAGTGTCTACTGATTAGTATGTCCAAGGTCCCTTCTATATTTCGAAGGTTATAGGGGATAGATGGGGCAGCTAGGTGGTACAATGAATAGAAGGCAGGGCCTGGAGTCAGGAAGATCTGAGTTCAAATCCAGCCTCTGACACTTAACAGCTGTGTGATCCGGGGCAAGTCACTTAACCTCTATTTGCCTTAGTTCCTCAACTATAAAACTAGGACGTGCTGGAGAAGGAAATGGCAAACCATTCTAGTATCTTTGCCAAGAAAATCCCATGGACTTGTCCATGGGGTCATGAAGGGTCAGATGCTACTGACTGAATGACTCACAACAACAATGGGAACAGATAGAAAACAGGATAAGACCTTGCTCCTCCGAGGAACAAAATGTCATTTCATCCTAAACTGGAGAGCAGAAATTTAGAGAACCTTCAGCTTCTCCAAGTCATCTCTTCTCCCCAAATCTCCAGTGTTGCTCTCTTCTTCCCTCTGAGCAGACAACTCAACCTCCCTTACTAAAAGGTGCATTTTCTTACTCCCCTTCTTCACCACTCCACCTCTTTTCTTTCCCTCCAGACTAAGGATGAGTTAGGCTTAATCCTTGCCCAGACCAACTGTTCTTTCTATGCTCTTGATTCCATTTCCTCCCATTTCCTCTGTGACTTCTCCTCATCCATCTTCAATCTCTTCCTCCTGAAAGACTCCTTCCTTCTCGCTATATTATTCTGCTCAGATCTTCCTGAAATGAAAAAAAAAGTTATTACTATTTCTTCTTCAAGCAATCCTTTTATCTGTTTCCCGTGACTGCCAAATTTTTACTTTTTTTTAAGCCTCCATTTGCTACACGCCTAATCTAGGATCACAGAGCTAAAGTTGAAAAGGACCGTAGAAATCACCTAGTCCAATCCCTCTCCTCTGCCCATTTTAGAGACAAGGAAACTGAGATCTGGGGAGTAACCTCAGTAGAGTAACTCTAGCTCAGTTTCCTCTCTATTCAATTATGAAGGATCTAGTCCAATTTTTGTCTTGTGAGAAAACTTTATTCAATAATGGGAATTATGAAAAAAAAACTTTATTGAATTGTTTGAACCTAATCCAGCATGCCTGGGAAGATGGATCACTCCTATCTGTTGCTTAAAGACCCTTAACCAAGGACCTAGGTCATGCCGACCAGAAATCCAGTCAGATTTGAAGATTGATGCAAGAACTTTTCTCACAGTGGTGGCTAGGTGGCACAGTGAATAGAGCACTGGCCCTGGAGTCAGGAGGACCCGAGTTCAAATCTGACCTCAGATGCTTAACACCTACTAGCCGTGTGATTGGGCAAATCACTTAACCCCAATTTCTCAGCCTTCCCCCCTCCAAAAAGCAAAAAAAAAAAAAGGTTCCTCACAAAACAGAAATTGAGCTAGACCCATAATTGAATTGAAAGGAAGCTGAGCTAGCTCCAGAATTGAGTCACAAGATGGAGTCAGTGTGGTTCATTCAGTTCCCACAATTCCCTCATAAGCAAGTTGTCTAAGGTAAGACAGGTAGCAAACAACAGAGAAAGGCTTTGAACCCTGGTCTAGAATCAGCACTCTTTTCACTTTACTTCCTCTACTTCTTTACTGAAACAGCTCTCTCAAAGGTCATCTATAACTTCCTCATCACCACATCCAATGATCTTTTCTCATCCTTGTCCTTTTTTTGGCCTCACTGCATCATTGTATGTTATTAACCACCTTCTTTTTAATTTGTTCTTTCTTGGTTTATCTCTGTCGTACTCCATCACTCTTCTGTCTCTCCATCCACACTCTAATGTACTCCATCATTCTCCTATCTCTGCTCACTCCCAGTACTTCTCTTTGACTGGCTCCTCCTCTTCTTCCCATTCTTTAGGGGAGAAAGGCACTCCTTGGGCATATATGATTCCCAAGGAACTCTCTTCTCTTTTCTTCTCTCAAGGAGATATTTCACATTGCCCTCTATTTTTTCATTTGTTTGGATCTGTTTGATAGTATCTTGATTTCTCATGAAGTCATTTGCTTCCATTTGCTCCACTCTAATTTTGACGGAATTATTCTCTTCAGAGTACTTTTGAGATTCTTTCTCCATCTGGCAAAGGCGACTTTTTAAGGCATTCTTCTCCTCATTGGCTTTTTGGGTCTCTTTTGTCATTTGAGTTAATCTATTTTTTAGGGTGTTGATTTCTTCAGTCATACTGCTGACTCTCTTTTCATGATTTTCCTGCAATGTTCTTATTTCTCTTCCCAATTTTT